>CM033631.1:34046374-34646374 GCA_019453435.1 Rhinogobius similis
CAATTTTGTTGAATAAAAGTAAAACACATCTTAAAGTCTAAATTGCAGGTTAGACGGCACATTTCACTAAAACATAGTGAACATGATTATACATTATTTCAGATTTGACTTAGCATTTTTCCCATTTGTCTCCATTTTTATAATTTTTATAAATGTGTCATGGTGAGGGTTTTCCATGATTAACATTAGCTTTAAAATAATATAAAATAAACTGGCAAGGCCACACCATTTAAGGAAAAATACATGAAACAGTAAGGCACACAGATCTGTGATTGATATGAGGCGTAAATAGAAAATACAATCAACATTTATTTGATACAATAGGTAGGGTAATACGTTTTAGTCCATTGGTTTTGTTAATTTCATTAAGTACACTTTCTTTAAAAGCAGATTTTGATACACATCACAGAGGGATTCTGTTTCAGAATTCAGCACAACTTCCTGAAATTTGAAACTTTAATTTTCTATTTTTTTATACAAACTGCAACTTAATGGATGTAAAACTATGATAAATATTTAACACAGGCACTTTCCACCAAACTATAATTATAAAAACACTTTTATGAGCACTAAACATGTTATATCACAGTGTTTGAGGTTTGAGCGCTTGGATAATATATTGTTTTCACCCCCTGCTCCATTATAGCAAAAATTATAATCACAATTGTTTGGCTCCTAATTTAAATCATTATATTCATCATATTTCATATTTCATCATAACAGTCACTTCTGTATTGTGAAAAGTATTCTGTACAGAAAGTATAGACTGAATATATTTTATTAGTAATGTTTTAGAAAAGTGCCTTTGCTCCAGGTTTTGAGGCAAAAGGAGTGCACTTATGTGCAATAATTGAAATCACGATTATATATACTATTAATTGCACAGGCCCACCAACCCACAGCGCCGTGCTTATTAGTAATGGTTTAACAACTCAGACTGCAAAAACTCCATCAGTTATTGAAAATCAGCTGGTTATGATCACCTCTCCACTATTTAGAGTCTGTTTTATATATATATATTTTTTCCTTGACTGAACTTTATTCAGGGTATGTATGCATATAATAAAACACAATTTTGAACTTAACTTAAACTGAACTTAATGTTAAGGGGTAAGAGATCTGTTTTATTTAGGGAGTTTTATTTTCTAAGCATTGAACATCTACAAATGTGCTTCAGGCGGTGAAGTAATAAATCACCCGCTTCATTCTTCACAAATCTTGGCAAGTCATTCCAATCTATCATGTCCTAACGACCCGAGTAGATGTTAGTGCTTCTCCTTCATACTGGTCTACTCTAAGGGACATATTGTAGAGAAAATACAACATCGTTAAGCAATAATCATTCATAGGACTGCAGACGGAAATGAGCTTGCAGAGCTACAATCTGGTGCAATCATCTTTGCCCTCAGGCATAATGTCATTGTACGTGGTCCTGTTCAATAAATAAATACATGAATAAAATATAACACTCTTTGAACAAAATGTCACATTATTCCAAGCATTAATAAAATAAAGCCTACACATTTACATGTGCGCTGAATATAAAGTTAACAGAAACACACAGACTTTAAACATTTTAACGCTCAAATCTGTTTAGAATATAGTAATCTTTTTAAAGAAAATAACATCATAAATACAATTATCTCTCTTCTAGTATCTCTTATGATCTAAATAAAAGGTAGAGAAACACAACTGAAGAGAAAACAATCAAACTGTATTTAGATTAAGTCCAGAGGCAGGTTTTAATGCATTTCACCTTTGAGGGTTCGTCGCTTCTCCTCATGAACGTTCCCAGTTGTGCTGAACACTGTCACTTGGGACTGAGGAGGGTGGACAGCACAGTTATTTACGAGCAGTGTTTGTAAAGCGGCCACAGTTGGGTTTCAACCATTGCCCTGGAGTACCCTTTTTCCTACGTGTTCCTTTCTAGTTCCACATTGATGTCTTCAAGGTCCTCCTCAGTCGCTGAAGCATGTTGTCAAATACTGTCCAGCATGATGTGTGCCGGATCTACTCTCCATCTTTTGGGGTCTCCCTCTTCTTCAGCAACAGTCTCCTCTTCTGTCTCCTCCACTGGTCTTGGATCAGTCTGTGTTTCCTCTTGGAGCCGCCCTTTTGCCCGAGAGAGTGCATTCCGTGTCAAAGGCTGATCCTTGTATCGGGGATCTAAGAGGCAGGCGAGGACAACTTATTTTTTTTCATTTACTTTGCGAAACCTCTTGTTCAGACTTTCTCACTGCCTGGATTCCAAAAGTGTCTGGTCCCTCGGCTTGTAAAAGACTCTTCAACACACCCATCAAAAGGTATTATATGCAGGAGGCGGGGAGCTAGCCACGGTCATTTCAAGTGTTATCTCCTCTAAACCTGCTTTCCTGCCACGTCCCATTCATTTGGTTTTCACTGGAGTAGGCAGTGATGGCCCTTTTCTGCTCCAGGGTTCTTACCATGATGTGGGGGGCAGAGTTCCATCTAGTCAGTGCTGATGGAATTGTGGAACGGAGAGGAATTACCATCTCTTTCTGAATCACTGCAAGACGCTGCTTTTACACAAACAACTCTCTGTTCTTTTACATTTCGCAATCCTGTCGCCTACAGCTCGCCTGGGGAGTTAAAGGTTAATTATAGTTGCATTTATATTGTGCTTTTCTACCTTTCAGTGCACTCAAAGCGCTTTACAAGAAGGAACCAGGGCGAGGCGGGTTAAATATGACAGGTTAGAGGTCACTTTTCAGTTAAATGTAGTGAACATGATTGTATTAAAGGTTTTACCAAACATTTGTCCCCAGTTTGACAGTTTTTGTAATGTTTAGAATTGTACTTCCTGGTTGGACATGGACAGCAAATATGACATAGGTAGAGGTAATTCCAACTGTTTCCTAGCAACCATTTTGAAAATAAGAGCCAAAGCCCATGAAAGACACAATAGTTATGATTTGACACATAATAATACTCAGTTACAACTTCATTTTATTTGATTGGCAGTTTAAACGGTCAAAAAATTGTGTAGTTTGTGTGTAAATTGTCGTTGGAATTTCCTTACCACGTCGCTTTTTGATGACGTCACAGAGAGATTCCGTTTCAGCACTACTTTCTGTAATTTGAAACTTGCATTTTTCAAAATGTCTGCCCAAACCGCAACTTCACAGATGTAAAACTGTAATGAATAATTGCCACAAACGCAGAGATTAGAACGCTTCGAGAGCCTGTCATATAGACTTTATGGGTCTTGCGGATGTGACCACTCAACCAAGGATGTTCATGTCGGGAGCGGGATTTGAACCGCCGACCTTTGGATCAAAAGACGACCGCTCCGAAACTGAGCTAAAGCTAAAGCGAAGCTGCCAATTGAGTGCACTACAGCTCCTGCATAAGCCTTTTATCATACGCTCTTGATACTAAGTGCACTCTTTGTTGTTCAGTGCTCTTACTCCTTCAATAAATTTAAGAAAGTCTCTTCAAAACACTCCCCAGTGTGTGACGCAAACATCACACGCTAAGGGTCCAGCATTTACCGGAGCAGGAATCTCATCCATCAAATGTGCGTGAAAATATGTTTCACTTTTTAAAGCATATCTTTGCTCTGGCTTTGCCATAAGGTGTTTGAACGTGACTGTCATCTCCATCATTATCTTGTAAATATCTTAAGCTCTCACATCTTTTGGGGTTCACTTTGCTCTTCTGTCGCTTGTTGGACAGTTGGCTGCTTTACTGTTCTGTTTTTGATTGTTGTTCTTGTGCTTTTACATGTTTCGTCGTGCTTTATTTTGGTTAAGTGGTCAGATCCACCGACCCACAGGTGTGATTCCCGCTCTCTCTGATGAACACTCTTTCTGTGTCCTTGGGCAAGACACATGCCCCAGTGTCTGTAATAATTAGCTAGTGAATGGTTCCTTGATGTGAAAGTGCTTTGAAGGTGGAAAAGCGCTATATAAAAATGTGACCAGACAGCGACCTTCTTTTGCCTGTAAAAAAAAATACACCTAAACTAACAAAAAATGAAAAAGAGGCTTAAAAAAGTAGTAAGTTGAATGTAATATGTCATTATTGCTTGTTACTGTCATCCCACTCTTCCCATTTACATGTACAGTATGTCAGCTGAAGTCAGACTTATTGTTTAAAGCTTGTTTCTCACGTGTGTCCCATAACTCCACGTTAGGGGGCTGTTTAGGAGCTGCTTTAATGTTCTCTCCACAGCATCTCATTTAACACTTTAACACTTTAGCTCACTAACTGACAATACAATCTCGTGTGACCTCAAGGAACTCCACAGCAACTGAAGGATGGAAATGTTATGATTGTTTATTTCACTGACAAGTTTGAAACTGAACATTGACAAAGGACGCACGCACGCACGCACGCACACACGCACGCACGCACGCACGCACGCACGCACGCACGCGCACGCACGCACGCACGCACACACACACACACACACACACACACACACACACACACACACACACACACACACACACACACACTCTCTCTCTCTCTACAGTCCCTGTGAGCTGTGAAGGCCAAACAGATACTGTACAATGTAATCCATTTTACACAATTCAAGAGCATCCTGTTGTGTTGTTGTTATATAAAGACCCACACTCCAACTTCACATACCTCACTTATAAACCAGCGTCATAACAACACACAAAAATGCATTCTTACTGCACTAAAGCTTTTCATGACAAAAGAAAAGCTTTTGTGTGTTAAGGAACCTTTCATTTGACGTAGCTCCGGGTAGCATTGGCTAGCAAAGTAATCGAGTCTGAGCATGTCTTTGGGCTCGATGCCTCTGGAGACCACAAACAAAACTAAAATGAGCTGGTCTGGTGCTGCTTCAGAAACTGTTACGGCTCCCTCTTCAGCGCCTTCCATGGCATCTTCTGAATCCATACTAAAAGGATGTAAAATACAGCATGTTATGATGGTGGAAGATGAGAGCCGCAATGGTTCTGGGATGAAGGCACTCGAGGCCACGTACTTTGTATTTAAGCAGTCCAAAAGTATGTTTTATTGAAGAGTGGGAACAGTGGGAAGTGAGACGGGGAAAGCAGAATATCCAATTATAGGTGTCAGGTGGAAAGAGGGCCTGGGGATCGTGTTCTGTCATTTGTGATACTTAAGAATAACAGAAAGTCTGGGCATCACGAGCGCTGCCAGGCAGACCCACACTCACATGTGCACAGCAAAAAATGTAAATCTTTCCAAGCTTAAAATGGCTTGAATTTATAATTTTTATCTGGATTTGAGGAGATTTAACTCAGTGAGATTTAGTTGTAGTAGTTAGTTAGTAGTTCACTGGTTTCAAGGTATTTCTGACTGATCCTGCAATAATTTAGCTTAAAATAAGAAAATAAATGTGTCAGTGGGGTAAGTAAAATTATCTTAACCCACTGACAGATAATTTGGATTGAAGTAAGAAATAATGTATTGAAACAAGTCAAACTGTCTGAAACAAGTAAAATAATCTTGTTCAATCACATAAATCGTCTCCACGAATCTTATCAATCAATAATCAATATCCTGAAATCAAGACATTTTAACTTATCCAGAACTTCATTATTTGCAGTGTGAATGGCCTTTAGTGATCACAGAGGCCGAGGGGGTCACTGAGTGGTGCTGGTTTCTACTGCAGTCGTGTGGATTCTGACCGGTGGCTTTGGGAATGCGGTTGTGACTATGTACGGCAAATATTGTATTAGAAAACGTAAAGGCTCAAAACCCTGTCTTGTATGTGGAGATGTTTGGATGCTTTTGACATATTAAAGCAGTGGGCCACACATGTAGGGGACTCCTGATCAGCCCGGGGCCAGAGCAGACCAGCACACTTTACTGTCGACAGTTGCTGATGTGTGAAATGTGATGATTTCTAATGATCAGTGATGACTCTAGAGATGAGCCCAAATGAAATAGACGAAGTAAGAAGAATAGCATAACAATCGGGTATCTAAACTTACCATGAATGTTCTGTCTGTGAGATAGGAAGTAAACCATTTGTGCACAGTACCAGAAAGGCCCACCAGGTGCTTTAGTCCAGTGGTCCCCAACCTTTTTATCACCGCGGACCGGTCAACGCTTGACAATTTTACTGCGGCCCGGTAGGGGAGGGGGCGCTTATCATAATAAATGTGAATCCACTGTGTAGCTGTTTTTTTCTTTCAAAATAGTCCAGGGGCTTGTCTTTTAATTCAGGGTGCTTGGTCTCTAAGTGGCGAAGCAGCTTCATTGCCTCATTAGAGCTGTAGGATTCATGTAGGATTCCTGGTGTTGTCTTGTTTCTGACTCATGTTGTTGCTTGAGGGTTAAATTTTAGCTCAAATGACCGAGATGTAACCATCGGGCCCAAAAATTCAAGCCCGACCCGCCGAGCCCGCGCGCGTACTGTCCGAGCCCGAGTCATTTGCTGCAAGATTCGACCCGAACCCGACCTGGGACCGCCGGATACTGTCCGAAGCCGACCCGGGACCGCGCACGTGTAGAACCGGAGTTACGTACACTGAGTTCCGTGCAGAGTTTTATTGCAGAATAAGCGCCTGACAGGGCTTCAGGTGTTTAGTGTTCTACCTGCAGCAACGGGACGCCTCCTGTCCCAGACGGGCCTGTTCCTCCGCTGACGCCGGCCCACATGACCTCTCTCCCTCGCTCCTTTCGTCTCTCTCTCTCCTCCTGCTCTTTCTCTCTTTTTCTCTCTCCTGCGCTTGTGTAGCAGCCGCGCTTTCATGAACGTCTTTTCTCACGTCACATATTTTAACCACTTTATTCAAGGATGAGGAGGAAAACAACACAGCACTGGCTGCTCACGCGCTCTTTGGCCGTGGAGTGCATGTTACGCACGTGTGAGCCTCTGCCCCCTCGGCCGCCCGACTCAGCGCAACAGAAGAGCGGAAAATGTGGACCCGAACCCAGCCCGAATTGCAGGTCGGGTTCTGGCCAAGAATCTAAGCTCTTATGTATCCTAGACTAGAGAATCCGGTCCTTTTTCAAAATAAATGATCGCTCAGACTCTGATAATAAATTAATTATTTGTTGAGCGGCCCGGTCCCAAATGATCGGCCCGGTCCCAAATGATCCGGCCCGGGGGTTGGGGGACCACTGCTTTAGTCTGTTTAAAAGAATAGTGTGGTCTACTGTATCAAAGGCAGCGCTCAGATCCAGTAGAACCAACACTGTCACCTGTTTAGAATCATAATTTAATATAAAATCATTTAAAAACGTTGTCAAGGCGGTCTCTGTACTGTGGTTTACCCTAAAACCAGACTGACATTCCTGAAAGATGTCATGTGAGTTTAAAAAACAATTAAGTTGAGTAAAAACAAGTCTTTCTAAAATTATGCTTAAAAATGGTAAGTCAGATACCGGTCTGTAGTTCAAATCATTCAAATCTAAATTGCTCTTCTTCAGCAGAGGCCTCACCACCACCGCTTTAAAGGCAGTGGGAAAGACCCCTGTCTGAAGAGAGCAATTCATCATGTTTAAAAGCTCCTCCCTAAAAGATCCATAAAATGACTTAAAAATTGTGGTGGGCCTCAGAAAACTTTATCAAGCATCTAAGCATTAACCAAAAAAACACTCGGATGTGTTAAAAACGATAGATGGACTGGATAAAACTTTGGCTCTGATAGTGTTTGTCTTCCCCATGAAGTGGTCTGCAAACTCATCACAGACAGAGTCAGAGGGTGTTATTTGAGGTTTGTTAAAATCTGGGTTAAAAAGCTGATCAATTGTATAAAAAAGAGTTTTGGGATTTTTTTTGTGATCTGTGTGCATTTCTTGAATTTCTCATTATTTTATTATAAAGTTTTTGTTGTTTGTTAAATATTATTATTGTTTGTTAGGTTTATTGTCATTTTGTTCTTTCTGCTGCCCTGCATTTCCTCTTGTTTAAGTTGCTCATTTCTCCAGGGAGGTACTGGTTTTGTATAGATCGTTTTTATTTTCAGTGGGGCGACCTGGTTAAGAGCAGACTGGTGTTTACTGCTAAAATTGTCAACGATAAAATCACAGGAGGCAGGTAAAACAATTGGAGGAGGATCTCTTAAAACTTGAATAAAATTGGTGAAATTAAACTGCAGCTGAACAGCATCTTAGAAGAAAATGACAGAGGAGAGAGTGGAGTTCACCTCACTCTCCTGTGTCAGTTTAGAATGGGAATGAAAAGGGCACGTGGACTCTGCAGGACTGCACTGATTCTCTCTCTCGCTCTGGCTTTATTAGAGGACGGCGCTGTGGTGAGGCGCTGTGGTGAGGCGCTGGGGTGAGGCGCAGTGGTGAGGCGCTGGGGTGAGGTGCTGTGGTGAGGTGCAGTGGTGAGGTGCTGTGGTGAGGCGCTGGGGTGAGGTGCTGCGGTGAGGCGCTGTGGTGAGGTGCTGGGGTGAGGCGCTGTCTGTTACTGCGGACCAATGTTCCCTCAAATTTTTCATTAGTCTGAGCAAACACACAAACTCCCTGAGCAGAGCCTTGGACCATGTGAGCGACATCAGACGCACTGTGGCCACATCGGTGTGACAATTGTTCAAAACCTGAGATCAGCGCCATAACAGTCTTTTTTGGGCACTTTTCACAAGACTTTGTTGGCCTTCATCCATTAATGAAGCATCCCTGGATATAATTCTGAATTTAACCTATAGCAGGTAACTTTGAAAGCTGGGGGGTCTGGGGGGCCTCCCCCAGAAGATTTTCAACAAAATGGATGTAATTTCCTGGGATTTGAGGTGTTTTATATCAACAAACTCAAATGTTACAGTGATACATATTATGATCATGCAATAGGCTAATGGCAGACCGTCCACACAAAAGTTCCATAGTGCACCTTTAATCATACATTATGATTGCAGGCTACTTCTGTGTAAGATTCAAATGGAGGCTTTGTTTATCATAAGAAAACTTGTGGCACAGTTGAGTTCACCTCTGTAGGACACATGCTGCTGATCACTTGTGTCTAAATCTTGTCAGTGTTTCTCTGTGAGCTGCACTGTCCTCCTCCTCTCTGATCACAGCCCCTCAGCTATAATTTGGTTTAGGTAGAATTAATAAAAAAAAAAAAAAAATGATATCATCATTAAGTTGTGTTCAAATCAGAGTCATGGTGTTTTTTCCCTCCAAAGCTTTCACAGTTTTCTGATGCATTTTAATATAAAGATTGACTCTTATCCAGCAACACTTCTGTGCAATATTCATTTAATTCTGTATTAATTTAATTCTGTGCTTAAATTTCTCCTGGAAGCCTCTGGACAAAGTAACCTGTGTGTCATGTTTAGATCATAAGCCCATGTTTCAAATAGGTCTAATGATAATTTACAGTTAATTCTTGAAGTATGTCATTGATTAAACTTTACTGTAGCTCAGACACAACAAGACAGTCTTCAAAGCCTAAATACACTTTCCGTCAGTGGCCATTCATTTTCATTCTTCCAGTTTTCACTTGGGATTATTCTGTGCATAAAGCACCTAACGGCTCGTTACGCACGCGGCTAATTTGCATATAAATACGTGAAAACTGTGCAAAGCGCTAAACTTTGTAGACGCGCTGTGGCGTTTGCTCTGATTGGTTCGTGATGTTTCACTGGTGCTGAAGACACAGGAGTTTGAGAAGTCTGTGCTGCGCTGCTCACGGCGCTCACACCGCGGCCGAGTAAAGACGAGTAAAGACACGCGGAGACAAGTCAGATCCAGAATGAATGAACTCAAATCAAGTTTGTCATTGTGAGTTCTGAGAGTTCGAGAGAGTTGGGTCAATTAAATGTCCAAAAGTGCACAGCCTGACCCTGGATTAAGTTTGTGTAATGTGATGGTTTGACTCTAGAGGTAATGATTTTAGTGGGACTACTTTTCCGTGCGTAAGGTGGAGGAGCTCGTCTGTGTGCCTGCTGGTACAGCGTACTACCACCAAATGTTTTAGGGGTCCGCGGCACTGTTCCCTCTAAACTGCGCGCGTGCGCAATTAATCCAGGGTCAGACTGTGCACTTTCGGAGATTTAATCGACCCAACCCTGAACTCTCAGAACTCTCGATGACAAACTTGATTTGAGCTCTTTCATTTTTGGATCTGATTTATTTCCGAGAGCGTCTTTTCGCGTCAGCTGCATTAAAGCGGTGAGCGGCGCGGCAGACACAGACTTCTCAGACTCCTCAGACTTCAGCTCCAGTAAAGAATCATCAACCAATCAGAGCAAATGCCGCAGCACATCTACAAAGTTTAGATTTTTGCACAGTTTTCGTATGTGTTGATATGCAAATTAGCCACGTGCGAATGTAACGAGGCATTAAGTGCTTTATGCACAGAATAATTCCAAGTGAAAATTGGAAGAACGAAAAATAATGCCACTGAGCGTTCATTTAGGCTAAAGAAGACTTGTGAGCTACAGTTACAGTAAAGTCTAATGAATTACATCCTTAGTCAAAAGTTAACAGCAAATTTTCATTAGTCCTTATTTGAAACATAGGCTTATGATCTAAACATGACAGACAGGCTACTTTGTCCAGAGGCTTCCAGAGGAAATTTAAGCAGGTTACAGAATTAAATGAATATTGCACTGAAGTGTTGCTGGATGTAGTAAGTCTTTATGTTAAAATGCATCAGAAAACTGTGAAAGCTTTGGAGGGAAAAAACACCATGACCCTGATTTGAACACAACTTAATATCGTACATTTTTATTATTATTAATTCTACCTAAACCAAATTATAGCTGAGGGCTGTGATCAGAGAGGAGGACAGAGCAGCTCACAGACAGGGGCGCTGTAGTCCAGGGGCTGTGATCAGAGAGGAGGACAGTGCAGCTCACAGAGAAACACTGACAAGATTTAGACACAAGTGATCAGCAGCATGTGTCCTACAGAGGTGAACTCAACTGTGCCACAGGTTTTCTTATGATAAACAAAGCCTCCATTTGAATCTTACACAGAAGTAGCCTGCAATCATAATGTATGATTAAAGGTGCACTATGGAACTTTTATGTGGATGGTCTGCCATTGGCCTATTGCATGATCATAAAATGTATTACTGTAATCATTGAATTTGTTGATCTAAAACAGTTAAAAACAGTTTAAAAATTTCTCCAGACCCCCCCAGATTTCAAAGTTACCTGCTATTAATTAAATTAAGAATTCTATCCAGGGATGCTCCATTAATGGATGAAGGCGTACAAAGGTCTAGTGAAAAGTGCCCATTATAGACTGTGTTACTGCGTTGTTCTAATCTCAGGTTTTGAACAAGTGTCACACCGATGTGGCCACAGTGCGTCTGATGTCGCTCACAAAGGTTCAAGGCACTGCTCAGAGAGTTTTTGTGTTCGCTCAGACACATGAAAAATTAGAGGGAACATTGGTGGTGAGGTGCTCAGGTGAGGTGCTGTGGTGAGGTGCTGTGGTGAGGTGTTGTGGTGAGGTGCTGGGGTGAGGTGCACGTGGACCTTGCAAATGCTGTATTAAAGTGTGAGGCTGATGTAAAGTATGGCCAGGGACGTTTGTGACACGAGCTGAGTCTGGAGGCTTCTGACTGTAGCAACAGCCATTTACCATCGAAAACACAATAGTACGTCTTTGGGAAAAAGTCCTTGAAATACTGTCTATAACAGGAACCTGAAACCCATGAAACATAGTGCTGGTTCACATGGGTGTGAGCTGAATGTGCTCAGCACTGAGGCTTTCACTGGGGCCCGGGGCTATGGAGGATCCTGAGGGCCACTTTTAATGGGACACAATTCATTAAAGAAGACCCGGTCTATCTTCTATAGCTCTAATCTCCTAATGTTATATTCTGGCCAATTTACGTTGCAATATTGATTTTAAAGGCCTGCTTTCTTCCCTGTTAAAATCGCGGCGGTGATTTGCATCGGCCCCTTTTTTTTCCATTTGTGCCACTGTTTAAGAATGAAGAGTGTTTACTTAGTGAACAGTGTAAACAAACTCATTACAAGAGTTTTCAAAAGAATATTTATTCTTTCTTCAATCTCCGATTGATTTCGCTGTGGTCCTCCTGGTCCAAAAAAACAGCAGGTTTTAAGTCAAATATAGTCTACTTATGTTAGCCCTGCGACGAGTTGGCCACTGTCCAGAGTGTACCCCGCCTAAGGCCCAAAGTCACTGGGATAGGCTCCAGTCAGCCGTGACCCCTAACGGGAATAAGCGGTAGAAAATGATTGAATGAATAGTCTACTTAAATTGGACGTAGAGTCCTTGGATGGTTAAAGGAGCTCCAAAAGACTTGGAGAATAAATTCACTGGAGACCAATGACTTGTTGCAGAAATATTAGATTTTACTTAAAGTAAAGACAACAATCAGTAAATCTAAAAGAGCCCGGGGTCCAGAAGAAGAGACGGTCCCAGCAGTAGATGGTCCAGCAAAGTCCAAAGAGCAGAGGATTAGGAGTGGCTTTGATGCACAGAAGCTGGCACCCTTTCAAGGACACTTTGCTCAGTGCCCCCCGTCTCCTGCTTATCTCACCCTCACTGTTGGGTCGGCCTGACATGAATAACCCCTTGTGTCTCTCCTGCTTAAATGAATAACCCCTTGTGTCTCTCCTGCTTAAAGTGATAGCACTGACGCCTGCCAACCTCGGCCTCATGCGCTGCATTTCTCTCACGCCGTCCGCTCAAACTGCTCCTGCACACTCTGCTCCACACGGATCCTCATAATGTAGTAAAGACATTGAAGCTGAAACTGTTGTTGTGATGTGGGCACTACAAAAATAAATTAAATTGAATTGGCTATATGTAAATGTTAGTAGAAAAACATAATAGGCAAGTGACCATTTTAAATAGGGACAGACAATAAAATATACTGACCGAGTCCATACAATGTTACAGTATGAGTGTTTCAGCACGCGAGCTGGAGTGACTTGATTAGAAAGGTAAGGCCTGAGTGTGTGCTGGGATGTAGCTGCAAGTCTGAATGAAATCAATAGAAATGCTCCAATAGGAATGTGATTATAATAATGTAAATAAAGTGTTTAAATAAACAACTATAAATGATTAAATGCTTGATTATACGCGGCCAGTGATTAACATGTAGCACCCAGTCCTTCATGTCCGAACATAATGTAACATTTCTGTATGAAATGGAATTGCTTTATACAGTTGTTTGTGGACTCTGTGGCACACATCTGCAGCTGGTGGAAGAGTCCATATTCATTCAATAGACCCTTTAAAATGTGACGTCATCAAAATTTCAGAATGGACACGACTGGAGGCAAAATGAAGCTGACTGTACATTTTTCAATGATTCTCTCATATTAGATCTACATTCTACTGGTTTTAAAAGCAACACATTTGAATTTCCAGAGTAGTTTTCTTTTCTATAACAAACAATGGACAAATTTTTATTATTTTAGTCTTAAAATTGTATTTTATCCTAGAAAGAATCAAATTTATGGTATAGTAGCTAATATATCTCCAGATAAAAAGAAAAATTATCGTGGGCTCAACATTTCTGTGAGTACCTTAAGTATGGATTGTTCCTTCATCAAAAATGCAAAGAGTTTATCATAATTTCCTAAAACATAATACCATAAAATACAATAATCAATGTGTTGTGCAGCAGCTCTGGTGTCACTCACACGTGTCTGAGGCTTTTACTTTTACAAAATCATCTCATGAATTTGCCCGAAACTGAATTTAAGGGGTTCTCCTGAGTCTGAGACGAAGCTTAGGGGTGTGAGATGAAAAAGGTTGGGAAGCACTGGTCTATGATGCCTGACAGGACTGATATGATTTCTGATATGAATGTTGATATAAGACCTGTCGGCTCAAACTCAATGTGAGTTTAAGTTTTTTTTATGGATTCAGCAACTTAAACTGTAGATGTGTGTGTTTTAAATGTTAAGAGAGGAATCCCTTCAAAATGCGACCTTTGTGAGGGCTGTAGATGCGCTGACAGTCGAAAAAAAAAAAAAGAATAATGGTAATAATACAATAGAAAAGAGATAAATCTGTTTATTGGCATTCTGTATAATGCATTAATATCTCCATGGAGACAAGAAATGACTGAAAATGTTGACAGTCAGATTTTTTTTCAGTTAGTTTGCTTTTTATTTCAAAAGATGGGGAAAATACAGTTTTCTAGCCTGTCTACAACAACACAGACTAAACAACTGTCACCTTCCCTTTTTTAGCGATCTGAAACGTATGCATCCTTAAATCCACTCTTACCTACACATGTCCTCATATATTTTGGATTGAGACCAAATCCTTTTGCTCTAAACCAATAAAATGTGAAGAAAGTCTTTAAACCCGCCCGTACACACTTGACCTCTCTTTTAGCCAATCACTGGCTCTAGTTCTTTGTCTTGCTCATGTTTATTTGACAAAATAAAACGAGAGACTAATCAATCACCAACGCTGGAACTCAGAGTGAAATAACAAACCCATGGCACGATATTATAACATGGAAAGAGGCATTCATCAGATTCTTCGTTACTTATTTAAATAACACTAGTTAAACCAGTAACACTGTGTATTTAACAGGTTAGACTACATTTCACTAAATTGTAATGATTATATTTAAGATTTTAAAATTCATAAATCCAATAGTTCATTCTTTGACAGTTGTTTTCAGCCTGAGTGCATCCAGCCAGAAGATGGCGCCAGCGCTATATACAATCTAGTGAAGTTAGAATTTAGTGCTGAAAAGACGGTATGATGTGGATTTGTTGCAGCCGTTACTGTGTTTAGAGGCAGAAATGCTCAGAACCAGAACCACTGTCTGATAAGTGACGTATGAAGTCTGAAAATACGTCCAAAAAGTTCAGCAGGAAGTGTGTTTGACGGTGGAAGGGGAGAGGATTTTCTAATAAACATTCCTCAAAACAGCGTGAATGCAGCTGAATACTACTCCTGGTATGTTTTTGATGACAGAACATTGTTAGAACATGATGAAAAGCTCAAAAAAGTCACTGTGGCAGAATATGTGTGCTTTAAAAGCTCAAACCCACATAATAAGGTAATTAATATCTAGTGCAGTTCAGCTGTTTTACCAAACCCAAGGAAAGTTTAAGGCATTTACAAGTTATATTTCAATTGAAGATTTCTTAGAGTCCATTATGTTTGACAATCGTGATGCGATAATCGTTTAGTAGCATTTTTTAAATTACTTTTTTTACATTCACTCTCACTTTCATTCATCTATTGACCTTTGACACGTTAAAGAACAGACCAGTGTCGGATTTAACCAGGAACAAATGTCGACATGGTGTATGTGCTGTTTGACCGTTCAGATCGCCTTTTTGTGCTCATTATCTTTGGTGTAACTTGTAACACGTCACCGTTTCACTTGTGTGTGAAGTGGCAGTACCTTTTTATTAAAACAAAACTCAGGACGCACCCACAGTGAGGCAAAAATGAATATCTCGATAACAATATTCAGGTGATATTTTTGCAACTACTAAAACGTTCCTGATTCATTGTATTACAAGTTATCATATTTTAATAATGGCGTCATGTCTATTATAATATAAAGTTTTGGGATAAGCAAAGACATTTTTTTTTGTGGTTGTTGCGAGGTTTCTCAGCTCTCCCGTTGCTCAGGCGCTTTGCTAATCGATGCTACTCGGACTCACGTCAAATTGAACGCTCCTGCACAATGAGTGGGAAACCTGATCCACATATTAAGTTTAAGTATCTACAACGTTTATTTCTTGATATTTTTTGTGGTCTTCACACCAGTCACATGTAAAAGAGGATGTCCAGCGGTCGCAGAGTCTTACCAGAGGCGCACAAGCTCAGTGGCGCCCTCTACAGATCCACGCCACTGCTCCATACGGGCTCCACGCTGTGATGACGCGAGACGTAAAAGCCAATTCCATGCACAACGAACAATTTGGAGGCAAATGGATTTAACAGCTAATATATAATGATAGTAATTTGTCTTGCACCATGTTGTTTTTTGTGTATTTAAAGGAAAACGTAATGACAGTCTTTGGATTATGCTGATGAAAGACGCCAAACATTGCTTGTGGACTGCAGAGGTTTTATTAGACAATTTTAGTGACTTTTTCCTGCTGCTTATATATATGTTAATGAGGTTGGATACACATTGTATTTGTTGTTGGATTACTTCAGTCTTTTGGGGAATAAACTCGACATAAGGCAGGTGTTGGTCGTCTTTGCATGGACAAGCTGAATCACCCGGCAGAAACGTAGTTTTAGTTTGGAAATAGGATATTATTTACAGTAAAACTAAACTGTTATTTTGTCAAAAATAGTTTAAACATTTGTTTAAAAAATGCTTAAGATAGTTCAATTCTCGCTAATCTAATTTTGCAAATCACCAAAACAACAATTAAGATACTATTGTGACGACAGTATATCGCACGCCCCAATAAGACATGAAAGGGGTGCCATGGTGCGTGTGCAAAACGACATTTCCTTGGTAACAGCACTTTAGCAACAAAGAATATACCAAAAATACTGACAAAAACACACATGTATTTAGCAGGTGATTCAAATAATAAACTCTTGATTACATTTAATTACAGCATTTATTGTTTTCATGGTTATTTGATGGAAAGTGGAGTTAAGATACAAATCAAAGAATTTCTAAAAATATATATATATTAGCCATTATTAGCATTGTGTGGTTTCATCTATCCCATTATTCAAGAAAAAAGAAAAAGTCTTTCCAAACCTTTTTTTTTGTTTTATTACGATGCCAAAATCAATGTGGTACAGTTTCTGGATGCCGACACTCTAACAAATCTATGTAAATTTACGCCTACATTTCAGCATTAATAAGCTGTTCTTTTGAAATACAGGCATAAACTGCTTTTTTAACATTTGTTTTGTATAAAATACGGGCATTGTTTTTTTTTTTCTACCAGGACTGTAATGTTATTCAAACTAACTAATCCATAGTGTTAATTTACTGTAAGGATCATGTCCTAACAGGGTAATACAGTATTTTTGGAATTCTGGGAAATTTGCCTGGTTACCTAGCAAGACAAACTCCATGTGCCATTGCCTGATCGCCAGAGTGGATTTGCATATTTGGTATGTATGATTTCAATATTTATGAATATTATGTGACTTTCTGTAGCACATAGCACTTGGTCTTTAGGCTGATAGCGACATGGCAGCCAGATGTCAAAGGATTAATTCCTTTCGCTCATCTACCTGGCACGTTGCCTATCTGCTACATGCAGTGAAGATATGTTCTGCATTTGGTTGTTATTGTAGGTGAAAAGAGATCTTTCTACCATTTTCCTTATCTTCTCATGTTCACTCGTCAATACAGCGTTCTATCGCCCGGAGGTTAACCGGGATTCTGGTGGCTCACACGCAACCAAGAGAAGCAGATCATCCACAAACTTTGAACCAAGACCTAATGCACCTCCGACTTCACTTTTCCGATTGCTTTGCTCGCCGTCCATTTGTTATTTTACAGCCTAAAATCGGTGTATTTTACGTCACACCAGGTTCAGCGCATACTGGATGCTTTGACTCACGGCTTCGTTTCGCTTATACCGGAGTGCACCTGCAGCGGCGCTCGCCTGGATTACCTGTTGAATTTGACACTTGGACATATACACTTTGGACTTTGAAGAGAGGGCTAAGAGACGGCACCATGTCTTCTCTTTTTGTTTCTCTTTGTGTGCTGTAAACTCGTCTCTTGATAAATGTATTCATGGTCGCTCTCCCCACACACTGGTCGCTGGATTTGTGAATACACTACAAATTGATCACGGATGGGTACGTACAAGAGTAATTAGCCTCGTGACACTATAGTGCTTTCTCGTAGTTTAGAGACCTGCACAAACTTTCCATCACTCCTTCTCTTCCCGGAGTGTATTGGAGTCACTTTCTGAGCCCACAAGGTGTCACCGCTCCCTTTTTACTCGGAGAGCGCAGGCAGAGCAGGAGAGCAGAGCAGAGAGCAGAGCACAGAGCACAGCAGAGAGCAGAGCACAGAGCAGACCAGAGCAGAACAGAGCAGAGCAGAGAGCAGACCAGAGCAGAGAGCAGAGCAGAGCAGAGCAGAGAGCAGAGCAGAGAGCAGAGCAGAGAGCAGAGAGCAGAGCAGAGAGCAGAGCAGAGAGCAGAGCAGAGCAGAGAGCAGAGCAGAGCAGAGCAGAGCAGAGCAGACAGAGAGCAGAGCAGAGAGCAGAGCAGAGCAGAGCAGAGCAGAGCAGAGCAGAGAGCAGAGCAGAGCAGAGCAGAGAGCAGAGCAGAGCAGAGAGCAGAGCAGAGCAGACAGAGAGCAGAGCAGAGCAGAGCAGAGCAGAGAGCAGACAGAGAGCAGACAGAGAGCAGAGCAGAGCAGAGAGCAGAGCAGAGAGCAGAGCAGAGCAGAGAGCAGAGCAGAGCAGAGAGCAGAGCAGAGAGCAGAGAGCAGAGCAGACAGAGAGCAGAGAGGAGAGCAGATCAGACAGAGAGCAGAGCAGAGAGCAGAGCAGAGCAGACAGAGAGCAGAGCAGACAGAGAGCAGAGCAGAGCAGAGAGCAGAGCAGACCAGACCAGAGAGCAGAGCAAGCAAACAGAGCAGAGAACAGAAACAGAGCAGAGAGCAACAGAGCAGAAACAGAACAGAGCAGAGCAGACAGAGAGCAAACAGAGCAGACAGAAACAGAGCAGAAACGAAACAGAGAGCAGACAGAAACAGAAACAGAGAGAAACAGAAACAGAAACAGAAACGAAACAGAGCAGAAACAGAGCAGACAGAGAAACAGAAACAGAAACAGAAACAGAGCAGACAGAAACGAAACGAAACAGAAACAGAAACAGAGCAGAAACAGAAACAGAGCAGAGCAGAAACGAAACAGAAACAGACGAAACAGAGCAGAAACAGAGCAGAAAAACAGAAACAGAAACAGAAACGAAACAGAAACAGACAGAGAAACAGAAACAGAGCAGAGCAGAAACAGAAACGAAAGCAGAAACAGAAACAGAAACAGAGCAGAGCAGAGAAGACAGAGAGCAGAGCAGAGAGCAGAGCAGAGCAGAGCAGAGAGCAGAGCAGAGCAGACAGCAGAGCAGAGCAGAGCAGAGCAGAGCAGAGAGCAGAGAGCAGAGAGCAGAGCAGAGCAGACAGAGAGCAGAGCAGAGCAGACAGAGAGCAGAGCAGAGAGCAGAGAGCAGAGCGCAGAGCAGACAGAGAGCAGAGCAGAGAGCGAGAGAGCAGAGAGCAGAAACAGAAAGCAGAGCAGAGCAGAGCAGACAGAGAGCAGAGAGCAGAGCAGAGAGCAGAGCAGAGCAGAGAGCAGAGCAGACAGAGAGCAGAGCAGAGAGCAGACAGAGAGCAGAACGAGAGCAGAAAACGAAACAGAGAGCAGAGCAGAGAGCAGACAGAGAGCAGAAACAGAAACAGAGCAGAAACAGAGAGCAGAAACAGAAAGCAGAGCAGACAGAAACGAAACAGAGAGCAGAGCAGAAACAGAAACAGAAAACAGAGCAGAGAAACAGAAACAGAGCAGAGAAACAGAAACAGAGCAGAAACAGAAACAGAAGACAGAGAAACAGAGCAGAAACAGAGCAGACAGAGAGCAGAGAGCAGAGCAGAGAGCAGAGCAGAGAGCAGAGAGCAGAGCAGAGAGCAGAGAACAGAGAGCAGAGCAGAGCAGACAGAGAGCAGAGAGCAGAGCAGAGCAGAGCAGAGAGCAGAGCAGAGAGCAGAGCAGAGCAGAGCAGAGCAGAGAGCAGAGCAGAGCAGAGAGCAGAGCAGAGCAGAGCAGAGAGCAGAGCAGAGCAGAGAGCAGAGCAGAGCAGAGCAGAGCAGAGAGCAGAGCAGAGCAGAGCAGAGAGCAGAGCAGAGAGCAGAGCAGAGCAGAGCAGAGAGCAGAGCAGAGCAGAGCAGAGAGCAGAGCAGAGCAGAGAGCAGAGCAGAGCAGAGCAGAGAGCAGAGCAGAGAGCAGAGCAGAGCAGACAGAGAGCAGAGCAGAGCAGACAGAGAGCAGAGCAGAGCAGAGCAGACAGAGAGCAGAGCAGAGCAGAGCAGAGCAGAGCAGAGAGCAGAGAGCAGAGCAGAGAGCAGAGCAGAGAGCAGAGCAGAGCAGAGCAGAGAGCAGAGCAGAGCAGAGAGCAGAGCAGAGCAGACAGAGAGCAGAGCAGAGAGCAGAGAGCAGAGCAGAGCAGAGAGCAGAGCAGAGAGCAGAGCAGAGAGCAGACCAGAGAGCAGAGCAGAGCAGAGAGCAGACCAGAGCGGAGCAGAGAGTACACGTGCACTATTTGTGGCAAACAGTGCAGCAAACCAATGGAGAGTTTAAGACACATGAAAATCCACAGCAGTTTACCTAACCTGTTATTGCACTGTTATTTGTCTGACTGCAAAATGACATTTAGAAAATGTTCAACTTTAAAAGCCACATCCACAGAAATCATCAAAAATCAACAAATGAGTCAAACATTCAGATGTTACCAATTGATGTGAGGTGCCATGTTTTGCAGTGATAGATCTGATACTATGAGTACGCTATATGCTCACCTCAGAGTTCATATCAGAGAATGCAGAGTTGTTTCATGTCCTTTCTGTGATAAAACATTTGAAGTAGGATCATCATTTTCCTCTCATTTATCAAGAGAACATAAACAATGTGGGAGGGGCAATCTAAAAGATTCTGTTGTGAGCACATACCGTGGACAAACCACTTCTTCCCACGATCAAGGCAGGTGCATGACCAGATCTGTGATGCTGCAGAAAGCATAACTGAAGATATGGAGGTGGACCCAGAAAGGGTTGATGACACAATGTTTTTGAAAAATCTTGTACTATTTTATCTTAAACTACAAGCCAAGTTACTTCTCCCAGCATCAACTATCCAAACAATAATAGAGGATTCCAGTCAGTTCATGTCCTTAATTAATCACAGTTACTTTTCAAACTGAGTGAAAAATTGCTCTCAGTTGGCATCACTGAAGATGTAATTACTTATAAATGATCTGAAAAAATATGATTTTTTTTTACATTTTCACAATACAAGCACTCGGAAAACAGATCAACGGAGAAAAACATGTTTAATTATATTGAACCAGTGCCTGTATGTCCAGGAGAAAACGAAGCTGGCATTGAATGCTTTGCTCAGTACGTCCTCAAAAGACAAACCCTTGAGGCTCTTTTTCAATGCAGATCTGTTCATGAACAGTTCAATGACATGCAGAACCGAGAAAATGACAGTGAAATATTCAGAGATGTTTGGGACGGTAAAAGTATTACTGAAGATATCCTACACCACAATCCAGCTTTAGGCTTAATTATTTATCAGGATGCATTTGAAGTAGCAAATCCCCTTGGGTCAGGAAGAAAGAAGCACCAAATGATGGCTGTTTGTTTTACACTAGGAAATCTAAAACCTCACAACAGGTCAACTATTGAACAAATCTTCTTTGCAGAGAACAGGATTTTAGGATTTCAGTCAAGATGTTGTTTTTGGACCAATGGTTAAGGACTTGATGGATCTTGAGAACAATGGCATTGAATTTCCTGATGGACAAGTGTGTAAAGGTGTTCTCCTGGCAATCTCTGGTGATAACATGGGGTCCCATGGCTTTGTAGGGTTTTTGGAAAATTTCAGCGCTAGCGGACATTTCTGTAATTGACAACACATTTCTGGATGACCCTGTAAGCAGAGCTCCAGATCGCACAGTTCAGTCATATCAAGAGCATATCCAAAAGATTGAAGCAGGCTTGGCTCATTCTGGGGCATGGATGTATTAAATGAACTGGATAAGGCACAGTTGATTAGATTGATTGATTGAGTAGTGGCTATGGGCCCAGCCTTTTTCTATAATTGCACATTATAATTGCAGACAGTACTTAATTATTATCAGTATTTAAATAAAATAGAAGGAAAGGTTATTTTCTACCGTTTGTGACGTCATGGCAAACACGTGTGAGCCACATGAACGAGCACGTCGGACGATACAAACAGAAGCTCGTGGACATGGCTGGACTAACAGAGCTGTAAGTTGTATTTTATTGCATTTCAGACGCTTTCATGTGTGTCTAACATGAAGAATACAATTACAATCACACAAGCCAACGTTAACACAAAAACTTGCAAGCTGTGTGGTCGTTCATGTCGCTCAAAGCATCATGGGGGATTCTGATCACGTGGCGCCCTAATGCAAAGATGTCAGCCTCCGTATCAGGAAGTAAAGCAAAGATGTCAGCCTCCGTATCAGGAAGTAAAGCAAAGATGTCAGCCTCCGTATCAGGAAGTAAAGCAAAGATGTCAGCCTCCGTATCAGGAAGTAACGCTGAAGTAAAGAACTTTTTTGGGGTCATGCGCCAATGAGCACACGCCAGAGAGATAAACAGGGCGTCATTTTGGACTCCAGTTTTAATTATAGTTCTATGTTCTGGGGGCCATCTTTAACAAGCCGTCTTTCTATCATGTACGCCGGCCAGGTCTGCCTCCATGCATTGGCCATGACTTATTTGAGGGAATTGTGGCATCTGATTTGGCTTTATACATCCAACATCTGGTTACGGTTGACAAGCAATTGACCTACTTTGACTTAAACAGAAAGATTAAGCAGTTTAAGTATAAAGAAAATGACGCAAATGACAGCCCCTGTGTAGTTTCTCCTGGAAGCAACACACTGATGGACATGCCGTCCAAAATTGGTGTTTGTTAAGACTTCTGCCACTGCTGATTGGAGACAAAATGAAAAAATGAAAGCTCCAAGGGAAAATCAGCGCTGGCAGCTAGTGTTACAACTGAGAGAAGTAGTTGCTCTTACTTGTGCTCCTGCTTGTGCTTTATGAAGAATATTTGTTTTTCCAGAAAAAAACTTTCCCTGACCACAAACTACGGCCCAAGCATCACTATGTGACCATTATCCTGAGCTCATTATCCAATTTGGCCCACTAATTCATTCATGGACATTACGCTTCGAAAACAAACACAGTTATTTCAAACAATGTGCCAGGAAACTCCACAATTTCAAAAATCTTTGCTCAGCTGAAAGGCATGTCTCGGTGCAGGTGGCCTCTTCTCTCCGGCTCTGTCGATGGAAAGAGAGCAGCTGATTTTTTCCTGGATGACTATAATGATAAAATCAAAGAATCCATCTCAAGCTATAATTTCAGCCCTCTGAATTCTTTAGTTGCTCACAACATAACAGTGAAAGGCACTAAATACAAGAAAGAAATGTTTGTGGCAATAAAAAATACAGCAGATGAGCTCCTTTTTGGGGAGATTATTTGAGTTCTTTTGCAAAATAATGAATCTGTCTACCTTGTCACCAAGAACTGCCAAACACAGTTCATCCCTGACAGGAGTTTATAGCTTCCAACCAACAGGAGATGTGTCATGCATTAGTCAACAAAGTCTGGTTGATGACTACCCATTACCTCAGTGCACCTGGTGTCAGATGCAAGTCATTGTTCCTCACCTTTCCTTTCTTTATGGTTAGAGAATGGAAATGAGAAGAATGAATCAGAGGACCCTATCAACCTGTTCAGAGGAGACCCAAGAACGCATAATCAAGCAGCTTGTCTGGTGTCGACTGCATTGATGACCTGAGATTCGTACAACAAGAGGATATCAAAGCTGTTCTACCCGTTATACAGCAAAGAAAGCTGATGGAAGCCTTCAAAATGGGTGATTATTACTTATTATTATTTTTTCACTCATCTCTGTAACTCTTAAATCTTTTTTTCCTTACTCATCATTTGTTATTCATTTGTGTAATGTCTCCAATTTAGAGACAGAATCCATAACACACTGAATCTTCAAGCAGTATCATGCGCCCTGTTGTTCGACCAATCCAAAGTCCATGCGCTTCATCCTCGTCCTGCTTCTCGTTCTCCAGTGAATCCGAGGAAAGTCCAAGCACCTCCCAAATAAAAAAACATGGCCAGAAACATTTCAAGTTCCACGGCATCTCACGCCCGCAGACAGAAACTGGGGAAAAGAGCGTCACCTCTGGCACAAATCTCATTTTCAACATTTCCATTCAGTCCTTGATTGTCGGCTTTGTACACTCCAAAGGTACAGGTAAGGCTTTGGCTCCATCTTCTGGCTACAGAGGGAATCACACAAATTTGAACAACACATTGGTTCAAATGCTAACCGTGTGGATCCGTGTTGACGCTGTTGTGATGATCGTGAACCCAGAACGTAGAAACACTCAGAGCCACATCAGGAAAACAGAATTCAGAAGTATTTTTAACAAATTTTGCAAATTTTCTAAGAAGTATTCATCAAACTAGCGTGAATGAAGCTTAAAGTGAGGCACTACAGATGAATAGGAAAAAATCTTGAATTTGAATATATCAATTGTAAACTTCTCCTGTCGTTTACTCACATAAATGTAAGAAACAAATGTATTACAAGTTTTTCATCATATCGTGTTTTCATGTAGAAATAAGGCATTTTATGTGTGAAAATACACATATTTGGGACATTTAAATTCAAAAGAAATTGACAGTGCCAGGTTTATATTTCTTGGTTAATTTTGCACACATATTACTACCAAAAAAAAAATGTACAGAGGGGATTTTGGATTTCTTATTTTGTTTTAGAGATTGGACTGAAAATTGGACTGAAAACTCCAGTGATTCAGTTTTAGAATTAGATAACAAAAAAACCTTCGGTACATTTCATCAGAACCTTGTAGAGTCCGAGATTGTAAAGTTTAGTGTATATAGGATCTACTTTAAGGCTGATCTTTATATCCCTAGAGGAGAAAAATGCATTTTAAGAAAACAGCCTTTGAAGTTCCAATGTCCCAGAGAAATCTATGGATGAAGTGGATTCAATGGAAGAATAAAACATTTTTCAGAGCAGATTGGACAAGTTTGTTCCACATGAAAGCTGATATGGTGACAGAGCAAACTGACCAAAAAACAAACAAAACAAAAAAAAAAGAGTTTTGCCTGTAGTGTTTTGCTTTAACGCTACTCCAGGTATGTTTTTTGATGACAGAATAATGCTAAAACATGGTCAATTTTGCACAATATTTGTCCTTAATTATCACCAAACAAGCTGTTATTGCAAAAGCTAGTTGCAAACACTGTTGACTGCACAGATTCCTTTCACTTATTGAGTTACACATATACAATTTCAAAATCACTAGCCAGCCGTGCTTTTACAGTTTGAATGACTTTCTGGGTGAAAGTCATGGCCGACCAGTGCCCAGGCTCAATCATTAGCGTCTTTTTAAAGAGCTCAGTTGGAGAATGGTGGGTATTACCTGCTTCACGTGTGCTCTTTGTCTGAACTCTGAATGTAGGTTGGTCACACGGCTGCTCTCAAAGGCGGCTCTAAGAAATCCTACAATGCACAAGTCAGAGGCTGAACATTCTGCTTTGAAATCAGTACAGTTTGGCCAGATTCTATACATGCAAAAGAAAGAAAGCTCAGCACGTACAGTAATTTTGACATTTATTTCTCCAAGTACTATTTGCAGAGCGGTTACTAATATTTTGGTCACTGACTTGGATGCACGAGCGCTGGAAAAGAGCTTTGGGTAGATTACACTTTGAATAAATCATAGGTTACGTGCATTAGATTTGTATTTTGTTGTACCAGACTTGATACAAAAATGTAATGTTCCATGTCAGTATCACTGTCAGTATCAATTACACTGCACTGTATTAATATTGCAAACTGCACAATAACATGGACAGTAAAAATTAGGGCTCTCATTTATAAAAGTTTACGTGGAGTTCTTACTAAATGTGTACGTACAGACAAAACACACACGTCCACAAACTTTCTCTTCCTCGGTTTTGAAAATTTTGATGCGTGAGTGACCAAGTTGTCATGTCACTTAATCCTCTTCAGGCCTGTTAGGACATAAGGCAGCAAATAGGGATGAGTTTCGCTAAAGATTTATCAATACTACAATCCGATAGTGGTTAATCATCCGGTATTTCTCATGATCCATAAGTAAAATGGCTTATTTTCGATAATTCATTTCTCTGTCCTGAAACATTATTTTGTAGGATTTATTTAACACTTTCAGATGACAATAAGCCTATTTTTATAACTATCTAGTGTTAGTTGTAAGCCTACAGAGGCATACAGCTTTCACAGAGACAACAAAGCACTCCCATCCTCCTTTATCGCTAAGTGACACTCGGGTGGACACTTAGGACATTGCAGCACAGCTTTATTTCATGAAGTACTCCATTTTGTTACTCAAGTAAAAGCACAGCTACAGCAGAAAAAAAAATCAAGTAAAAGTCTCACATTTTAAAATCAAATTAAAATATTAAAGTTCTCCTTTAAAAATGTACTTTAAGAGTAAAGTGTTAAAGTATTTATTTTTGGTTTGGAGAACTATTAAAGCATCAAATAATCTTGATTGATTTAATCTGTTGCGTTTTGGTCGTTATAGGCAACTTTCCAGGTTATTTTTCTCTTTAGAGGATTTTTGTTTGTTCAAAAGGAAACTAGAAAAAAAAAGATGTCACTATAAATGTGTGAGAAATAAACCCCTCAGCCTTTCAGTAGGTCTAAAACAGTAAGAAAATATACTTTTACTTTTCAGTCCAGTTCAAACATGTAATGGAGTAGAAAGTACAGATACACACTCTGAAATGTAGAGAAGTAAAAAGTATCTACTGTAAAATGTACTTCAGTAAAGTTTTTAGGACTCTGTACTTTACTTAAGTACAGTACTTTAACTTTTGTATTTTGATACTTTCCACCACTGATATCATATATATATATATATATATATATATATATATATATATATATATATATATATATATATATATATATATACATATATATATATATATACATATATATATATATACATATATATATATATATATATATATATATATATATATATATATATATATATATATATATATATATATATATATATATATGTGACCAAGTGACTTTGAAATCAAAGTAGGATACAGTAATAGACTTTAGCAGCTTCATTTAGTAGCATTTATGTCCCACAGACAAACCAGCAGAGTAAAATATCTGCTGATTAGGTCAACATTTAAAGACAGTTTGTGCAACAGGCGCCGTTAGAGTTTGGTTTCACAGCCACACAAATTCTGTTCAAAACACAAACCTGCATATAACAGTAGGTGGTCAGCACACACAAAATAAAATAGAAGCCCAAATATCCTGAAGATTTTTTTAGGGAAAAACAGTGACTGTCTTTTGTGCCAAACATTAGCATGCTAACAGGGCAGGTCTAGAATCAGACACAAAGAAAACACTGTGGCATTTTTTTCACCCCAATAGATATTTATATCTCAGTATCTCTACTTGACAAAACAGATTTTAATTTAGAATATGCAAAAACATGGGATACAGGCCCACATTTTCTCATTTTAGTATTTGTCACATTAGTTCAAGGGAGTACCTTTGTCTGGGGATTGGTGGGACACCAGCGCTCGTGGATGGGGGCGTGTCACATATATGCAAATCGCTAAGAGAAACAAAGAAATAATGCTCATATTAAAAAGTGAAGACCGTTATCTGCACACACAGGTTATTAGTCCCTGTTTTGAATCTGCTTTAGCAAACACATTATTAATTATATTTAATCAAACATTGTCTATTTCATTGTGGAGAATTACAACAAAGTGTGTTCAATGTGCACAAACTACTTTTAAGGCTATTTGATCAAAAATATGACTAAAAATAGACAATTCCAAAAATATAACAATAAAAGCAAACAAATTCAGCAAATTCTCCAGCCAAAAAATGTTGGTTCTAAACTGATAGCTACACATTAAAGCCTCTGTGTGGCACAATGGAGTAAAATACATAAACACTAAATCATATTGCAATTGATAATTACAACCATCTTCAGAGAACAAGTTTCATGTTGGAACAAAGTGAACACCATGTCACAGTCTGAACCTGTCTCTTGCCAGATCTGCATCAGGCTGAATTGCTGTGGCTTTTGTTGCTCAGTAAATAAGAACATTTGATTACAACCTTTAATTATCCCACATTATATTGAATTACCTTTATGACACTCTGAACACCGGTCACAGTCAATCCAATCACATCACAGAGGCAGGAGCTGTGGGACCTGTCCTTGTGTGACTGGACGAGGGAAGGTCGGCCGTGCAGTCGTATCATGGAGCTGCTATGTCAAAATGTCCTAAAGTGTTAAAGTTTAATGAAGATGAGACCCTGGAGCACCTTTTTATAAACTTCTCCCGGTCAAAGGAACTATGCGACTTATTGAAAACATTTGGGCTTGACAGAGTAATTTCTTATCGCTCCTTCATATATGGAATCTTACAAGAATCACTCAGCGAAAAACTAATAGAACGACTTCCGGTTTGGCTCATGGCGGAGTAAGCAGCACGCCGGGAGAGCTCTGTAGAAATCCTCCCAATATCGACCTAAAGATTTGTTAAAACACGAGTGGCTACAACCAAAACATGGGTAAGACTTCCAAGAAATCTACTCCTGCCCCAGAAGGGACAGAGGAAGAAATATTTTCAACCAAAGACAATCAGGACACTATATGCGCTGACAGCGCCGCTAGCTATCAAGAAGCTTTGCTAACTCGAGCCGACATGGAGGCGTTGTTGCAAAAGTTGGAGCAACGAATAGTTTCATCCTTATCGACCCAACTTTCAGCAGATCACGCACTGATTGACCGCCATGACCAGACAATAAAGCAGATTGAAACTTCAATGAATGACATGCAAAGCAGATTAATGGAGTTGGAGTCCACTTGCGCATTCTTAAAAAGGGAAAACGAAGTGTTGAAGCGTAAAACAGACGATCTTGAAAATCGTTCACGGCGTAATAATATCCGCATAACTGGGTTACCTGAGAAGGCTGAGGGTCTACGCCCGTCTGTTTTCCTCGCTGAATGTCTGAATGAGGTTTTCGGCCCAAACGCTTTTTCCTCTCCGCTGAAAGTGGACCGGGCGCACCGTGTTAATGTTCAGAGAAGAAACCAGAATGACCCCCGCCCGCTCCTCGCCAGGATTCATCACTACCAGAATAAGGAGCTTATTCTGAGGCTTGCACGGGAAAAGGGTAAACTCGCTTATTGTGGAGCAGAAATCCATATTTTCCCAGACTTTAGCCCTGAAGTTTCCCAGAAGAGAGCGGCGTTCTCCGAGGCTAAGTCTCAGCTCAGATCCGCGGGATACCCATACAGGATGATGTTCCCTGCAAAGCTTCAGGTAACGGACAAGAACGGACAGAGGATAACTTTCACCGCTCCGGATGAAGTGCGAAAATTCCTCGTCAGCGCGAAGAATGGCTAATACTCCTATCACTGCCGTCGCCGTGGTTTTGGTCGGGTGTGCCCTGGAACGTTTCAAGACGCTTTTCTCTTGTTGCGCTGATGCGCGGCTCCTACCGGACCCCGCCAATGGACTACCACCACCACCCGGTATGCATACTGTATTGACTTTGTTTCTAACTGGTGTTTTTGTTCTTCATTATAAAAAAAAAAAAAAAAGAAAGTTGTGTTTTACCGGAACAGGAAAGTTAATTGATACATAGGTTATATACTTACACTAATGGACAGTTGTTATTACTCAGACTAGTATTATTTCAGTTTATTGGCATCCCCTCTGTCTATTTGTATTTCTTTATTTAGGTATTTCTTCTTTCTTTTTTCGGTCAAAGTTATGCAAAATATTGTCATTTACGTAATATGACAGAGGAATGGGCCACCTGTGTTTCACAGTTCACATTTATTAGTGGATATAATGAGACATAATTTGGGTTAACAGAGTTCAAGAAGAGGTTCAGTGTTCAGGAGGTTTTTATTCACTCAATATAGGATTGAGTTTGCGCCTTCCCCCTTTCTACACCCCTTTTTTTGTTTTTCTCTTTCCCTCCTTTTTTTTAAATTTTATTTTATTTATTTTTTTTCACTCCAACTATCTTATATGTCCCAATGGAACTGTCTCGTTGTTTATAATATTCAAGGCCATTTTACCTTTCTTGTCTTGATATGACAAATACGACCAGATCTGGAAATCACAGTGTTACTTTCGTCTCTTTAAATGTGAAAGGTGTTAATAATGTGATTAAAAGGCAAAAGATAGATGACTACCTTAGACAGTTAAAGGTGGGTGTGGCTTTTCTTCAAGAAACACACATAAAACAAGGTCAGACCAAATTACTAAAAAGGAATTGGGTTGGCCAAATCTTTCACTCAAATTTTAAGGCTAGAGCGAGGGGTGCTGCAATTTTAATACATAAAGACATACCATTTCAGGCAGAAGAAGTAATTTCAGATTCAGCAGGACGATATGTAATAGTTAGGGGTCATATGTTCTTCACCCCCGTTATTATGCTGTCTATATATGCCCCAAACTGGGACGATGGTGATTTTTTTACTAATCTTTTTGCCACTTTGCCTGTTCAGAATAACTACAGTATCATAATAGGAGGCGATTTAAACTGTGTTCTTGATCCTACCTTGGATAGGTCCTCTAACAAGCCCCAATCATTATTTAAATCAGCCAAAGTGATCAATAACTTTAAGACCCATTCTGGTCTGTCTGACATATGGAGGTTTTATAACCCTAATAAGAAAACCTTTTCCTTCTTTTCTAATGTTCATCATACTTACACGCGCATAGACTATTTTTTAATAGATAACAAATTACTGGGAAATACACACTCATGTAAGTATCATAGTATAACTGTATCGGACCATGCCGCTGTGTCTTTTATTTTAGAGCTGTCTGGCTGCCCCAAGCCAAATCGCAATTGGAGGCTAAATTCACTTCTCTTGGCAGATGAGGACTTCATTAAGGCTTTAACTACAGAACTTAAATTTTTCTTGATATTAATACATCCCCAGAAATAAGTCAGTCACTTCTGTGGGAAACCTTAAAGGCATATCTGAGGGGGCAGATAATAGCATATAGTTCTAGAGCGAATAAAGCTAAAACTTTAAGACTTACGGACTTAACTCGCCTGATTGCTAATATTGATGAGCAATACTCAACTTCCCCATCTCCACTCCTTTACAAGGAAAGACTGAAGCTACAGACGGAACATGACCTATTGTCTACAGACAAAGCCACACAATTAATACTAAAGTCCCGTCATAACAGCTATGAATATGGGGATAAAGCGAGTAAACTCCTAGCCCATCAAATCCGTCAAGACAGTGTTTCCCGTCTTATTACTAAAATACAAGACTGTGATGGGATAACAACTATTAATCATACAGAAATAAACAACGCCTTCAAACAGTTTTATTCAAGACTGTACACTTCTGAAAATAGATGTGAGCTTTCTCAAATTAGCTCTTTTCTGGATGGATTGGCCTTTCCCACTGTCTCTTTGGAGGACCTACCAACGCTTGATGCCAAGATCTCCATAATAGAGATCAAGGAGGCAATTAAGTCGTTGAAGACGAACAAAACACCTGGTCCGGACGGGTATAGTGCTGAATTTTATAAGAAATTTGCAGAAGAACTGTCACCTCTCTTACAGTCAGTCTTCAATGAATCATTGTCTGTTGGCTGCCTTCCACCATCATTACGGCAAGCTGCAATTACTGTTTTGCCAAAAAAGGACAAAGATCCACTCCATTGTACTTCATATCGCCCAATCTCGTTACTCAACGTGGATTATAAAATTTTAGCTAAAATCTTGGCTTCTAGATTGGAGAAAATCTTGCCATATATAATCTCGTTGGACCAGACTGGGTTTATCAGAGGTAGAAACTCCACCTCCAATATTAGAAGGTTACTTAATATAATACACACTCCCCCCAGCCAAAGCTCTGAAATTGTCTTATCTCTTGATGCGGAGAAAGCCTTTGACCGGGTGGAGTGGGAATTTTTATTTGTTACATTGAAGAAATTTGGCTTTGGAGATGGTTTCATCTCTTGGATAAAACTGCTTTACTCTGACCCAGTTGCGTCAGTCATAACAAATGGACAACAATCAGAATATTTTGCTCTCAGTAGGGGCACCCGTCAGGGATGCCCTCTGTCCCCACTTTTGTTCGCTGTAGCAATAGAACCACTAGCAATTGCCCTTAAACAGAGTCCTCATTTTCAAGGCATAGAAAGAGGTGGTTCAGTTCATAAATTGTCCCTATATGCGGACGATTTGTTACTTTATGTATCCGACCCACCATCTTCAATTCCTCCCATCGTTGATTTGCTGGACCACTTCGGGAAACTTTCAGGATATAAAATTAACTTCAATAAAAGCTTACTGTTCTCCCTAAGACAAGAAAATTCAATACCCTTTCTAGATTCGCTTCCGTTTAAAATGGCTAAAACATCCTTTAAATACCTTGGAGTGGAAGTGACACGTACTTTGCCATCACTCTTCACCAAAAACTTTACCGTCCTTCTTGAAAAGTGTAAACTAGATTTTGAACGATGGGAAACTCTCCCATTATCAGTTGCAGGAAGAGTTAATGCAATAAAAATGGTAGTATTGCCTAAATTTCTTTACCTTTTTCAAAATATTCCAATCTTTATTAGAAAATCTTTCTTTAAATCACTCGACAAATGTATAACCTCATTTATTTGGAAAGGAGGGTCACATAGAATAAAAAAAGCTGCTCTTCAAAGACCGAAGAACAGAGCTGGGCTTGCACTTCCTAACTTTCTTTACTACTACTGGGCATGTAACATACTTAATTGGGTTCATTTTGACAACACTACTCAACTTGAATCATGGCTGTCCATTGAATACACAACTTGTCACTCACACCCAGGCTCACTTGTAAGCACTTCAACCTCCTTGTGTGCAATGCCAAACTTAATTGTTGATCAAACCCTTAAGATATGGACACAGTTTAGGAATCATTTTACTTTGAAAAATACATCTATTTATGCCCCCATTTGGCGAAATAACTACTTTCCACCAACCTTTTTAGATGCTACGTATCGAACCTGGCACACAAAAGGTGTTAAATTTGTGTTTAACCTATTCTCTGACGGTCAGTTCCTCTCCTTTTCTGATCTAAGTGAGGCATTCAACCTACCAAAGTCAGATTTTTTTAGATATTTGCAGATAAAAAATTTTGTCCAAAAGTATTATCCCTCTTTCCCTAATCTACCAAATGATAATGTATTGGATAATATTTTCTCTTTTACACCTGCTAAGAAGAAACTGATCTCAACTTTGTACAACACAATATGCAACATTTGCCCTTCCTCACTGGAAGAAATCAAGAGGCGGTGGGAAATTGACTTAGGTTTTGCTTTGAATGATGAGACGTGGGAGGCGTCTCTAAAGCGTGTTAATGAATCCTCAATTTGTGCACGACATGGTCTTATACAGTTGAAAGTGTTTTTAAGAGCCCATCTTACCAACGCAAAACTGGCAGATATACATCCTAATACAGACCCCTCATGTCCTCGCTGTAAAGGCCAGCCAGCAGATCACATGCATATGTTCTGGTCCTGTCCCAAATTGTCCACCTTCTGGTCCAATATTTTTGATGCATATACAAAAATTTTTGGGAAGATTGTCTGCCTTAACCCTTTGAGTGCTATATTTGGAATTGCTCCGATTGGGTGCTCTTTAATGAACAATGCTCAAGATGTTATCTCTTTTACTTCCCTCATCGCAAGGAGAGTCATTCTGCTCAATTGGAAACAGGAAACACCACCTACCTTTGTCAGATGGATAAGAGACGTTATGTATTTTTTGAAACTGGAAAAAATTAGATATACTTTAAGAAAAACTACACAACAGTTTTTGGAGACCTGGACTCCTTTTTTGAATTTCTTTGAAGGACTTCAAACCCCTCTTAACGAAGAGACTACTGACTAAATTGTAGATTTACTGCTCAAGTTATTCAACGAGGGAAAATACGTTTTAGTTACCCCCTTTTTTTTTTTTTTTTTTTTTAACTTTATCATTATTTTTATTTATATATATTTTTTTTCCCTATTATTTTTAATTGAAATTTTACTTATTGTTATTATGTATCTTTAGTATTACTCTTTGCTTATAAATTTTATTGATTGTTGCTCCATCATCTTTGTAACATAATTGGTTCAAATGTAAATTTAATACTTACTAGAAATGCTCTACCTTGAAAACTGTGTTGGTTGGGTGGGTATGTGTGGGATTCTGATGGATTCACCCGGACATATGTTATAAAAGTATGTTTTGCTGGTCATATGTACTTGTATAATTTGAACTTGAATAAAGGGTATAAAAAAAAAAAAAAAAAAAAATAATACTAATAGAACTTTATCAATCATCATATGTATCTCCAAAAAATATGGAAGACACGGACAAAAATTACAACAACACAAACCTACAGCACTACTTTATTTAAACAAATAATAGATCTCAGAAGAAGAAGAAAAATCGGACCCGTCAGTGCCATGGAACACCTTACGATTATAAAAATAATCTACTATTGTATGTATTGTATTTATTGTACACTGTCGCTGAGTATGTCTTACATGTAAAATACAATTAATAAAGTTTTTTTTTTTTTTTTTAAAGGTAGGGAGGAGGGGCTCACTGTTGCATTAGTTTAGCTTATTTTCTTTTTTCCATACTTTCAAATCTGCAAAGGCGTGAACAATTAGAAAGTAATCAGATCAGTCACTTCAGATGAAACAAGTCAATCTGATAACTGCAGAAATCAGATGATCCCATTTTGAGTCTGTAGTGAACACAATCCATCAACATTAAAGGCCTTGTACCTGATTTTCAACTATGAGGGAAAAACGGGCTTTAGTTATATAGAACCCTGCTGACTTCTCTTACTCTGATACGACGGACAAAAACTACCTGGTGGTCACAGCCAGTTGTCTCATTTTGCTCTCAGTGGGTTGTTTTTATGATGAACTTCACTGGGTAAAGAGCAGTAATCTGAACAAATAAAAGGCAGGCACAGGCACAAAGAAATTGATTAGCCCATTCTGTGCTCGCTGTTTGAGTGCAGCAGAAATTGGGATCAAGCACTTTACTTGAACCAATCAGCTGCAAAAAAGATTTCTTTATTGTTCCTTCACAATTTACAATTGACTTTAAGAACTTGAAGACAGATAAAGCAGCAGGCCTAGGCTGGGTCTGGGCTGAAATTTGACACTGATGCATTTAATTCTGTGCTGTTCTGCTCCGGCACACATTTAATCCACATATCTTATAACATTTCCTTTTCTCTTGAGTTTTCACGGTAAAGAGCCAGGAAACATTGGGGAGATTCAGCAACTATTTTGAAGATTAGTATGAAATGAGAGCTATCCAGCAACTGAAAAGTTACAACTCCAAATTTTATAATCTACATGCAACAATTTGGCATCTGATGAACGAGGTAGATTCTCTATTCATCATTGTCAAAACGAGAATTATTGCTCACTGTAGAAGACTTGTCAAACGTATAATCCTGCGAGGAAGATTTAATGTCCCCGTGGCTTCTAATGTGGCTCACATCTGAATCACTCACACATCTGAATTGAGTCCTACACATTTATCAGTCTGGAGAGTCCGTCGCCAAAAGGTAGCCGTAAGAGCACCACAAGGCTCTGGGCTTTGTGTGAGCCGTGAAAGCGCCACAAACCACTCCAACACAGCAGCCGGAGTGAGTGGGGAAAGAGGCAGGCGAAAGTGGGGAAATGACATCCTATGACACTCACAGATTAATCAATTTAAAATCAAATCAATTTATTTTTATAATGCCCAAAATCACAACAACAGTTGCCTTGATGGGCCACAGGTAAAAGCAGTTCAGATAACTGTCCCAGAATGCCCCTGTCCTTTGACACTCCTTCGCGGCGAGGAAAAACTACAAAAAACCCCATGGGAAAAAGTAGAAACCTCGGGGAGAACCACAGTGAAGGAGAGATCCTACTCCCACGGATGGACAGGCTGCAGATGAACTAGGACTGACATCCACTTGGACTGTGGAGCCAGAACCACTCAAGAGGGAGTTCGTCCAGGCAGATGAAACAGTCTCCACTCCCCGGGGGAAGTGGAGAGAAAGAGAAACATGTGAACAGCAATGAACAGACTACAGTTGAAGTAATACTAAATATTGTTGATAGGTGAAGTAGGAAGAACCAGAGGATAGTGTTCAAGCTGCCATACTTCCCCCAGCAGAGTTGCTCCAAGGGCAGCGTAACTAAAACTGTTGATTTTTATTTCTGTTCCTAACTGGCCTGACCATAAGCTATTTCAAAGAGGAACGTTTTGAGCCTGGTCTTAAATGTAGAGACTGTGTCAGCCTCTTTTACATGAACAGGAGCTGGTTCCATAACACAGGAGCTTGATAGCTAAACGCTCGACCTCCTACTGTGCTTTTAGAGACTCTGGGGACTAACAATAGTCCAGCATTTTGAGAACGAAGAGCTCTGTTTGGATGGTACGCTACTATTGCATCTTTGAGGTAGGATGGGGCCATATTGTTTATAGCTTTATAAGTCAGGAGGAGGATTTTAAATTTGATTCTAAACTCAACAGGAAGCCAGTGAAGAGACTCTAACACTGGCGAAATATGATCTCTTTTTCTAGTAAAATAGAGTTCAAATTATATTATACATTATATAAGTATGAGGTGATCTTAAATACAGGCAGGCCATTTTGAACTTCAGGACTATTCCCAAGGTCACTGCAGATACAAGAGCCTGAAAGAACTCTGAAAATTTGTTATTAATGTAGAAACAACTTAGTTTTTCATGTTTTGTTCGAGTGTCCCATGTCGGTGTCTCTTGTAAAGTCCAAGCTGAGGTTCTGTGGCGTTCAAGGAGACGAGGCCTTTGAAGACGTTTCTTGTTTTTGAAGCCCTTCAGTGGCAGATGCGTCTGATGGTTATTGGGCTGCAGTCGGCACCTGTAACGGCCTGGTGTCATTTTTTGGGGTCTTCCACTTGACTTTTTTGTTCCATAAACCTCAGGATCTTTTAAGAAATTCCAAATGCTTGTCTTACTGCGTCCCACCTCATCAGCGATGGACAGAGGCCCTGCTTATGCAGCTCAACAACACGACCACGTTCAAGAAGAGAACGTTTTTATTGCCTTTGTCATCAGAACGTCGTGACAGTGTGAATACCTGACAGAAAATGACACTGAACTAAATGTGTAATCAACAGACTACATGTAGAGAACATACATATATTGGTTGTTCCGGTGACGTCACATCCGGTGAGTCTATTCTGCGTTTGCGAGTTGATCGTTCTCCACACTTTATTGTTAATCCACGAATTATACAAAAACTATCTTACCCTCCTACACATAATTGAAAGTTTAATTGCTCCCTAAACAACCCGGAGCCTCATTTAGCTCACTTTGTTCAGTACTTCGTGGATTAAATCCCCCCCTGCCCGCTAGCATCAACCGGAGCTAGCCTAGCCGACTAGCGCCATGGCTGGCCCATCCTCCGCCTCTTTCGCCCTTACCTGTTCAAGTTGTCATATGTTGAGTCAGAACCCTGCTTCCTTCACTGACGACAGGGAGAGTTGCGTGAAGTGTAGCGTAGTGGTAGCTTTGGAAGCCAGGGTTACAGAGTTAGAAGCGCGGATCCGCATTGTGGAGGAGCTAAAGTCTAGCTATAGCCAGGTCGTAGCATCAGGTTTACCAGACCGCGCCGCAGGTAGCAGTGTTAGCATGGTTAGCAGTGTTAGCGGTAGCAAGGCTAAGCCTCAGGATAAGACCAGCCCCCCAGCGCCTCCCGCGCAGCCGGGACCAGACCAGGAACAAGACAGGGATAGATTTGTGACAGTTCGGAGGGATCGATGCGCTAAATGCCAGCCTTTAGTGCACCATAAGCTTCCCGTCTGCAATAGGTTTGCCCCACTTGGCGATCACACGCCCGCCGAACGTGACACTCTGGTGATTGGAAGTTCCATAGTCAGAGACGTGAAGCTGCCAGCAGCCTCAGTTAGGTGTTATCCGGGGGCCAGAATGGGTGACATCGAAGGAAACCTTAGGCTTTTAAAACAGAGTAGTCAGAGGTTCCGTCGTATCGTGATTCACGGAGGTGGTAATGACACCCGGCTCGGATCACCCGGATCAGAAGTGCTCAAATTGCAGGTTGGAGCGGTGTGTGAATTGGCGAAGTCGATGTCAGACACCGTAATATTTTCTGGTCCCCTCCCCAATCGGGTCAATGCTGAAATGTACAGCCGCTTTTCAGCATTCAACTGCTGGTTGTCTAGTTGGTGCCCTCAAAACAACGTAGTCTTTGTTGACAATTGGAGTGCGTTCTGGGGAAAGCCCGGGCTCATACGCAGGGATGGCATCCATCCGACTTCGGAGGGTACATCACTTTTAGTTCGGAATTTGGCCGATAGCCTTAGTCGCCTAAAGTGACGCTCTAAATATGAGTCCCGGGTGCAGAGTCTCTTCTCTGTTGCTAAGCTCTCGCCCGCGCTGTCACAGATCAAGTGTTCAGAGTCAAAGCAAATAGAGACTGTGCGTGTCCCTCGTGTAAATAACGCCAATAAGTCAGATCCAAATACAGATAATTTAGGTGTCAGACCAAATAACTTAATACAAATAATCCCTACACAAGATACAAATAAACTAATAAATAAGCATGTAAAATGTGGATTGCTAAACATTAGATCAATTTCCTCCAAATCACTTTTAGTTAATGAATTAATTAACGATTATAATATTGATCTTTTAGCTTTAACTGAAACTTGGCTTCAACAAGATGATTATGTCAGATTAAATGAGGCCACCCCACAGAGTCATGTTAACTTTCAAGCTGCCAGGAGCTCAGGCCGGGGAGGTGGGGTGGCAGTAATTTCACATTCTAGTTTACTCCTGAGTCCTAAAATTAACAAAATTAATAATGAGTCCTCCTCATTTGAAAGCCTTATCCTATCAATCACCTGCCCAAACTGGAGAAACCAAAAAGCTGTTCTGTTCATAATAATCTATCGACCTCCTGGTCCTTATTCATTGTTCTTAACAGAATTCTTTGACTTCCTATCAAATTTAGTATTAGACTGGGAAAATATCGTGGTGGTTGGGGATTTCAACATTCATGTGAATGAAAATAATTGCCTCAGTAATGCCTTTAGCGCTTTATTAGACAGCATTGGTTTCACTCAAAATGTAAATGAACCAACCCACAGTCACCAGCACACTCTGGACCTGGTTCTAACTTATGGAATAGAGATTAGTGACCTTAATGTCTTCCCCCAAAACCCAATAATGTCAGATCACTTCCTAATTACCTTTCAGTTTATTCTTAAGGACTATCCAGCTCCTCAGACTAAAACTATAATGAAAAGGACAATATCTGAAAAATCTATTTTAAAGTTCAGAGAAATAATAGAACCAATATTTAATATTATGTCATGTGATCCTGTCGTTAACAGCGCCAGTCCCAGTGCTATTGATAACTCTGTTGACTCAATGGTCAACTGTAGAAAGGGGTTCAGAGGTTGTCATCCGGACGCCGTTTACAGGAGTGCAGTGACTCCTCCCTGGGGGCTGGACTCCCACTACTTAGAGTAGCATATAAGGCCCAGGTTCCCATACCAGCTCTCTGATTGACAATGACTTTTGGATAAAAGTCGAAACGTCTCGATCTTTAAACGGCGTCCGGATGACAACCTCTGAACCCCTTTCTACGATGGACCACACCTGGACGAATGAGGGTTTACATCGACGAATCAATGGTCAACTCTCTAAAATCTGCTCTTGATGTTGCAGCTCCACTTAAACAGAAAGTAATCAGGCCAAAACGAGCCTCCCCCTGGTACAATGAAGAACTACGTTCTCACAAACAAAGGGTAAGAAAACTAGAGAGATCCTTACGCCGCTCCCACACAGAAGAATCCCTGAAAGAATGGAAAACTTGCCTTCTGTCTTATAAGCAGGCTCTGCGTAAGGCCCAAACCAGATATTATTCAAATTTAATAGAAGTAAATAAAAATAACTCTAGATTTCTCTTCAGCACTGTAGCCAGGCTGACAAGCAGTAGAACCCTCAATACCAGTTACTCTAAGCTGCAATGACTTCCTTCTATTCTTTAACAGCAAAATCACAACTATTAGAGATAAACTAAATGCAATTACTCCCACTATCAGTACTGAGCAAGCCCAGACTGCAAAGCTAGTGTCCCATACAAATCCTTCAGTAATACTAGATAGGTTCACTGCTGTTGATCAGGCAGAGATAACTTCAGTCATTATGTCCTCCAAAACATCAACTTGTATTTTAGACCCAATCCCAAGTAGACTGCTCAAAGAAATTCTCCCCCTAATTATAAATCCCATTCTTAATATAATAAATACTTCACTAGAAAGCGGTTATGTCCCTCAGTCCTTCAAATATGCAGTGGTTAAACCACTTTTGAAAAAGCCTAATCTAGACCCCGACATACTGGCAAACTATAGACCTATTTCTAATCTGCCCTTTGTCTCTAAATTCCTTGAAAGAATTGTGATTAAACAGCTTTGTCGCCACCTGCAGGACAATAATTTATTTGAAGTTTTTCAGTCAGGGTTCCGTGCGTACCACAGCACTGAAACTGCACTAGTTAAAGTCACAAATGATCTGTTATTAGCTGCTGATGATGGACAGGTCTCAATTCTGATTCTGTTGGACCTCAGCGCAGCGTTTGACACCATCGACCACAACATTCTACTGCAGAGGTTAGAATGTGATGTAGGTGTCAGTGGAACCGCCCTAAGCTGGTTTAAATCCTATCTATCTGATAGGTACCAGTTTGTTAATGTAAACCAGAGATCTTCCCCATGTTCTAAAGTAACCTACGGTGTGCCGCAGGGTTCAGTACTCGGTCCAGTTCTGTTCACTCTTTATATGCTGCCCTTAGGTATGATCATCAGAAAGCATGGCATTAACTTCCACTGCTATGCAGATGACACTCAACTGTATTTATCAATGAAACCTGATCAGACGCATCAAGTAGACAGACTTAGTGCCTGCGTGAAAGACATAAAAACTTGGATGACTCTTAATTATCTGCTCCTTAACCCTGAAAAAACCGAGGTCATTCTGCTGGGCCCTAAGCACCTGCGAGACTCCTTATCTGACCAGATAGTTTCTCTGGACAATATCACTGTAGCCCCCAGCTCTACTGTAAGAAACCTTGGGGTCCTATTTGACCAAGATCTCTCATTCAAAGCTCATATAAATCAAGCCTGTAAAACAGCCTACTTTCATTTGCGTAACATAGTCAAAATTAGAAAAATCCTGCCCAGAGACGATGCCGAAAAACTCATCCATGCATTTGTCACATCCAGATTAGACTATTGTAACGCTCTGCTTACAGCGTGTCCTAAAAGCTCTATAAGAAGCTTTAAACTGGTTCAAAATGCAGCAGCAAGATTATTAACAGGTACTAGGAAAAGAGATCATATTTCACCAGTGTTGGAGTCTCTTCACTGGCTTCCTGTTGAGTTTAGAATCAAATTTAAAATCCTCCTCCTGACTTATAAAGCTTTAAACAATATGGCCCCATCCTACCTCAAAGATGCAATAGTAGCGTACCATCCAAACAGAGCTCTTCGTTCTCAAAATGCTGGACTATTGTTAGTCCCCAGAGTCTCTAAAAGCACAGTAGGAGGTCGAGCATTTAGCTACCAAGCTCCTATGTTATGGAACCAGCTCCCTGTTCATGTAAAAGAGGCCGACACAGTCTCTACATTTAAGACCAGGCTCAAAACGTTCCTCTTTGAAATAGCTTATGGTCAGGCCAGTTAGGAACAGAAATAAAAACCTACAGTTTTAGCTACGCTGCCCTTGGAGCAACTCTGCTGGGGGAAGTATGGCAGCTTGAACACTATCCTCTGGTTCTTCCTACTTTATCTATCAACAATATTTAATATTACTTCAACTGTAGTCTGTTCATTGCTGTTCACATGTTTCTCTTTCTCTCCACTTCCCCCGGGGAGTGGAGACTGTTTCAGACACTGCGGCTGCTCCAGTGACCACCCCAACCCCCACCTGTCTGGACGATCTATGCGCCACCCGCCTGGACAGCTGGATTAGCCACACCTCGTCTGCCTGGACGAACTCCTTCTACTTTAGATGAACTGTTCCTCATCTCCTGCTGGAGGGATCTCTACACTGGTGGACTGCTCCTCGTCCGCCTGGAGGAACTCTTTAAAGCCACCTCCCTCTTGAGTGGTTCTGGCTCCACAGTCCAAGTGGATGCGTCAGTCCTAGTTCATCTGCAGCCTGTCCGTCCGTGGGAGTAGGATCTCTCCTTCACTGTGGTTCTCCCCGAGGTTTCTACTTTTTCCCATGGGGTTTTTTGTAGTTTTTCCTCGCCGCGAAGGAGGGTCAAAGGACAGGGGCATTCTGGGACAGTTATCTGAACTGCTTTTACCTGTGGCCCATCGAGGCAACTGTTGTTGTGATTTTGGGCATTATAAAAATAAATTGATTTTATTTGATTTGATTTGACTATTTCAGTTTAATTGTTGTTCACTCAAAGTTTTTTTTTGTCTCATTCCCGTTTCTTGTTGCATATTGAAGCTCTACGTGGAACCTTGTTAAGATCCAACCATGCAAGTTTATTCAACAGATCTTAAACTTTTGATTGGGACTGTATGTTTGTGTTAGTGCTTCAACCTGGAAAAAAAAAAAGAAAATCATTTGTAAACTTGGCATGTATCAGAAAGGAGTTCTTGTGTTGTCGGTTCATGCCGACGTACGTCACATCAAGAATTGAGTTCCATTGCAGCTGCTCGGAGACATACTGTCTCTACGGGAAGCAAAGTGTTTACTTTATTATATTACTTGAGATGTTAGTTTGAAATAACCAACACCTTTCAGGCAACATTTGTGACCCAATTTTCCGTTTATACAAAATCAGTCGGCGCAGATATTGGGGCTTTTCAACCTGCCTTTACATGACTTTACATGGACTTTTAACTGGCCAAGAGCTTCCTCAAAGTAAGCACTAGAATCTCAAAATCTCAAAGTCTCCCTGATACTATTACCAAACATACAGAATTAATGTTTATTTGTCTTTCATACCATACAGGGCGTTTCCACCAGCCCTACTTGACCTGACTTATTCTTTTCTTCTAACCAGACCAAGACAGCTACAGTGTCCGCTTGGCCGCTACATGTCGCTTTTCGCCTGAACTCATCTTGTCGGAGTCTGTGAAGTGCCTCTGTGTACTTATGAGAGAAAATAGACGAGGATGGGTCAAACCGCATCATGTGATCGCTTGCCGACCAAAACAGAAAGTTGTGGCACTAGCTTTAACGTTTACGCTCTCAGGATGTTCTCAAATGGACATTTAAAGTGGCAACAGGTGAAGAAGTTGGACATATTTCCTGTGGATTTAATCAAAGGAAACAAGTGTCATTTGGAGCTGTGTCCAAACAGAGGAGGAGATCAGACAAGGGAGTGATAAACTGCCATGGTTTATGCTTGATGTGCTTCAGCTTTGGTTGTAAGCGTAAACAGAGTGTCTGTATTTTTTCATGCAATTGATGTTTAGGTAGAAATACGTGAATCGCTGTTGTCTTTGTTTCTGTATCTCTCTCTTCTGGAAAGACAGGAACAAAAAGTTTCATTTGAGCGGAAGTGTCAGTAAACTGCACCGGCGCACGGTCAAAATTGGCTTTATTATTCAAAGATGTTTAAATGGCTGCTATTGAGGTCTGGTCATGACTTTCCGTGGTCCACATATCGTGATTGAGATGCAAGTCCAGTCATAACAGCTCAACGCTACAGGACTGTTTTCAGCCAGAGATGACTGAGAGTGACTAGGCATAACTGAAAATCAGAGGAAAATGGGCTAAACATTTGTCCTCCGCTCCAAACGAGAAAAGCTGGTGTTTATTTGCCACTCAGTGAGTCAGCAAACACAAAGAATGTGACACAAAGTGAGATTGGTCAATTGGACCGAGGAGGGCTGATGGAAACACCCAATCAAGCAGATTTAAAAAGATTATGAAATTTCCTGTTTTTTGTCCTGTTCGCCTAATTCATGACACCAAAGGTCTTCTAGTATTACATTACATTCATTTCAACGGTAAAAATTTCAGAAGATTTTCAGAGAATGACGAGCTGTTGATGGCATTGGAAAGTATTTGCTTTGTACCACGTCAGAGAGCGCGACACCCACTTATTTGCTTTACTCTCCTAAACCTTTTATCTGCCCTATTTTCACTTGTCATTTTGTTCTATTCTCTCCCACAAATGGACGCGTGGCCTGAGTGACCCCCGTTCTCTTTCCTCTCAAAGCACTAGTGGAATTATAATGTGTCTGGGCCATTAACTCCAAATTATCACTGTCGACACAACACAGTGCTCAGTGGAACTCGAGTACAGCTGCTACTGCACACATTTTAGGTTTAGCTTATCGACTTCAGCTGTTCAAATGGAAAGAGAAAGGCAGTGAGACTAGAGAGATGGCTTTATATGTTCATAATTGTCACAAAACAAAGAAATACGTTTTTTTGTGACCTTTACTACATCTTCAAATTGTGGGCCTTGCAATAGATATTTAAAGGCCACATTTGATTTGATTTTACTTGTTCAGCTTTTAACTATATTTTAACAATGTTCCGTCATCAAAAACATACCAGCGATTGCATTTAGCTTCACGCTAGTTTGCAGAATCCTGGTTAGAAAAATATCTCCCTCTGACTGTTAAAAACACTCCCTGCTGAATTCCCGCGATTAATGATGTTTTCGCTATAACTGACGTCACTTTTCCAAGAATCTTCTGCTGTTTTAAGTCCGTAAATCATCGCCAGAGCACTTTTGCCGTCTAAACACGATCAGTACAACTGCTTGGCTAAGTCGCATTTCTTCACAGATGCTCCGCAATAACATTTTTAGCTCATGTAAGCTACTTAGCAGTCAGTAGATGGCGCCTAAACTCAGTAAGTGCAGCAGGGATACAGATGTTTATTTTGTTTTTTATTTTACTTTTTTTTTCCCTTTGGACAATTTCAGAGACTCAGAAGAATGTCATTTGGATGCACATTTTAAACAAAGGGGCTACAAAGACAAAACTCGTAACCGTGCACTGTTGAAAGCAAAGTCAGCTAAAAGGATGGGCCTCTTCATAAAAAAGAAGCAACATTTTCTGTTCTATCCAACACAGTTATTTGACTGAGGACACTCAATGTATAATACGACGCAACTGGGATATTCTCCGCAGTGACCCCGCTCTGTCCACTGTCTTTGCACATCCACCAGCATTTACTGTGAGAAGGGCCCCTACCCTCACAGACAAACTGGTCCGAAATGATCTGCCGGCTGCAAGACCAAAGACGTTCGTCCCACAACCCGTCGGCACTTTTCCATTTGGCTCTTGTAAACATTGTGCTCACGTCAACAAAGCCACTGTTTTCAAAGATCCCACAGGCACAAAAACGTTTTCTTGACAACAATGGGCAAATTGTAATACCACTGTCATATGCCGTCTGGATAGCGTCTGTGGATGCTTTTACATTGGTTTCACAAAAAGGAGATTGAAAGACAGATTCACTGAGCAAAACTATGCTATCAGTTCACAAAATCTTAATTACCCCATCGCAAAACGTTTCAAGTTTTCCACTCAATGCAAAACCAATTAAAATTTATGGCCACTGAAGTGATCATAAAAGTGATCATAAAAACAATCAGAGGAGGAAATCGTATCAAAACATTAGCCCAATGGTAAACTTTATGAATTGAAACCCTTAAAGCCATGGTACATCCATGGTAGCTTTTCTATAAATTTAGATCTTTGCTATATATGTCTCCTCTGTGGGTTTTTTTTTTTTTTTTTCACTTAGAGGTCCGGAGCTCCAGTTACATTGTTTCTTCTATTTTTTTTGTCAATAAAAGTATTTTTGTTCTACTTTTGTGTCTTGAATGCTGTAGACTTATTTATGTGGAGAAGATTACTTGTCATTTACATTCTGGTTGTCCCCACATGGACAATGTCTGTATCAGAATCGGTTTATTGCCATTGTCAGTGATCAGAATTCACAAAGATAGGAACTTGCTTCGGTGTAAGGTGCAACATAAAACAATGAATAAAATATATAAAAGAGGCATGCATAAGATTAAGAATAAAATAAAATGGAATGGATTAAGATATACTAAGACTATATAGAGAAATGTACAGTTGGACAGACAGTGGTGCAAATTGGCAGTGCACATAGATAGCTCTTTTATAATATTATTGTTAAAGTGGCAGGTGTTCTGAGACTTTCCTGAAGTCCACGATCATCTCCACTGTCTTCTGGGCGTTGAGCTCCAGGTTGTTGTTGCTGCACCAGGACACCAGCCGGTCCACCTCCCTCCTGTAGACAGACTCATCGCTGTCCCAGATGAGTCCGATGAGGGTGAACTTGGTCAGTTTTATAGAGTCGTGGCTGGAGGTGCAGCAGTTGGTGTCACAGGGAGAAGAGCAGAGGAGAAAGTACACAGCCCTGTGGAGTTCCTGTGCTGATGGTCCGAGTCTCTGAGACATTCTTCCCCAGCCGCACGCACTGCCTCCGGTCCGTCAGGAAGTCAGTGATCCACCTGCAGATGGAGTCAGGCACGTGGAGCTGAGAGAGCTTGTCCTGGAGCAGAGCAGGGATGATGGTGTTGAATGCAGAGCTGAAGTCCACAAACAGGACCCTGGCGTAGGTTCCCGGGGAGTCCAGATGCTGCAGGATGAAGTGGAGGGCCAGGTTGAGGTTGATGGCCATATTGTACAAATATAATTCCTTTTTTTTTTTTTTTTGCTACATTGTAAACTTGGGGCGTTTGTTTTTATCTGTGGTAATGTCATGTGATCGAGTCAGGTGACTGCTTGCCGGCCTATTTAAACTCCTGGCACCAGCTGTTCTCATTATGCCCTGAAGAAGGTCCCACGCGACCCAAAGGCGTAGGCGTATCCCTTTTCTTTATTAATGGATTTTATGCTGTCGGAGTGCCTCGGATTTTCCTTTGTTTTGTTGCTCCAGAGCATGTTTTAAAGGCTAACAGTAATCCAAAAATGCATAATTTTTCATTTGAATTTTGATTTGACAATAGGGTTGCGAGGATTAATTGAGAAATTGTGACTAGTTGACTATTAAAAAATCCTGAATAATCATCCTATTTTGGTAACTGTGTTGCATAATGTTTGAAAATAATGTTTGAAAATGTTTGAAAATAATACTTAAAGAAGAACTGTTATACAAAATCGACTTTTAATAGTGAAATATTATTTATAATATAATGATCCCAAGTGTTGCACATTAGAACTCTGTAAGCAAAAGCACAAATGTAAGGTCTTCAAATTAAATCCACTGGAGGCAGAACACTAAAATAAAAATAAAAAATTGCTAATAAGTTTCTGCCTTTATTGAAGTCATGACAATATATTCACCAGGATATAAAAAACAACTCTAAAGAAGGGGAGCGAGGGACAACAGAAACGTTAAAAAGGCAAAAACACTGTCAAAAATGAGGGTACGAATAGGGTACAAATGTGTTCTCTGAGGTACAATTTTGTACCCTCGATGTGTCACATTTGAACCCAAAGATACATATTTGTACCTTTTCCTGTCTGAAATGGAACATTTATGTACCCAATGATAAAAGGTACATATTTGTACCTTTTATTCTCTCAATGAGAATAAAAGGTACTCATATCTCATACGGGACAACAATTTATATGACCAGTGACATTTGGATGTAAAGAAATGCATAGACCAAGCTTATCCAGTTTTATACTCTTATTTAAACACAATTTTACATCTGCTTTTGAAAGGATACAAATGTAAGGGTACTAAATTGTATCCTCTTTTAGGGGTACAGTGTGTGTACCCTGGAGGGTACTGACCCAGCAACAAGCTGTTGTACCCTTTAATGTAAAAACTTAACACTTTATTTCTTACAGTGTAAGGTCAGACAAAAAGAAGAGCCATCTGTTTGAGCAGCACATTTTATGTTCAAGGTCACCCGTACATCAGTGGCCTGCCTTTGTACTGCTCTCTTAAGTCCACCACCCCTGCACCTGCAGGAGGATCCAGCTTGACCTAGATTTATCTTAAAGCAACAGCACTACACCTCTCAAGGCAGCTGCACAAACATTCTGTGTACAGAGTAACATTTAGAACATAAGCATTTACTGGTAATACTTTGTACAGACACTATGAAGATGCAAATATGGGACCAAATTAAAAACAATATTGATGACAGGGAATATATTGAGAAATAACACAAAAACATTAACAGTGTGTGGTATAAAGGCACAGTACAAGGCAGTGTTTAAGCAAGCAAGCTGACATGAGTATGTGTGTGGGACGTATAGTTTATGTTATAAATTTGATTGTGTCCTTTAAAGGAAAAATATGCATTTTTTTGTATTGTTGTTAGCCTTTAAACATGCTATTGAGTACCTTAAGTTTGGCATCTCATCTTTTACAACTAAAATAATTGCACATAAAAACAAAATTAACATTTGCATCTGTATCTATTGCTGTCTGCCCTGGCACTTACTAAGTTTAGGCGCCATCTACTGGCTGCATAGCGCCTGCACAAGCTAAACATGTCACTATGACACGTCTGAGACGGGGCAGTTGCAGTGATCGTGTTAACACAACAGAAATGCTCAGAATGAGTTTGCAGATGATTGCTAGACTTAAAACGGAAGAGGGTTTTAGGATAAGTGACATCAGTGACCGAAAAACGTCCCACATCGAGAGAGTTAAGCATGAAGTGTTGACGGTGTGAGGGAGAGGATTTTCACACCAGGGTTCAACAAACCAGCGTGACTGAAGCTAAATGCAACTCCAGGTCTGTTTTTGATGACAGAACAATGTTAGAACATGGTTAAAAATGTGTCCTTAAATGGGATTGTAATGAGTGTGAGTGTAGTGTTTGCAGCAATGTATAAATGTGTCAAAAAATAATATAGTGATTATATGTAGCAAAGCTTTCTTCCACCTTTACATAATCATTATCGATTCTAAAACACATACAAAACACCATTTAGTAACAAAGACACGGGCATTATTAAATCAAATTATATAGGATTTTTTTGACAAGTCAATTAATTTAAAAAAGCCCTAGTTTAAGTTTGTCAAATATTGTCTTGTCTGTAACAAATACGTATTAGACCATCCAATCTAAAGTCCTTTTCCTAGGTTTTTTCTTCAATATCAGGACTCCAAGCTGAAGTCAAATAATCACCGTCTCAACACAACAAGACGGTTCCAAACACTGTTCCATCATCCCGCACTTATCGGTCCACAGCAGGTGTTCAGGACGGCGCTCGGATGCCTCGGTTCTCAGTCTCCTGAATGTGCGAAGTAGCGACAGTGTTGAGGATTTCAGGGATCGGCGAGCTCGTCCTCTTCTGGCCATTGTCGGCTGACGGTTAGACTGACAGACAAAGAAGCAAAACAAGCGGAGACAAAATGCAGTGCCTGCGTTCAATTGAATCCAAACACAAAAAGGGACGCGGTAGCAAGGTTTTTGTCAAGCAGACTTTGTACACAAAGTTAAAAGTGTTTAAAGGAACAAAAAGTAGCATTAAGAATATAGATAATCGTTATGTAATTAAAGTGTGCAGATACAATCCTTTCAGTCGTACACACAGAGAAACTGAACTGACCTGAGCGCCATGTTTAGTCCGGACTCTGGCACCAGCAGGAGGCCAGTCCCAATGCTTCATGTTTAGTCCTGACTCTGGCACCAACAGGAGGCCGGTCCCAATGCTTCATGTTTAGTCCGGAGTCTGGCACCAGCAGGAGGCCGGTCCCAGTGCTTCATGTTTAGTCCGGACTCTGGCACTAGCAGGAGGCCAGTCCCAATGCTTCATGTTTAGTCCTGACTCTGGCACCAGCAGGAGGCCGGTCCCAATGCCTCATGTTTAGTCTTGACACCAGCAGGAGGCCGGTCCCAATGCTTCATGTTTAGTCCGGACTCTGGCACCAGTAGGAGGCCGGTCCCAATGCTTCATGTTTAGTCCTGACTCTGGCACCAGCAGGAGGCCGGTCCCAATGCCTCATGTTTAGTCCGCACTCTGGCACCAGCAGGAGGCCGGTCCCAATGCTCCATGTTTAGTCTTGACACCAGCAGGAGGCCGGTCCCAATGCTTCATGTTTAGTCTTGACACCAGCAGGAGGCCGGTCCCAATGCTTCATGTTTAGTCTTGACACCAGCAGGAGGCCGGTCCCAGTGCTTCATGTTTAGTCCGGATTCTGGCACCAGCAGGAGGCCGGTCCCAGTGCTTCATGTTTAGTCTTGACACCAGCAGGAGGCCGGTCCCAATGCTTCATGTTTAGTCCGGACTCTGGCACCAGCAGGAGGCCGGTCCCAATGCTTCATGTTTAGTCTTGACACCAGCAGGAGGCCGGTCCCAATGCTTCATGTTTAGTCCGGACTCTGGCACTAGCAGGAGGCCGGTCCCAATGCTTCATGTTTAGTCTTGACACCAGCAGGAGGCCGGTCCCAATGCTTCATGTTTAGTCCGGACTCTGGCACCAGCAGGAGGCCGGTCCCAATGCTTCATGTTTAGTCCGGACTCTGGCAGCAGCAGGAGGCCGGTCCCAATGCTTCATGTTTAGTCTTGACACCAGCAGGAGGCCGGTCCCAATGCTTCATGTTTAGTCTTGACACCAGCAGGAGGCCGGTCCCTCACTAACACGTGTCGTTTTGTTTTGGTTGGCTGCGTTAAAGTGAAAGTTAAACGTTCTGAAGCTTCAGTGTACAAACGCAGTTCCTTCAGTCTGACATTCAAATGCCCAACAACATGAATGAGGCTGTGTGGTGGTTGTGGTTGTATGTGATGCTGTTTTTATTTTCAATCGTAGTTACAAAGTTGCTAACGCTGCTAGGCTCCTCTGAATGAGTTCACACCTATTCGGTACCTTGACCCGCATGTAGACTTTGTAAATAAAGTGAATATTACCAACTTTACAAAGAAATTGCTTGTTTTTTTTCTTCTTACATAGGCATTTTCAACCACCCTAAAGGACACTTTCACATCAAGGAGTCGTTCAAACAACTGTCAAGTCCAACACAGAGGAGTAGGTGTCCAACTCTTTCGTTATCGGCCAAAACGGTTTTACTGATGAATATACAGACCGAACTACTCTATATGCATTACTTAGTCTATTTTAATTCTTATGGTTTGTCAAGACATTCCGGATAATAAGATTAGGAGCCGAAGCGTAAAGAAAAGCTCACCGTGAGGTTGAGCTTGCTCTTTACATTTATGCAAATCGAGCTGCCACATGTCGTGCCTTTATCCATGCGAAATGAACAATGCCAAACATTTCATCGATGTTTTTCATAGAGATTAGTCGCTGTTGCGGGTGAGTAGGAAGCATAATTCATTCCACACATGTACGTAGAGTAGATGCCAAAGAGAAGAAGATATCCCAGTCTTTGGGACATACTGAGGCGTTTGGTAGTTCTGGATATTATCAAGGTCCATGACTTTCAAAGCAAAAAAACTGATACTGCATCCAATAAAGGACTTTTCTTTGAAGCCAGTGTGCCTTGTCTCTTTTTATTTGCATTTAAATGTATCTATACCTCTTGGAGCTCCAGCCTCGTCGATAGGATCCAGAATACACACTTTTTCATTTCTTTATAAACAGAACCGTGCAATCAGATTAGATTATTTACACGATGCACATGGAACAAAGGAGTTCATTGGTCATGTATCATTTAAAACGAAATCAAACTTCTCTCACCTCAGATTAACAGCGTCTTGTTTTCTTTTTTTCCTCGTAATCAGCTGTTTTGATACGGACGGACCATGCGTGTCCCTGATTGGCTAATCCCTTGATTTTCAGCCAGTGAGCCGGGGAAGACTAGTTTGCCTTGAAGTATAGTCAGGTGAACATTTGAAAAACAGATTCACATGTGCGTTTACTTCTCGACCAAAAAAAAAAGGAAAAACGTACTCCATTGCCAGATTTAAAGAAGCAAAAAATGGCACAGACATTATTTAGCACATTATACTTTTACTACAAGGTCTGATTTAGGAATATTTTAGTAGCCGGTGTTCAGCAGATTCATTCCAAACTAAAAAATGTGCCACCTTTCAAATCAAATCAGAGTGAGAAAAAGGACAACTTGTGAACAGCAATGAACAGACTTCAGGTGAACTAAAATATTAAATTTAGTTGATAGGAAGAGTTGGAGGAGCCAGAAGATAGTGCTCAAGCTGCCATACTCCCCCAGCATAGGGCAGCGCAGCTAGAACTCTGTGTTTTTTTTTCTAACTGGCCTCACCATAAGTTATGCCTGGTCTTGAAGGACACATATTCTGCTGCAGTGACTTTTTTGAGCTTGTTCCGTCATCAAAAACATATCTGAAGTAGCATTCAGTTGAATTCACGCTGTGTTGAGGAATGTTTATCAGAAAATCCAACCCCCTCCGAGCGTCAAACACATGTCCTGCTGAACTTCTAGGATTTCGGACGTATTTTCAGACTTCATACGTCACTTATCAGAGATATGTTTTAAGTCCTTAAATCATTGCTAAATTGTTCTGAGCATTTCTGATGCCTAAACATAATAACTGCTGCAGCAAATACGGACAATGACGTCTTTTCAATGCTAAATTCACCAGATTACACTCAGTAAGTGTAATATCATAGTGACTGATAACACAGGTCATAGAACCCACGTTATGTTCTTCTTAAAGACAAATTAAATAGGAGATGTATTTACCTTGTTGACATGATTCAGCTGCTTAACTCTGAGCCTCTTCAGAACTGTCACGGCGTCGGTGACGTGTCACTGATCAGCTGATGTTACTTCCTGAGGCGTGGTCAGCCTGATGGACCTGGCAGGTGGCTCAGACTGACCACGCCTCCTGCCGCCCGGTGGTCTCTGGAGTAGTGTGTCCCATGTGTGGGACAGAAGGAAGGCTCTGTCGTCACAGAAGAGGCTGTCAGTGCCTCGCTTTCTGATTTCAATGGCCTCCTTGATCCAGCGTTTGAACTTGTTCTCTGATCCAAAGACTCGAGCCCCATCCCAGTCCATAATGTGGTTTTCTCTTTTCAACAAGGTAAATACATCTATTTCATTTATCATTAAGAAGAACATATCGTGGATATAACAAAAGAAGACATAATGAAAGTTGATGGAGTAAATAAGTCATAGAATTAATAAAATATGAGATGGCAAATTTAAGCCACTCAAGAGCATGCTAACAGCCATGTAAAGGTTAATAACAATAGGACAAATTAAAGTTAGTAATTAGTCAGAAACTTTAGTTACAGAGCTCCCCTGCAGCCCTCTTGTGAAAGTACACAAAAGCTTTTTATTTTTCTTTTTTCTTTCTTATTTTCTTATTAGAAATAAGAAAGCGCAGTCAAATGGACAAATATTTTTTTTAAAGCCAGGGTTTCTCAAGAGAGATGTTGGCAAATGTTGCAGCTGGTGGTTAAGTGCTGCAACTTCAGCTGTGCTTTCAGAGACTCTTTGGAGCACTCGTCGCTGTTAATGGCTCCAATCTGAACCCGCAGAGTAGAAAATGGTCACAGACGGATATCGATCTGCAGTTTCCAGCCTCACATAACCCGACCCATCGACGCTCTCACCTCCCGTCTGGTGCAGGTGTAGTTTGTTTCTTTTATGCTGATTTTGCTTCTTAAATCACAGCTCACCTGCAGACTCCCGGTGGTAGAGAAATGGTTCTATGCAAAGTGTGTTCTAGAAATAGATGCTGACGGCATGAGCAAGCGGATTGGAACAGGTGTAGAAAAATGTGGCGTGACCAGTGTAAAACTCTTGTCCTTTACTATAATGAGAGGCACTCATCCAACTTTTTCAGTCCCGATGTCGATATTTTGGGTTATACTTGGGTTTTGACTATCTGCTTAATACCAACCAACACCAGTGCGTAATATATGCACTCTTTTTTATCAGTAACTCATTAGCATTTTATAAACTAATCCTGTCACAAGCTGTTTTACGTTTTGGAGCTTGTGATAACCTAAATATACAGGCTTACTCAAATATAAATGTGAATAAAAGAGTGCTCTAGATATGATTTGTTGATAAAAATGACAGTATACAAAGGTCAAAAGATCAGGTTATGTCTCATGTTTTTTGGGGGGGATTTTTTGAGGGAGGGTTGTTGTTGTTTTTTTTTTTTTACAAATGTCTTGTCTTATCTTTGTTGAGTTGACAACTTTTTAAAACCTTTGTTGGATAGAACAATCCTGGATAATGAGGGAATTACTTTTTTTTTAAATATATATATAAAATAGTATCATTAAAGACTGAAAATTCTTGGCAACATCTAAACGTAGCCCCAAAACTCAGGTTGTCACCATTAATATTTAAAAAATGTCAAAAATGTATCATATAGCCAAAATGAATGACGTACATTTTCTACAGAAAAGAAATTTGGATGGTTCTGATAATGGCGTGCTTTTTTGTTTTTTGTATCAGTTTATGTGAAGGAATTTTGTCTTTTTATGAAGCATAGTATTCGTTTTATGTTTGTTGTTGTTGTATGTTAGTTTTATGAGGCATGTGGCGACAGGACCACACTGTTCTAGCCTTGACTCCAACCAACAGTGTGTTGTATTGTATTCTATATCTGAGCAAATGACTGCTGTTCAGAGGTCATTGGCAAAAGCTTTCACAAAGTACACATTATACACAACTCCGAGAGCATTAGCAATAGAAAGTAGCAATAGTATAAATGTGCAGACGGAAGAATGAGATCAGGTGTCCCTTCACTTTTAGGTCAGTGACTTTCAGGTGGCTTTCCTTATCGACTTAATCGGTTGATTCCAGCGATCTCCCGTTCAAGAACTGTCCAGGTCCTGATCTGCTTAACTTCCCGAGATCTGATGAGATCAGACAATGACAAGCAGGTATTCACCACCAACCTTTGGGCCAGGGTTCTTTGTTGAAATAATGAGCTCCTTATCAAGAAGGCCTATTTTTAGTAAAAACACCAGACCAACTTACACTGTTTCTGAACCCTTTGGAGCACAAACAAATGTCTGGACACTTTGTGAAGATGAGACTTTGTCGTTCTGGCCTCATTAATTCTTCTAAAAGCTGAAGCTAATTTAACTAAAGTGAGATATGGGGGAAAATGTCCAGGCGGAATCCTTTTAAATGTTTGTGAATTGCTGGTAATGTTTGGGTTTGTAAACTGACTAAACTTGTGATTCGACTGGGGGGTTACTACCTTCTTTTATGTATAACATGCCCAGCAGCTTAAGCTTTCCCTTTATCAGGTGGTGGATGAAAAGGAATCAATTATGAAAAAGTCGGTGGGCCCCACGGGAGGTATTTATAAATAATTTAGGCCTTGGTAGAAAAGAAAAGTACTTTTTAAATACACTTTTTCATCCTAAATAAATATTTTTGGAAATATGTTGGAAAGAGCAAGTTTAGTTAGTAATCATAGTATTAAAGGTTTAAGGTTCAGGAATTTCTTGTTTTTTGTTCATTTGTTGGTTTAAATAAATTGACTATGACTCAATTGTTGTATTAAATGTTCAGAAAAGCATCAGAAACCCACCAGCCATGTCCAAATGTTTCAATTTCCTGAACATGATAGAGATTACAGACTCTTTTTACGTGATTAAAGGCAAGGTCTAATTGCACAAAAATTAGACCGCATCCTTTCTGAAAAAAAGAAACATGAATTTGAAAACTGCAGCCAGAATGAGGAAAAAGAAAATGAGAGATAATACCAGCTAGGAAGTTAAGCTTCCCATCTTCCAAAAAAAGGGCACATACCAATACCATACCATATGTGAAAAATCGATTTCACTTGTACATCCTGTCTTTGTACATCAGAAAGTGTGAAGTTCCCAAGCTCCAGAAAGGGGATGAGAAGTATGAGGCCTTGCACCACTTTGGACGCCCAGCTCGCTCACTCGGCTGATTACTGTTGTGTATATTTCATGTATGTAGACTGTGATGCACATATATCCATCCACTTGTGGTAGCGCCAAGACCTGAGCATGTAAAAACTCATTTTTAGTAGTTTCCAAAGACTAGGCACAAGGAGATGTAAGAAGATTTTAGCGTGTCATTCAACATTAAAAAAATACTGCATTGTATCAATTTCTTTACTAAAAATTGTTTATGTTTCTATAATGTAGTCAAATAGCACAAGTAAATACATCTGATTAAACCTGTTCTGTAATGTTTTAGCGCTTGTTAAAGGTTTTGTTTTTCAGGTGGTGGCAATTTAGTGGTTCCAAAAGTTTGGGACCTTCCTCTACTCACCTGTGCTCCTCTGTGCACAGCACACAGCGGACTGCAGGGGCACAGGGACTTCAGACATGTTTGACTGTCATGAGTCGTAGGGTGTGAGTGCTGTTAAAGCACAGCAGTGCGTGTGAAGAAAAGTGCACCTGCAGCCAGCAGCAAACACAGCTCTGATGAGCTGTGGACTGAGGTGAACTGGAACAACAATGTTCCTGACACATCATCCTGAACCAAAAAGTCTGGTTACAATAGCTTATAGCCTCTGGATCTAAACTAAGCCTTTTTAATTTAATTATTTATGAATGTATTAACGTTTTGAGAGTTTAAGCATGTTGTATGAGAAAACAGTGTGACCACAACTGTGTGCACAGCACACACAAACAGTGTGAGCACCACAGTTCATCTGAACATCACTCTGTACAGTGTGTACTAGTGGTGCAGGAGTCTCTTTTTTTCTGACCTCATCTGGAGTCAAATCTACTCTGACCCAAAAATGGCCCTCAATTTAGTGGCTTTGCACGCCTCTGCAGCTCTTATCTGCCATGACGCCTGTGGTTCTCTATGGGGTAATGTGGTAAATGTGCCTTTACTGTGAACACCCTAATGCAGTGTTTGGAACACATTTGAATTGCTAACTCACTCACAGACTATAACAATTCACCCTCAACATCCCGTGGATACGCTGTTGTAACCATGGATACAGCCTGTACTCTCACCATTCAAGTGACCAGTGAGCTCTCTAGGTCCTGCTTGGCCTGGTTAGATCCCAGGCCAAATTGGTCCTACAAAAGTACCAGGTATGTGTTTGAAAAAGAGAGTAAAACCAACTAGGCCCTGATTATTAAGTATACAAAGCAAACTGTTGCCACCAAAGCACACACAGACCCCACCGGCTGGTGCACTGAGGAGTGAAGCAGGTTTATTGAGTGTTGCCGCACACGGAATGACTTGACGATTTCACGCTAATGGTATTCACACATGGAAGACGAAGGAAAAGTCTCTTGCTGAAACATTATACATGCACATTGTTTTGTGTAAAATGTTTAATGTACATGTGCAAAAACTAGTCAGCAACACACAGATTTCCTGGAGCCTGAAAACGGCTTTTTAGTCCGCGTAGAACTTATTTTCTGTTGAGCTCGTCTGCTCCGTGTAAACTACAACGGAAAAAAGATGGCGGCACATACAGCAACTTCCAGAATAAGGTGAATACTGCAGATATGCCATGATAGGAAACAACTCTACAGTAATGATAGTATGAATCTCCCATTTTGACTCTTTACTGGAATGCATACATGTTTGTGCTTCCGTCCTGAATGCCTGAGAGGTCAGAATGAGGAGAAGCCAAAGGAGCAGCAAAATTATCCAATGCAAATGAAATACATTTTCTCCGACTCGTTGCCTGGAATGATTGTGGTTGGTGTTAGAGTCTGCCTCTTCCTTGTCCTTATCTAAAACTACGCAGAGCTCAGGAAATATGGACAGATGGTGAGGGAAGTAGAAAAAATAAATTGTTTGCACCATCACACTCTGGAGAGAGAGACACTCTGCATTTTCAACACCTAGTCATATTTCATACCAGCTTAAAGACAATTTATGCTACATTTGTAATCATGTTATATATAATATTACATTGTCAAAAAAAAATATATATATGTGCCTGTAGTTGGGGTTTGCTTCTTTTTGAGCACTAATCCAGACACCATACTTATGTACTTAATATAATAACTTAAATAATACTTAGTTTGAAGCAACATTTTGATTCCTCTTCCTTCTGCGAGTGAGTCCATCGGTGGCTAAAAGCTTTTAACATTAAATGATTCAAACATTTGTGCTCCTCACACTTCAAACATGATCGGTCTTTTTGTCATTTTTGTGGCTATTCTTTGAAAATAACAGAATCTGTGCATTGTTTTTTTCCTGTCCAATTATTACATTCATTCATAGATCTGATTTTAAATACATGTCACTACTTTCAAAGACCAGGGCGAGTTTTGCCGTCATGACAAAGCTAACAACAACTATAATAATAAGTTGTTGGAAGTTGGAATAAGGTGCAACTCTATTCACCTTATTCCACCTCGCCCACTTTTGCCTCTTTCTGCTACAGATCGGCACTTCTGTTGTGTTGACACTTAAGCCAAGCGGGAACTCCATTGAGTGGACAACAAGTCTCACTGCTTAAATATTAAGGTAGATTATTTGTGTAAAATGTTCCATGTTCATGTGCACCCGCAAGTCAACAATGCACTGTTTCTCTTGTTGGCGACTTTGAAGTCCTATATTTGCTGTTGAGATTGCATGCCCCGTGTAAACTACAACCAGAACGAGGATTACACCACCATTATACATGTAATGGAACCAGTTTATTTTTATGGGTTTGGTTTTAGGTTACTGAGGCCATCTAGTGGCAGTTGTTGTAAAGTCCTTTTGTTTAATCTACTGAGGCCATCTAGTGGCGTAGTTTGTTATAAACCTTCTTTTAACTCGCTGAGGTTCCTTAGTGGTGCATTTTGTTTACCAGAAAAGTCAGTCTGAACATGAGGTCAGCCAGACGTCGTTTTGTCGACTTTTCTTTGTTTTAAATGCAGAACGGCATCGTCTGTAAGTAATAATCTAATTTTCCTGACTTATGTGTTATATTTTGAGAGTTGTGGACATGTTATGTGCAACGATAATTGTGAACTTTGATGACTATTCATTTTTGTTGTACTTTCTGTGTTACAGTTTTACACGTATCTCATTAAAACCTACGAAAGAACCAAATGAAGTACTTCTTGGTGGATGGGTGGGAGTGTTTAACTACCTGTATAGCTGAGTTATTGTCAAAAACAACAGTGCTCAGTGAAGCCAGGACAATACACTTTTGCAAAACAGTGAACAACTCAATGCAGAACACAGTCTATGGTCTTTTTAATCATAAGAGCTGATACGACAGATTATGCCCATGATGCATTCAAACAAATGAAAAGAATGTTTTTGCTAAACACATGTGACTTGTAAATGTGGGGTTGGGCTGAATAAGCTTGTGCTTCTCCACTACTTTAAACTTCACCTTGAGCGATATTTTGAAGTAATGGTACAATTTTGGCTTCTCTACTCCCACCTCTGGGACTGAGTGTATTAAAAAAACACACTCAAAATCGGATTATTTTCTGATGTCTCGGGGCGGAGAAGATCTTTTTAAATGATATGCACACTGTACATGATGTGAGCAGTCAGGACCATCATTTAAAATAAATTAGATTACTCACATCAGATTTTGTCATTTTAATAAACTTACAAGTCAAAAAATCTAATAAAACACAGATGTGGAGCGTGCATGTAATGTAACTGCAGCCGCTGTCTTGGTGTCGAAAACGGGTTTGTCACTGTTTTGCGGTGCTCGGTGAACAGGCAAATCTATCGCTTGGCAGACTCTTCTTATTGTTATTTTAGAGGACATAAAGTTGGCGCTTAACACGAGTTTAGGATTCCCCAGGGAATTCTCCATTGTAGGGAAAGCCAAGGATTGGGAAAATGACAAAACTTTTTCACGGCTCAAGCTACTTTTTGAGCAACAAAAATACTGACAATTGAATAAATGCCACAGAGAGTTTAATGAGTTTAATGCCAGGAAAGTAGCATAATCCACCACTTTGTTATTCTCACTGAAATGTTTATATGTACAATTGTTAATGTATGAGTAGTTGGGGTCTTTTTTTTACTTGGCTGGATTGTAACTGTGGAAGTCCAAAAAGCGTCTGACCATAGGATAGCTTGTGTTGCCAGTGCGGATAGCGTATTTATGTTTCAACCAGTCTGTCCTCTTAGCGCTTTTTGGTTATTCAAGTGTAGAAAACATTGCAGATCTGGCAGACCAGCCTTTAAATGACAAAAGCATTTGCATTTACAGGACCCCATTGGCCTGGATTCAATGCTTTCTTTATATGTTGTTGTATCTAGGAAATGTATCCATGAATGGAGCTGAGGAGACAAAGTCAGGAGAGAAAAGCCGCGGAGACACAGTGAGGTGAGAGGAGCCGAGGAGAGAGGAGCTGAGGAGACACAGTGAGGAGAGAGGAGACACAGTGAGGAGAGAGGAGACACAGTGAGGAGACACAGTGAGGAGAGAGGAGATGAGGAGACCCAGTGAGGAGAGAGGTGCAGAGGAGACACAGCGAGGAGAGAGAAGGAGAGGAGACACAGTGAGGAGAGAGGAGCCGAGGAGAGAGGAGCTGAGGAGACACAGTGAGGAGAGAGGAGACACAGTGAGGAGACACAGTGAGGAGAGAGGAGATGAGGAGACCCAGTGAGGAGAGAGGTGCAGAGGAGACACGGTGAGGAGAGAGGAGCCGAGGAGACACAGCGAGGAGAGAGAAGGAGAGGAGACACAGTGAGGAGAGAGGAGCCGAGGAGAGAGGAGCAGAGGAGACACAGTGAGGAGAGAAGAGCCGAGGAAAGAGGAGCAGAGGAGACACAGTGAGGAGAGAGGAGGTAAGGAGAGAGGAGACACATTGAGGAGAGAGGAGCCCAGGAGAGAGGAGCAGAGGAGACACAGTGAGGAGAGAGGAGCCCAGGAGAGAGGAGACACAGTGAGGAGAGAGGAGGCGAGGAGAGAGGAGCAGAGGAGACACAGTGAGGAGAGAGGAGGCGAGGAGAGAGGAGCAGAGGAGACACAGTGGGGAGAGAGGAGCTGAGGTGACAAATTAAGGAGAGAAAAGCCGCAGAGACACAGTGAGGAGAAAGGAGCCGAGGAGACACAGTGAGGAGAGAGGAGACACAGTGAGGAGACAGGAGCAGAGGAGACACGGTGAGGAGAGAGGAGCCGAGGAGACACAGTGGAGAGAGAGGAGCTGAGGAGACACAGTGAGGAGAGAGGTGACACAGTGAGGAGACACAGTGGAGAGAGAGGCGCTGAGGAGACACAGTGAGGAGAGAGGAGACACAGTGAGGAAACACAGTGAGGAGAGAGGAGATGAGGAGACCCAGTGAGGAGACCCAGTGAGGAGACACAGTGAGGAGAGAGGAGATGAGGAGACCCAGTGAGGAGAGAGGTGCAGAGGAGACACAGTGAGGAGAGAGGAGCCGAGGAGACACAGCGAGGAGAGAGAAGGAGAGGAGACACAGTGAGGAGAGAGGAGCCGAGGAGAGAGGAGCAGAGGAGACACAGTGAGGAGAGAAGAGCCGAGGAGAGAGGAGCAGAGGAGACACAGTGAGGAAACACAGTGAGGAGAGAGGAGATGAGGAGACCCAGTGAGGAGAGAGGTGCAGAGGAGACACAGTGAGGAGAGAGAAGCTGAGGAGACACAGTGAGGAGAGAGGAGCTGAGGAGACACAGCGAGGAGAGAGAAGGAGAGGAGACACAGTGAGGAAAGAGGAGTAGAGGAGACACGGCGAGGGGAGAGGAGCCGAGGAGGCACGGCAAGGAGAGAGGAGCCGAGGAGGCACGGCGAGGGGAGAGGAGCCGAGGAAACACAGCGAGGAGAGAGGAGCCGAGGCAGGAGAAGACATAATGAGGAGAGAGGAGCCGAGGAGCGAGGCAGGAGGAGACACAGTGAGGAGAAGACAGGAGGCGAGGAAACGAGACTAGGTCATGACAGTTCCGAAGTCAGTATCTCACTCGTGCATTTGGACGGATTCATGCACGTTTATGATCCTGCCCTGCTCCTATCACCGCCCAGAGCTCATGCAACTCTAACTCCAGGCCATACATTGTAGACTTAAAAATGTCATAGCTATATTTTAAAGGTTGAATGGAGGATTTCTCGCTGATTTGAAAATCTGCGACTGTTAGTCCTTTTTTGAAAAAGCGCATGCGCAGGTTCCCCCTCCCTCCCGCCCCGTTTGTCCTGACTGAACGCCTAGCAAACCTCGTGAACGAGCACGCCCAGCAGCACTGCTCCATGCGCATTTGTTTACAAGACGATTGGTGTCGCTTTCTCATGACAACCTCCGCAAAGAAGATTTAATAATACACTCCACATACAATAAGCTAAAAAAAGACTCAGATAAACAGTTACCTGTCCAGCAGAAAGTTTGCAGCGGAGGCATCAGCCTGTTTTGCGCTTTCAATGCTCGCCAGAGCGTAAACGATTCCCCCAGAATAACACGCGTTTTGTTTCTTTCCTCTGCAGACTTTCGTCTCTTCTGTGAAAGCTCGAAAACAGTCTTTCTCTTTCGTCCCTCAGCCATTTCGGTACTTCGCGGATGAAAGTTTAGACCTACAATGACGGAACTCGCCGCTAACCTCCTGCTACATAAATACACTAGCATATCAACCACGCATGTGCGGCCAGGGGAGCGAGCGTTTCCCCTGGACGAGCCTGCGGGCGTGCACTAGCACGCAGAGAATGATTGACACCTGAGCGAACCAGTTATTTGTGCTGCCCACGAGGAAATGAGATTCTGATTTGTTGCCCAAAATCCTCCATTCCACCTTTAACAATTTTTCAAAAAAGTTAATCAAAATTAGCTGCTTGTTAAGATGAAGTATATCATAGATTGTTATTAAGCACCAGAAAAAGTCAACTTAAAGGACCACAAAATTCTATTTGACAGTCAAACAGCGAGAAAATACGTAACTTTTCAACAACGGGGGAACATCTTATTCCTCCCGGGAGAGCCAAAACCCACCTCTGCTGGATAAAGTGGCACATCACCTTTCACGGATGGATCCTTTCACAGAATTTCAACCAATTTTAAGCATCAGAGATTATACTGAGGTGGAACGGAGCATAGCAAGGGCCCTGAATGAAAAGAAGGCGCAAAAGGCGTATGATAGATCTGTTTGTCTAATAAATAATTCATTGCACATTTTTTGTTTGTGTCTTTTTAAGTCTGATGTCTGAATTGGAATCGCAAATGCTTCGGTCATCTGTGCAAGTCTTATTCTATAAACCACTGCTCTATCCAGGGGTGTTTTCAGGCATAGGCAAACTGTGTAAATGCATGGGGGGCCCACCAGCTACTAGGGGGCCCCACTAAATTGAATAGAATAAGGGTTACTGATCTACACATGTACACCGAACGTTAACAGAATATTTACTTGTGCAGTTTTTTAAAGAAAAATGGTGCAAACTAATGTGGCAAAGATAGAAATGAAAGACTAAAGCCCTTTTCGGACAGGATTAGTTTTACCAAGGGACCTCGGGTAAATTGTAATAATTATGAGCAATGTTTGTGTAACTAGTTCTGTGAGAATCGTCCGTCTGTAAAATTGTCCGTAAAATTCCCTGAATTTTGCCTACTGTGTTTCAGCAAACTCAAGAGGTCCTCAGGTGATTTTAGTCCGATGCAAAATGCACATGTCAGTAATTTGAACTGTTTTTAGTTCGTGTGTTGAAGCTTATATTGATTCGTAATGTTTCTGTTTATTTTACGTCCAAATCTGAACTAAATTCGTATTATAATTTCCCCCGAAACCTTCACCAGTCCAATTTTTGTCTTCATAGACTATAAAAAATTTTAAGACACAAAACAAACGTCAGTAAAATCATGAGCCCCATTTGTGTGGCAACCAAGGACCAAGCAGCATGGAGGCTCTTTTGGGTTTTTGGGTGCTAAGACTTACTACAAGAGAAACTACAAGTGTTTCATTCATTTGCATAATTTATCGCAACGACGTGATAAAAAGAACGACGTCTCACGCTGCTGTACAGGTCATGCAACATCATAACGCTTAAAGCAAACCTAAAAGAGTTGAAAAGAGAAGAAAAGCTTGCAAGAGGGATGAATTAAAATGTTCTTGTTATATTAAATGTGTTTGCAAGTCCACCATTTCCGGAATAAAGTCGATAAAAACACATGAATTACTGACGTTGCTGTCCGGTGCCAATGCTCACAAAAAACACAGACATCGTGGAGTAATTTCAAATTTTACAGCCATACCTTGATTAGGGGCGTTTCGCGTATGTGGTTCTTGCCAGTGCAGCCTCGTGAGTTCAAGTCTGACCCTTAACATTTGTCAAATGTCTCTCCCCTCTCTCTCCCTCATTTGTGCTACAATTTTCCAGTCGAGTAAAGCCTTCGGGCCAGAAAAATCTAACAAAAATGTCTCTGGTACTGTAAACACACACAAAAAAAGATCTAATTATTGGGTTAGCTGATTAATTAGTTATCTGATTTATGTCTGTATAAATGTACCCATTGAGCTACATATACTGTATATCAATTCAATTACTTAGTACACTGTATAATTGATTTATTTTATGTAGATCAAAAATGATAAAATTACCAAAAATAATCGCCTAAAACAAGCTGGGATTCTCATTGTTTTATCGCTGCACTATGTTATTCTTCAGGTTGAGGGTTCACCACCTGCTTGTCTCCATGGAGATAGCAATGCTTTGCCTGGAATGTTCCTCTCTATGGCATTAAAAGTATCTAAGCAAGTTCTGTAAAAGCACTTGTAACTGAATAAAAACAAGTGGAAAGTTTCCGTTTTAGCGAAGCAAAGCAATAACATCTTCCCCAGACGAGCATCAGAAAAGTGACATGGTGCACCTTTGACTAGGCAGTCCAGCATTACAGTTGCAGGCGAAATATAGTTTGTGGCATAAATGGGAAAGATTTAAGTGAAGTTGCCCTTAGAGCGTTTGGAACTGAGCCCCTGCAGAGCAACCCACAGATCCCGGGGTTGGCACTGAAATTAGAGTTGAGAAAACGCAGAGAATGTTTTGCACAGCTTCGCACCCAGTCTTTTTAATTAAACGTATGTACAATGTTCGAGGGTTGGCTAATCAGACAAGCTTTTCATCGCCGTGTACTTCAATCATTTACTGAAACTCAATTAATCTGTGGAGAGTGAAGGCGCCTGTGTGCAAAGTATCGGCACGTGACCCTCACACCTGACGAGCTCACACACCGGCAGATATACAGCACTGATAGACAAATTGCCAACATAAATTTAATTATATGTGCAAGGACAAAGGTGGAAAAAGAAAACTTATATAGACCTTGGCTGAAGGTTTTTTTTACAGATCGATATCAGTCTGGTCAAAGGTTTCATCTCTGCGAGTTCAGATTCACTGGCAAGGACCACAACCTCAAGCTTGGATGCAGAATGTTTATTGGCAAACGAGAAGCGCGATAAAAAATACGTGAGAGATGATGAATGCAGTCTTGGGGCTTTTAGCGATGAGGGCTGCAGGCTCCCGGGCCCCGATACCCCCGACTAGGAGATAAGACAGAATAATTAGAAGAGGGTGGGAGGGGCATATGTGTCCAGAAAGCTTAAAGTGCGTATGACAGGTTTTAACGATTTTCTAATTTTGCTTTTATTTGGTGTATTAATACGTATTGTACATAAAAAAATATAGTTTTACACCAATCAAGTCACATTTTTTTGATGACATCACACTAGGGAGACTCTTGCCATCCAAAGGTTATGCATAATTTACCCAAAATGAACAACTTATTTTACCCATTAATTCAACAAAATAAAGGTGTTCACAAATATTTTGATTTGTTGGACAAAAAAATCTCTCACATTAAGCCGAGTTTTAGTCCAGTGTTCAAAGTCACCTCCTAGTGTGATGTCATCATTTACAACCAGGAAGTGATATTACAAAACTAAAAAAATAGCTAAAATTGACTAAATGTATAATTATTTTTAGCAAAACTTTCAATATATTGATCTTACCTGTATTTTAGGTACAGAGTAGTCCAACCTGTCATATGCACTTTAATAGAGTAGCCACCGGAAGGGGCATGGATGAGGTGTGGTCCTGCTCCCGAACTTCGACACGCATCAAAACAATTACGGCCGCTTACAAGAAAGAAATATCACAGGAACTGGATGGATTGATTTCTGAAGAATCTCTCCATCCAGTTCGTCCGTTACATGTGGAGCAGTACGGAGGTGCGCTCATCTTTGGCCAGCAGATGGCACCACCCCGTACTATCAGAAGGCATTAGAGAGCGTGTTACTTCCTCCGTCTCCATTTCCGCCTTCCTGTTCGGGCTGGACTTGGGGCTCATCCGTTTCTCTGCCGCGCCAGGTAAAAGAATATTGTCCAATCCTATCCGTTTAGACTGTTGTTTACTAATGCAAGTTATCTGCAGTGCCGTCCGCATGGCACCGCGCTGCCGCCATGGCGACCCATTGTGGCTGATCGAAGTGTTGTGTCATAATTTCTTCTGGTTAACGTTCGCATTTCTGACACAATGAAGAAGACGAACTCGGGGAAATTCAATGCAATAGAGTCTTTATTGTCCAAAAATATTTCATCCTTGGTCAAATGTAATATCTGGGTGGGTCGCAGCTCCACTCCAAAAGCTCTTCTAACCCGTGTCTCATGACTCCAAACCCCGAGAGATTCTGGCACAAAGAAAAAAAAACTTCAAAGAGTGGAAAAAGAGAATGCAGCCCGATGTATAGCCATTTATTCATGAATATTGGCTCTTCTATAGGATTGTTAGTTTTAGGACAAGTTAGTTTTAAAGTCAATAAAGATGATTTTGTCACTTTTGCTCATTTCTCTAGGCCGAGCCCCTTGTTCTTGAAACATTACCTCGTCCTACTACTCCGGCATGTTTCTTTAGCATTAATTCCATTGACCTAGAATGTTCTCGTTTGCTTTGATCCCAAGTCTAAACTCACTGCCCCCTACAGGCCCAGTACCATGTCCTAACCTGAGATTCAACTTCTGGTTCAGGTTCCTTACAGTTGTATTTCTTGCTGCGCAGGAGTTACAAAGCTTTCCGTAGTAGCAGCTCCAGTATAGACATAACTGAGCCTCCAATGCACATGTTGCTCTAGTGACTTTCCCAGTTTTTTCAGAATAAGTAAAAGTAGAAATAATGACACTACATTGCCTTTGCTTTGTCTAAAACTATATCTTAAGCACTGCAAAATAACCCTTGGTGTTATACTCTTAAATATTGTTATTATAATGCTTCGTACATTTGTGAAGCTTAAAAATTCTTCATCAGAAGCACTAAACTCTGAGGTGAGAGATATTTGATTTTGTTCTAAGTGATAGATGATGAGTGAACACCTTTGTTTTGCATGCGTGGGTGGCTGTGTTTGCTGGCCTGCTAATTTTTGAAGTTATCAGTTAAATGAAATGTCATGTCTGATTTGTCACACCTGAGCAGGTTTTGAAAAGGAACAGCTTGTTACATTAGAACAGAAAAGAATAGAACAAAAATGAAAGAGAAAATGTTAAAGATTGAAGTTCTGTTTGAATCTACTCTACACACTTATCTACTCAAAAAACACGTCAAAAACACATCAAGAATAAGGATTAATCATTGGGATAGACAGGTAATGAACAAATCTGATTGCACGGTTCTGTTTGAGTGTGGCTCGTGACCAGACCAACAGCTTTGCAAAGTACAGGACCTGTGTGTATTATGGGTCCCAGGCAAACCCACCTGATATTGATGGCCGGTTGTTTATTATCCAGTTTTATAATTTCTTGTTTGTTCTATATTCCACAGTTGATGGTTTGAATCGCGCCATCAGCATAAACAAATCCACTGACCCACAAGCTGGAGGTCTGATCTCAGCGACATTGGATGTACGAATGCTGGCTCCTCTGAAATGTGTCAGTGAATTGTAATCTATGACATTCTTTTGCGTTTTTTTAAAGTCCACACACTTAACTTGTTCTTCTTCACTCAAAATTTTGCATGAGAGATCTTTGAGGCCAGCCTTAAACAGACGAGGAGCTTTCAACTTTCCCCTGGGAACGAGCTGTTCCAAGGATGTCCAAGGTCATTTTAGTTGACGTCACTACCCACGGATACATCTAGTGGGAGACAGTCATCAACCCAAGCCCAGAAACAGTTTCCTGGTTGGACCACTGCTTTAATTCAATTCTCCAAATGCAAACAGTGCGTACGTGTCCAAATTATATTAAAAGCCTATGTTTTTTTTCCATGTTCTTGTACGTGCACTATGTGAATCTGCTTGTCTCCATGGAGATAGTTGTTTACACTTACTGTCTGTATTTTGTATTTAGCCATTAGAGGTGGCAGAGAAAAGGACCACTGCAGATTTGTGCCAATGATTAATGACTGGACTGACATAAAAACTGACATTAAAGTGCAGTAAATGGGAAAAACCTTTCATAAACCTCTCAATTCAAAATGGACTTGATTGGAGCTTTTCTGTTTTTTATCTCTCTCTCTCTCTCTCTCCCTGCACTGCAAAAAAGGCCTATCAAAAAATAAGAATATGATTATTTTACTTATCAAGTTTACTTAAAACAAGTCAAATAATGTCAATTTGATGTAGTCCTGTCAAGTGAAAAAATCTTAAAATTGGACTTTTAAGATTAATTTGCTTAATTCAAGTAAATTTAACAAAATTAGATAATCCCTTTTTGCAGTGTGTCTAGTGATGTTGTTTTTTGTTTTCTCTCTCAGTCTCATCGATGTAAACCCTCATTCGTCCAGGTGTGGTCCATCGTAGAAAGGGTTTCAGAGGTTGTCATCCGGACGCTGTTTAAAGATCGAGACGTTTCGACTTTTATCCCAAAGTCATTGTCAATCAGAGAGCTGGTATGGGAACATGGTCTTATATGCTACTCTAAGTACTGGGAGTCCTGCCCCCAGGGAGGAGTCACTGAAACCTGTCTTTGTTAGAAAATTGTTTGTTTGTCACCTGGGACTTGATTAATAGGTCTATCTTGTTGATTAATGGTTGGCCTCACCTAGTTTCACCTGTGACTAAGGTCTATTGTTATTGATAGTTGGCTGTAGCTCCCTCCTCACTGCTGATTACCTCATTAGCATTTGACTGGTCTATTGATCTAGACCAAGGTGTCAGGATGCTGTCATAAATTTTGGCTAAATTAAATCTTAAGCCCCCATTCCTGTTTAGAGAAGGATTTTCTCTTTTTACAACTTACAAATGGCTTCCTTAACTCCTCTTTCAAACCAGTTCTTCTCTCTGCTCAAAATCTTCACCTCACTGTCCTCAAACGAGTGATTTGTAGCTTTTAGGTGCAGATGGACCGCACTCTGCGGTCCGGTGTGAAAATCTTCTGTGTCTTTTGTGCAATGGCTGTTTTGTTTCTCCTATGTAACGTTCTTTACAACTATCCTCACTGCACTCTATTGCATAAACTACATTGCTCTGTTTCTCTGTCGGCCTCTTGTCCTTCGGGTGGACCAGTTTCTGTTTAAGTGTGTTGCCAGGTTTGAAATGAACAGGGATGTCGTGTTGTCTAAAAATCCTTTGAAACTTCTCAGACAAGCCCGAGACATAAGGGATAGTGACCCCCCTTCTGCTGAGGTCTTTTTCCTTTCTGTCCTGTTTCTTGGCTCTTCTGACTTTGTTGAAGGCCCAGTTGGGGTATCCACAAGCTGAGAGGGCACGTTGGACATGTTCTTCCTCCTTCTTTCTCCCCTCAGAGCTGGTGGGTACTTCATGGGCTCTATGTTGCAATGTCCTAATCACTCCCAACTTGTGCTGCAGTGGGTGGTTAGAATCGAATAATAGGTACTGGTCTGTGTGTGTGGGTTTCCTGTATACTTCTGTCTGAAGGCTGCCTTCCTCCTTTCTGATTGTGGAGCAATCAAGAAACGACAACCGGTTGTCCTTAGCATCTTCTCGGGTGAACTTAATGTATACATCCAGCCCATTGATATGCTCAGAGAACGTTTCCAGCTCTTGTTTCTTGATTATCACAAAGGTATCATCCACGTAACGCAGGCAGAGGCTCGGAGGTGTGCCCAGGAAGGAGGTCAGAGCCTTCTTCTCGAAATGTTCCATATATAGGTTTGCTACGATCGGCGAGACCGGAGAGCCCATAGCACAGCCGTGGATCTGTCTGTAAAAATGTCCCCTGAATCTGTGGTCCATCGTAGAAACCCTTTCTACGATGGACCACACCTGGACGAATGAGGGTTTACATCGACGAATTCTGGAGAATTTTGGGCAAGGTACCTTAGATCTGGTACGGGAGCTTGAGAATACAGCCAGGAAATTAGCCGACAACAGAAATCACCTCCGGTTTAACTTGAGGTGTAGACAGAGTAACATTCTTCCGAGGAGCCTACAGATCAAATCCCCAGTTAAAGGACACAGAGCAGAGAAGATTTGGAGAAGAAACCTGATGCAGATGCTTAGTGAAAGAATTAGGGAGAACAACACCAAAATAGATAAACTAAGGTACAGAATGGAAATTATTCAGAAGGAACTGACGGAAATGGTTCCTGAAGTTACTCTCAGAAGAGTGTTAGATTTTACACAGATTGCACAGGGAGCACAGCACAAGAAAAGTAAGGAACGACAAATCAAGAAGTTCTCCTCACTTTTGGAAAGAATCAACACTAGTAAAGATCAGCACAACAGGAGGTTAGTGACAGCCCAAGGTGAGACAAGTATTAACAGGAATAACTGGATCAAAAACCTTTCAGACCGTATCCTGACTCAGGCAGAAATAGATGTCCTCTCCAAAGGACTCAATTTCTCGGTCACCTCCAACCATATCCCAACAACAGATTACATCACAGCCACAGAGACAGCCATCAGAAACAACAAATTGAATGATGCCGAGGCAGCAGACCTCAGGATGCGGGTCACCGCCACCCTAAAAAGTGCCAAACCACCCCCTTCTAACATCACACCAGAAGAGAGGAAGGCACTTTCAGCTTTACAAAAGGACCATACCATAAACATCTTACCAGCTGACAAAGGACGCTGCACAGTGATCCTGAACACAGCGGACTATGAGTCCAAAGCCAACAGTCTCCTTGAGGACACCTCCACATATGAAAGACTGAAAAGGGACCCCACGAGCAGCTACAAGAAGAAGGTTATAGACTGTCTACAGAAGCTTGAGAAGGAGGAGTTGATTGACAGGCCTCTGTACTACAGACTGTATCCTGGTGAAGCCATTCCATGTATTTATGGCCTCCCCAAAATACACATGTCCCATTGAGACCCATTGTATGTAGCACGGACTCCATCACATACAATGTGGCTAAACACTTAACCACCATCTTGGCGCCGTTAGTGGGGAACTCAGAGCATCATGTGGACAACACACAGCACTTTGTGAGCAAAGTGAAACACCTCCGTATGGACCCAGATGACGTTATGGTCTCGTATGATGTGGTGTCCCTTTTCACTTGTATTCCTACCTCGGAGGCAGTGGCAGCAGTGAGGATGCGACTGCAGGAGGACTCAACCCTACCGGAAAGGACCAAACTCACACCTGAACACATCTGCCAATTATTGGACATCTGCCTTAACACAACTTACTTCCAATTCAGGGGACATTTTTACAGACAGATCCACGGCTGTGCTATGGGCTCTCCGGTCTCGCCGATCGTAGCCAACCTATATATGGAACATTTCGAGAAGAAGGCTCTGACCTCCTTCCTGGGCACACCTCCGAGCCTCTGGCTGCGTTACGTGGATGATACCTTTGTGATAATCAAGAAACAAGAGCTGGAAACGTTCTCTGAGCATATCAATGGGCTGGATGTATACATTAAGTTCACCCGAGAAGATGCTAAGGACAACCGGTTGTCGTTTCTTGATTGCTCCACAATCAGAGAGGAGGAAGGCAGCCTTCAGACAGAAGTATACAGGAAACCCACACACACAGACCAGTACCTATTATTCGATTCTAACCACCCACTGCAGCACAAGTTGGGAGTGATTAGGACATTGCAACATAGAGCCCATGAAGTACCCACCAGCTCTGAGGGGAGAAAGAAGGAGGAAGAACATGTCCAACGTGCCCTCTCAGCTTGTGGATACCCCAACTGGGCCTTCAACAAAGTCAGAAGAGCCAAGAAACAGGACAGAAAGGAAAAAGACCTCAGCAGAAGGGGGGTCACTATCCCTTATGTCTCGGGCTTGTCTGAGAAGTTTCAAAGGATTTTTAGACAACACGACATCCCTGTTCATTTCAAACCTGGCAACACACTTAAACAGAAACTGGTCCACCCGAAGGACAAGAGGCCGACAGAGAAACAGAGCAATGTAGTTTATGCAATAGAGTGCAGTGAGGATAGTTGTAAAGAACGTTACATAGGAGAAACAAAACAGCCATTGCACAAAAGACACAGAAGATTTTCCGCCACCGGACCGCAGAGTGCGGTCCATCTGCACCTAAAAGCTACAAATCACTCGTTTGAGGACAGTGAGGTGAAGATTTTGAGCAGAGAGAAGAACTGGTTTGAAAGAGGAGTTAAGGAAGCCATTTTTGTAAAAAGAGAAAATCCTTCTCTAAACAGGAATGGGGGCTTAAGATTTAATTTAGCCAAAATTTATGACAGCATCCTGACACCTTGGTCTAGATCAATAGACCAGTCAAATGCTAATGAGGTAATCAGCAGTGAGGAGGGAGCTACAGCCAACTATCAATAACAATAGACCTTAGTCACAGGTGAAACTAGGTGAGGCCAACCATTAATCAACAAGATAGACCTATTAATCAAGTCCCAGGTGACAAACAAACAATTTTCTAACAAAGGTTTCAGTGACTCCTCCCTGGGGGCAGGACTCCCAGTACTTAGAGTAGCATATAAGACCATGTTCCCATACCAGCTCTCTGATTGACAATGACTTTGGGATAAAAGTCGAAACGTCTCGATCTTTAAACAGCGTCCGGATGACAACCTCTGAAACTCTCAGTCTCATGTTCTGTTCAATAAAATATGAAAAACAGAAAAGTAAAAGAAAAGCATGCATTCTTGCTGTCAGTGTTAGTGATGCATGGGATGGATTTTTTTCTGACCCTTGCCACTGGACCCAGTTTTAAACAGGACCCGACCCGAAAACCTGCAACGTGAATTCCAAACCCAACCTGACCCTAACCCGCCTGCAACAAAAAACAATATTTTTCAATTAAAGGTCCCATAACATGCAAAATCGACTTTTCAGAGGTTTTAACCTTCCTACAGTGCTATTTGGGCCTCGTATGTTGTGCCCAAAGTGTTTTTTTGATTGATTCCCGCATGCCTTCACTAGAGAACTGTCTTTTTTGTCCCCCTCGGCTGAGCAGCAGACGGGGGCTCATCCCATGGATGCCGCGGCTTCCCATGGATGACGCGGTGTTTAAGCCACACCTCCAGGAAGCACAGCTAATGCTAATGCTACACAGTAATTACACGATGGATACGACAGATCGAAGAGTTAGCTTGTTATTTACCAAACGGCAACGTGCGTCGTCGAGGCCCTGGAGCACGTCAAACTCCAGGTCAGATCCAGGACGTAGGACTCAGCACGACGCACCGTCAGGACGGATAAAAGGTTTATTCCTGTGTTTGTTGTTTATTCCGCTGTTTACCTGAGCACACGGCGCATGCACCATCTCCGCTCTAGGCTTCGGCGCGAGTTGGGCGGGGGAGGCAGCCTGCTCTCTGTTCGGGGGGGGGTCAGATCTCAGAGGGAGCCGTTTGCTTTTGCAAGGAGGGGGGCTAGTCCAAGAAATTGGTGTTTTTTGGAAACTGTTATGTTATGGATATTGTACAACGCAAAATTTTATCAACAAAGCCCTTAGAAAAGACTGTGTAAAGGGCAAAATAGCAGAATATGGGACCTTTAATAAACAAATGGACTGTGCCATATTTATTGTAGAACTACCTTAACCTAAAACATAAAAAGGGCAAATGTGCATAACATCATAGCCAACCAAATTTTCCACATAGTTAAACAAGGGAGCTGGTTAACAACATGACAAACAAATGTTCTTTCCACACTGCCAATATTCTTTTAGCTAAATTTGGCTGCACTGTGTAGAAACACGATAGAGTCAACCGTTCCAGGATTTAGTTTGTTTCTTCTCGCCTCCAGAACACGTCCAGCTGAGCTAAAATTACGCTCACTGGAAGCACTTTCTTGCCACTAAAGACAAACTAGGATAATCACATCGGTGATCCTTTCAAAAGGGCAGAATATCATCATGAAAAACATGAAATGTGAAATGATTTCAAAAAATTACGCTGCACATCATCGCATTCGAACAACTCTTCTGGCGTGCCTTCCCACTCTGCAAAAAGCCGTCCTCTTTTCTGTGATTGCCCTAACACAATATAATAAAAAAGTATATCTGTAAATTGTATATGCCTTAAATTAATTCATAGGTTGATTATAATCAGTAAGCCTCCTTTCTAAAGGGTCATCTTTAGAGAATTGGACACTGAAAAAAGGTGACTTTTAGCTAATTTTTAATGTCACAGAAGTTTAAAAATAAGCGTTAAGTGTAAACTTAACGCTGTGTGCACCGGTGATGAAAAACCCTGGCTGCGATGAAGTTAGAGCTGTCATCAGTCTTCGAGTCTCTGCATGGGCTGCCAAGTCTTTCATCTGGTTGGAGAATCATCATCAGGCCTTTAAATCGTGGCATGAGGGCGTGAGCAACTTTCCTGCTCAGCAGGGAATGGATTGGATATAATCTGAATCTCCACTCCGAGGTTTAAAATGCGTTTTCAGCTTGTTGAACCAAAGCAGTACGCTGTTGATCGTGGGGTAGCGATAGCCTTCCAGCTCTTCAGAAGCGTCTTTGACACCAGCAGTGTTCACGTCCACTCGTGGATGCCCTCCATTCGGCGTTGTTGTCCTTTATCCACAAGCAACTCCAAGATCTGTCTGTGTTGCTTTGCTATGGATGTTATCATTACAACTTTGCTGTTCCATCGGCTCTCGCATTCTTGTAAAACAGCGTAAGGAGGGCCGAGTATGCTCCCGGATGTCTTAAGGTTACCAATACTTTTTACTTCACAATCTGGTTTGTGATCAAGGCCATGGATGCAGGAGCATTATTTTCATGTTTTTAGATGTTGTTCAGAATGTGCACGGTGCAGGGAATTCAGGAGTAATTTTTAAAGCAGCTTTTATGTGGGCCCTTGGTCTGTGACAAAAACAACCCATGAAAGATGTTGAGGAGTACCTCAACATTAATAGGTACCAATACCTATTAATTCCTTGCTGATCTGATTGGGTATGTTTGCAGCCGTTTTCTTCTCGTTGGCATCAAATGTGGATAGTATCCAGTCCTCCGTGATCAAGTGGCATGTCAGAGCTGTATAAGAGCGCATGTTAAATCCAGGAGTCCACATATCAGATGTGGTGTCTATCCCATATCTAAGCGCTTTGTTAATAACTTCACAGAGTGCTTCTTGTTCTTGTTTTGCTGTGTACGTTGCTCTGTCACACATAGTCTGTCTATGGGGAATTACCGAGCCTGCATCCAGCCATATTTACCGCCGATATTAATGAGACCTTGTGCTACATTTGTATACCCTTTTCCAGACTATGTCAAATGGGCGCAGGTCTGCGCAACAGAAGTTCACTAAGTTGTCCATAAATTTGGATTATTCAGAGAGAGGCACTCTATTTCGCACAAATGTTGGAATTATTGAATTTTCATGAGTGGAGGTAGTTTTCTCAACAGCAGGGTATTTATGTCGGCTCAGATTGGATGTACCGGTTTTGTGGCGTCGTATTTATACAGTGTCTTACAAGCCAAGCAGTCTGTCTGCAGTAGACCCGTCTGGCAGAACAACTTGTCCGAACTTCTCCCATACCTTGCTTTTCTGTCCATCTTTCTACAGAATTTTTGCCTCACCCGATTTTAGTTTAGCTCTTATTAAATCCACCATAATGCGTAGCTGTGCACTTGCAAGGACTACCTCAATTGGTGCTTGTTAATCCAGTACGGATGCCCATAAGCGAGGGGATACATGTGCGATTTACAACGCATGCAAATCACAGAGATATTTGTGTTAGAAATGTTTTGAAACACAAAATACTGAAATGGGTAAGATCATATAGATAAGAGTGTAATTTGTCAATGATTCAGACAAGTTAATTGCACTATAGCCTTTATTACTGATTGTACAAAATACACACGTAACTGACGACCTGAGACCGACCAACCCGACATTCATCATCTCATTGTGCTATCCAACCCACCCTAAGAAGCCAAGATGAGCTGCACCTTGGCCTTGTAGTGTCACCTGCTTTTATGCATGGAGAGAGAAAAGCAATAAGATCTTCCGGGCAACAAGCAGGTAGCGGATCTTCCACAGATAAGTTATCTATTTTTAATTTGACCTTCAAAAACGAATTTGTTAGTCATCATCTGAACCTTACTAACTTGAGCCCAGGAAACAGAACATAAATATTAAATCATCTTTCATATTTAAGTCCATCATACTTGAAAGTAATAATCAAATAATCTATAATGAAGTAACCTCTTGTAACCCATTCGACGTAGATGTATTCAGCAGCACGGACCATGGCAAAATGGAGGACATGTAGATTTCTGATTAATAATTTAGACCCAATGACACGCATTCGGTCAGTTCAGGCTACCTTGTTATATCGTCGGCTTGTGAGCACGTGTCTCACAAAAACACTTTAACTTAAGACACGTGCGCATCAAATTATGTGCACGCCTGTGAGAACAACGATCCTTTTCATAACCATGAATTATGCGTCTGCTTTTAAATTGTTTCTGGCTGTGAAATTACGTTTAAAAAAATTGGCAGATGAACAAATAGGAGCAAAGAAATACCTGAGAAGCACATTCTTTCAATTATTACACAATTCAAGCAAAGCCAATTATGTGAAAACAGTTTACCTAGTGGCATTGCGGTAGGTCCACTTTGTCACATTTATGATTAAGGTATGCCACCAGATTGTCTCCCTGGGGATATTATTTCTGTGCCTGGAATATTTGGTTTGATTGTATTTAATAAAGCGAAATTGCATGCTAAAAACAGCTGCACATAAACAAATAGTCACATGCTTTAGGTTGGCTGACTGCCTGAGTGGCAAATAAACAGCAATTACTTTAGAGCAGAGGACACAGTGTTAGCCTGATTTTTGTCTGATTATAGAGACACTTATCACTTACAGAGTGGAGCTGTCATGACTGGACTTGGATCTGAATGTGGACCATGGAAGGACTAGGCCTAGCAGTTATTCAAACATGTTCGATTTATAAAGCTGATTTTGGCCGTGACCCGGTACAGTTTACTGACACTTCACAGATGTAGCCAGCCCAGTGGTGCGGAGGAGCAGTGGGGGACTTATCATTAGGCAGCACGCCACAACGGGCATGGACCCCCGACCTGCAGGGGCCCCCAGTCAGATGTCCTTCCTAATCATCATGGACTCAAGGCTCTAAAACAGTTGCTTTTCTCTCAAAATTACAGTTAAGTGGTGCAGTGTACTTTTAAACAAGACAAAAAAAAGCGAAACAGTTTTAAAAATATAACATTATACAATTACAAAGGAATGTTGTGGATTTAAATCAGCTAAACATGTGTTAAAATGTACCAACAAACAGGAAATGTGGTCTGATTTCTTCAATATTCTTCTGCGGAAGGAGCTCCACACATAAGATTTAAAATGTAAATACAAAATAAAGCTTCCTTCAAGAACAATTCAAGAGACATGACAAAGGTTATAGAAAAAAAAAATCACACTTGATGACTTGGAGCCTGTACTTAATTTTGCCTTGGGCTGCCAAAGTCTTAGGTCTGTCTGGGCTAAAAGTTAACTTAAACTCTATTTAACAATCTATTTCCATCTTTTCAGTACAGGAAGATGCACAAACAAAGACGACAGCAAGGCACAGCGAGGTGATATAGGAATATCACCTCGCTGTGGCAGGAGCCTGAACATAATTTGATGTTTAGGCAGAAATATCACCTTGCAAAAATGCAGACACACTACTTTTAAACTTACAGCCAAAGCTGCGTCAAACATAAAAAAAAAACATAAATCATCGCACTCACTGTTCATCGCCTCTCTTCCTCTTTGAAAATCCTAATAGAGTTTGCTGTTTAACCAACGAAAAGCACTGGCTGCTGCCGTTTCCGTCACGCTCCAAGTTCAATCTATTTACACAAACACCATCCACAAATTGCTTTCTTATCACGTCTATAGAATTAACCATAAATAATCCAAGACCGTGACAAAACTTAACAAGACTGAAGTTCCTCTGCTATTTGTACAAGTCCTAACCCTAACCTGGCACTTACAAAATAAAGGCCTCTGTGTATTCTAGCTACAGAAACAGCTTTATTGTGATAAGGTCTGACAACGAAAGACCATTTGACGCCGCGCAAATAACAAATTGAGGTCAGAGCAATCAGAAACATGTTCGCTTTTCCGTTTGAGTTATTGGTATATTGATGCAAAAATACTTGCTCAACTTTACCTGTAAACATTATGGGAGTGGAACAAAATGGAAGAGGAAAGCGTAATAGATGACATTGTCGTTACATGCTGTGCTTTTTGCAATCTATGAGTCAGTGGTGCCTTTTTTAAGATATTGAAAATTAACATAACATAACATAACATAAAATCAAGATTATAAGATATTAAATGATTTGATGTATAGATCTGCCATTGAGAACAGCAAGTTTCACAGGAAAGTCTAAAAAGCATGCATTAAAACCAGTAGCACACCTAGGAATTTCGGGGCCCAAGGCAAAAATTAAATACAGCCCCCTCCTCATCCATTGTGATTTTCTATAACTTTACTGTCGTGTCTCTTTAATTGTTCTTGAAAGAAGCGTTTGTTTTTTATTGGGTTTTATTGGGTTTATTTGGTTTTATTTGTTTTGTTAATGTGTAGTGGCCAGACAGGTTCATCAATCCAGGGTGGTAAGTGAACCATCAGAAAATTCCAATTCATATGGGTAACACTTAAATGTTGTAAACATCTTCAAGCTGGGGGTCCTTTCCCAGAGGAATATTTTAGAAATCCAATCATATTTCCCATATGTTGGAGCATTTTAATCATAGACCGTACATATCACTGGACTGCCCTTGCCTGCTAGCCACCACGTTCCAAATAGGAAGCATGCATGGAGGCGGTCCTGCTCCATAAAGCCGAGCTGCCATTCACTTTCTATTGTGACACTGGTGCCCTTTACTCTGTAAAACTCACCATGTGTAACTAAAATGTCTGATTTGACACACTACATGATCCTGGTGTTTTTTTCTCGTTAGGTTGTTCATAAATCAAGTTATTAGCGATAATAACTGACCAATCTTGTGCTTCCTTTTCCAGGAGCCGGTTTCACTCGCGTTAGCAATAGGTTTGATTGACAGCTAGCGCCGCACATTGCCGCCGTCTCCTACCACCGAGGAGCGGAAACCATTAACAACATCGCTCCTGATTAGTCCGTGTGGTTGCCACGATATGCACTCGGATTTAAATATGGAGTCTGCCTCCACTTAAGCCGCTATAACTGCTAGCCGCGATGGGCTTCATTTGGCTGGAGCCAAACGCTATGGGTGACGTCACAATCCCATAGTCCATCGATATGTACGGTCCATGGTTTTAACACATGTTCAGCTGATTTAAATACATAGTTCATATATATATAAATACATATGTAATTTTGTGTAATGTTATATTTTATATACTATTTAGCTTTATATGTACTAAACAGTAACATTTGGCAATCCCATACTATTTTGTTGGGAAAATATTATGCATTATACTGTATTTATAGTTATTGGTGAATCATACTAAATGTTATTTCAGGTATGTTTTTGATGACGGAACAATGTTAGAACATGGCTAAAAGCTCAACAAATACTGCTATAATACTGCGATATTGAGTGAATAGCAACTGTTTCCTTGTGTCTCTGATAACTGTGAAGACCTCCTTATGGGGGACCCTTCAGGTTGGGGGCCCAAGGCAATTGCAGCCTGTTGCCAAATGGTAAAGCCACCACTGATTAAAACACCATAAAACCCAAATAAAACAATGCCATCCCCCATTGAACATGTCACGACTTGCCTGTTATTTATTTTTTTATTGTTAAGATGCAAATAAATGCCACTGTAGGTGACCACGCATCAGCATGACCAGCCTGAACACCTGCAGGGTGAGGGTAAGTTGGAAATGGCAACAGTGCTTTTGATACTCCAGAAGCTCTTTCAACTTGACCTCCTTTCAACTCTGCGTAGCTAGTTCATCAAAGTTGTTTTCATTCCTCCGCGCAGGTGTAAGAGTGGCAGGAACAGTGCTGATCAAACAATGCAATCTGTTTTTCTCTGCAGATAATGAAAGTTATGCGACGACGCTCTGTGCCAGTAATGTATTAATCAGCAAGCATTTTCGAATCAATAGCAAAGCTGTTAGGTGCTGCTGAGTGTAACTTTTTTTTGCGTATTCAAATAAAAAGGGTAATTCTGTGTTATTCATGAGTATAAAAGTGCAAGTCTGAAAGTTTCCTCGGCGGTGCGACTTCAAAGCATGTTTTTTAATTAGCAATATTACTGTGGCGAAGGTGCAGGATTTCTTTTGGTTTTGGTTCTTTTGATTTCTTTTGAACTGTAGAAGTAGATGCCGTGACAAAGCATATAATAATTATACATGACGCATTTGTCTGGAAATGAGGTGGTAGCTGACGTAAAAATCTGCCAAATGACCTCGTCCACATGAGTGCTGTGGTGACTCTCCTCCAGGAAGTGTTCAGTCTTGTTATTCTTCCATGGTCTGTACAAGCAGGATTTAAATCAGAAATGCACTAGTGCCTCCCATCCGAGTTTTGTACAATATATGTCAAATAATAAAAAGTAAGAATGAATACGAAAGTTGGAGGGCAGAGGATCCAGTCAGACAACGCACGCCAAAACACACCGTGACCAACATGAGCAAAATTGAAATAAAGTTATAAAAACAAAAAAGTAAATGTAGGCCTCATGATATTCTGGTTTTATATATATATAAGTCCAAATTGATGGTCATAAAAAGTCTATAGGTGTCAGATGTGCACTAATGATCCATTATGGCAGCACTGGCATTGTTGGAAGATGCTGTACATGAAATAAGACGTGAGCATTTATTTCGATACCATGCCGACTTCTTGGCCCAAGAGCAGTGCTCCTGGATCTGATTGCTGAATTGGGTCCAGCATTAGAAAGGCCAATGTTGAGAAATCATGCAATCCCAGTGCAGTTGCAAGTCCTCACCGGTTTAGGCTTCTTGGCAACCAGGACCTTTCAATGAGAGATGGCCGACAGGTACAGTATGCTATCCAAGTACAGGCACATCAGCATTTCCATCATACTAAAATGTTTTACTCTTGTAACAGATCGGGACTTTCACAGCCCTCATTCAGTGCCGTCTTACATTGGCAGGCATCATTGGGTTGGCCTCCACATATATTCAGTTTGCCTACACAGTGGTAGAGCAGGCCAACGTAAAAAGGCAATTTGCAGCTATGTCTGGTTTTCCTAATGTAATTGGAGCAATTGACTGCACACATGTTGCTATAAGAGCACCAAGCGTGAATGAAAATGCATTTGTGAATAGGCGACACCTTCACAGTATTAATGCACAAGTAATTTGTGACCCGAATTTGATAATGGCCTGGTTCGACCCACCATTCGTTTGTATGGAGGAAGGGTAGTGTGGGGCAGAGACTGCTGGCTTCTCTGTGAGTTAATTTCCACTACTTCGAAATGTGAGGTTTCACCTTTTCTGTGCCATGCGGCTGACAGTGTTTATCCCCTGCAGCAGTGGCTGCTCACACTGTTCCCTCACGCAGCAAAGGCCCGCTATAACCAGACACACTCCCATACAGAAACTTATGTACCAGCCTGATAAAACTGGGTAAAATCATTCTGTCCTGTGGAGTGTTGCACAATATCGTTGTTTGGCAGGGGCAGGTGGCAGCCTCTTGATTTAGGCTTGCAGATGCCCCAGCCTGAAGACCTCTGCCACCACATCCACAGGATGGAACTTTTCAGCATTCAAGACAAAACATTATGAACAAAGGAGGGCAAAAACCCCAGTGCTACAATTAAGCTACATTTATTTTAATTGGACCCTATCATAACCCTCCTGCGACCTTCAGGTCCATTTGACCCCATCTAGATTTTTTGTTTTATTTTTTATTTCTTTGCTATGAAACTTTCATGGGTGATCCCAAAACATCACCTAACATACCATTTCTGCAATTTTTAAAATCAAATAATTTCCTAATATGAAAATATATATTGCTTTTTTACTAAATGTACATTGCTTAAACGAAGAGAGTATGAGAGTTAAAATTTGTAATGGTCACTTGTCACAAGCTGAGCATGAAATAAGTGAGGAACTGCTTTTTTCAGCCAACTATTTTTATTTCAGCACACAAATAAAATAGGCAAACATGAGTGGAGAAATAATGAAGCTGAATCAAACATTGGCCTTTTTTTTTGTAGAACTATCTCCTAATCTGCTTTATGTCCTTCAGCTCCACAGCGACATTATTTATGGTCCCTACAGTGTCACGTTGCATTCGCAACACGGCATGGGACAGTACCAGTGGTGTGGCTGGAGGAGCTGTGCTGCTGCTGCACCAGACATCCTCCTGCGACCGTGTCACCAGACCTTCAGCTTCCACAAAAAAACAAAACAAAACATAAAATTAAACTCAAGTGTCATTGTGCATTTAATACAGAATTTTTGGAAGGGATTTTATTCTTCATTGGGCCGTTTGCAACCTCCTCTCCTGGGAGGCCATCCTCTGTTCGATCTGCGACAATTGTGAGGTGCTTGCACAAATAAAATTGATTTGCAAGCATGAACCTCCTCCACAAGAAATTCTATTTCTGCCTCAGTGAAGTTTCTCTTTCATGATGCCATCTTGCTGGATTGAAAGGCAGATGCAAAGTCATCTCATTTAAATATATGTATGAGCTCATTTGCTTGGTCCATATATGGGTGCTGAAGGTGTGGTCAGGGCAGGATCAAAGGCAGCGTGACGTCTGACGCCTTAAGCTTCAGGTGGATCTATAAAGCAGCGATTGCTGGTGGAGCGCGCACAAAGGGTTTCATAAATCAGGATGTTGCGTGGTGTACGCCTCTAGAGGGCACTTGCTCAGCAAAATATATACGCATTCTGTTAAAAATGAGGCCCCTGATCTTTATGTCTCTGTGGGAGAAAAACACATAACCGTTGAAGTTACAATGTCCTGGAGAAATTTATAGATTTAATGACCGTAAAACATATGGAAACAATATTGTCCATTGTCTGTACAATGTTGTTTCCATGTGAAAGCTTCTATGTTGAGAGCGCAAACTGACCAAAAACCTTTTTTTTTTTTTTTTTTTTAAGCGTTTTGCCTGTAGTGTCTCACCTTAAATGTGAAAATACTGAATCCCCAAGGAATAAAGGGCCAGGCAATTAAAACTATGACAGAATTATTAATTAAAGCAGCTTCACTGGTCTTGTTTTGACACCTTTTGAGGCATTCGTTTTTAGTTTGTGGCATTAGTTTCAGTGGCAACAAGCCCATTCTGCTGGTTTGATATTGCCAGACTGGTTGAGCTTTTTTTCAATTTCAACCATTTCTACAGAACCACAGGGGCTCTGCAGAAGCAGATGAAAACAATGATTGTGTTTACTTTAACTGTACCGGATTGTTGTTCTTTTTATGCAAATTGCTGATATCCTAAGATTTTCCTGTTGTGTATACATCACATGGCTGTATAATTTATGGTGTGGATGAAGTTTGATACAGTCACGATCAAAAGATTAAGACCAGTTGAATAAATGGCAGAAGTCACATTTTGCCTGGTTGCAGAACCCACTAGGCTGCCAGAGTTTTCGTTAAATTTCAGCAATCTTTACAGCCCTGCTGAAAACTTTGTGAGGCAGCTTTAACCACATATTGTACACCAAACGCAACGCCCTCGTCTCTACTTTCATTGAAAAACAAAGCTATTATTGAACATGGATCCGTTCCTTCTTTATAGCCATTTGAAAACCAGTAGTATATCAGAATTGAACATTTTGAGAAAGTGGAGTAAAACGCATTTGAGCTAAATTAGACTTTTGTTCAGTTTTATTTTGCTCTAAACTATGGTGGAAAAAGATGTGCAACTGCAATGAAATAAAGTCTTATTTATAGGATTATAATACGAGATCTATGTATTAAAAAGAGCAGAAGAAAGATTATGACCATCTTTTTTTCCATCTTCAAACCAACAAAAGTGTCATTACAAACGTCGAGGAGCAGGATGAATTGTCACTTTTATGATGCACAGATTATATCCAGCAGCACCAAACATGAAGAAATAAACTAGTTTTACTCACTACTATTCTGTGGACCACAGGAGAAGAACTCCATCCACTTTTCAGTCCAGTTTAGTGTCTTGGATGAGCTTGTCTTGAAGTCCTGCTCCTCCTCCTCAAACTCCAAACCAGTATGGCCCTTTTCCCCGTTTAAAATATCAAATATCTGTTCTAAATCTTGAAAAACAGTAACATTTTAGTTTTGCCCGAGATTCATTCGTAATAGAGTGACGATCAGCAGCAGCAGCGCACTGCATTGTAATCAAATTAACGCCTCATTTGATTAAGTGCTTAGGACGGAACATTACGTCCTTGGCCGGGAAAGAGTTAACAAGGTTCCAAGTAGGGGAAGGGAGGAATGGGAGTGAGACCCCCAAATAAAGTTTGAGAAAGCGTTTATTGAAAACCACAATTAAACTGAAATAGGTCGTTCTACTGCTGGACCAAAGTTTAGGACCACACCTAGAAAAACAACCCCAAAAATTCCCTCCAAACACAAATCAAAATCCCAAACACAAACTGAGTAACGACCCCTCCTTGAACCGCCACCTTAACGTGGTGGAGGGGTTTGTGTACCCGAATGATCCTGGGAGCTATGTTGTTGGGGGCTTCATGCCCCTGGTAGGGTCACCCATGGCAAACAGGTCCTGGGTGACGGGTCAGACGAAGAGCGGTTCAGAAGCCCTTATGAATAGAGAAATACCGAGGCCAGTTACGTCGCCCGGATTGGCGTCACCGGGGCCCCACCCTGGAGCCAGGCCTGGGGTGGGTGCTCGACGGCGAGCGCCTGGTGGCCGGGCCCGGCCGGGCCCAGCCCGAACGAGCGACGTGGGGCCGTCGTCCCGTGGACCCACCACCCGCAGGAGGATCCATAAGGGGCCGGTGCGGAGAGATCTGGGCGGCAGTCGAAGGCAGGGGCCTCGACGACCAGATCTCCGGACACAGAAACTAGCTCTGGGGACATGGAATGTCACCTCGCTGGGTGGGAAGGAGCCTGAGCTTGTGCGGGAGGTTGAGCGTTTCCGACTAGATATAGTCGGCCTCACCTCCACGCACAGCCTGGGCTCTGGAACCCGTCTCCTCGAGAGGGGCTGGACGCTCCATTTCTCTGGCGTTGCCCGCGGGGAGAGGCGGCGGGCTGGTGTGGGCTTGCTCATAGCCCCACAGCTCAGCCGCCACGTGTTGGAGTTTACCCCGGTGAACAAGAGGGTCGCGTCCCTCCGCCTTCGGGTGGGGGACAGGTCTCTCACCGTTGTGTCGGCCTACGGGCCGAACAGCGGTGCAGAGTACCAGACCTTCTTGGAGTCCCTGGGAGGGGTACTGGACAGTGCACCGCCTGGGGACTCCGTTGTTCTACTGGGGGACTTCAACGCCCACGTGGGCAACGACAGTGACACCTGGAGAGGGGTAATCGGGAGGAACGGCCCCCCCGATCTGAACCCGAGCGGTGTTCAGTTATTGGACTTCTGTGCTAGTCACAGCTTGTCCATAACGAACACCATGTTCAAGCACAAGGGTGTCCATCAGTGCATGTGGCACCAGGACACCCTAGGCCGGAGGTCGATGATCGACTTTGTTGTCGTGTCATCTGACCTTCGGCCGTGTGTCTTGGACACTCGGGTGAAGAGAGGGGCGGAGCTGTCAACATCACCACCTGGTGGTGAGTTAGATCCGCTGGCGGGGGAGGAAGCCGGACAGACTCGGCAGGCCCAAGCGTATCGTGAGGGTCTGCTGGGAACGGCTGGCAGAGCCCTCTGTCGGCAGGGTCTTCAACTCACACCTCCGGGAGAACTTCTCCCAGATCCCGGGGGAGGTTGGAGACATTGAGTCCGAGTGGACCATGTTCTCCACCTCCATTGTTGATGCGGCGGCTCGTAGCTGTGGTCGCAAGGTCTCTGGTGCCTGTCGCGGCGGCAATCCCCGAACCCGGTGGTGGACACTGGAAGTAAGGGATGCCGTCAGGCTGAAGAAGGAGTCCTATCGGGCCTTGCTGGCTCGTGGGACTCCTGAAGCAGCTGACAGGTACCGGCAGGCCAAGCGTACTGCAACCCGGGCTGTCGCAGAGGCAAAAACTCGGGATTGGGAGGAGTTCGGGGAGGCCATGGAGGAGGACTATCGGTCGGCCTCAAAGAAATTCTGGCAAACCATCCGACGCCTCAGGAGGGGGAAGCAGTGCTTCACCAACACCGTTTACGGTGCGGGTGGAGAGCTGTTGACCTCGACTGGGGATGTTGTCGGAAGGTGGAAGGAATACTTTGAGGATCTCCTCAATCCCACTGTCACGTCTTCCGAGGAGGAAGCAGAGGCTGAGATCTTGGAGGCGGACTCGTCCATCACCCTGGCTGAAGTCACTGAGGTGGTTGGCAAGCTCCTTGGTGGCAAGGCTCCAGGGGTGGATGAGCTCCGCCCTGAGTATCTTAAGTCTCTGGATGTTGTGGGACTGTCTTGGTTGACACGTCTCCGCAACATCGCGTGGCAGTCGGGGACGGTACCTCTGGACTGGCAGACCGGGGTGGTGGTCCCTCTGTATAAGAAGGGGAACCGGAGGGTGTGTTCCAACCACAGGGGGATCACACTCCTCAGCCTCCCCGGTAAGGTCTATTCCAGGGTACTGGAGAGGAGAATCCGACCGATAGTCGAACCTCGGATTCAGGAGGAGCAGTGTGGTTTTCGTCCTGGTCGTGGAACACTGGACCAGCTCTATACTCTCCATCGGGTGCTCGAGGGTTCATGGGAGTTTGCCCAACCAGTCCACATGTGCTTTGTGGATCTGGAGATGGCATTCGACCGTGTGCCCCGGGGCGCCTTGTGGGGGGTGCTCCGGGAGTATGGGGTCCGGGGCCCTTTGCTAAGGGCTGTCCGGTCCTTGTACGGCCGGAGCAGGAGCTGAGTTCGCATTGCCGGCAGTAAGTCAGACCTGTTCCCAGTGCATGTTGGACTCCACCAGGGCTGCCCTTTGTCACCGGTTCTGTTCATAATTTTTATGGACAGAATTTCTAGGCGCAGTCAGGGCGTGGAGGGTGTCCGGTTTGGGAGCCACAGGATCTCATCTCTGCTGTTTGCAGATGATGTCGTCCTGATGGCTTCCTCAAATCAGGACCTGCAACATGCACTGGGACGGTTTGCAGCCGAGTGTGAAGCGGCTGGGATGAGGATCACCACCTCCAAATCCGAGGCCATGGTTCTCGACCGGAAAAAGGTGGCTTGCCCTCTCTGGGTGGGTGGGGAGTCCTTGCCTCAAGTGGAGGAGTTTAAGTATCTCGGGGTCTTGTTCACGAGTGAGGGAAGGATGGAGCGTGAGATTGACAGGCGGATCGGTGCAGCGTCTGCAGTGATGCGGGCATTGTATCGAACCGTTGTGGTAAAGAAAGAGCTGAGTCGACGAAGCTCTCGATTTACCGGTCAATCTACGTTCCGACCCTCACCTATGGTCATGAGCTTTGGGTAATGACCGAAAGGACAAGATCGCGGATACAAGCGGTCGAAATGAGCTTCCTCCGCCGGGTGGCTGGGCGCTCCTTTAGAGATAGGGTGAGGAGCTCAGTCACACGGGAGGAGCTCAGAGTAGAGCCGCTGCTCCTCCACGTCGAGAGGAGCCAGCTGAGGTGGCTCGGGCATCTGTTCCGGATGCCTCCTAGACGCCCTAGACGGCCTCATGAAGGGCATCTACTGTCTGGAACTGTGGTCTGTGTGGTTTTTGTAAACCTTTAGGGTGGTTCGGAATTCGAAACCACGATGTTGGGGTGGTCTGGGATTCGAACCCACGATCTCCTTATTGAGAGGCAGAAGTTCTAGCCGCTCTGCCACCGTGCACCCTTGTCGTGTCAGTAAAGTTGTGAACCATCAGGACCATCAAGGTCACATTTTTTCTCATCAGAGAATAAAACTTTCTTCCACCTTTTTATGTCCCATGTTCTGGTCTCTTGTAAAGTCCAAGCTGCAGTTCTGTGGCGTTCAAGGAGACGAGGTCTTTGAGGACCTTCAGTGGCAGATGAGTTAAAATCTTTAAGTTAAGATCCAACCATGCAAAATGTGAAACTCTTCTTCAATGACAAATATTGACTTTTTTGAGCTTTTAACCATATTTTAACTTTGTCCCATCATCAAAAATATACCCGAAGTTGCATTTTCCTTCGTTCATGCTAATTTGATGAACCCTGGTTTGAAAATTCTTCCCCCTCCGTCACAAACACTCCGCCTTTTTCCCATAACTGATATCACCAACTCGCATTTCTTTGCAAGCGCTTGAATAATAACATTTTAGAGCTTGTGTATGCGCGATGCAGTCAGTAGATGGTGCCTAAACTCAATAAGTGCCCTGGGAAACAGCAGCAGATACAGATGTTCATTTTGTACTTTATAAACATTTTTTATTTGTTCTAAAATACGAGATGCCAAACTTAAAGGCTGTACTGTTTTGAAAGGTGAAAAACAGAACTAGTCCGTTGTAAAGTCTTTGCAGCAGTCACTCAATGTATCACTCAGTCTCAGCATCTTAAATATTCATCATAAATATTGGGCTCAGAGCCTTTTCTTGAGTCTCTGAGCCCAGAGCATCGCGGACCATCGCAGGTAAAGCAAACAAACATTAGCATGCTTTAGTATGCAACAGCATACTTCCTGTTTCTCTCGAGGGATAAAACGCTTTATAAAACTTGTGGTCTCCTTTTAATCCGAATAGATGCTTTTGCAATTAATCTGTGCTGGGGCAACACAGATTTTACTTTATTACAGGCAAAAAAATCAGGAACATGGACTAACTGTGTTTTTCTTGTAATGATTGGACAGTAAAAATCAGGTACAGGCCCTTTAAGATACTCAAGAGCTTGTTTAGTTAGTAAAAATACTAGTGCATAATATTTTCTTTAAAACATAGTGAACAGGCCTGTCCCAGAGTTCAGCTTTAGAGCAGGGCATGTTTACAATGACCTTTGGCCCAAGATGCCTCATTCGGTTAAATGTCTGCTGTTTGCCCTTGAATGTATTTCAATTTACAATGAGTACACATTTAATAAAATGTGAAATCACAGTCAGAGTATTGTTCCCTCCTCCGCTCTCTGGCCCTCGCCTCCGCTCATCCTCCACTTATCTCCTCTCGTCCTCCGCTCATCTTCAGCTCCTCTGTGCTCTTCTACCCTCTCCTCCACTCATCCCCTGCTCTCACATCCGCTCGTACACATTAATAATCTTGGTAAATGCATGAAGCTGATGTGCTTTCTTCCCTTTGGATCCAACAAGTGCATCCATATTAAGTGAAAGTGCTGGAAGAGGTGACTTGTGGTTACATTCCACGTTGTTGTAAAGATTGGCAGAATTAAATTAACATTTAGAGTTTGTGCGTGCATGCATGTGTGTGTGTGTGTGTGTGTGCGTGCGTGCGTGTGTGTGTGCGTGTGTGTGTGCGCGCGTGTGTGTGCGCGCGTGTGCATGCGTGTGTGTGCGTGCGTGTACAAGGACAAAGACAGAGACAAAGATGACAAAAACAAAGATGACATTGACAAGACAAAGATATATATCTTTGTGTATATATATATATATATATATATATATATATATATATATATATATATATATATATATATGGGTACAAATACCTTGGAATACCACAGGCAAATGGCAACCTCGAAGGGGCAACGAGGAAAGCAGCAACTGCCAAATACCTCCAGCGAGTAAGGCAAGTCCTAAGAAGCCAGCTCAATGGCAAGAACAAGTCCCGGGCGATAAACAGCTACGCCCTGCCAGTGATCAGATACCCTGCAGGCATAATAAGATGGCCAAAGGAAGAGATACAGACCACAGACGTTAAGACACGAAAGCTCCTGACCATGCATGGAGGGTTCCATCCCAAATCCAGCACCCTGAGACTGTACACTAGCCGTAGGGAAGAAGGCCGTGGACTAGTGAGCGTGAGAGCCACTATCCAGGATGAAACATCCAAGATCCACAAGTACATCAAAGATAAGGCCCCAGATGATGATGTGCTCAGTGAATGTCTCAGGCAATGGGGAACAGAAGGTGAGGTGCCGGAGGAGGGACCATCATGGGAGGACAAGCCCCTACATGGGATGTACCACCGGAACATAACTGAAGTGGCTGATATCAAGAAATCCTACCAGTGGCTAGAGCGGGCCGGACTAAAGGACAGCACAGAGGCACTCATCATGGCTGCACAGGAACAGGCCCTGAGCACCAGAGCGATAGAGGCCCAGATCTACCACACCAGACAAGACCCACGGTGTAGGCTGTGCAAAGAAGCTCCTGAGACAGTCCAACACATAACTGCAGGGTGTAAGATGCTGGCAGGGAAAGCATACATGGAACGCCACAACCAAGTGGCTGGTATAGTGTACAGAAACATCTGTGTGGAGTACGGACTGGAAACCCCAAGGTCAAAGTGGGAAACACCTCCAAAGGTGGTAGAGAATGACCGAGCGAAGATCCTGTGGGACTTCCAGATACAGACTGACAGAATGGTAATGGCAAACCAACCAGACATCGTGGTGGTGGATAAAGAGCAGAGGAAGGCCGTTGTGGTTGATGTGGCGATACCAAGTGATGGCAACATCAGGAGAAAGGAACATGAGAAACTGGAGAAATACCAAGGGCTCAGAGAAGAGCTGGAGAAGGCCTGGAAGGTGAAGGCCAAGGTGGTGCCCGTGGTGATCGGAGCACTTGGGGCAGTGACCCCCAAACTGGAGGAGTGGTTACAACAGATCCCTGGAGGAATATCAGACATCTCAGTCCAGAAGAGTGCAGTGCTAGGAACAGCTAAGATACTGCGCCGAACCCTCAAGCTCCCTGGCCTCTGGTAGAGGACCCGAGCTCAGAGATGGATGTGACCACCCGCGGAGGGTGAGCAGGGAATTTTATATATATATATATATATATATATATATATATATATATATATATATATATATATATATATATATATATATATATATATATATATATATATATATATATATATATACACATACTGGATAGCTCAGATGGTAAGTCAACTGACTTGCACACGGGGGACCCGGGTTCGAATCCCCCAGGGAACGAACGGTACAATGGGCAATTACCATCATCCAGTGTGGGTCCTTAGGCAAGACCCTTAACGCTACTGCCTACCTCATACAATGATGAGTGACAATGAAACGCATGAGATGCCGGCTCAGACGTCGCCCGGCCAAACAAGGTCTGCGTCAGGTGCAGGGGAACCAGTGCACCTTGATGACAAATGGGCTACTGGAACAAGGCACAGATGGGCGAGATGCGAGAACAAGGCTCTGTTGGAATGCTACTACTCAAGTAACCCTAGTCAGAGGGGTTATATGCAAAGGATGTGGGATAAATGGTTACTTCGAAACCCACGATCAAAGCTCACGGCGAAACAACTAGTAGCTCAGTGTTCCAACATCCACAAACGGCAACTGCTATCACAACTTGAAATTGACGAGGTACAACACAAATGCTATGACAAGGGGGAGCCAGGACGCCAGGTCAGAGGGGAGATAACATCAACTCCCCTACCAGATATTGGGTACGAAGCCCCAACAACCGTGATAACGCTGAGCGAGGCAGCGACTGACCTGAAACATAGGATTGTGGCGAGAATGAAGTCAAGGCAACCCCGACGTCGATTACAACGGCTGAGTGAAGTACCATCAGAAAGTTTCCTAGAGGATGTGAATGCAGCATTGAGAGCGATCCCTACCATGACCATCACTGAAACCAATGAGCTGATATACACTTCAGCATCAGTGATCCTAGAAATGCTTGGCTATAAGAGCAACCATGGGAGCCATGAGAGACAATACCCACCATGGAAAAGACGGTTAGAGGCTAAAATCAAGATGGCGCGGAGAGAAGTGAGTCAGCTGACTGAGGCTGAGAGAGGTGCAATGAAAAAGCAAGTACCTAAGAAGTACAGCCAGATGCCCATACCTGAAGCACTCGAAACTGCCAAGCAAAGGCTCCAAGCCTTGGCCAGCCGCCTAAAGAGATACACGAAAGATAATGAAGCCAGACGAATAAACAGGCTGTTCGCAACTCAACCTGCGAAAGTGTACTCTCAATGGCAGGGTAATAACAGCAGAGCAGACCCACCAAGGCTGGAAACTGAGGGATACTGGAAGAGTATCTGGGAAAAGGAGGCATCACACAACAGCGATGCAAAGTGGCTCGTGGCTCTGAGAGAGGACCACAGCAACCTCCCAGAACAGAATCCAGTCACCATCACAGTGGCAGATATCCAAGAAAGAGTCTCAGGCATGAAAACTGGACAGCCCCCGGCCCAGACATGATCCACGCATACTGGCTAAAGAAACTCACTGCTCTCCATGAACGCCTAGCAGCACAAATGAACCAGCTGCTGAGGGACGGACCCACCCTGAATGGCTAACCGAAGGGCGCCACGATCCTGATCATGAAGGATCCCTCCAAGGGTACAGTCCCATCCAACTATCGGCCAATAACCTGTCTCTCCACAACATGGAAGCTCATGTCAGGCATCCTCGCGCGGCTAAGATAAGTGGGCACATGGACCAATACATGAGCAAAGCACAGAAGGGCATAGGCAAAGACACCAGAGGAGCCAAACACCAACTCCTGGTTGACAGAACAGTCGCCCAAGACTGCAAAGCCCGACACACCAACCTGTGCACTGCCTGGATTGATTACAAGAAAGCCTACGACTCAATGCCACACACATGGATCACTGAGTGCTTGGAGATGTACAATATCAATAGGACACTAAGGGCCTTCATAGCAAGCTCAATGAAGCTGTGGAAGACCACCCTGGAGGCCAATGGCAAGCCACTTGCACAAGTGACCATCAGATGTGGCATATACCAAGGAGATGCACTGTCCCCACTGCTGTTCTGTATAGGTCTGAACCCCCTCAGCCAGATAATCAACAAGACTGGCTATGGATACCGACTCAGGAATGGGGCCACCGTCAGTCACCTCCTCTACATGGATGACATCAAGCTGTATGCTAAGAGTGAGCGAGACATCGACTCACTGATCCACACGACCAGGATCTACAGCACTGATATCAGGATGTCATTCGGGCTGGAAAAGTGCAGTCGGATGGTAACAAAGAGAGGGAAGGTAGTCCACACAGAAGGGGTCTCACTCCCAGAGGGAACAATAGCAGACATTGAGGATGGGTACAAATACCTTGGAATACCACAGGCAAATGGCAACCTCGAAGGGGCAACGAGGAAAGCAGCAACTGCCAAATACCTCCAGCGAGTAAGGCAAGTCCTAAGAAGCCAGCTCAATGGCAAGAACAAGTCCCGGCGATAAACAGCTACGCCCTGCCAGTGATCAGATACCCTGCAGGCATAATAAGATGGCCAAAGGAAGAGATACAGACCACAGACGTTAAGACACGAAAGCTCCTGACCATGCATGGAGGGTTCCATCCCAAATCCAGCACCCTGAGACTGTACACTAGCCGTAGGGAAGGAGGCCGTGGACTAGTGAGCGTGAGAGCCACTATCCAGGATGAAACATCCAAGATCCACAAGTACATCAAGGATAAGGCCCCAGATGATGATGTGCTCAGTGAATGTCTCAGGCAATGGGGAACAGAAGGTGAGGTGCCGGAGGAGGGACCATCATGGGAGGACAAGCCCCTACATGGGATGTACCACCGGAACATAACTGAAGTGGCTGATATCAAGAAATCCTACCAGTGGCTAGAGCCGGACTAAAGGACAGCACAGAGGCACTCATCATGGCTGCACAGGAACAGGCCCTGAGCACCAGAGCGATAGAGGCCCAGATCTACCACACCAGACAAGACCCACGGTGTAGGCTGTGCAAAGAAGCTCCTGAGACAGTCCAACACATAACTGCAGGGTGTAAGATGCTGGCTGTAAAGCATACATGGAACGCCACAACCAAGTGGCTGGTATAGTGTACAGAAACATCTGTGCGGAGTACGGACTGGAAACCCCAAGGTCAAAGTGGGAAACACCTCCAAAGGTGGTAGAGAATGACCGAGCGAAGATCCTGTGGGACTTCCAGATACAGACTGACAGAATGGTAATGGCAAACCAACCAGACATCGTGGTGGTGGATAAAGAGCAGAGGAAGGCCGTTGTGGTTGATGTGGCGATACCAAGTGATGGCAACATCAGGAGAAAGGAACATGAGAAACTGGAGAAATACCAAGGGCTCAGAGAAGAGCTGGAGAAGGCCTGGAAGGTGAAGGCCAAGGTGGTACCCGTGGTGATCGGAGCACTTGGGGCAGTGACCCCCAAACTGGAGGAGTGGTTACAACAGATCCCTGGAGGAACATCAGACATCTCAGTCCAGAAGAGCGCAGTGCTAGGAACAGCTAAGATACTGCGCCGAACCCTCAAGCTCCCTGGCCTCTGGTAGAGGACCCGAGCTCAGAGATGGATGTGACCACCCCGGAGGGTGAGCAGGGAATTTTATATATATATATATATATATATATATATATATATATATCCAGATCCTTATCCCAGCCTTCATTCATTATTTTTTAGATGATCATTATTACTTTTGGTTATGATAAGAGATTGATAAAGAGCACTTTATACACTTTTATACATTTTTTCCTTTTTTATCTTGTTCTAAAATTATCTTTGCTTTTGGGAACTTACCTAAATATTTGAGACACTTTAAGTTTAAATGTATTCTTGAGCTCATTGAAGGAGATACTATTATTTGAAGATATATCTGATAATGCTCCAACTCCACTATTCATCCAAGTTTCCTTCATCTCAAAGTGGTGCCTTGGATTTTAATTGAGGGATTGTTCTATATCTTGATGTTTATAGCAGAGCCTATTTCATAACCAAAAGCAGTTTTGTTTCATTCCACATCTTTAAAGGTGCTATTGATGACAAAGTTGTCAGTCTTACTTTTTGTTCTAAAACAAAGCGACAATAAGCGATAATAAGTTAGACAATAAGTTAGATTGCAATTGATGATTCTCGATATCGAGCCATGGATCTTCATTAGTTAATAATTCGCAAATCCCAAATAAATCCCAAAAAAAGATGACATTATTGAATTGATATCTTTGAAAAAGGATTTTTGTGTCAAAGGTATACACAAATACATGAAATATGAAAAATATATAAACATTTGGGAAGCCACATGATCTTTATCGGGGTTTTTCTACTGATTAAATTTAACCTAAGGTTTTTATCTGCACTAATAAAACAACCTTGGTTGTTTGTATCTTAAAATGTTTAAATCCCTCAAATTTTAATTGCTTTTGGTTAATTGCTAGAATTTCCTTTTTTATTTTATACTCTGAGATTTTTGAAAATTGACACATTGTATTCACTACTCTTGGGATAGAAGACTCCACATTACTCAGATATAACAACAAACCATCAGCAAATAGACTTAACTTGTGTTATATATATATATATATATATATATATATATATATATATTTATATATATATATACTATATTAATTCCGGTTAATTCCAGGTACACGGTGGCAGAGCGGTTAGAGCTTCTGCCTCTCAATAAGGAGATCGTGGGTTCGAATCCCAGACCACCCCAACATTGTGGTTTTGAATTCCGAACCACCCCAACATCACACGATCTCTCTGGGTGGAGTCTGCATGTCCTCCCCGTGTTACCGTGGGTTCTCTCCGGGTTCTCCGGCTCCTCCCACCGTCCAAAGACATGACTGTGTAGGTTAATTGTCCCTAGTCTAGCATGTGAGAGTGAATGGTTGTCTGTCCATGTCGCTGTGTTAGCCCTGCGACGAGTTGGCCACTGTCCAGGGTGTACCCCGCCTAAGGCCCAAAGTCACTGGGATAAGCTCCAGTCACCCGCGACCCCCTAACGGGAATCATATTAATAAATACTTCTGGGAATCCAAAAGCCCTTTATACGGCTAATGGTGGGACCATTCAAGGCGGTCAAAAGCCTTTTCTGCGTCAACTGCCATCAATGTCAGATCGATGTTACACTTTTTGGCATTTTGTGTTAAAGATAAACATTGCAGAATCTGGTAACTTTTGTTCATTTTCAAATGAATTAACCACTTGCATGAACAGGGACCTAATGTTGGCCCAAAATGTTGAATAAAACTCCTTCATTCCTGGGGCTTTCTTTAATAGGAATGACTATTGCATTTTAATTGATCTAAAAGTGTTCAGACATGAGAAGTAATGACACCATTAACCTTTGGTTATACAGGGACCGCCCTCATTTACAAGAGTACACTGTTAACACAATACACAAAACACGTCATGGAAACGTATTGTCTTTGTACTCATTGAAACTTGGATACGCCCCAATTATTGTTCTGGACACTGCCGCTTATTGTCTATTGCTGGGTTGGTTGTGTTTTTAAGCGCTCCTGCGGGTTTGTACAAAGCTATTTCCGATGTAAAATAACCTTTGAATGGTGAAACCTCTTATGCAAAGCTATCAGCGCTCTGTGTCATCAGAGCACTACTTCACATTCCACATGCTCAAAATCACAGAACAATTTAGTGCATTGTTCAATCATTTCTAACTTGTGGAGATGAGCTGCTGGCCCCTGACAAAAGTGATTTTGCCTTTGTGTGTGCCATCAACTCCTCTGACCACCAATCACTCGCTCATCACAATGCTACTATTAGCTTTTTGGTGGGGGTTTATTTTTCTTTCTTTTTTTTCCAATTTCAAACACATTTGAAAGGACCAGAAAGCATTAAAGATATCCAAACTTTAAATAAAAACAGCGCCAAACATTCAACGAAATAAAATTAATTAAAATTAAAAATAAATTGGCACATCCAAATTAACATAAATGTCCCAATTAGTCCAAAGTCTGTCGAATCAGTCCAAACTTTACTTTTTTTTTTTACATTTTTCGAATGTGAGTTATTATTTCAGTCCAATTCTTTGTTGCTGATGTCTTTCTTCCCTGCAGCCAAAATGATACTCCAAAGGTATCCATTTATTGTGTCGATGGCAGGAGTTTTGAGGCATAAATACAGTCCAATATGTCAAAGCAGAAGGGCAGTCCCAACATATATGGTTATGATGGGCCACTTGGCATCCAAATCCAAATTTTCTAGCAGTTAGTATTTGCCTGTGAATAGTCTGCACTTTGATATGGTATTAAAGTGGGTGATCTAGAATAATCTTGACCTAGCACCTTCACTGGTTCACTGTCACCACGGGGCAACTGGATATGGACCATCATCACGCGCACCAAAGCCAGACAAGTTCGACGGCAATTGGCTCTGATTTAAACGAAGCTTATGTGGCAAGACGTGGTATTTGCTACGTTCCTTCACAGTCAATCATATATACGGTCTATGTTTACACGTGTCCACTCTTTTACTATTTAATTCAGCGACAAACACCGGGAAATGATCGGTATTGGTTGGAAATGCCATTATCGTGCATGGCAAGTTGTTGGTAAACTAAAAACAAAATTCTCTCCTTCCCGAAATTCTTAGTAATCATATTAGTCTAATGTTTTTGCGTTAAGCGCCAGTCGGTCGAACTTGAAAATCAATCATTTCTATGTTAGTATCATGTCACTCACACATTCATTTTAGCCGTTTCCAGTCCGTCTGTTCATGCTCAGCTTAAAATAAGGAGAGGATATTACACTTCAACGGTGCATTTATTGTTGTAATAATAAATTAGAGTTAAATAATTATCACTTCCGTTTTTTCATGCTTTGAGTCTCTCCCTCCTCCTCTTCCCGGCGCCAAGCCCCTCCCCCCTTCAGATCGTCATCGCAACACGATCCAAGTGTAAGGTCCAAAGTGTCCACATCACATAAAGTTGGTTAAGTTACAGCACACTGTTTTTATATTCTGTTACGTATTAAAATGGCGGTCCCTATTGTACAACCTCACGCGTACGATCCAACATCCGACACTGAGGCGGAATTTTTCGGGAACCGGAGCAAGTACGTTGGCTATTACAGTCCTGGAGCCAGCCCCCTCTTACGTAATTATTTAACTACCTTTATCTTACGATTATTTTTCATTAGTGTACAACTCGGGCCATTGCGAGTTCTAGTCTTTTGTTTCAACTCGGTCCCGTTCAGTCGCAGGAACCCCAAAACCCTCTTATGAACCAAACCTCTGACGGAATACTGTGAGGGGCTAAACAGTGGTGCTACACAGCCACAGAGATGCACTCCTGTAGTAAATGCACATCCTGTTTGACGAACATGGGAAAAGTCTCGTCAAGAAAATATGATATAAAGTAGATTTATGTAAAAGGCTTAAAGGTCCCATATTCTGCTATTTTCCCCATTACACAGTCTATTCTAAGGGCTTTGTTGATAAAAATTTTGCGTTGTGCAATATCCATAACATAACAGTTTCCAAAAAACACCCATTTCTTGGACTGGCCCCCCTCCTTGCAAAAGCAAACGCCTCACTCTGAGATCTGACCCCCACAGAGAGCAGGCTGCCTCCCCCGCCCAACCCGCGCCTCCCCCGCCCAACCCGTGCCGAAGCACGGAGCGGAGACAGTGCGCATGCGCCGTGTGCTCCGGTAAACAGCGATACACAAACACGGGAATAAATTTTATCCGTCCTGACGGTGCGTCGTGCTGAGTCCTACGTCCTGGATCTGACCTGGAGTTTGACGTGCTCCAGTACCCCGACGACGGACGTTGCCGTTTGGTAAATAACAAGCTAACTCTTCGATCTGTCGTATCCATCGTGTAATTACTGTGTAGCATTAGCATTAGCTGTTTTTATTCTGCGGCTGCGCGCTTCCCGGAGGCGTGGCTTAAACACCGCGTCATCCTTGTGAAGCGCATCATCCTTGTGAGGAGCCCTCGTCTGCTGCTCAGCCGAGGGGGACGGAAAAGACAGTTCTCTAGCGAAAGCATGCGGGAATCAATCAAAAAACCACTTTGGGCACAACATACGAGGCCCAAATAGCACTGTGGGAAGGTTAAAACCTCTGAAAAGTCGATTTTGCATGTTATGGGACCTTTAATGTACACGTGCAACAGCAAGTCATCAATGCACCGATTTCCTGGGCGGCCTGAAAACGGCTTTGTAGTCCGCGTAGAACTTATTTTCTGTTGAGCTCGTCTGCCTCATGTAAACTAATACAACGGAAAAAAGATGACGCTGCCCACCGCAACTTCTGGAATAAGGTGAATGACAAGATGCATCGGTTTGGTACGACCCCATCATGCAAAGCGCTCGAGGACATGGCATTTTTCACCAAAAATGTTCTAATCACAGGTTTAGACAAAATCACAGCAAAATCTGACACAATGGACTACTCTTTATTATTGAGGAATGGCAACCCTGCTTTAGAGTCAGATTTTCTACTATTCCATTGTCGAACAAGCTTTTTAAAATGGCGTGAGCAAACAGCATACTTTCTTTGATGGTGGCCTGTCAATAACAAACTGCAGCCACTTTTCCCGAGTTGTGTCATCCCTGGGAAGCGTGAAAAGACGTGTTCGTCTGGGCATCCAAATATGCATTTTCTGCCTCGACACATTTTCAGAAAGAAGCCGAAAACAAAAGTAAAGCTAGCGTAAATAACTCTGTGTTGTTGCTGTGTACTGCTATATGCTAAACCTGCAGCTGTCGCTCTGTTCAGTGAAGGGAGGGGGGAGCAGAATACCTGAGGGGAGGGGCTGGTGCAGACACTTCCTGATTATGTAAGCCCTTGATTTTCAACCAGCGTGCCGGGGAACACTAGTGTGCGATGAGGTGTGCCTTCAAAAACTGTTCAATTTTAGTTAACAGCTTCACAACTGCAGATATGATTGTGACTAATTTTCTTTTTGGGAGTGTCCTGAGCAACCTCATCAAAAAAGAACACAAATCCATCACCACAGTCAGTTGCATAAACAGTTTTTTGGCACATAATATTCCAGATTTTTGACTAAACAGTCTGAATCAGTGATAAGTGGTAAGTAAGTGTGCTGTGGTATCTTTTAAACCCAAATAGTGTGCTGCAACTCAAAAAAAAATAATAATAATAAAAAAAAAATATATATATATATATATATATATATATATATATATATATATATATATATATATATATATATATATATATATATATATACAGTTTGAATTCACTAGCAAGGACCACAACCTCAAGCTTGGATGCAGAAGTTTATTGGCGAACGAGAACAACGATAAAATGCATGACAGTAGATGATAAATGCAGTTTTGGGGCTTCTAGTGATGAGGGCAGCAGGCTCCCAGGCCTCAATACCCCCTGACTAAAAGATAAGACAGAATGATTAGAAGAGGGTGGGACGGAGGGGCACGAAATAACGAACACTGGTGTGTGTGTGACCGGGAAGCTTAAATAGAGTAGTCACCGGAAGGGGCGTGGATGAGGTGTGGTCCTGCTCCCAAACTTCAGATAACAGACTTATCTCCATAACAGGATTTGAATAGTGCCCAGGACAAATTAATCAAACATTCACAAATTACATGTAAAATCCCTCCAGGCAGGTTTTTGATGAAAGAGTAAAATTTTAACATGGCAGACAGCTCCAAAAAGTCATTTTTGCATAATCTTTAAAAACAAGCTCTTAAATTCACTGCTGTGTGTATTAAAATCCATATGATGTGATTCCAGGTGCACAGTGGCAGAGCGGCTAGAGCTTCTGCCTCTCAATAAGAAGATTGTGGGTTTGAATCCTGGACCAGACCAACATCACACGCTCTCTCTGGGTGGAGTCTGCATGTCCTCCCCGTGTTACCGTGGGTTCTCTCCGGCTTCCTCCCACCGTCCACAGACATGCATATGTTCAGGTTAATTGGTAACTCTAAATTGCCCGAAGGGAATGTATGGTTGTCTGTCCATGTCTGGTCACTGTCCACTGTACTAAGGCCCAAAGTCACTGGGATAGGCTCCAGTCACCTGTGACCTCTAACGGGAACAAGCGGTAGAAAATGAATGAATGAATAATGTGATTCCAAGTTTAAGTTCGATTAAAAGTTCAGCACTGAAGTAAGTTGTCCTTTTTAAACGAGGCAAGTGATTTACAAGTGAGTTTTATGCTTTTATGCTGAAATTATATTAAGATTTGTATTTCTATTGAAAAGGAAGGCTGACAGAGCCGCTCTGATGTCTGCGCCCTCCTGGTGAGAGTGTAAAAGCATGCAAGTCAAGGATTGTAAGGAATAAGCCTAGAGCATAAAATGTATTCATTTACGGCAAGTGGATTGACATTTAATTCATAGTCTTTGACATATGCCAATTATAGCTGTTCTGGCATGGAACTAATCTGAATTTATTTCTTTTTGATATTTTTCCATTTGTTTACTCAATGATAAACACATTATTTTTATGTACGAAAAAGGCCTCTTCAACACACCTGCCTTCTACCTATTAGCACCACTTCTGGAAAGACATTATTTGCCCCTGTATAAATCGCGGGCCGCCCACTGCCTCATCCCTTTCCAAATACTATGTTCAGAAGAGACTCGTGATCTGATGTAATGGAATGTGTAGAGTGTCCTATTGTTATTACTTTGTCTTATTTACCTATTACAATTATAGTTTACCTTGTGCTCTGATGTTGCTCCGTTGTTTTAATTGATTGACGTGAGGACATGGTAACTCTGTCCATCGTCTTCTACGATGTATCTGTGCTGGGCCAATAAAACAGACACATGTCGATCTTGTTAGATCATCGTCAATTAGATTAAATGTAGAGCACTTCCAAAAGTTCTGCTGTGTCCCATGGCTCCGTAATGCACCAAAAGTATTACAAATCCACACAATGCTGAGGTACACAGTCACACTAGCATCTCCAGTATTCAATGCCAGGAGATTATAAGCAACATGGAGAACAATTATAAGCTCTCTGATGTCAGATGAGGAGCTCAGTCACACAGACACCTCGCTGGGGAGGTATTCAGGGCATGTCCCACCGGGAGAAGGCCCTGGAGAAGATCCAAGACACGCTTGAAGTACTATGTCTCTCTCTGGCCAGGAACGCCTCTGAGCTGCAGGTGGAAGTGTGTGTGGAAGAGCAGGAGGAGGAAGTGTGTGTGGAAGTGCGAGAGGAGGAAGTGTGGAAGAGCGGCAGGAGGAAGTGTGTATGGAAGAGCAGGAAGAGGAAGTGTGTGTGGAGGAGCATGAGGAGGAAGTGTGTGTGGAGGAGTAGGAGGAGGAAGTGTGTGTGGAGGAGCAGGAGGAGGAAGTGTGTGTGGAAGAGCAGGAAGAGGAAGTGTGTGTGGAGGACCATGAGGAGGAAGTGTGTGTGGAGGAGTGGGAGGAGGAAGTGTGTGTGGAGGAGCGGGAAGAGGAAGTGTGTGTGGAAGAGCAGGAGGAGGAAGTGTGTGTGGAGGAGCGGGAGGAGGAAGTGTGTGTGGAAGAGCGGGAGGAGGAAGTGTGTGTGGAGGAGCGGGAGGAGGAAGTGTGTGTGGAAGAGCAGGAGGACGAAGAGTGTGTGGAAGAGCAGGAGGAGGAAGAGTGTGTGGAAGAGCGGGAAGAGGAAGTGTGTGTGAAGGAGCGGGAGGAGGAAGACTGTGTGGAAGAGCAGGAGGAGGAAGAGTGTGTGGAAGAGCGGGAGGAGGAAGTGTGTGTGGAAGAGTGGGAGGAGGAAGTGTGTGTGGAGGAGCGGGAGGAGGAAGTGTGTGTGGAGGAGCGGGAAGAGGAAGTGTGTGTGGAGGAGCGGGAGGAGGAAGACTGTGTGGAAGAGCAGGAGGAGGAAGAGTGTGTGGAAGAGCGGGAGGAGGAAGTGTGTGTGGAAGAGCGGGAAGAGGAAGTGTGTGTGGAGGAGCAGGAGGAGGAAGTGTGTGTGGAGGAGCGGGAAGAGGAAGTGTGTGTGGAGGAGCGGGAGGAGGAAGTGTGTGTGGAGGAGCGGGAAGAGGAAGTGTGTGTGGAGGAGTGGGAGGAGGAAGACTGTGTGGAAGAGCAGGAGGAGGAAGAGTGTGTGGAAGAGCGGGAGGAGGAAGTGTGTGTGGAAGAGCGGGAGGAGGAAGTGTGTGTGGAAGAGCGGGAGGAGGAAGTGTGTGTGGAGGAGTGGGAGGAGGAAGTGTGTGTGGAAGAACGGGAGGAGGAAGTGTGTGTGGAAGAGCAGGAGGAGAGCGGGAGGAGGAAGTGTGTGTGGAAGAGCGGGAGGAGGAAGTGTGTGTGGAGGAGCAGCTGTTTTATATCAGTTCTGGGCCACTTCAGCGACACAAATCTGTTACAGCTATAGGCTTAGAAAAATAAAAGCACATATTCATTATTATAGGAATCAATAATCATTTTAAGGAACCAGTACAATACGAGGATTGTATAAAACCTGCTTCAATACACTCCACTATGCAATATATTTCCAAAACTCAATAAGCATGTGCTATTCACCTTATTCCGCCCTGCCCACTTTTGCCTCTTTTTGCCACAGATCTGCACTCCTGTAGTAAAAGTACTTCTGAACTGACGACAACCCCGTTCAGGCAAATGGCAAAAGAGGGAAAAGTCTCACTGCTAAAACATTATATAAAGCATATTGATTTGTGTAAAATGTTTAATGTACAAATGCAACAACAAGTCAACAATGCAGTGATTTCCTGGATGGCCTGAAAACGGCTTTTTAGTCCGTGTAGAACTTATTTTCTGTTGAGCTCGTCTGCCTCGTATAAACTAATACAACGGAAAAAAGATGGCGTCGTCCACTTCTGGAATAAGGTGAAACAATTCTCTGTGAAACCACACAACTCACTTCACTTGGGTCTGATGTAACTCTCTGTGTCAAAATGAGCGTTCCCTGGTCACCTCCTCACCTCCTGTCCTCGAGCAGCAAAGAAAGGCGGAACTGCATCAACGGACACATTGACACCGATGTTCTGAATGTCTGATGTCCCCAACTCCTCTTTCCTTTGCATTTGGGTTTGTGTTCTGTGGCCTCAGAATAGTCAAATATGAAATTCAAAAAGGACTGACCAATCAACAATGTTTTTACACCGTTTCATTCAAATGGCTTCATATTGCAAAAAGGAGAGGGAAGTACACTTGACATGCACACAAAATATCTATCATTTTCATTCATTCATTCATCATCGAATTTCTGGAGTTTATTGAAAAGGCACGTAAACCTCCATCTCATGTGAGGAATCAAAAAACAAACAAACAAACAAACAAAAAAGATTTTTCCACACCTGTACAGGTATTGGCAAGGAAAATTATGTTGTTTTTTTTTTAAAAGGACAAACTAAAAGGCAAGGACAAACATGAAAGTGAAAATTTAAAGATTGAAAGAGAGAGATTGAAAGTTGTTTTAAAACGTTCAAGGCTCTGGAGTAGTGACATAGCAGATCACACAGAGATAAATATATTCTATGTGTGGAAGTCTGTGTCCTCCCTCGATGGAGATCTTTCTTTTCACTGACAAAAGCAGATAGACGCTCTCGGCCCACTCTCTAAGAGCCATGCACTCCAGCTCACACTTCTCAAGCGCTGAGTGGGCAGATGAAGAGCAGGGATAAGATCCTGCAGCTCCTCCACTACGGCTCCATGGGGTGGACACTTCCATCCCAGCCAGGGACCTGGAGCCAGGCCCACAGTGCCCCGGCCCTGCTGTGGTCCCCTTAGGTTAGCATACAATTAACTGTTGAATGTACACAGTGCTACGCAGACTGACTGGTGGGATGTGGAGCTGTTTTATTTTAAGACTAATCAATAATGTTTTATGGTTCATGGACATTATCCATTTGCTTGGGATCCAGAATATACACTTTTTAAATTCTTTACGACGAGTGCGTCTGGTCACTCCGCCCTCCGACAAGCATCAGTTGAGTTTGGAAGTTGAGTATTGTGACAGCTCTATCTCAAATAACTTCAACTTCACTTGCCCCGATGGGGCAATTAGTTTTGCAGCAAGGAAAACAAAACAAAAGAACACAATACATAGAATACATTTACGAGTACTTGATATAAACACATATTCACCAACAGCAGGGCAGACAACATCACAATCACAGATGTGTGTTTGTTATAAAAATGCACAGCTGCTGGTATAAAAGAGTCTGAGGCGTTCAGTAGAACACCGGGGCATCACCAGTCGCCCACTAAAGCAGCCTTTAAGTTCATTCAAAATGCTCCAGAGAGGATGGTCTGAAAGAAAGAGAACAGTTTGTTCCTCCTTCGTTTGCCCATAATAATGTCCACGGAGTCCAAACACAGGCATCACTGAAGCAGCCTTTTGATCAGCTTGTTTATTTGATTTTTGTCCTCCACAGTGATGCTCCCGCCCAAACACAGCACAAAATAACACACTGGCCACATCCAAAAGCCTCCTGCTCACGTCAAAGGATCCAAGAGTCCTCAAAAAGAACAGTCTTGACAGAGCCTTTTTGAAAACTAACAAAGGAGCTAATTTCATTATTATAAGCCAGGTCTCTACCATGAGAGATGAGGCCCAGAAGGCCAGTGTCATCTGAAAATGTTTGCAAATGACAAGAACTGTGCCTATAGTCAGGAATCATTCATCACAAATCAAGACAAATTCTCTTTGGTGCTGGTCGCAGCATGAGCACGTGCCACTGTTGATACTCTGTTATGATTTTTTTTCCTCTTTTGCAGGCACATTGACAGAAATCACAAATTGATCAGCTGGCGAGTGGCGTCCCTGTCTGTGGATGGATACAGTCAGACAATTATCTATCTTCAATGCCTCACTAACAACAGAGCATCAAGTGTATTCAGACTATTCCAGGAGAGAGTCCAAAACTTTGGCTTGCCCTTGAGAGCCTTGTTCTCCATACCACGATGTGATCATGGTAACACATCGAGCATCAAACACATTTCTTGTTGAACTCCCTCGATCCGAGATGTAGTTTCAGATTTCATTCGTCATTTATCTGAGAATCTTTTGCTGTTTTAAGTCCTTAATCATCATCGATTCGTTCTAACCGTTTTGGCTGTCTAAACATGTTCACTGCTCCTGCTAACCCGCATCATAGCATCTGATACAAACTACACTAGATTTTGTAAGTGCTGAAGCTCCATCTAGTGGGTGGATGCACTCAGTAAGTCATTCACACAGGCTGATAAATCCTGTCATTTAATCAATAATATACGTTTTTTTTTAACATGACATGGCAAATTTAAAGTACTTAAGAGCATGGTTAAAGCCTGATAACATTTTGAAAAATGTATTATATTTTTCCTTTAATGTAATTTGTTTAAAGTTTGAAAAGACACCAGTTCCAAGAATGTCATTTAATTGTGATCCTAATCATCATAATAATAATAATCTTGTCACAAAGTGTGTGCGTGTATGCATGTAAGACCTTATTATCTGATGTAAAACTGACGTCCTAAAACAGCAGTTCCCAACTGTTTTTGTTGTTTGTTTTTCCCTCGAGTATAGTCAATTATTACTATTATATTTTTTTGCTTTAATGATATCTATGGTCCAAGATACGCCAAAAATATGGTAAATTTACAGCAAATTACAATTTTATTCAGATAAAAGTACATTTCATCTTCTTTTCAAACCTGAAAACATTCCATGTACGTCTGGTAAGTGCTCACGTACCCCTGTCCTAAATACATTCGTTTGAATAGCCATTTGTCAGTAGAAAAAAAAAAGGCCCAAATCATGTGGCATTAACCTCAGATGTGTAGGGTATTTAACACAAAAACACAACTGGCGTGACAGATCTAATAAAGCGTCCTGACTCATTGGGTGTTCTGGATTCCACAGTTCATGTTTGTCTTTTTTAATCTTCACTGATATCGTGAGGAGGTGGTATCGGCTGGAGCATATGTACGCCTTGGGAAAGGTTTCTCTATGGAATTCCAAGGACAGGGGTGACTACGGGGGATCCCACATGACTCCCTGTGGTGAACGCCAGGATGTCTGCAACAACAGTCCTCCTTCTGTCAAAAATGTACAGTCAGTTTATAATTAAAACTGCAGCGAGGCTGTTTGCTTACTCGGCATTAATAACATTGCTTTATGAACAATAACCTCCGATGTGCGACGAGGAGCAAAGAACTGTTGCTTTTGATGCTAACTCTCAAAAAACAAATAACTGTCTTACTTTTACAGTATGTATGAAATCAAATGATTCTGCAGGAAGTTAAAACCAAAGTGAAATTTCAGTGACTTATCAGGTAATACATATTTATAGATACAGCATTATAATACACACATTTGGATGAGTGATGTTGTGCTGGGGTTTGCTGTGACTTTAATATAGGCAAACAAACACTCCGTACCTTCACAATCCTGTAATTAAGGAGGAGAAAGAGTGGCATGATGGTTTAAACAGGATTTATGTAAAGCTGTAAGGAGCTGTAAGAACAAAACTTCATCAGGTTCTTTTCACAGCTCCAGGTGCAAGAACAAACTTCCTTGGCCTTAAACATGGAGCTCAGGGGCCGGCCTCCTGCTGGTGCTATTGACCTTATTGCGCCTCGTCCACTTTTGCCTCTTTTTGCCTCAGATCTGCACCCCTGTAGTAAACGCACTTCCGGTTTGACGAGAACCCCGTTCGCGCAAATGTCGAAGAAGGGAAAAGTCTCGCAGCTAAAACATTATATAAAGTAGATTGATTTGTGTAAAATGTTTAATGAACACGAGCAACAACAAGTTACAACGCACCGATTTCCTGGTCGGCCTGAAAACGGCTTTTTATTCCGTGTAGAACTTATTTTCCATTGAGCTCGTCTGCCCCGTGTGAACTAATAACAACAGAAACAAGATGGCGGCGCCCACGACAACTTCTGGAATAAGGTCAATAGTGAGGAATAAACATGGACTTTCATTTTGGTACAGGCTACATGACTTGATAGTTTACTTTTAGACTGCTCTTTTTATTGTTTTCTGTAAAATATAATCTGCCATACAACTGATTTAAACCACACTACATATGAATGATAATATTATTAGCAATGTTTTCTTGGTTGTTTAGCGCACTCCGAGCTCTCTGTGCATGCAAACCTAGTGACTGATCTGATTTTTAGACACCTGATTGAAAAACTCTGGCTCCACCGTGCCAGTTTGCACAAAAATCCTTAGACGGCCGCTGCAGGACCCACAGAATGACCGGAGACACGTCACACACTCGACGACACGACAACATGGACAAGGAGGACAGCTTTTGTAACTTAAGTCTTCTGCATGGACTATCATTTTTTGACAATGTTTTTCTCTATTATTTACTCTGTCTGCAATCACTGCTGGTACAATGTGTGTCTTTGCTTTGAAAATTACCCCCTGAAAACAAACTTGTGTGGGGTTTTTTTTATTGAATTGTCTGGCATCGTTCTTTATTTCGTAAATGTTGGGTTCACTCTGACCTTAATAGAGAAAATCAATGTGCAGATTATACTTCTTGAGAAACAGCTCTCTCTTATTCTGCCTGTACGAGTTTACAAAATGTTCCCGAAAGTTAATGAGTAATGCATTATGAATGTGTTATGAAATGAAAATCGGAATTAAAACCCTTTGTGCTTCAATATACTTCTAATCTAGGTTATATTTCGGACTTCTTAAATTGCAATATTGATCTAGAATGACAAGATCCTTTATAAACAAAGGAGTTCTTTTCATTTGGGCCAAAATTACAAAGTTTTTAAAGTCTATATGACAGGTTTTCATGTTTGTCTAATTATGACTTAGTTTGTTGGAAGTTTGGTGGAATTTATTTATCATATTTTAACATTACAGGAGTTCTAAAATGGAATCCCTCTGTGATGTCATCAAAAAGCGCTGCGTCAATGTAAATACGAGGACAATTTAAACGTAACTACCACATTTTTTCTGACAGTTTCAACCATCATTCGTCAAAATAAAGGTCTTTATTCATAACTATTGTGCAATTTATTTGGATTTTGGCCTTTGTTTACAGTCTGGTTGCTAGGTAACAGCTGTGGAATTATCTCTATCTGTGTCATATTTGCTGCCCACGTCCAACCAGGAAGTGACATTATAAACGTCACAAAAACTGTCAAACTGGGAACCAATGGGTAAAATGTTTAGTAAAATCTTAAATATAATCATGTTCACTATGTTTTGGTGAGATGTGTGGTCTGACCTGGCATATAGACTTTAAGAAATAAAAATTGTGAATATCAGCGGGCATAACACAGAGAGCGGTGAAGACCTGGACTGACAAAGCAGAGTTTTTTTTCCACAGGAATATTAACATTTTGAGTGGTTTAAATGGACTGTACTTGGTTCGTACTTTTGTGAAATGGGAAAAACAGAACAAGCCCATGTTTCCTTTTTTTTTTTTTTCTGGCTAAAGTACAATCTGTGTAGCTCCAGCATAGATATTTAGTAAAAGCATCAGGTGAGAATGAGACCACAGCATTTTCTCTGCATCTATTTATAAAGCGTTTTATTGTACGAGAAGCAGGCCATTAACATGTTAATGTTTGTTAGCTTTTAGCCATATTTTAAGATTGTTCCGTCATCAAAAACAAACCTGGAGTAGCATTTGGGTTCATTCACGCTTGTTTCATGAATCCTCCGTTCTGAATTCCTTCGATGTGTGATGTCTGATGTCACTTATCGGAGAATCTTCTGCTGTTTTAAGTCCTTAAGTCATCGCCAGACTCACTCTGAACATTTCTGCCATCTAATTTCGGTCATTACAACTGTTCACGTTGCTATGTGCAATTGCCTCTGCAGCCAGTAGATAGTTAATGGTTAATATGGCGTCTCCCTAAGCTGTTATAAAGTTATATTGTTCTTTGTAAAAAATAAAAAAAAACTTTTAAAAAAAACCCAAAACGTTTAGTTGTAAAACATGAGATATCAAAATAAAGATAGTCAAGAGCATCTTTAACCTGATACAAATAATGCATAATAGTTGTCCTTTAACATGAACTAGTTCTGTTTTTCACGTTTCAAAACAGTAAAAATCAGGTACAGCCCCTTTAATGAAAAGAGGGAACAATTACATAGTGATTTAAAAACTCCTAAAACGTAAGCATTAACCTCATAAAAGTCCATGGACTCTTGGGAAACACAATAACACAGTAACTCATAAATCATTACTGTGTGTTGGATGCTGGTTAAACCCAACTTACTGTAAACACACAAGGAAAGGAAGACAAGACATTTAGTTTTGCTTGCAAGGAGAGCGGACAGAGAAAAGACCCAGTAACATCGCTGAGTACATTCACTCGGTGCGCTCTGAGTTCTCTGCCCCTTCACCAAGCTTTTATTAATTTCTCACACCCCTAGTTACATATGTCACTCTCTGTCCTAAAGGGAGGGGAACACACAATGACAGAGAGTGGAAAAATACATCATGTATCTAAACAAATCCATATAAGGAAAATAAATCAGTTTATCATGAAGTTTACAGTTGTTAAGGCGACAGCACAGCAGAAGTGGGTCACTCACTTCTGCACTCCACTGATTGCACGCACCAGTAGAGATTATGAGAGTTATTGCAACTCAAAGCATTAGATTAATACACTTAAACAAGAACACAATGTACTTTTATCTAAAATAATAGTAGATAATATATAAATTCTTTGAACACTGTGCAATCGGATGCGTCTGTTTCAGTGACGCCTGTGAAATGATGAAGTCTATTGGTCAGCTATTATTTAGAACAAAATCAAACGCCTTTTATCTCAGACTGAGTTTTATGCTTTGCTCATTGATTCTGCAGAGATCCTCAATGTTTTTCAGTCCCTTGTGATGCGTAATTCTTCCTTTCTTTTTATCATAAACGGCAATGTCAGACCAAGCGCTTCCCTGATTGCTAATCCGTCTGTCAGTCACTCCCGTCTGAACGCGCACAGAAGAAAACGCTGATCAGGATGATAACGATCTGAGTGAAAATACAGAGAGATCGTTCTCTTCTAACTTTTTCTTAATTTATTCCTTTTTGTCCACCATCAGAAGGACACTATGAAGTCGCTGAGCACAATCCATCTTCTTCCGCTTGTTCCGACTGAAGTCTTTCCCTGCGACTTTGGGCCTTTTGACACCCTGGTCAGTCGCAGTGCTGCTGAGAATGTTATACTGAATAAGAAAGCGTATTTCAAGTCAAATCAACCATTCTGGGATGAATCAGGGTCAGTTTGTTTAAAAAAAATTCTCTACAGTAAAACTTAATTGAAGGACATATTCTGCTACAGTGACTTTTTTGAGCTTTTAACCCTGTTCTAACAATGTTCTGTCATCAAAAACACACACGGAGCTGCATTTAGCTTCATTCACGATGAATCCTAGTTAGAAAATGCATCTTATTTTTCATTTAATACAGTTTTATATGGATTCTGCCTGGACTTTTTTTACTTCATCGCTTTTATTAAGTCGCTAAATCCTACATTAGTTTTAGCATTTGAATAGGAATTGTCAAAACACAACAAATGCCCAAACTACTGTTTCTCCAGACACCAGAAAAACAGACATCTGAGGCCAAACTACAGACTTTCAGCTTCACAGAGAGTCCATACATTTGCTCATGTTCCAAACAGTTCAGAAACATGTTGGGTTTGAATATGGCTCGTTTTAGAAAAAAAAAAAAGATCCATAGCTTATCACACCAGTAAGTTATAAGAAAAAAAAAAGACAATCAAATGTAAGTGCAAGAGTCACTGAGCAGCACAAAGGTCGTCCGAGTTTCACTGTGAGATTTTGTCCGGATTCTTGGGCAGCAATGGCTCAGTCCAAATCACAACAGGGGCTTTTCTCTTGACTCCAAACAAACAAGATTATTTTAACCCACTGTTGTTGCGCTACTGAAAGTGTCCTCACAGGCACAATAACAGTGGTTTGGAAATGCCACCGTCAAAGAAAATAGAGCTCCACACAGACTGGACCTGGCAAACATTTCTAAACACACTTTTTTCAAAGGCATTGTCAGTTAATAATGACTCGTTTTATCATTCTGCTGGTGACTTATTTGAACTTTTTCCTTCTGCAAAGCGGTATCGGGCCATTCAGCGCACAACAGTCCAATCACTACACACAGGCTTTTGCTCATTTTTATGTGGATTGCATCTCCTAAAACTTTTTTCTTTTTGTTCACTTGAATGAATGAACAATGTGAGTGCTTTTTTCATTGTGTGTTTTTAACTATTTATGTATTTCTGTGTTTATTTCGAGCTGCGTTTACGTGACGGACATAAAACGGTACAAAAGGGGATGCAATACAATCAGTACAAGTTAAGTCCATCACAACACTGGTGCTCGAAATGGAGTGGGAAGAAGTAAGACTTATTTTAACCCACTCCAGGGCCACATTCGCGTTATCGTCTTACTTTTCAAACAATGCTCGTCTACCTTAACAATCATTAAGCCAACCAGACGGCCTGTACGTAATGCATGCTCGTTCATTTGGGTACAATCACACATGACCACAGGGAACTCTTAAATACCAACAATGGTAATCAGAAAATACCGCAAGGGCAAGGTAGCTCATCTAAAGCACATACAACATGGATAAACAGTAAGACCACGTTTTCTCTGAATTGTGACCAGACATTTTGTTTAAAGACAGATTTAAAATGGTAGATTCTTTGACATACGTTCCAGCCCTAAATTGTTCCACAACTTGGCAGCACACACTGACACAGAAAATCTAACCAGGAAAACATCTCTCTTTTTCAACAGGGACCTGGAACAAAGTGTAACAAGCAGATTGCATAAAGTGCCGTAATTAGAAAGCGCTATAGTTTCACAGTATGCAATTAAGTTCACAATAACAGGTTAAAAGCACTGAAATCGAGACCCGCTGTCTTTTTTGTAGAAAGGAACGAAATGTGTGAAAGGAAACAAGCTCAGACCGTTTAGTTTCCGACGGTAGAGTGTTCAGTGCTCAGTCTGAACACGAGGAACATGCAGATGATAAATGGCTCGTGGTTCTCTGGAGGAGGGAGGACGAATAAAATGGAACAAAGCCAAGAAGTATTCAGTAGGTGTATGTCCCTGTGGGTAATGAAGGCCACTGGGCTTTAGCGTAGAGCTCACAATCTATCACTGTACGCACCTGGATGATACTGTCGTGTAAAGACGTCAAAGGTAAAAATGCTGCAGGGACAAAGCGTTTCCGAGCTGTAAGTGTGAAACAGAATTTGTTTCTAAATTAAAATCCCAGCTTCACTTTTAAAGGTCCCATATCATGCAAAATCAACTTTTCAGAGGTTTTAACCTTCCTACAGTGCTATTTGGGCCTCGTATGTTGTGCCCAAAGTGGTTTTTTGATTGATTCCCGCATGTTTTCGCTAGAGAACAGTCTTTTCCGTCCCCCTCGGCTGAGCAGCAGACGGGGGCTCCTCACTAAGATGACGCGGCTTCACAAGGATGACGCGGTGTTTAAGCCACGCCTCCAGGAAGCGTGCAGCCGCAATAATAAAAACAGCTAATGCTAATGCTACACAGTAATTACACGATGGATACGACAGATCGAAGAGTTAGCTTGTTATTTACCAAACGGCAACGTCCGTCGTCGAGGTACTGGAGCACGTCACACTCCAGGTCAGATCCAGGACGTAGGACTCAGCACGACGCATCGTCAGGACGGATAAAATGTTTATTCCTGTGTTTGTGTATTGCTGTTTACCGGAGCACACGGCGCATGCGCACTATCTCAGCTCTAGGCTTCAGCACGAGTTGGGCGGGGGAGGCGCGCGAGTTGGGCGGGGGAGGCAGCCTGCTCTCTGTTCGGGGGGGTCGGATCTCAGAGTGAGCCGTTTGCTTTTGCAAGGAGGGGGGCCAGTCCAAGAAATGGGTGTTTTTTGGAAACTGTTATGTTATGGATATTACACAACGCAAAAATTTATCAACAAAGCCCTTAGAATAGACTGTGTAAAGGGCAAAATAGCAGAATATGGGACCTTTAATTTGCGTACCAACAAAGTGGAAAGCTGAAAGAAAGCCTTGAATCAACAAAATTAAGATGTTTATAACTGTCAGCCACTTCAATTTGCTTCCCTTGCACAGTTGTCATTACAGGAAGGTTCTCTGGAAGCTCGCCTTGATTAGAAAAGATCATTAGCTTGGTTTTGTCGGCATTCAAAGCAAATTTTAGTGAACGCAGACGAGATTGGAAAGTGGCAAAAGTAGAGCCTGTGCAAGGGATTTGGAGCAGCATAAGTTACCATAGCCACGCAGACTGTATGATTGCTCACTTTGTCTAAATACTTTTTGGATAATTGGTTGTAACAGGTTGTGAAATGCTTTAAAAACAAACTGCGCTGTATATAATTTAACTGTAGGTCATACATTTTAGATAACTTGGATTGGAGAAACAGTGAATTTGTGTGTTCGATGTATTCTGTCTTGTGTATGATACGCACAGCCCTTTTTTGGAGCTGAAAAAAGGACTGAATTGGTGTTTTATAGTTATTCCCTTATATTTCAACACAATAGGGTAAATATGGAAGAATTAGGGACGTCACCAAGGAAGACCTGGGGCACCCTCCAAACGGCTTCAGACTGGCCTCAAGGGTCTTTCATACATGACCTCCTTCACACTCCGAGGATCCTGATCCAACGTCACCCACATCTACATCTACTGGGACCCACAGTCACCAACACGAATCCTGAAGAAGCTTCCTGGTTGGGAGCAAAACTGTTGGCTAACGAAAAACTAAGTCCAGCTGGATTTGTTTAACTCATTTGAAGTAAGTCTAGATGTCTCAAAACATTCTTCATTTAGTATGTAAGGGAGGTGTTCAATGGCAAAAACAGATATCTCTGTATTTTCTACAAATAGTGTCAATGAAAATATGTGTCTGATGGGTTGTACACGGTGGCCTGGAAGTGCAAAACAAATTTGCATCTTTGTACCCAAAAATGGAAAAAAAATTACAGATTGGCCAAAAGATTTTTGCAAAGCAGTAAACATTTGAACAAAAATAAGAAAACAATTTTACAAAAAGAAAAAAAAAACATTTAGACAAAAAGAAAGAAGAAAATAATTTTACAAAAAAGAAGAAACATTTTAACAAATAGAACATTTGAAGAAACTGAATGGGAAGGGAACGTCCGTTTGCCGGAAGGGGTGGGTTGAAGTGTCAGTGAAGTGATGAAATGAATAGGCATGCTATGCTAACTGCATAGTGAGTGCAGAAAAATAATAAGAAAAAAAGCAGCTAAACTGCTATTTGTCACTTTGATAATTTGATTTTCAATTTACAAAAGAAATAAAGGAAATATGATTTGATTTATCGTTTTAGTTCATGAAACAGAAAAAACAAAAATGTACAATCCGAAAGTAAGTTTGGAGCTCAGAATCATGAGTGAACTTAGCTTTATTCATTCTGCACAACAGCAGGAGTTGGTTCTGGGCTGTTCAGTGGGGCCCGAGCTGGAGCGACATGACCGGGCTACAGCTCATGTGCTCCCCCTGCACTGGTGACAACCACCTCAGGGGCTCAAAGGTCTGGATCAAGACTGCTGCGGGGCAGATGGCGAGGTCTGGGGTGTGCGCTTCATGGATCGTCCGCTGCTGTGGCTGTGCTGCTGCTGGAGAGGAGACCAGCAGAATGTGCTTTCTAAACATTAATGGATCACAAGTCAAGTCTACGAGCAAAGATGTGCTGTATGGACTGCGGCACATACTGAGCTCAGCGCAGGTTTAGTCATTAATCCATTAGGTATGTGAGTGATACATGTGACTGATGGAAAGACTTTAACATGAACTAGTTCTGTTTTTCACTTTTCAAAACAGTAAAAGTCAGGTACAGGGCCTTTAAGCGGCGGCCCATCTGCCATTTTTCAAGCACTTGAAAGATCTCCGCCGAGGGATGAGCCTGTTTTGTGCTGACATCATCTCTATTTATCAGGGACTGCAAATTAATTTGTCACCACTCAATTTTATTTTTTTTGCTGTTAATCATGCCCTTTGTCCAAGTCTTTTTTGAGGTGAAAACAGCAGACATCTTTCACCAGGCTTCATCCAAAAATCAGGAAATATTCTGGTGCTGGCACAAGCTCCGCCCACCTACACTTCAACTTTTGCACTGTTGACAACCATGACTGAAGATATATTCAGTGTGGGCCTGGTGTATGAGTTGGAGGTGGCTGTAACATTTTCAGAGAAAAGAATATTTCAGCAGCTTGAAAACTCAGGACCCCGTGAAAATATTTAGTTTTTGAGCAAGTCTTTGTTTGGCCGTCTGTCACCGAAGAATCCACAAAAGAGGACTGACGTATTTAATAAAGAGAGAACAATTGAGAGCTTGTGTGTGGTTATCATGCTGTACGACTGTTAGTACAATCATGTTGGCAAATCTTTCTGAATATACAAACTGATGTGCAGTGGAAGAAGATAACTGCTTAGTTGGTACACTGCCCGGCCCCAAAAAAAGTCACCTCAGAAAAAGGTCACGCTGTATTATTTGGTTAGACAGGCTCTAGCTTTGATTACAGCACACATTCTCTGTGCCATTGTTTGAAGAAGCTTCTGCAAAATGTATTTTAACCCAGTGTTTCATTTTTCACCAAAATCTTGTGCTGATGATGAAGTGTTCCACTGTCCAAGCCTTCACCAGCACATCCCAAAGAGGCTCAATGGGGTCAGATCTGGACTCTGTGAAGGTCGATCCATGTGTGAAAATGATGCCCCTGCTCCTGAACCGCTCTGTCACAATGTGGGCCATGAATCCTGAACCGCTCTGTCACAATGTGGGCCATGAATCCTGAACCGCTCTGTCACAATGTGGGCCATGAATCCTGAATCACTGTGTCACAATGTGAGCCATGAATCCTGAACCGCTGTCACAATGTGGGCCATGAATCCTGAACCACTGTGTCACAATGTGAGCCATGAATCCTGAACCACTGTGTCACAATGTGGGCCATGAATCCTGAACCACTGTGTCACAATGTGGGCCATGAATCCTGAACCACTGTGTCACAATGTGGGCCATGAATCCTGAACCACTTACAATGTGGGCCATGAATCCTGAATCACTGTGTCACAATGTGAGCCATGAATCCTGGACCACTCTGTCACAATGTGGGCCATGAATCCTGAACCACTGTGTCACAATGTGGGCCATGAATCCTGAACCACTGTGTCACAATGTGGGCCATGAATCCTGAACCACTGTGTCACAATGTGATCCATGAATCCTGGACCACTCTGTCACAATGTGGGCCATGAATCCTGAACCGCTGTCACAATGTAGGCCATGAATCCTGAACCACTCTGTCACAATGTGGGCCATGAATCCTGAACCACTTACAATGTGGGCCATGAATCCTGAATCACTGTGTCACAATGTGAGCCATGAATCCTGGACCACTCTGTCACAATGTGGGCCATGAATCCTGAACCGCTGTCACAATGTGGGCCATGAATCCTGAATCACTGTGTCACAATGTGGGCCATGAATCCTGAACCACTTACAATGTGGGCCATGAATCCTGAATCACTGTGTCACAATGTGAGCCATGAATCCTGGACCGCTCTGTCACAATGTGGGCCATGAATCCTGAACCGCTCTGTCACAATGTGGGCCATGAATCCTGAACCACTCTGTCACAATGTGGGCCATGAATCCTGAACCACTGTGTCACAATGTGGGCCATGAATCCTGAACCACTCACAATGTGGGCCATGAATCCTGAACCACTCTGTCACAATGTGGGCCATGAATCCTGAACCACTTACAATGTGGGCCATGAATCCTGAATCACTGTGTCACAATGTGGACCATGAATCCTGAACCACTCTGTCACAATGTGGGCCATGAATCCTGAACCACTCTGTCACAATGTGGGCCATGAATCCTGAACCACTGTGTCAAAATGTGGGCCATGAATCCTGAACCGCTCTGTCACAATGTGGGCCATGAATCCTGAACCACTCTGTCACAATGTGGGCCATGAATCCTGAACCACTGTCACAATGTGGGCCATGAATCCTGAACCGCTCACAATGTGGGCCATGAATCCTGAACCACTCACAATGTGGGCCATGAATCCTGAACCGCTCACAATGTGGGCCATGAATCCTGAACCACTCACAATGTGGGCCATGAATCTTGAACCACTGTGTCACAATGTGGGCCATGAATCCTGACATTGTCGAATCAGAGCAGAAGAAATCCATTGATAAAATATCCTGGTTATTCAGGATGTTCAGGTTCAGCTGATCTTGTTCTTTGGGCTCATAGTGTTGCTGAACCTAGACCTGACCCACTGCAGCTCCTTCATAACTCCGCCCCCACAGGCTTGTACAGGAGGCACTAGGCACGATGGGAGCATCACCTGCCTCTCCGACCACAGCTCCTCCTCCAGGATGATGGTTCCCCTCTTTCCTTTCAGTTTTCAACCTTTTGCCTGAAGAAGGCCACATGGTCAAAACATTGCACAATTAATAAATTATCTTTTTTATCGGTTAACAGTGTGCAGGATTTTTTCTTGTTTTAAAATTGACCGGAGTTCCCATTTGTCCTACGCACCCACCTCCACATTGATGTGCAAAGTCTCCTGCTCCTTTTCTCACATGGTTATTACAGAAATGAGAAGCCACTCACTGCAACAGTTGGTTTTAAGTATCGTGTTGCAGCCAAAAGACGAAGCAATTTTCCAATACGAGACTCATTCCAATTTGCTTAGTTAAATCCAGGTGGTATTTATTTTTCGGCGAGACGGTGTATTTAAGCACCTTTAAAGAAACACTTTTGAGCCTTTGATGCACTCAGGTTACCTATCTTTTTACCTTTAAAGATCCCATATTCTGCAAAATCGACTTTTCAGAGGTTTTAACCTTCCTACAGTGCTATTTGGGCCTCGTATGTTGTGCCCAAAGTGTTTTTTTGATTGATTCCCGCATGTTTTCGCTAGAGAACTGTCTTTTCCGTCCCCCTCGGCTGAGCAGGCAGACGGGGGCTCCTCACTAAGATGACGCGCTTCCCAAGGATGAAGCCACGCCTCCAGGAAGCGCGCAGCAGGCTCAGCACCGTAAACCCCTCTGGCACTACCGTAACCGTGTCTGTTTAGCATCACTTCGCTTTGAATGCTACTTATTTAGTTCCAGCGCTGCTACTGTTTATACAACGGTTTGTTACTAGCCATGTCGTCTTTCAGAAAATCTGTGTTCGGTTGTAAATACGTCTCTAGACTATTTTATTTGCCGAGAGACGAAACAATACGTGGAAAGTGGATGAACAGAACTATTAAATCGTCAATGTTCATTTCAAAATATTGTGTTTTCTTTATTTTTGAACCAGTTCAACGACAAATAATCCATAACATACTGGCTTACATACTGTAAGGTACGGTAAGAAAAATATACACCATATCCACATACATCTGAGTTATGATCTGTTTTCCCCCAGTTTGCAACTCTAATTCATGACACAATACACACATATGCCTTCGGAATTTCTCGACAGCATACGTTCTCCGTTTCTGTGGCCACAGTCCCACAACTCAAGTACGGCAAGTACACGTAAAAAGAATGAAAATAGCTAATGCTAATGCTACACAGTAATTACACGATAGATACGACAGATAGAAGAGTTAGCTTGTTATTTACCAAACGGCAAGGAGGGCGGCCAGTCCAAGAAATGGGTGTTTTTTGGAAACTGTTATGTTATGGATATTGCACAATGCAAAATTTTATCAACAAAGCCCTTAGGATAGACTATGTAATGGGGAAAATAGCAGAATATGGGACCTTTAAAGAAATGTTCACCTTCTTCTCCCCCTGGAATTACATGAAGACGCTCTCCAGCCTCCTCTACGGACGAATACCTAATTAGAGTTAGTAGAGCACTTTATAAATGGCACAATTTACCATTCATTTTGGACATTCTCCTCTCCGACATCACCAACAAGACTCCAGCCTCTCCCCCGCACCAATTATTTTTTATGTTAACGCCTCGTTCTTTTCTAGTTTCAAAGTTCTTGTAGCAGCATAATGCCCCACAGCAACTTCATATCCCTTTTGTCTGCCAATCTGCGCCCATCAGTCTTTCCATTCTCATTCGTAAAATCCTTATGTAATGTTTTTATACGTCTCATTAGTGAACCCATGTCCTTGAAATGTTTCCCTTTCATACTTGCACCACGTGTACTTAATTTAAGGGGATCAGAGCTTTGTGTAATTGTGGATTTAACATGTTTTATCAGATGTAGACAGAAGACTGCAGGATATTAGAGCTGCCCTCAAAGCTCCAAACCAAGCTGTACTCTTTGTGTGGAATGTGAGAGGATGAAAGGGCACAGACACACCTGAGAGCGGAATGTGTGCAGAGAACAGCAGAGGGAGCTGAGAAAATGTGGGCAGCTTGGTGCTCCTGACGGATCCTGGCACAAGGCTGGAACACACTGCAGGAATTCTTCTTCTTCTTAAACTATTTCTCTGTATGAGACGAAAGACCACAGACTTGAGGAGAATCGTATAAGATTTTAAATTTCACGATCGTGTGAGCACTACGACTGCAGAGGCAAAAGTTGCAAGCTGACAGAGCCGGCACACCTTAGCAGTTTCCTGTCAAGAGCAAAGTGACTGGCTCTGAGGCGACAAATTGTTCAAAACTATCAGAGCATTGCATCGATAGTCTTGAAAGGAAATCAAAACTGTACCCGGCTGTAAGTGGTATGACAGTGTATGAAAGTGTACAAGTGAGGGGGAAAAAATGAGTGTAAAATTTGCACAGATTTACTTATATAATAGAAATGTGTTTAACGTCTTTTGTTATTGACTGTAGAAAGTGTAGATAAGTCCAATTAAGGACAGGAGTTGAAAATTAACACTTGCTATAAACTCGCTAGAAGCTTTGTTTTGTAACTCTGTATGACTTCATTGTCCCATCCAAATAATATTATTATTTTGTAAAACGCGGATTAGAAAAATGTTGTGCACAGAAAGCTGCAATAGACTGCGCTTGAAGTATTGTTGTGTTTCCTGGAGCTAACACGCAGCAGCTTAAAACATCCTCGCAGTGAATGTATAAACATGGAAGCGTGTTACTTTCTCACTTTTTAATAATAGTGTACCTTTTGTAACTGCTGTGTTGGACCAGGAGCTTTAGATTCTTTCATTCACAGTCCTTGGCCCTAAACCCATCCCTGTTTAGTGTTGGCTTGTGCTCGCTCTGGTCGTCCTTCTCAGAGTAAAAGAAGACCTATTGTTTCTGCACCCGCGGATAATTACGTACAATTTTTGACACCTTAAATTGCGTAATTATTGGACTGACGGACTAATGGTGTCTTGTGCTCTGGAGAACAAAGATTATTCAAATATGCACATATCACTCTAAATACAACTTTGAGTGGTTAATGACAAGGGAGAACAATTATACTAAGGTTAAAACTCTTGAAAGTTGATTTTGCATAATAAGTCTTATTTAACAACAAAAAAACATCTATTTACAAAGTGATTAAAGGTAAAATATTATGCATTTTAAAAATTGTTATATTTATTCATTCATTCATTTTCTACTGCTTATTCCCATTCCGAAGTCCCGGGTGACTGGAGCCTATAGTGACTTTGGGCCTTAGGCGGGGTACACCCTGGACAGTGGCCAACTCGTCACAGCTGACACAGAGAGACAGACATTGACAGACAACCATTCACTCTCACATTTATTCACTAGGGACAATTTAGAGTTGCCAATTAACCTACACAGTCATGTCTTTGGACGGTGGGAGGAAGCCGGAGAACCCGGAGAGAACCCACGGTAACACGGGGAGGACATGCAGACTCGGTTCGAACCCATGATCTCCTCATTGGGCAGAAGCTCTAGCTCAGAGGGGGGCAAACTAAGGCCCGGGGGCCACATGCATTTGTCATTTTATAGTTTCCTGAGCAGCTGCTTGTTCATTAAAAATCAGTTTTGAGAACAGCCACCACTAGAATAACACCAAACTGCACTGTTCCCACTAAATAAAGGTAATGATTTTTGCTATTCTGTAGTATTTTTTTGTGTATTTTAGGCATTAAGTCTATGTGTAGTAGCGTGTGTAAAATGGTCCGGCCCCCAGGCAAGTGTAAAAATCCAATGTGGCCCTTGCGTCAAAATAATTGCCCACCCCTGCTCTAGCTGCACCATGTTATATTAAGTACCTTAAATTTGCAATCTCACGTTTTGAAACAAAAAAGTTTATTATGCACTATATGAACAAGTTTCTCTGCTGTCACAGCTGACACTTTCTGAGTGTATGCAGACACAGTTTAGTTTTGTTATCACAGATGCTGTGATGTGGTTAGAGGTAGCAGTTAAAGTGTTTGGATGGCAGAAATGCTCAGATCGAGTCTGTGATGATTTAAGGCTGTATATGATCTGAAAAAACCTCCTGGATCAAGGGAGTTCAACAGGAAGTGTTTTAAATCATCGGAGATATTCCATCCAGCATTCCTCAAAATGGCGTGAATGCAGCTGAATCCAATTCCAGGAATGTTTTTGATGATGGAACAATGTTAGAACATGGCTAAAAGCTCACTGTAGGAGAATGTGTCCTTTAAGACCGATGCATGCTGTTACACTGACCTCAGACAACTGCAGGTGTGGGTTAGGGAAGAGGTGCAGCTTTGTTAAAATAATCTTCCACCTGCAGAAAGAATCTCCAAAAACTTTTTTTTTCCCGGACACTTACGTAAAGAATCTGAAAGAAGTGTATTTTATATGGCAACTTGCACGTAGAATCTATAGAAAGCCTATTTTTCATGGACAGTGCTGGAGTCTAGTGCAGAGTCCACAATACTTGCCGAACCCGCCTCGTATTGAGTACAAATCCGGCGTTTTCTGTCATATACCCTAATAAGGTATGAGAAGAATGAGAAGACCCCTCTTACAACTAATATCCTCTGTCTGTAGATGTCTGTCAAATAGACGGGCCTCTCGTTCTTCATCTCCTTCGCTACAGCAGTTGCGTTTAAGCACAGGAAATCCTTGCCTGGAATGTCGGCGAGACCAGGCGGCTGCAGCAGAGGGGAGGAGAAAAGCCTGGAATCAAGCTGAACGTTACACAAGCCTGAGAACAGCGAGGCGGACTCAGGTCACGCAGCGTCCCCGCGGAAGGACAGATTTCGCGGTTATTTGAAGCTTTGCACTGAATAAAAATACATATAACTTGGTGAATTCTCCTTACTCCTTCACACACCACGGACAGACAAGCACATCACCAGAGCAAAGACTAAAGAGCGCACAATAACGTTTGCACACGTTTTCTGTCTCTTTTGAACCATGTGTGAGGTTTAAAGTATGTAAATGAGGAGGGAGGATTGTCACTGTACGGCACCGTGTCATGTTTCTGATCAAAACAAATCAGGCTCAATCAGATGCCAGTCTTTTGTCTCCTCACGTGTTCGCTGCACTGCACCTCCATCGTACGTTCAGGCTCTGTGGTCCGTGAAGGCGGCAGCAGTTCACCGTCTTGCTCATCTTGAATACACCTATTGCATAAGTTGCTTTTCATCTTTTCAACACTTCAATACTGTGTCCATTGTTAAAAGAGGAGAGAGAACCAAACTGTGGAGGAAATTGAACTCTTTTAATGTAAACGAAATGATTCTGAACAGCCTTTATTGAATTGAAAATATTCTAACATTTCTTTCCTTTGCTGGTTTCATGCCTGTCCTTGGAGGGCGAAAGTTGCAGAGCCTTGTTAAAACCTGCTCTAAAATGACAGGTTTCAAACTGAAAGACTTGCACTGTGTGTGAGAAGCATCTTGGGTCGGCCCCATCACGCTCTGGCTCCTGTTACCAACTGTAGTTTCTTTCAATGCGTGTTTGAATGTGTGGCGTGTGAGCTGCTGTCTCACCATCCCGATTCCAGGGTCTGCTAAGCTGGGCCCCTGTGATTTCTTGTGGAGCCTTTGCCTGCTTTTGAGGCTTGTTTTCTGAGAAATGCTTTCTGAATGTTGAAGCGTCATCCTGCTATTCAATAATGTCTGGTGGCTCTCATGTATTTTTTTCTTTTCTTTTCTTGTGTGTGCCCAGTGTAATGCATTGCTGTGGGGTTTAGAGGTAAGTTGGTGTGTTTTTTTTTTCTTGATATTTGAAGTTACTTTATGAAGTTGAAGTTAGTTATCTTCGGCTATCGTAAGTCCAAATCCACTCAAAGTCCATTTTAGCATATTTTATCAACCTAAAATCATTCTCAGACTCGTTCTAAGCATTTCTGCCGTCTAAACACAATTACTACAAACTAAAGTCACTCACTCGTGCTTATCATTGATGCATGCTTATGCTTGAGTACATGCCATGCAGACACAGATGTTAATTTTGTTTTTACAAAAATGTGTGTAGTTCTAAAACATGAAATGCTGAACTTAAGGTACTCAAGAGCATGGTTTCACGCAAAACCTATATTTCAAAAAAAGAAGAAAAAAATCAAACTACATACATACTTCAAAGTTAAAGGTAGATTACGTAACATTTTAGGAGGAGAGTCTGCCACCTGCTTGTCTTCATGGAGATACAGAGTTTTACACCATACTGTGTAACATTCTATGGAAAACAATGGCATACATATGGAGACAACAGCGGCCTGTTTCATCAAACTTGCTCAAAAAAGTTCGACTTTCTGCCAGAGTTCTCTCTCGACTGAGCGTAAACACAGAGTTCACACTCTGTTTCACCGGTGTTTGTTGGAACTTTCCCAGGCCCTTTCCCAATCCGTGTTGCTTCAGTTTTTTTCCCAACCCACTTATGTCATACACCGCTACTTTGCACTGGTGCCAATGCTAGAAAAGGTTATTTTTTACAATATAGTTTTTAGGGTAAGGTTTGAGCTAGGATTAGGGTTGGGTTCAGGTGCAGATAATTTGGTTAAGTTTAGGGTTTTACGGCAAGTAAGCCAACAGGGTCTCGGCAGATCTACATTGGATTAAAAAAAGGATGCATTTGTGTCCCTTGACCCTTCATCCCGAGTGTGCGAGCGGCTTATAAAACCCTCAACGGCGGTAGGGCCCTCAGTCCCACTGCGAGGGCTCTCACACCAAGTCACGTGGCTATTGTATGGGGTGAAGAGGTAGACATGGATTGGGAAAGGGCCCCAGTCGAGCTAAGATCCAGACCGGTTTCTCAGTCCACTCAACACAAAGCTATGGAGAGGACACGCCCATTTCCACTACCTCCCCTGTAAGACATGAGGACTTGTTGAGGCACAATCAGATGGAAAATACATTTACTATAGTGGAGATGAGGTGTATTTTACCGTAACATAGGCCAGAGTCAAACCCAAATGACAACAAAGTAAGTCAGACTTGGCCAGTTGAGTCTAACCGTTTTATGAAACAGCCCTTAGGTGACAGACATTTCACCAGAAAAGTTACATCATGCTGCTTAAAGGTTATGGTACATTTTCCTGTGCATTTGACCCACCCTTCAATGCCATTGGGGCTAAACTTGTCAGTAGCAGTGGTCCACAGTACGTCTGGATTTGTGATGGAGGATTTTACCTCTGGCTCATGAGCAAAAAAGTATTTTCCTTATTCACCTTATTCCAGAAGTTGTCGTTGCCTGAAAATCAATGAATTGTTGTTGTTTGTGTACATTAAACAATTTACACAAATTGGTCTACTTTATATAATGTTTTAGTGGTCATTTAGTCCCTCATTCGCCATCAGCATAAATGGAGTTTTCGTCAAACCGGAACTGTGTTTACTACAGGAGTGTGGATCTGTGGCAAAAAGAGACAAAAGTGGGTGGGGCACAATAAGATGAATACTCAACAATTTAATAATATTAGTAATAAGATGAAAGCAAGTCTGTACTTACACCACGTTCCAAATTGTGATTTTTTTCTGATTTTGCCATATAGTCAATATAAATGACAGTCTTAATTTTCAAGTCATCAGCCTTTAGAGTAACATTGGAATGTTATTGAACAAACATCCCAAAGATAACAGTATTTTCTTCAAAAATAAAAACCTAAAATGCATCGTTCCAAATTATTCTGCACAACAGAGTTTCAAACCATGTTATTGTTCTTAAAGAACTGAAAATGGTCAAAGCTATTTCAATCAAAACATCTGAACAGGTCAGGTTACATTTGAACATAGGACCTTATTTGATGGAGCTTCACATTTCTTGCACCCGTTGAACTTGTGAGTTTGTGCAGAGTTTCTGCGTGAGTTTCTTTGCAGGATCAGAACAGCCTTAGAGCTGCTGTTTGGATGTGACCTGCTCCCGCCCTCATAGATCTTTGACTTGAGGCTCCAAAGGTTCTCAATAGAGTTGAGGTTAGGGGAGGATGGGACCACACCATGAGTTTCTCTTCTTTTATGCCCAGAGCAGCCAGTGATGCAGAGGTGTTCCTGCAGCAGGAGATGTGTATTGTCTGCATGAAGATGATTTTGTTACAGAAAGCACGGTTCTTCTTTTTGTACCATGGAAGAAAGTGGTCAGTCAGAAACTCCACATACTTTACAGAGGTCCTTTTCACACCTTCAGGGACCCTGAAGGGGCCCATCAGCTCTCCCTCCATGATTCGGGCCCAAAACATGACTCCACCCCCTCCTTGGTGACGTCGCAGCCTTGTTGGGACCACCAACCATCCAGGGCTGCACGGCACTCATCAGTGAACATGAAAATTCATTCATTAATTTTCTACCGCTTACTCCCATTCCCGGGGTCGCGGGTGACTGGAGCCTAACTGCAGCCTCCTGCAGGATACTACACCCTGATGTTTGCGGGACTCCAGAGGCACCAGCAGCTTCAAATACTTGTTTGGTGCGTGTAATGGAATTTTAGCAGCTGTAATCCAATGTATTTGTCTGGCAGAAACCTTACTCATTGTGCCTTTATCTGCACGAATCTGTGTGTGCTCTGAATCTGAATCAGCTACAAATCTCTTAATAGTATGATGATCACGCTTAAGTTTTTGTGAAGATTTTTCTTTTTCTTTCCCATATTGCTTGAAAATGGTGGTCTGCTTAATAATGTGATACGTCCTTCTTAAGTAGTTTTTCCTTTAATACTTGGCAAACTAGGGTCAGGTGCTAGCTCAGGTCTCTGAGATTGATTTAACTGATTTCACTATATTTAAAAATAAATCAATGGTTAAATCAGGCCAAAGTATTATTGAAATTATTATTATTTACTGTTAACATGTTGATAATGGTAATGAATAATGTTGGACACACAAGCATTTGCTTCTGTCTGTTTTTATTTTTATATAAATTCATTATATATATATAATTTACTAATGTGACTGAAATAAAATAAACTGCAATGAAAGTTTTACATGTGCTTTCTTTAATATGCCAAAATGTTGACCTTTTAAAGGTGACATTCATAATTTGATGTGTTATCTTCATCCAGTTGGATCTAAACAAATCTTGTGACGTTGTATAAATAACTTGAGAAACAGGAAAAAACAGGAAAAGTGCATTGAGGACGATGTGGCCCACATGCACACGTCGTCTCAAGAGTCTTGTTCCGATACCTGAAGCACTTCACAAGAATGGAGGATTAGAAATAACAAGGTAACTTGGCATTTGCGTTAAATCCGGAAATGCAAGAGTCAGGCTAGTGTTGTATCATTGTTATTTTAAAGCAGAAAATGTCAGCTTTTGTGTTCAGACTAGGTTTAACCTTAAGGTAGAAAATGTCTTCTCGGGCTTTGACAAAGTCATATTGATAAGCACTGACTTCTATCTCAACGTGGTGAATTCTCAAAATATGGTTAAATCAATACCACAGATAACAGGCTGGATTTTTCATTGCATTAAAGCATAAAACATTCTATTTAACAATTTCTCTTTTGTCTATAGTTTTGTGTAGATTGACAGTATATATGACACAGGTTGAACACAGCAGATGTAACTCATGCTGTAAACAAGGACTGAAGCTTTTCATACATAAGAGTTGTGCACAATTATTATAAAAATAAAGATAACATTGCAAATTGACAATTGCATTAATCCTTGATTAATAAATGATCACAAATCTCTTTTAAAAACTGTTTGCATTGTTTTTAAAAAGCATTAAGTAAAGTTAAACCAATGATTATCAGGTATTTATTACATTGACATGAGTGAATAAGCCCGCAGTCATTTACAAAAACTTCACATTAGTCAAGAGTAAAACACTTTTGATGATATTAGAAGGTGTAGTGAATCAGATGTCCAGATTATGCACATTTGGAACATAATCTACACAATCTACACTCTTGACACATAAAGGTTGCTAATGTTTGTTTTTAAAATGTTTTGTTATTTACAACTTAATGACAAGATAAATCCCAAATGAAAAATGTCAGGCTTGTTCATTACCGCTGTTTCTTGCCTGCTGCAATGGCGGCCTCAACAAAATTAGATGCAGCTCTATTGAGAGCATTTAGTAGGCATACAATCAGGTCCCATTTAGCATGAGCCGTTACTCATCTGTGCATCAATAGCAAATGATTAGATTGTAGTCTGTAGCACTCCTGTTGTATGTGTGTGTGTTGTATCTGTGCCAAGTCAATTAATATGCTTTCATGACTGAATAAGTGACTAAAAGTGTAGCTGTTTACTTGTGTAGTAAGCGAATCTCTAAGTGATGCTAAATGGCAGCTTGGACTTCTTGAAAGATTTGGGACAATACAAGTGACCTTTGCAGCTGTGCTCACAGGCATAATACAGTATACATATATATAATATATATAATATATATGCATACATACATACAAATGTGTGCGTGCATGCGCGTGTGTGGGTGCGTGTGTGTGTGTATATCTCCACACATGTATAGTATACATACAGTATATTCATACCTAGGATGCTCAGCGTTGCCAGGACATATCGTCATAATAAAAGTCAAACCAGCTATGAGCCCCCTAGTGCTATATCTGCAGCCAGGCCACACAGACCGGCCAAAAGATGGACATTTAGGGTTGTATCTTGCCCCGGGCGCTAGTATTGTGCTTGCGCTCTGTACAAAAGGTGTGATCATGCAAAAATATGAGGTGGAGAATGTGCAAATGTAGGGCGTGGTGTGGTGCCCCGTGTGCTGATACCACTTACCACACATCTACATGCAGCAGCCCGGGTGAGATGGGATCCGCTGGTGGATGAGCTGCACAGTCGTTGGTAAAATTACCATCATACTGAAGCATGGAATAGTATGTTTTCAATCCTAACATTTCTGATCCTTGTGTTTTATTCCACTCTTTCAGTACTATGGACAGCTCCTACACCTTCAGGATCAGGCCTGTATTACTAAATGTGGCTAAACAAAGCTCCACTAAAATTCAAAATATTCAAAATATAAGATTTAGTTTAGACTGGAGGGATCTGCGCAGGAGGCCGCGGCTCAGGAGGCTCCCGTCCTGCATGAAGCCGGTTGGTGGCAGCCTTTTGCTTCCCTCGTCTTCTGACATCATTGTATAGCTTACGATACTGGTTGGCAGTTCTGATGATGCCAGAAGACGAGGTAACAGCGGTTGCTACCTCCACGCTTGCTTAACCTGTTCTACACTCAGTAGCTTAGCTGCCACATTGACAAAACTAGGTTAAACATGGCTTTAATGGCTTTAATGTGATTTTTGTGTTGGTTAACAAAGGCTGTGGTGAACACAAACCAAATCGGAGTCCGCTAGCCACCGCGTTCCAAATAGGAGGTAGCTATAGAGGCTGTCCCAGCTCCTTAAAGCCACTTTCTACTCGGACATTGGTGCCTTTACTCTGTAACTGCTTCTGTCAAACTCATCGTCTTGGGACTAAAATGTCTGTTTTGACACATTCTACATGATCCTGGTGTTTTATTCCCATTATGTTCTTCATAAATCAAGTTGTTAGCAATAATAACTGACCAATCAGGTGCTTCCTTTTTCAGAGGTCAGTTTTCACTAATGTTAGCAACAGGTTTGATTGACAGCTAGCGACGCCACCATTTCCTCCCGCAGAGGGGCGGAAACCGTTAACAACCTCACTCCTGATTAGTCCGTGTGGTTGCTATGATACGCACTCGAATTTCCAAATATGGAGTCTGGCTCCACTTTAGCCGCTATAACTGCTAGCCGTGATTGGCTTCATTTGGCTGGAGCCAAACGCTGTGGGTTACAGTCTATGAGTTAACAGCGTATACTTATATTGTGGGGCTTCTGAGCTTTTATTGTCCCCGTACATGAGTCCCCCGTATGAGTGACCTGTGGGAGAAGTGTCTCCTCCTGTGAAGCGCTGGCTTCTTTCTTCATCTGGATGTGCCCTAGATGCAAACATCTCCTGCACTGACGGCCTTTTCAATGCCACAGTTCTCAGTCATTGGTTCAAACCGTTCACCATATATGGACTGTCACATCCAGTGACAAGTGATAAGTTACTTTTACTTAGTTACTGTAATTAAAGTACTCTAGTAGTGTAACACACAATATTTGTAATTAAATTACAGTTACTAACAAAATACTCACTTTCAACACCAACAATGTTTAGGAGGAGAATGCAACCTTCTTCTGCAGGAAACAGCCTGAACAAGGAACATGGTTAATGTTCTCAAAGTGACAAACCCATGGGCCTGACTTCTGTTAAGTCTTTTGCTGTGTGTATTTGTTGTTTTCCTGTTTAATTGTCATTAATAAAATTTAAAACCACAAATTTGATTAATTTATACAATATTAAAAATAAAGTGAATCCCAAAGTAATGTAACTTAATTACTTTCTTGAAGCAGTAACTAAGTAATGTAAGTAATAACTTTTTAACTTTTTAAAGTAATTAGATAATAGTTTCCTGCAGGTTATCTTTTGGGTGTTTTCATCATTTGAGTATGTGTCCAGTCACAGCGCGACAGTAGAAGTGACTGTGGATGCACTTACTGCATACCGAAGGAGAGAAAGCACTTTGACTTTATGGATTAGAACTGTGAAGAGATGAGCAGAGGAGAGAGAGTGATCGGAGGAGCGGCCTGGCAGAGGTATTTCTGTGAATCTAACACAGTCAGACCATGGACACAACCATGTGTCACTGTGGTGTCTTTTCAGTTCAAATGGAAGAAAGCGTAAAAAACCCACATATTTCAAACAAAGAAATTAAATCCAATTGCCTGAGCGTGCAGCTGGCGTGGGTTAATTTACATTTACATTTACTGTGCCGTCCTGTATGTACTGACACTGCCTTTCAGAAACGAATTCTTCAGCTTTCTGTTTCTGATCATAAAGCGTCTTGTCTCCAGCTGTTGCCCCAGATGCCCTGAAAAATACCTGGGTGACAAATAGAACGCCAGCACTGAGCAGTTCTTTCATGTCTTGCAGTTGTGGGAAATCAGATGGTGTGTTAATTTTTTTTTTTAACATGTAATTATTAAAATCTGTGTAAAATAAGCAACCTGAGAGAGGGTCATGGCCGTAGCAAAGCCACACAGGTGTTGATAAAAACAGGTGAGGTTCCATTCACGTAATAAATGTTGTTTAAAATATATATTACAGTTAATAAAACAGAAGACAAGGAAGCAGCTCGTCCACACGGCTGCAGCTTCATCCAGCTGTGTGTGGGAATGATACATTTATGCGTAGAATTGACTTTTGTAATCGATTGGTGTGAACATTTTAACACAAATGGCATTGCCTTACACATCCAAGGTGTCACCTTTTGTATCTATTATTAACTCATTTATAGTGTTAAAGAGGCACATCATGTACAGTACGGCGCAAAGAAAAGCCATGCTTGACCATTTAATGCAAAGCACAAGTCATGCATACACAACTTAAACATTTCAAACTAAAATGTACCAACATAACCTTTAAAATAGGCTATAGAGATACAATGAAAATAGAAGAATGGAAGAAGAAAATGGCTCCATGTTAAACACAATCAAAGGCAAAATATTCCCGACACATTAGCTGTACAAATATAAAAAGTTACACAACAAAGTGACAATTTGGGCCACGCTTATACGGCCCAAATGATTCATATTATTGGCCACAACACCAAGACACATTATTAAACACGTAATCCAAAGGGCTGCTGCTGAACAAATCAGCCCGGCTCCTTAAATGATAATCTTTTTTTTTTTTTTTACTGCATAGGCAAAACAAATTTTATCAATATAGTTAATAGTAATCATTCAAGCGAACATCAGAAATGAGCCTTGGTCCATTTGAGGAAATATGTAAATCATTTTATTAAATACAGGATATTCATTTTTGTTTACAGAACACAAGCGTTTTTGTACTCGGGTCCATTCACTGTGGAGTTTGAGGTTGTGTCCTTGTTTTTTTTTTTTTTTATGAAAGATTAGCGAGTACAATGTCAGAGTTTTAAAATAGTTTCTAATGACAAATCTGTAACTGTGAAATGTCATCTTTTCTGAAAAAGGGTCACCAAATTTAAATGCAAATGTAACAACGGGCAAAGACAATAAGTGGATGTGAAGTACTTGAGTTTGTCCATCAATATCGACTTGTATTCCACACATTTCAAGCAGTCTGAGTTCCTCCAGGGGGCCTCAAAAATCTTTGCAAAGCCATAAACCTCTGTCAAAAGCAGACAAATAAAGTGATGATTTGACATTTTGAGGAAACGTTCATTACAGAAAAATCCATTTCATGGATTTTAGTTTTAGTGCTCAAAATACAACTGGAAGTGAAAGGGCTCTAGACACTTCACACAGTGGGAGATCTGAAAATTGTTCCCCATCACAGGAACCATGCATTTTACCATTTGATGTCTTCTTCTTCTACAGTTTTCTCCTTTGAGACACATGATGACCCTTGACGGGTGACGGTTTATAGTCTGGACCCACAGCTTCACACACTGGGACCCCAGGGGAGCCAGACACCAGAGCACAGAGCAGCCCCTGAAGCAGTGAGCTGCTGTGAGCCACACCACGGCACTACAACCACACAAGCCTTATGGTTTCTCCTTACCACTTTCAAAGCTATCCATAACCTGGCTCCACCGTACATCTGTGACCTCCTCCACATCTCCACTCCCTCTCGCTCCCTCCGGTCCTCCTCCTCTCTCCAGCTCTCTGTCCCCTCTTTCCGTCTTATTTCAGTAGCCGCTCTGCTCCTTAGCTCTGGAACTCTCTCCCTCCTGACCTCCACAACATAGACACCCTTCCACTTTTCAAGTCCAGACTCAAAACTCACCTGTTCAGACAATCCTACACCACAGAACTCAGTCACTCCAACACCATCATCCAGTTCTGTTTGTGGGTTTTATTCTGTTGTTTTTATTTCTTGTTGTCATGTACATGTGTCCTTGGGTGTTTTGAAAGGCGCTTATAAATTAAATGTATTATTATTATTATTATTATTATTATTATTATTATTATTATTATTATTATTATTATTATTATTGTTTCAAAAAACTACACTTGTCTGATGCTAATGTTTGTATCGATTTCCTATTCTTCATCGTAGAGCAGGACGATTCTCAACTTCAGGCCCTCCGTGGAAAATGATCTGGCCCTCAACCCATCTTCCAAAAACACAGAAAATCTTTTATTTCTTGGATTTGGTTTAGTCCTTGTTTAGTTCTGGTTCAGTCCTACTTTAGTACTGGCTTAGACCTGGTTTAGTCCATATTCCAAAAGCGTTGGGCACGATTCTGACTCCAAGGACAAAACCAACTGAACATTTTAGTTTTTAGTTTTTTTGTTTTTGTTTCATTGTCTCTAAACAATTATTCACGAGAATTCAAAACTTTGAATGTTGACTGTTTTCATACAGTCCTCCCTAGCAGCTCTAGAGAAAGTGTTCACCGTGGCCAAGCACCACATATGACATGTTAGTGACATATAAACCATCTGGGACTAAACTAATGAACTAAAACCCATTGAGACAGGCCTCTGCTCAGTGTTTAAATCCAAGCTAAAAAACGGTTGTGTTTAGCTGTTGTGTGCGACTAGAATGATTGTATCAACACTATTCTCTTCAAAAGTAAGTATAATGACTATTTGTGTGTGTTTGTTTAGCCTGTTTCCTTTCATGTACAGCACTTTGAATTACTCTGTGTATATATTGTGCTCTACAAATAAACTTTACGATTGCTTCAGGCATGTCTGAAATGATGAATAAGTTATTGGCTCAATAGCACGGCACTTCAATAAAGTGACTTTAGCTGCACTGCCAAATGAACTGTGGTTGGTCTAGACTCTAATTAAAATGTAATTTGTACCACAAGGCTCACACTCTTTAAATAGACTCAAAACAGGCCAAAAAACAGCCTGTAGCTATCTGCTTAAAATGCTAAACATTTGATTTTTGGAAATGTTTGAATTTGCTTTAATCCAAAAAGTTGTTGGCCGAGCGAGCCATCCAGACTGCTTCTGTGTGGAGCAGCGGTGAACACAATTCCCACTTTGACCGGACTCAAACCTTTGAACCAGGATAAGAGGATTAAATAAAATATTCCACATATTTCCACAACAGTGGTGTGAACGATGAATGTACTGGCCCCAAATCTGGATCATAACACTTAACACAAGGCAGGGAATTACCGGTAGCTGTTTTAGCTTCATGGTTGTTTTCTAACTTTGGAGTAAAAACTAGTACATTTAAATCTATTATCTGTTTATATAGATATTTGATTGATATTGATATTTGACATGGAATGATACAGTTTTTCCTCATTTGATGCATCTGTATCTTAATACATGGGCCAACAACATGAGCGCACCTGAGTATAAGCCGCACCAGCCATATTTACAAAGAAAAACTACTCTGTACATATACAGGCCGCACCTGTCTATAAGCCGCAGGTGTCCACGTTTAACATTTAGGATGGAACACGCAGAGTTTTAATTGAACGCATGCCTTTTTCCAAACAGCACCTACAATGCACAGCCAACACAGCAGTGCACTGAGTCGCTCTTCACTCGCCGCCTCCGACGTGTCACCATAAATTCATGGATGACGAGCTCACGTGCAACAGCTCTGTTTCCTTCTTTGGCTCCACATCGACAGCTTTTAACCTAAAAGCTGCGTCATATTCGTATCTTGGTGTGTTTTCTGTGATGATGGTGTGTGTGTGATGCAAACTGTCTGTTCAAACAGAGTCAAACCAGTGTATTCCTCCGCACTCTCTTTCACTGGTCTGTCCAACTCTTGCGCTTCCTGCTAGAGCACCCCTAGAGGCCATTCCCGGAAAAATACAACAAAAAAAATTCTTCCCTCCGGCTTATAGTCCAAATTTTACGGTCATTAGAAAAACAGCTATAGAATAAACTTTTTAAAAATGCAGCAAAACAGAAATCTTGAGTCATAAGTGTTTTAGTTCATTTGGTTCATGATTTTACAACTCTGCACTTTTAATTTGTGGAAATAATAAGAATAGGTAAACACTTTTTACATTATAATTCTAATATGGGCTGCTGGGAGAATTCACTCTCGGACCATTTTATTTTGTGCATTTCATGATTTGTTTTGCTTATTGTTTGTTTCCTCCTGGCTGTGTGTTGGTCTGCCTCGTGTCCAGCTCACACGCACACACTCTCTCCTCTCTTCTTTTGGATCACTGAAATGATGTTAAATCAGTCAGAATGTCTTAAAAGACTCTTTTCTGAGTAAAACTTTAGAGATAATGTCTGAGAAAAAGATTGCATTCTATCTTGAGTCGCGGATGACTTCATTTTGTGACATTTAAAGCCTAAAGCGTCTTAAGATCATATTTTAGTCATTCCTGGGTCTATGAACGTAAAATAAAAAGTGTCTGATAGATAAAACCCACTTCTGTTAGAATATAACCACTGTAAGTCTCTATAGAGTCATTTAGTCCTGAATTTATGAACGGCATGCTTATCCTTTCCCTTTTAAACCAGCGGCATGGAGCAAACATGTGTATGGAAGTGTGACAAATGTATTGAATATCGTCTATATTGGAGAATTTTCATCTTCTTAATTAGAATAGTTTAGTTGTTTCTTCTATGTCAGACAAAAGGTAAGAGATGATGTAATTATCTTTCCAAGTTTCGCAGTAACTTCGGCCTTCGTCAGAGTCACACGACGGTTGATGTGACGTGTCCTAAGAGCTGGTTTTCCTAGGCGTGGTCAACCTGACAGACAACACGCTCACCAACGGAAAGCTGCAAAGTCCTTCGAGTACTCTCCAGCTCTCCACATGGGGCACACTCATAGAACTATAGTTAAACCTGGAAGATGGTTTCAAAATGGTGCCTTTCTGTTTGTATCATCTGACAGGCTTGTTCATGTGGCTCGCACTTGTTTACCGTCACTCAATATAAACACGGTAATTTAGGCAACTTTAGAAACAGTTGAAAGGAACATGTCCTTCTATTTTATTTAAATACTGAAAAGAATGAAGTACTAAAAGGCTGGGCCCAATACCTCGCACGGCCACTAATCAATCTGGCTTGCGGACAGAGGGGGCGTGTCTTATCTAGTTCATTTAATTTAATTGACAACAGCTCTTCACATCACACCAACCATCGTGTGACGCTTTTGACCAAGGTGGAAGTTACAACCAAAACATAGAGATAGAGACAAAGATAATTACATCATCTCTTACCTGTTGTCTAATATACAGTTAGGCCCAGAAATATTTGGACAGTGACACGGGTTTTGTTATTTTAGCTGTTTACAAAAACACATTCAGCATAAATTTATATTTTCAATATGGGCTCAAAGTGCAGACTCTCAGCTGTAATTTGAGACTACTCACATCAAAATTGGAGGAAGGGTTTAGGAATTACAGCTCTTTAATTTGTAGCTGCCTCTTTTTCAAGGGATCAAAAGTAATAGGACAATTGACTCAGAAGGCTGCAAAAAAAATAATAAAAAGGCTACCTGGGCTCTTCCCTCGTTAACCTGTCATCAATTAAGCAGTTAAAAGGTCTGGAGTGGACACACAACACGCGGTCAACCTCACCTAAATGGAGGTGAAACAAACCATCATGAGGCTGAAAAAAGAAAAAAAAGAAGCAATCCATCAGAGAGATATCAGAAATGTTAGGAGTGGCCAAATCAACAGTTTGGTACATTCTGAGAAAAAAAAGAGTGCACTGGCGCTTGGGAACTCAAAAGGGCCTGGACGTCCACAGAAGACAACAGTGGTGGATGATCGCAGAATCCTTTCCATGGTGAAGATAAACAACACACAACCTTCACAACATCCACTCAAGTGAAGAACACTCTCCAGGAAGTAGGTGGATCAGGATCTATAATTACCATAAAGAGTAAACTTGAGTAAATACAAAGCATTCACCATGAGGTGCAAACTATTAATCAGCCTCAAAAATAGAAAGGCCAAAATTGACTTTGCCAAAAAACACCGGAAGAAGCCAGCCCAGTACTGGAACAGCATGTTTTGTACAGATGAGGCTAAAATCAACCTGTACCAGAATGATGGGAAGAAAAAAGCTTGAAGAAGAATTGGAATGGCTCATTTTTTTCTTCTATAAAACATGGTGGAGGTACTGTGATGACATGGGCATGTATGGCCCCATTGGCACTGGGTCGCTTGTGTTTACTGATGATGTGACAAAAGACAGAAGCGGATGAAATTTGAAGTGTATAGGGATATACTTTCTGCTCAGATTCAGCCAAATGCAGCAAAGTTGATTGGACGGCGCTTCACAGTACAGATGGACAATGATCCAAAACATCCTGCAAAATCAACCCAGGAGTTTTTTAAAGCAAAGAAGGGAAATATTCTGCAATGGCCAAGGCAATCACCAGATCTCAACCTAACCGAGCGTGCTCAAGACAGAAAGACCCTCAAACAAGCAAAAACTGAAGACCGCTGCAGTAAAGGCCTGGCAAAGCATCACAAAGGAGGAAACCCAGCATTTGGTGATGTCCATGGGTTCCAGACTTCAGGCAGTAATTGCTTGTAAAGGATTGTCAACAAAATATTGAAAAGTAACATTTTACTTAGGGTTATGTTTATTTGTCCAATTACTTTTGAGTCCCTGAAATGAGGAGCATATGTATAAAATGGCTACAATTCCTACATGTTTAATCATATATTTTTGTTCAACTCCTTGAATTAAACCTTAAAGTCTACACTTCAGTGCCATTGTAATTGTTTCATTTCAAATTCAATGTGGTGACACATAGAGCCCAAATCATGAAGATCGTGTCACTGTCCAAATATTTTTGGGCCTAACTATAGAAGAAACAACGTAACCGTTGGATTGATTATCCATCCATCCATCTTCTTCCGCTTATCCAGGGCCGGGTTGCTGGGGTAGCAGTCTAAGCAGGGACTCCCTGAATTCCTTCACCCCAAACACTTCCTCCAGCTCCTCCGGGGGGATCCCGAGGCGTTCCCAGACCAGAGAGACATAGTCCCTCCAGCGTGTCCTGGGTCTGCCCCGGGGCCGTCTAGGAGGCATCCTGAACAGATGCCCAAGCCACCTCTGCTGGCTCCTCTCGACGTGGAGGAGCAGCGACTCTACTCCAAGCTCCTCCCGTGTGACTGAGCTCCTATCTATCTTTTAAGAGACCGCCCAGCCACCCGGCGGAGGAAGCTCAGTTTGACGCTCGTATCCGCGATCTTGTCCTTTCGGTCATTACCCAGAGCTCATGACCAGGTGAGGGAGGAACGTAGCTTTGTCTTTTGACTCTTTCTTCATCACAACGGTCCGATACAGCACCCGCATCACTGCAGACGCTGCACCGATCCGCCTGTCAATCTCACGCTCCATCCTTCCCTCACTCGTGAACAAGACCCCGAACAAGACTTCCTCCACTTGAGGCAAGGACTCCCCACCCACCCAGAGAGGGCAAGCCACCTTTTTCCGGTCAAGAACCATGGCCTCGGATTTGGAGGAGCTGATCCTCATCCCAGCTGCTTAACACTCGGCTGCAAACCTTCCCAGTGCATGCTGCAGGTCCTGGTTTGAGGAGGCCATCAGGACGACATCATCTGAAAACAGCAGAGATGAAATCCTGTGGTCCCCATATCAAACGCCTCCAAGCCCTGACTGCGCCTAGAAATTCTGTCCATAAAAATGATGAACAGAACCGGTGACAAAGGGCAGCCCTGGCAGAGTCCAACATGCACTGGGAACAGGTCTGACTTACTGCCGGTGACACGAACACAGCTCCTGCTCCGGTCATACAGGGACCGGACAGCCCTTAGCAAAGGGCCACGGACCCCATACTCCCGGAGCACGCCCCACAAGGCGCCCCGTGGCTCACGGTCGAATGCCTTCTCCAAATCCACAAATCACTTGTGGACTGGTTGGGCAAACTCCCATGAACCCTCAAACACCCGATGGAGAGTATAGAGCTGGTCCAGTGTTCCACGACGGATTCAGGAGGAGTCTGTAGGACGAAAACCACAGACTCCTCCTGAATACGAGGTTCGACTATTAGTCGAATTCTCCTCTCCAGTCCCTGAAGTAGACCTTACCGGGGAGGCTGAGGAGTGTGATCCTCCCGCGGTTGGAACACACCCTCCGGTCCCCCTTCTTATACAGAGGGACCACCACCCCGGTCTGCCAGAGTTACTGTCCCATATCAGTTATTTATATAGATTTTCTCTGTCTCCTATTGACAAATAAAATAAAACTTTTGCTCATGAAAAACAGTGGAACGTGTGCATGGACGTGGGGAGGGGGCGGGGCGGGGCGGGGCGGGGCGGGGCGGGGCGGGGCGGGGCGGGGCGTGGCCACCCCCCATGTTTCGACTGCTGTGAAATTTCGAAAATGAATAAAAATATTTTGAAACTTTTAAACGTGTATTTTAGTTAATGTATTTAGACTTGGTTGTACATTAATTGCTGAAACATTTCTTTGAAGCTTATTTTATTTATTCAATTGTTTCTGCTCTAAAACTATAAGCTTAAACTGAGGGTGAACTAAACCTGGATGTGATGTGACGGCGCCATGCTCCTCTGCCTGACTGAGCACTGACCGTGTAGTTTATTGCTTTTTATATATTATTGTGGTGGACTTTTGGCCCGAAAATCTTAAATTATAAATCTAGACTGGGTTTAGAGGAAGGACAAAGCTTGGAAATCGATGGAAATACAGACTGGGTTTGTCCAAAAGCTCATGCTGTTTTAACCGAATGCATCTGGACTGAATTAAGTTTACAGGATAAGAAAAGAAAACAGTGGGAAAAGCCAGTGCCTGTCTCACATACGGGGGATTTGGCTTCATCTGAGCAGGACAACATCCCGGTGAGTAAAGTGATAAAGTTCCATAAGTCCCCGTGACAAACACAGCTCAGTGGGATGATGTGGAGCAGACTGTTATGGTCAGGACGTGGTCGTAGCAGGTTCAGTGTTAACATGTGATCAATGGAGACAAGCGCAGAAGGACGGTGTGTTAAATAAACATACTTTTGAACAAGTATGTGTAGTTATTTCGGTAATGTAAAATTACGTTTCCATGGCTCTAACCTTATGGCCAAGTTGTGATAATGTTATAATTTGGTGTTTTGGTTCAATCAGTCATCATCCAATCAGAAAGTAGACAGACTTTCATGGGTGTCTCATTTGTGTTGCCAATTTGAAAGCTGAAATCCAATGTGTTTAAAGCCACGCTCATTAGCAGCAACGAGAGTGACCTGAAAGAGCAGCTCCCATACATTTCCAGAGTGGAGGGAGGAAATTGGAGAAAGTTAAACTCAAGTCAACTTTATATCTAATTCAAAGTGAGATCGCCAAGGTGAGAGACACTCAGTGAACATTTGACACAGTCATGCATGGAATTGGTTGAGGCACAAAACGCGCTCCCTTTTGGTAACTTCCTGTAGAGGCCTGGCAACAGCACGAGGAGCGAGTGTCCCGCTGCTGGTGTGAGCATGCTGGACCTGTGCGGCCTCACTCTCATCTGAATGGTCACTGCCTAAAGCCCAGCTCCTGCACCAAACATGAATCAGTGCTAGTTTGGCCTCTGCGGCTTAGCAAGACTTTAAAAGAACTGATCATGAGCCATGGTCTGAGTATAAACGGAGAGGAGAAACACTTGTTTATTTGATTCCCATTAGCACTTCAATGTATCATTTTCTGCAGGTTTTGAACACACAGGCTCAGTTGGATTGTTTTTTTTTTTATACACCGCAAGCACATACTGTTGCTACAGTAATTGAAGGTTTACCACACAAGGACATAACTGATGAGTGGGGGTGGAGACCAGTAGCAGGTGAGTAAATTGGTCCTGATGAGCTGCAGGTGGTAAACAGGCTGCACACAGACACATAAATGACACACAGGAACAGGAGAAACACGTGGGTAAATGCATTTATTAAACGTAACGTAGCTCTGAGAACGCACAAGTCTCAACACCAAGCCTTAGTCGATAAAAACTTTCTTTGCGCATGGAGAACTGGACCTCCTTGTCTTGTTAAATCGATGCTGCTGTCAGAAATAAAGTCAAGTAGGGGAAGATCCGACATAGTGCCCAGTAATCAATGCTCTACAAATACAACAACAGGCTACGTAAGATTCCTGACTGCTCTGCTCTCGACTGCTCTCTGACTCTACAGAGATAAAAAGTGAAAACCATGGGCCTGTTTCTAGAATCCCAGAATTGGAGTAAGTTCTGAGTTGACAAAATCAAACCAATACAAACTGGGTAACTTTAGGTTCCCGTGTTGCTTGAAGCTGGATATTAACTTCCTTTGTCGTTCCTGGAGTTAAATCTGAGTGAATCAGCCGGCAACTGCAATTAGTACTCTTGAACAATTACACAAATTTGTTATCCTTCTTCATGATTTTTGTGTCTGTGTTTAGCACATTAAAACAACTAATACCAGTGTTTGCTCTTGTAGTTGAGTTGTGGGCGAAGGAGCAGCCCTGACACATTAAAATGAATGGTTTTCCCCTCAGAGCTCCGTTTGTGGGCGTTCTCTCGGATGCAGGCTGTATCTGTGGGCTGCACAAGCGTCTATGGATGTCCGGTTTGGCACATAACAGATAGTGGAGCTGAAAAACAACTACGAGTTATGAACACTGAGCTCAAGCTGTTTGAAAAAGATAATTAAGACAATTAAGGGACATTTCAATAGAAGCGGTACAGCGGTCCGTGGTGTTTCTACTGCACAAAAGTGATCCGTACCGCCCCGTTAGAGAGGTACTAACTCCCAGAGGATGCTGATTCGCTTTAGGCCGAAGTGGACAGACGAGAGTGCAGACTCAGGTGAGAACAAAATGGCAAAAAGCAGATATAAAGACAAAATAATCATTCCTCACCAAACACTGACTTGATCTTGTGGTAAACTGCACTGCCGTATTTCCAGTGATGATTGACTTTATTTGTTGAGAAAACAGACGTAGCGAAACAAAGATAGTACACGTTGGCATCATTTGCTTCCTGTTTATCGATGCACGGCACCTGCATCACGACCGTAAATATTATATTTCCAATGCACAATGCAGCCAACTCTTTATTTTATTTAGAAAACGTGTTATGTTTGGGTGACGTCAGGCGCTCACACAAACCGCCAGCAACAGACACCACCCGGGACGTTCCAAAGTGCACCAGTCTGAGGGACCAGGGCCAGTGGAAACATGGCTTTGCATTAAATAATTGAGAGCCCTCAATTATAAGCAGGCATTGAAAAAAAAAAAATATATATAAAGTCAATAGTACCATTTGACACCTCGGCTGTATTTCTGCTCTTGAGCGGGTGAGCCATTGGGTGAGATAATCTTCCATCAGACACATACACTGTCTGTCATCTGCTTTTGTGCGATTACACACCAAATCCATCTCTGTCAGTTCCAGAGACAGCTGTAATCACAACAATGACAGTTCATGACTTTCCATGAATATTCTAAAGATAATAGTACTCTTGTTTTTGTTTTTTAGTTGTCTGCTTTCATTTGACGCAAAGGACACTGGGTAATCTGGGAAGAATTGTTTCTAAACAGAACTCAAACAACTTAAAGTCCACTTACCCATTTTCCATTTTCAGATTCCCTTGTGTGGCATGAGGGATGTTACTAATATACATACATAGTTTAACCAAATTAAAATAAAAACCAACAACGCCACTGGGGTTTAACTCATAAACTAAAACGCCTCTAAACATAAGGACACAGAGGGTTTGTCCAGTTAAACTTTTTACATTCTGTTCACAGTTCAGTAAATGCTTTCATGCACATTTTAAATTGCAATTAAGTTACAATAAAATAAAACTTTGAAAGAATAAGACAGAGACAAGGGCACGAACAAGGCAGCGGTTCATTCCATGGTCACCTCTCTGCACAAACAAATGTTCCACTTTGCTATGCACCACGACTTGTGTGTTTCTCTTCACTAGAACTGTCTGGCCAATAATAAATGTTTTGCTTTGTAACCTTGGGCAGTCTTAGAGCTCTCCAAATGTTTTGAGCGCCCCCACAAAGCACCTGCTTCTGAATAGTTATGTAGAGATCGTCGAATGTGATCTGAACAGAGGTTTTTCAGTCTGCATAATATTAAAGTTGGGCTTGACTGTCGTCTCTTATGTACTCTGTATCACTGAGTGAAACCTACGGCAAACACTGTATAAAGTGAGTTGGTTTGGTTGTTTTCAGTCCTGATTGTAAAAATGGTTGATTGAAGCCACACTGCAGTGTCACATGTTTGAGGCTGCTTCTTGACCATCAGTGTTGGGTAAGTTACTAAAGTAATTAGTTACATATTACTAATTAATTTTAAATTTTTAATTAGTTACATTACTTAGTTACTACCTCAACAAAGTAACTAAGTTACATTACTCTGGGATTACTTTATTTGTAATATTGTATACATTTATGAAATTTGTGGTTTTACGTTTTATTAATGACAATTAGAGGACAATAACAAATAAGTTGTTGAAAGTGTCTCAAAAGTACAACACTGTGCTCTGAGGCTGATCTGACTCCGAGGGTTTTTTCTGACAGCAGAGGTCAGGCCCACGGGGTTTTCACTTTGAACATGTTCTTTGTTCAGGCTGTTTCCTGCAGAGGAAGGTTACATTCTCTTCCTGAACAGTGTTGTTGGTGAAAGTAACTGAGTATTTTGTTCAGTATTTTCAAAGTAATGTGTTACACTACTAAAGTACTAAAATTGTAATTGAATTAGAGTAAGTAAAAGTAACCTGACACTTTTGACCATCAACATTAATGAGGGTCAAAGAAACAAAAAAAAAGTCTTTACACAGGCCTACTTATAATGAGGGTCCACTAGCAAGACCACAACCAAAATGCTTATTGAGTGCAACAAAATATAGAAAGGCAAAATTGGGGCTTTGATGGGGCCTTTGGCTACGTTCACATGCAAAGCACCTAAATGCACTAACGCCCCAAAATTCACTGTCACGTCAAGAGTGTTTGACAGAATGACAGCACGCAGCTCTGACACACACGCTGCCTCATACATCTGCCTGAAGCTCAGGCCTTTGCTATCAATGAGAGACATACATTCCAATCTAATGATCTGAATACGCTGTGGCACAAATGATCACAGCACTTGTCTTGTAGTCGAGAGGTATTAGAATGGAATCAACAGGTGATGCACATGTTGCACTTTATCTCCCGAGCAGTTGGAGTTGGGACACACGTGTTTAAGGATAAAATAGGCTTCTGCAGGTACGTTATCCTGGAGCAGAATCTAAACTTTATGGACCTGGTGGAATTATGTGAACAGTTAGGAAATCCTCACTACTAACATTTTCTGACTAGTCTGGGCTACAAAACACAACAGATCAGCCTCAGACATGGGCCTTTATAACAAACACATCTGACTTATGAATCTGAACATTTACAGGTGGATAATTATATTGGCTATTTTTATTCTATTTCAGGCCACATTTAATCTTTACAGCTGCTGGAGTTTTGACATTTGAAGCCCTAGAAATTATGTATTGTACAGTGATATAGGCCTGTTTAGACACGCTGCTCATTAACCCTTTTTTCTGTGAAAACTTTGTTAAATGTGGTGTATTTAGAATATTTTAGAGGCACTGACAAATCGTAGACCTGAGCTTTTTTAAAAGGCCTGATTAAACATTTAGGCAAATAAAACTTTCTGATATAAGATCAGCTAAGAGGACAAACAGGCAGGATTGCACATTGATGATATCAATATATATAACATAGACTTACACCTGATGAAAAGGGAGAATTTGCTGCAGGGCATTTTTATTTTGATATTATTTATGATTCACATCTAGCTCGTTGAATACTGTGTTGAATGCTGTGTTCGCACTGACTGCTCTGACCTTCCAACGCTCTGGACGACTCACCTAGTGTTCACACATGTTGTTTGTGCTTTGACACCCCTTTGCCACATTTGTCCGTTCACCTGAAACGCCGTAGGGTAACATAGAAAACACTGCCTTCACATGCAGTCTACAGCTTCAGGCTCCCGGGCCTGGCATCCCCAGAAGAAGCCTGGAGGACAAGCACAGGCTGGAGGTTGGCCCGGTTGTGGTGAGTGTAGGTTTCAAAAGCGCTACAGCTACCCATGACTTTGAGCCGGTAAAAATGGCCATTAATACGTGTTAGGGACAATTAAATTTGAAAAATGGACAGAGCCAGGTTTAAATTTCTTGGATCATTTTGTACAAAAATTAGTTACAAAAAGATTTACAGAGGGGATTTTGGATTCATTTATTTTTTAAGTAAACTAGATTAGACTGAAAATTGTGTGAATATTCAAATTTCACCTCATTTTTTTTTTCTTAAAGCTTAAATAAATCAGTTTCAGAATTAAATATCAAAAACTCCTGCTGTACGTTTTGTCAAAATCTTATTCAGTCCAAGATTGTAAAGTTTGGTCTGGGATCTACTTTAAGTGGTAATCCTTATGTCTCTGTGAGAGAAAAACGCATTTTAAGAAAACAGCCTTTGAAGTCATAATGTCCCATTGAAATCTATGGATGAAGTGGATCAAATTAAGTAATAAACCATCTTCAGGAGCAGATTGAATAAGTTTGTTGTTTCCACATGAAAGCTGATATGTTGAGAGAGCAAACTGACCAAAAAACAAAAAACTGTAAAGATGAGTTTTACCTGTAGTGTATGGAAGTACACTACACTAAGTATGTAATGAATCAGAGCCTGTTGGCAGGATGACCAACTTTGGTAGTGAAGAGAGGGTCTGTGTCTGTGTTGAATGGCCTTCTTTGTTCCTCAGAGACCTGTGACAGTCCAATCAGACAGTCTGGGAGGAGAGGAAGGACTGCGTGGCACCAGGACATAGAGCGGTGTGCTGGAGAGCTGCAGCACTGTAGAGCAGTGGTTCTCAAACTAGGGGTCGCCAGATGATGGGGAAAAATGAATACAATCGTGTTAAACAAGGCTTGAAGCAATGTTAAATGTAGATTCCTATTTGTTGGCCTATTAAAATCATTTTTCTAGATCTTTATTATCTAAATAAATACACATTAGATATAAGGCTACTTTATCACTTTGCATGTCGCCTATTTTTGTGTTTGGGGGTCGCGAATGTAAACTATTGTTATTTTTGGGGTCGTGACTGAAAAAGTTTGAGAACCACTGCTGTAGAGGAGGCAGCGGCCTGGAAATGCAGGAACCAGAGGAGCAGTCACGATGTAGAGCGGGACGTCTCCCCCTCCTTTGTAGTGGGGGAGAACTGTAGGCCACGACAGAACGGGAGGGAGAAGATTGAATAGAAAACACTGTAGCCGTGGGCTGAGGATCGTCATTGTGTTCTTCCAAACGAATGTACTTTTTTTTTTTTTTTTTAGGTGATAAATTCTTTTTTTATAGTAAGGCTTATGAAATAAACAGAATAATGATCAATGGTTGTGTCCATATGGTGGATTCACTCACAAACAGTGTCATTCTGCGTGGTATAGATCAGTGCAGTGTTTTCAGGTGAATATTCATGTTCATAATTCAGAGAAAATCATTCTTGGCAGACACACACAGTTACCTGCATTACTGGGATCACAAATATACCATTTTATGTGACTTCAAACACTTTAATATATTGGACTATTGTTAGTCCCCAGAGTCTCTAAAAGCACAGTAGGAGGTCGAGCGTTTAGCTACCAAGCTCCTATGTTATGGAACCAGCTCCCTGTTCATGTTTAAGAGGCCGACACAGTCTCTACATTTAAGACCAGGCTCAAAACGTTCCTCTTTGAAATAGCTTATGGTCAGGCCAGTTAGGAACAGAAATAACCGCCAAGAAAGAGACAGCTGGATTAGCCATAACCTCATCTGCCTGGACGAACTCCATCTACTTTAGATGAACTGTTCCTCATCTACTGCTGGGGGAGCTCTCTCTACACTGGGTGAACTGTTCCTTGTCCGCCTGGAGGAACTCTTCACAGCCTCCATCTTGAGTGGTTCTGACTCCACAGTCCAAGTGGATGTCAGTCCTAGTTCATCTGCAGCCTGTCCGTCCGTAGGAGTAGGATCTCTCCTTCACTGTGGTTCTCCCCGAGGTTTCTACTTTTTCCCATGGGGTTTTTTTTGTAGTTTTTCCTCACCGCGAAGGAGGGTCAAAGGACAGGGGCATTCTGGGACAGTTATCTGAACTGCTTTTACCTGTGGCCCATCGAGGCAACTGTTGTTGTGATTTTGGGCATTATAAAAATAAATTGATTTGATTTAATATATCATTTTTATGGCCCAGTTTTACATTATTTTCTATTAGAATGTTGCTCTCTCTGCACTTGCAAGATGGCTGCCGAAACTCCAACAGAACCCTCTCCATCCTTTATTATAACTCAGTGGGACTACCTTTGTAGTCTTCAACAATCCCATTAATCTAAGGAAGCTAAGGCTTCTTTCAACGCCTGGTTTGGCGTAAAGCTGGATGTTGATCTGAATACATTTTTGATCAAATAGAAATGACGCCTCAGAAGGAATGCTCTTTCCTCTTCCACAGACTTTAATACTTAAATAAATCAAATAAAAAGTTCCTAATCTTACCAGAGAATTCAAGTGTTTTAGGCGCGCCAACTTCCATCCATCCATTTTCTTCTGCTCATTTGTAAAATAAATCTAATATACAATACAACTCTATTTCTACTTGTCTTGTGAAAGGCCTGAGCACATTTGGTGAAGTAATCCACCACGACATAAACACACTGCTATCCGCCATCTGTTGTCACAAGTTTACTCACCAAATCCATCTCCACCAACTTCAGAGGCTCAGACACAGAGGGCTGTTTAATCAAATATCTCTTGTGCCTCGTGTCGTGTCTCTGAGGCTTTCGTCTGGAGAGTGTTTTTCAGTAGATTAGCGCTCTTTTCACTTGACATAAAGGGCACTGTGCATTCTGTTGAAACGGGAGCGCCACAAGATTTAAACATTCAATTTTAAAAACATTATCTGGACAAACTCACAGACGTCCTTGCGTCTGCTCGCGCACCTGGCCAGTTGTACCTCTTTATCACGGCAGCATGTGTTTCCGCCCGTCCTCTGTTGTGAAATTCCAGACCAGGTGTTCGTTTTTTATGTCTTAACCGCCTACAAATGTGTAAAAGCTCTCCATCTGTTAAAATAAGTTAGGCTATATTAAATGCAGAATTTAATGAGCAGAAATGTGTTGTACAAAGTAAACTTTTCTTTTGTCTGAACTTATCTTTCACCACAACATTTTCTGATCGGGTCTTCTGATGATGCTTTCTTTTGGCGCAAAGGCCTTTTGGAGATCCTTTTATGTTTAAGCACGTCAAAGAATTGTTTTTAGAATCCATTTGTGCTCTGTAATATTGTTGGCTTTTGTGTTCTCATTCAATCCTCGTGTTGGAGGCATGAATCAGCTGGTAATGTGTCATCAGGATTCAAAAAGTGGATGTGGGAGTGGATGTTGCTATTCCTCACTTACACATGTTTAAGGTGAGACACTGCAGGTGAATAGGAAAAAATCTTGAATTTAATTATTTTAATTTGAAACTTCCCCTATGGTTTAATCAAATAAATATAAGAATGGTTGTCATCATTTAATGTTTTATATAGAACTGAGGCATTTTATGTGTAAAAACGGCCAAAATTGCACATATTTGGGACATTTCAATCTGAAAAATGGACAGAACCAGGTTTAAATTTCTTGGTTAATTTTGTACAAATATTATAAGAATTTTGCATTTTAAGAAAACAGCCTTTGAAGTTACAATGTCCCAGAGAAATCTATGGATGAAATGGATTAAATGAAGTAATAAGACAAGAGCAGATTGGACAGGTTTGTTGTTTCCACATGAAAGTCGATATGTTGAGAGAACAAACTGACCAAAAAACAAACATGGAAAAAAGGGAGTTTTGCCTGCAGTGTCTCGCCTAAAAAGACAATAAATAGCAGTTTGTTTTATTTTATTTTATTGCATTTTTAGCCTTCAAACCTGCTCTTGAGTGTCTTCAGTTTGACATCTCTTGTTTTAGAATAAAATATAAAATGCTTTTACACAGAAAAACATTACTTTATCACTGCATTGAGAGATACCATTTTGACTTAGCTGTGGCTCCATCTACTGGCTGTAGAGGCAATTACACACATGTAAATATATACCCACAATGCACTGCAATAAAGAGTGGATCTGACGAAGTTCTAGTTATTGTGATTAGACGGAAGGAATGTTCAGAGAGAGTCTGGAGAGGATTTAAGGACTTAAAACAGCAAAGAATTCTGGGATAAATGATGTCAGCATCATCTTCATCACACATCGAAGGAGTTCAGGACACAGAGTTGGAGAGAGAGGATTTACAAACCAGCATCATCAAACAATCACGAATCAAACTAAATACTACTCCAGGTGTGTTTTTGATGATGGAACAATGTTAGAACAGGGCTAAAAGCTCAAAAAAGTCAATTTTGCATAGTATTTGTCCTTTAATGCTAATACTGTGTGTCATGTTTGACGAGAGAGACTTTTACATTTCCAGGGGCATTTTCAATTCAGCTGAGCCTATGACATTTGAGGAAATGCCTGTGGTGTCAGCATACTAAACCCAAGCAAAAGATCAAAGATGCTAGCAAAAATGAGAAGTAAAATTAATCTTACAAGAAACTCATTTAAATTATCTAGATTTTAGAACATCAAAAACGAGCTAAAGTTGGTTATACTATATTGTACTATTCCTCGAGGTGAACACAAAAGAGGTACTGATTTCAAGTCGAATAACCTTTGAGAAAAGTTTTGAACACAAAGATAAAGAAGGCAGACTCGCACTGGTTAAAGGAGCGTTTAATGGTTTATGTATACTTTGCTAAATTTGTACGCCCCATCAGGAGACGTCATGTGGCTCTGTGTTGTTCTGTTTGTGTTTCTTGTGTTAAATGTATTATATATTTAAAAATAAATAAATAAACTGATATGAATGAATGAACATGGATGCATTTTATTGCAATAAGCACTGTAAATCTAGAACCAACAAAAATTCACGACAAGGACTGAAGTCTTTCCATTAATGAGCCTTTCATCTCATTATGTTTATTTGATTGAGACAGAGCATGTAAATGTTCAAACACGATGTACATTGTAGCCATGGGCTCATTTCCACATCCATTCTCACAAACACTCAAACTCCAGCGAATATATTTAAACACTGTAGGCAAGGTGTGTGATGTGTTTTGCCCAAGGACACAATGACAGTTTGCTCTAGACTGACTGTGGCCCCTGGTGTCACCTGTCGTCTCCTGCTTAGCTTCTGAGATCTGACATGTTGGTTTGTGCATAATCTGTATTAAAGATACCGTGTGTAGTCTGAAGTCCCTTTGATTAAACAGTAGAGCACAGTCACAGCTGAGCCTGTGTGTCCACAGCCTTGACCTGCAGACAGCACTGATTCATGATCGGTGCAGGTGCTGGGTTTTTAGGTATTGACCGATCAGCCCAGAGCGAGGACCTCTCAACACACTGGACCTCAGCTTTGACACTGGCATCAGGCTCATTCTGCTTTCAGAATCAGAATTACTTTCATTTATCCACAAGGGGAAATTCTTCTTGTTACAGACATGCCATGCTACTGACCAGCAGAAGAAAATGAGGATAAAATAAGACTAAACTTTTTCAAAATAACAAACTAAATAAAAAATTGGTATATCAATAGAAGGATACAATCTCTCATTTGCTCAAATCACCCCCAGTATGAACAAAACAGTTTACATTTACTTAACTTATGAATGAAACCTCACAATCTTTGTGTTATATGTACATGATCATATTACGCAATACATGTGAACTGACAACTGCACAATGACTTTGTAAAGTGCATTTTACAGCACAGTGCCACAGTTTGACAGCGACAGCAGAATGATCTCCTGTCTCTCAGTGGAGCAGCGGCAGTGACAGCCTGTCTTTTTGCAGTCATGATTTTGGACAACATTCTCTTCTGTGTCCAGCTCCTGCCCCACAACAGCTGGTCTTCTTGGTCTTATTGAGTCTATGACTGCCCCCCCAACAGACCCCCGCGTACAAAAATCTGATCGGAGAATCGTCTTTAAACAAAATACCACATTTTTATTATAACAACTTGTCCACCATGTCCAATGTTTTTGTAATTAAGAATAAATCAGCATTCCGATTGTTATTAGTAAAAGCTATATATTATTTTAACATGTTTACGTGGTATCTGGGGAAACAGAGTGCTATGTGTATGAAATCTTTTATACTGTCCCTCTAACAAATCTAGCTATCACACACAAATATATATCTGGACTTTAGTGAAGACAAAAAGTAAACTCATAGAAGCCACCTACTTAGATTCTTGTCACATCCAGACGGGACGGTGGGGGTGGGCTTTGTCTTCTTCTAGGTGATGGTTCACAGCTCCTGAGTTGCGGCTCACAGCCCATAGAGAGGAATATTGTTGGAGTAAACAGCTCGCATGGATATGTAACACCATCATAACACTGACGCACTGAACAGACATCCGAGCACTCCCATTCCTTCTACTGATATATATATTATCTGTGGTTAAAAATAGTGATCTGCGGGTGCTCTACAGGATGAGGACAGGAAGAATCTGTAAACTGATGAAGTAAACTTGCTATTATAATATGACCATGTAACAGCATTCAGGGAGAAATCCTTTGCAGGCTTTGTCGTCCGAAAAGTCCTTGATAGATGTCCTCCGCCATACGTCACTTCCTATACTGCTAAAAAGGGCACGCCCCCTTTTGGGTGGAAACAAAAGCTGCGTACATTGAAGTTAATGCGATGCGATCGGTGGTAAACTTCAAAAATTCCTAAATTTAGTGAATTGTGTCTCATAGGCAGAGGAATGTTAGCGATAATTACTGCTATTTCCTTGAACAAAACACTCTTAATCGACCGCTGGTAGTGGTTTCATACATCCGTGTGCATGAGTGGCTGTGGCTCTCATGGCTGTTTCGGATTATTTAACACAATAGGAGAGAAGATATGGAGAAGATCCCTCAATTTGTATCCACTACCATTGACCGAAAGGGTTTGTTTTCACCCAAAAGTGGGCTCTCAACACAACGGCAAAAGTTCCCGTATGTTGAAGATATCTACATTGCATAGTGTTTTAGGCTTTGATGAGTATTTGATATAAAGCCGAGATCAAGTGAGTTTGATCAACCCAACTAACAATGATTGTTAGTGATCTGTTGTTGTTTGTTGTGTTTGTAGATTGTACTGGTTAGTAGATTGTTCAGAAAGGCATTGATGAGGCACTCTTAAGGCAGGACCAAGCAGTTTAGGACTTGAGACAAAATGTGTTATTGGGAGTAAATGATAGTGGGTTTTTTCATCACATGCTTTGTTTTTGTAATGGTAAACATCTCCAACTTTTTTGAGTCTTCATCTGAGGAGGGTTTTGGTCCAGTGTAAAGAGCTTACTGGATACAACGCTGTGGAATTGAAATGGACATTAATAGACTGAAGGAAATTATAAACGTCAGATGAATTGCTACCTTAATTGAACAGGGGGCGCTTCGTTGGTTGGTTGGTTGAGTTGGTTGGTTGGTTGGTTGGTTGGGTTGGTTGGTTGGTTGGTTGGTTGGTTCGTAAACGTACATTCCTAGTTCAGGGTCAATCACCTTATTTTATCAGAAAATAGTTTTTGGTTCCACAGTACGACTAATATCGCATTTCACCAACTTAATTTGCATTTGTTATTCACTTGCAAATTTAAATAATATGCAAGGATAAGGATAAACACAATTGGTATGATATGAACTCATCTCTCTTTCATTTATCCAGATAGGGGAGTTTTTATCGCCCAAAAGATTCTTTGTTTGCTCATTGTCTCCAGGAGATTGCATTGGCTTTATTCCATCTCTATGAAGAAAATAATGAGTCATACTCTCCACCAGAAAACTACATAGTGTCCCTTTAAATAGGGGATGGTTAGTTGGTTTGTTTGTTGGTTAGTTGGTTTGATTGGTTGGGTAGTTTTTTTGTTGGTTTGTTGTTTACTTGGTTGGTTAGTTTGTTTGTTGGTTAGTTGGTTGGCTTGTTGGTTAGATGGTTACTTTGTTGGTTCGTTTGTTGGTTGGTTAGTTTTTTGTTGGTTACTCGGTTTGTTAGTTGATTGGTTGGTTAGTTGGTTGGTTCATTTGTTGGTTAGTTGATTTGTTTGTTGGTTGGTTGGCTTGATGGTTTGGTTGGTTGGTTGAATGGTTTTTGGTTAGTTTGATGGTTCGGTTTGTTGGTTGGTTTTTGGTTAGTTGGTTGATTAGTTTTGCGTTGGTGGGTTGGTTTGTTGGTTAGTTTTGTGTTGGTTTGTTGGTTAGATTGGTTGTTTAGTTGGTTAGCTGGTTTGTTTGTTGGTTAGCTGGTTTGTTGGTTAGTTGATTAGCCGGTTTGTTTGTTGGTTAGTTGTTTAGTTGGTTAGCTGGTTTGTTTGTTGGTTTGTTAGTTTGCTTTTTAGTTAGTTGGTTGGTGGGTTGGTTTGTTTGTCGGCTAGTTGTTTTGTTGGTTAGCTGGTTTGTTTGTTGGTTAGCTAATTTGTTTGTTGGTTATCTGGTTTGTTGGTTAGTTGGTTAGCCGGTTTGTTTGTTGGTTAGTTGTTTTGTTGGTTAGCTGGTTTGTTCATTGGTTAGTTGTTTAGTTGGTTAGCTGGTTTGTTTGTTGGTTAGCTGGTTTGTTTGTTGGTTAGTTGGTGTGTTTGTTGGTTAGTTAGTTTGCTTTTTAGTTGGTGGGTTGGTTTGTTTGTCGGTTAGTTGTTTTGTTGGTTAGCTGGTTAGCTGTTTGTTTGTGGTTTAGTTGGTTAGCTGTTTGTTTGTTGGTTAGCTGTTTAGTTGGTTGGTTTGTTAGTTCTTGGAGGGCCATGGGGAGGTGTCACAACCCCATGTTATCGCTGCGTTTAGTATAATTTCTTTGGGCACATGTGGAGCTGGTTTCGATGTGATTTCGATGTTTCCAAGATGGCGCCGCTGACGGATGCCCTGGCGTTTTGGTGCGCTCTATGTTGTTTGTTTTTGTGCGTTAATCGTGTGTCCGCGTGCTCTTACACCCGTGAAGAGCTCTTAAACATCAAAACTTCTGCCCCCACGGACTTATTTCCAGTTTTTTTAGTGTCTGCTGCAGACTTAGCGCTAGTTTTGGCCAAAAGAGTGAGACGCCGCAGAAGAGGAAAGCGCGAGGGCTCTCGTGGCGCTGAAACGCCCGCTGCGCTTTACCTGGAATTTTCCTCTCCAACGTCCGCTCACTCAGCAACAAGATGGACGAACTGGCGCTGCTGATGAAGAGGAACAGAGACTTTTCTTCGTCTTCTGTTTTGTGTTTCACGGAGACGTGGCTCAGCGAGTCGATCCCGGACTGCGCGCTCCATTTGGAGGGATTCCAGCTCCTCCGCGCCGACAGACAAAGGGATCTCTCCGGGGGAAAAACAAAAGGCGGTGGAGTCTGTTTCTTCATCAACAACGCTTGGTGCTCCGATGTGACTGTGATCTCCAAGCTCTGCTCTCCTGATCTGGAATATCTCTTCATTAACTGTAAACCATTCTACTCTCCACGTGAGTTCGCTTCATTCACTCTCGCCGCTGTTTACATCCCGCCTTGCGCGAACGTACACGAGGCACAGCGCGTGTTAGCGGAGCGGGTTTTGAATACGGAGCAGGACTTCCCGGACTCCTTGTTGATCATCCTCGGGGATTTTAACAAGGGTAATCTCAGCCAGGAACTACCAAAGTACAGACAGTTTATTAAATGCCCGACCAGAGAGCAGAACACGCTGGATCATTGTTACACTACAGTGAGTGGGTCCTTCCGCGCGGTTCCTCGCGCTGCCCTAGGGCTCTCAGATCATGCCATGATCCACCTGATCCCCACGTACAGACAGAGGCTGAAGCTCTCCAAACCTGTAGTGAGGACTTCTAAGAAGTGGACCAGCGAGGCAGTGGAGGAACTACGCGCGTGTTTGGACATTACAGACTGGGATGTGTTCAAAACTGCCACGGATGGTTTGGATGAGTACACGGACACTGTGACGTCATACATCCAATTCTGTGAGGACAGTATCATCCCCACACGCACCAGGGTGATTTATAACAATGACAAGCCCTGGGTCACACCCAAACTGAGGCAGCTCAGGCAGCAGAAGGAGGCAGCTTTCAGAGCAGGGGACAGAGAGAGCTACAAAGGCGCAAAGTACAGATTTAGCAGGGAGGTGTCAAGAGCTAGATCTCTGTACAACACGCGCCTAAAGCAGTCTTTCTCTGCTAACAACGCCTCGGCGGTTTGGAGGGGACTTAGGCAGATCACCAACTACAAGCCCAAAGCCCCCCATGCTGCTGTCGACCAGAAACTCGCTGAACAGCTCGCCTCCTTCTATTCACGATTCGAAATCTCAACCCCCGCCCCCACCTATCTCACTACAATAGACATTTCTGCCAATCACACCCCGGGTCCCCCACCTCCCCCCCTGGCCATGAACTACACAGGGACACTGTAAGGAAACAGTTTCGGAAGTCCAACCCCCGGAAAGCTGCTGGACCAGGTGGTGTCTCCCCCGCCACCCTGAGACACTGTGCGGACGAGCTGACTCCTGTCTTCACAGACATTTTTAACACCTCCCTGGAGTCATGCCATGTCCCAGCCTGCTTCAAGTCGTCCATCATCGTCCCTGTTCCCAAGAAGCCCCGGGTCACTGGACTTAATGACTTCAGGCCTGTGGCGCTGACGCCTGTCGTCATGAAGTCCTTTGAGCGCCTGGTCCTGCCCCATCTCAAGTCCTTCACCTCCTCCGCCCTGGACCCACTGCAGTTCGCCTACAGAGCCAACAGATCTGTAGACGACGCCATCAACCTGGCCCTCCACTTCATCCTGAAGCATCTGGACTCCCCGGGAACCTACGCCAGGGTCCTGTTTGTGGACTTCAGCTCTGCATTCAACACCATCATCCCTGCTCTGCTCCAGGACAAGCTCTCTCAGCTCCACGTGCCTGACTCCATCTGCAGGTGGATCACTGACTTCCTGACGGACCGGAGGCAGTGCGTGCGGCTGGGGAAGAATGTCTCAGAGACTCGGACTATCAACACAGGAACTCCACAGGGCTGTGTACTTTCTCCTCTGCTCTTCTCCCTGTACACCAACTGCTGCAACTCCAGCCACGACTCTGTAAAACTGATCAAGTTTGCAGACGACACCACCCTCATCGGACTCATCTCGGACGCGATGAGTCTGTCTACAGGAGGGAGGTGGATCGGCTGGTGTCCTGGTGCAGCACCAACAACCTGGAGCTCAACGCCCAGAAGACAGTGGAGATGATCGTGGACTTCAGGAAAGTCTCAGCCCCCCTGCCCCCCCTCACCCTGACAGACTCTCCCATCACCACCGTAGACTCTTTCCGCTTCCTTGGCACCACCATCACTCAGGACCTCAAGTGGGAGCCGACCATCAGCTCCATCATCAAGAAGGCCCAGCAGAGGATGTACTTCCTGCGGCAGCTGAGGAAAGCCAAGCTGCCAGCGCAGATGATGGTGCAGTTCTACACGGCCATCATTGAGTCCATCCTCACCTCCTCCATCACCGTGTGGTACGCTGGAGCCACAGCCAGGGACAAACAGAGACTACAGCGCATTGTGCGCTCTGCTGAGAAGGTGATCGGCTGCAGCCTTCCATCTGTCCAGGACCTGTACGCCTCCAGGACTCGGGACGAGCAGGTCGGATCACAGCTGACCCTTTCTCACCCTGGACACGGACTATTTGAGCCACTTCCTCGGGCAGGAGGATAGGGTCAATCCGTACCAGAACCTCCCGCCACAAGAACAGTTTCTTTCCCTCTGCCGTTGGACTCATGAACACTTTGTAACACCTGTCACTTCAACAATAATACTATTTAAGAACAATCTATTTGCACTACTCATTTGCACATTGCACTATCTGCCAACTGTACATTCTGTATATAGTCTATCTTAGTCTATTTTATTCTTAATTTTATGCATGCCTTTTTATATATTTTTTATATTTTATCCTTTGCTTTATGTTGCACCTACGCCGAAGCAAGTTCCTACGTTTGTGAATTTCACTGACAATGGCAATAAACAATTTCTGATTCTGATTCTGATTCTGATTTGTTACCTGCCTATCACCTGTGCAGCTCAATTTTGCTTTTTCCTTTAAATCTACAACACTGGACATACATACATCTTGATCATACACCCCTGACTTTGCAGACGTTCGTGTCCCATCAAGATCGTCCGTGAAGCTGGTCCATTTGTTTATCTTTGCGCTTGTTGTTTGGCATCATATTTACTGTCATGATTTGGAGATGGGTTATAACATTAAGCAACATGGAGATCAACACAAGATATGCCGCTTTCTGGTTTAAATCCACACGGAGCATCTTCAATGAAGCCTCTGTGTTCATTAAACAAAACGGATAAAATGGAAATGGACAGAAAAAAAAAATCTTCACATTGACATCAAACATTTCCTGTTTTTGAAAACTCAAAACTTTCCCTGGTAAACAAACTACCCCATTTTACAGAATAAAGTTTATACGCTATTTTTTATTTCTGTTGGCATGAAAAATACAGTTCCTTTTATCTAATTTCTTGGAACACAAAAAAGTTTAGTCACAAAACTTCTTCACAGTTCTTATGTAACAGACCTTATTTGTCCTGGAGTGGGCAGTGTCGTCGTGTGCACTGAATTTGTGAGCCTGACTCAGCTAAAGTCCTGTAAATGTCGATTGTAGACTTGTTTACTTTAATTGAGCTGCTCCCCCTCACTGAATGTAACCGATCCCTGGAGTTTTCAGTGAAGCGCTGGACCTCGCTGGACTGGAAAATAGAGTTCATTTAGTTAATCGGATAAACACCTGTAAGACCGTGTTAGCATTTACGGCACGGTATTAAAAAAAATGTGTTATTATGCACAATAGTTAAACATTTCTACATCGTTTACTGTAGTTTCCGACTTGTTTGCACTGACATTCTATAAGAAAAATATTACCCATGCTAATCCCTGGACATAAACGGTCCTGCTACTCAAACAGTGGCCAACAGAGAACGGGTCTAAATGGCATAAATCAAACAGTATCAGCTAAATCCACCACAGCAGAAGTAAAATTGAATTCTGTCAACTGGACAAATGTTTTTCAAGAGTAAATACAGTATGTTTCGACACTCATTCAAGCAGGTGCACTGAAAAAGCTACTTGAATGAGTGGCAAACATATTCAGTTAAAAAGACTTGCGTCCAGTTGACAGAATTCAATTTGTTGCAGTGGAACTTACCTAGACCACTGTGGGATTCCGAAGACATGTCGTGTTTGTTGTAAGCAGCCAAACTGTCCAATGCGACGGCAAAAAACATAAAAAGTACACAGAAGAACTATTGAAAAACCCAATTAGCTACTGCTGCTCCACATGCTGCTGGGGCACTACAGCTAAAAAACATTTCAGGACATTGATGAAAAAACCCTTAATCAGGAAAATAACAAAGTAAAACCTCCAGTGGTATAACCTTGCGCATGACAGTTCATGAAAATGCCATTTACTCCTTGAAAATTGAAAAATATTGTTGTTGAAATAATTACTCATAATATTCACATCTTCATTTGTTTGGCCTTGTACCGAATGGTATTTCTTCTAGTTCATGAAGATGCAATTTACTCTGTGCAGAACATTGTAAAAGCAGCTTCTTGTGGGGAACAAAGTAAGACCAATTGATATTTCCAATTCATTTTATAAGGCATTTTGCTGGAAGAGAAGCATAAGCAAGCAACAGCCAGTTTCATCCAATCAGAGACATAGTTGCACGAGAACCTTGCACATTCATCCATCTGGGACAGTCGTGTCAGACATGGTTCAACATCAGCGTGAGAGAAGGGACAAAGTGGGCGGGGCGAACAGTTCATTCTGAGACGAGATGTTCTTCACTCATGGTTCACAATTGGCTACAGGGTCTTTATTATCGGGCTAATTTAGAATCTCTTGTCTGCAGCGGCATCTTTCAACTCAGATGAGGTTAATCACTCCTGAAAATGGGTTTGTTTTTTGTTTGTTTTTTTAGATTAAATTAGAATAGGTTAGCCTTTATTGTCTTCTTCTTGTCTTATAATTTCATTTTAGATCTTGAGTTTTCAGATCATCTACAATGTCTCCGGCTGTGTTTGTATATGTGCATTATCCCCAGTGTGATGTCACTGCAGTATGATTAGGTGTTTGGCTGTAATTCTGTGCTGTCTACTTATTGTGGTAAGAAATTTAACTAGATGTATTTTTGGAAACTACACGGCAGTCAGTTCATTTAGCAGGCGAATTTACTGTTTATTTTTTTGACATCAAACCAGAAGCTCACACCAAAGATAGACACTTGAGCCACATTTCCAACATTTTACCATAATTTACCATTAAAAATAACAATTAAGTGATGACAAAATGACAACTTCTTTCAATTAATAACAAATAAATAAAACACATATGTGAAACATTAACTGTAGATACAGCTCCTGGTGATTATATTAAAGAAAAATATTATTTTGAATTAAATTGCAATTTTGCATATTAGAGTCCCATGAATAAATATCGGGCACATCAAATAAAATCAAACATAACGTGCACTGATATAAAATACATTCCACTGGTTTGCTCCAGTTTGGTTGTAATGAACATTGCATACATATATTATCATACAAACTGTAGGCAGTCCTTGATTTAAAGGTCCCCTGTTTGCATTCGAATGCATTTTCACTTCTGGGTATATCTTAATATTCAATGCTTGATGTGAATTTACATGTATGAAAGATACAATCTTTACGGGCACAAACTCCATCACATCCACAGAGAACAGCAAGATGAGGACTGATAGTTAATGGAATGGCTTAAGAGCAGCACAGCAATTGGCAACAAGACACTAACGAAACAATACTTTGTGATGAAGGCACTATAGGCTTTGAAATCATGTGTTTGGACCTGTGCTGTGTGTGGTCTTCCTCAGGACTCACCTTCCTCTTTGAAGAAGTGCTGCAAACAACTACAGCTCTGAAAGCTCTGACTTGTGTTATGCGCCCTCTGCTGTCAACCATTTAGAGTGAACATGAAAATCTAAATTGGGACTATACAAGGTAAACCCAGAACTAAACCAGGACTAGAAAAAGACCAAACCAAGTCTATATCAGAAGTAAACTTGGCACAAATCAGAACCAAACCAGGATGTGTGAACGTAGCCGTAGTGGAACGTGACACAACCACTTTAAAGCTTGAAAAGGCGACAGCTTCAGCATGCAGGATTGCACAAACAAGCATGAATGTAACAAAATGCAGATGTGGTATATTTTTGAAGAGAAAACAACATTATAACATAGCAGCTCAGTAGTAGTTTTGACATGTATTAACAAGTAAATATTGACATTGTGCAGTTCCACTGAAGTGTCATCCACCACACAGTCCTGCGTTTGTGCGTGGTTAAGGTAGCTTCATGGGTTTATTTTTCAAATACATTTTTTGTAGAACAGGAATTTAGATATGTATCTGATCGCAAAAAGTGTGCCTGCACAGTCATAGTATTCATTTCTGCATACACAAGGTGACGTTTCGGGCGTCAGCCGTTCATCTGATGAAGAGCTGAAGGACTGTTTTCTTCCTAGGGTAAATTTGCTCAAACATCAATCAAACACAGAAATATAAAATGACACAAGAAAGAAATAAATAAAAAGAAAAGTTAAAGGTGCACAGTCAAGTAATTAACATTGATCAAATGTAGATCAATGTTTCAATTTCATGAACTCAATTTCATTTGTGTGATTGAAATATAGTATATTCTCTCATTTGTTGGTGTTCGCAACAATAGCAACTATAAAAGGAGTGGCTGGAAATAATAGGCTGGAAATAATAGGCAATTTAAAAGGTTCTTGTCTTCTTCCATTCAATTAGTTTTTGTTCTTTCCTCTAAACGCTGTCTAATCTGAGCTGATGTAGACCGCCCCTTCGCTCCGCCTCGCTGCTGCTGCCGTTAATATGACCTCAATTCACTCACACACACTTTGACAGACTTTGAAAGGAAAAGAGTGAATCTGAACCCAAACAGTCTAAATTGATCGATTATAACCTCCTTTACACTGTGCATAATTTACATATTTACATACATAAACAGAGTACCATCTGCCCTCCCTCCCTTGGTTTTCCCCTTATCCCGGACCTTGAGAATGCAGGTGGCTGGAAGAACCCGAGTCAGACCGACCCAGCAACATAAACATGAGATAACATTTGCACACACCGCCCGCGCTCCCCCCTCTATCTTCTTGTTTGTGACCCTGTCCTTTATCCACTGAAAAAATTCCATCACGTGACCACGTGTACCGTATTCCCAATATCTGTTGTATATTGTGTATTAATGTTTGCTTGCTATACTGTTCTTGTTTTTCTTTTCTGAGAGTTTTGTTAGCGCTGGAAACGGCTGCTTCTTCTGGAATTTCCCCATTGTGGGACAATTAAAGGATCTCTCAATCTCAATCTCAAAAGTCTCAGTGAGTTTTCCAGTATGTTTCAGTTGCAATCTGACCTTCGCAGACAAATAAACACAGCTTTAGACGGCGCAATTTACATATTATTAAGTCTTTTGAGCAGTTACTTATGAATGGTGACGGTGACTGGCAGCATGTTCTGTAGCAGCTCCCCAGAAGACTGCTGCGAACTGTCAGGGGCTAGCCTCAGATGCATGCTCCCGTCCCCCGCCACCGGAGCCACCCGGAACCCCCGATAGGTCGACCGCACCGCCACCAGGAAGTGCCTCTTAAACGTGTCACTCAGCGCTATGTAGATAAACGGGTTGATGCAGCTGTTAGCGTACCCCAAGCTAATCGCGATGTTATACGCGTACATGAAGGCGAAAGTCGGCCGCTGCACCCCGAGGTGAACCAGTTGCAGGATGTAGTGAGGCGCCCAGCAGATGAAAAACGCCACGCATATCGCCACAGCCATGCGCGTCACCTTGCGAGTCCTGATCCTCAAATTGCGCTGGGGAAGTGGCGCAACCGTGACCGACATGTTCTGGAGAATCTTGAAGAAGACGCCGCAGATGACGACTAACGGCAGCGCGAAGGCCAGCACGAACTGATACAGCGTGAACCAGTACGTGTCGGTGGCCGGGTTGGGCAGCAGCAGCGCACATCCGACCGTGCCGTCCTTTAGCGGCATGAGACCGGTGTACATCCAGACCGGGGTTATGGACACCAAGGAAAAGACCCAAACGAGCGCCACCGCGGCTCCGGCCATGAACGGCGTGCGGATGTGCTTGAAGCGGATGGGGTGCACCGTGGCCAGGTAGCGGTCCAGCGTCATGACGGTGAGGATGTAGGTGCTGACGATCTGGCTGTTGGAGTCCAGCGCGGTGATGACGGTGCACATGGTGGAGCCGAAGCACCAGGAGCCGCGGCCGACCAGCTGGTGGATGAGGAAGGGCATGCCGAGGAGGAAGAGCAGGTCGGCGATGGACAGGCTGAAGATGAAGATGTCCGGGCCCGTCTGCTGGGAGCACAGCTTGGTCTTCTTGACGATGGTGTAGATGATGATGGTGTTCCCGAGCAGGCCCAGCAGACAGATGACGCCAAAGATACTGGGCATGAGCACCGTGGTGTACTGCTCGTAGTCTGCTGTGGAGGAAATGGACATGCAGTGAGTGAAACGTTTTCAATTCTCTTGCATAATATGTTCACAAGTCTGTATCATCACAAACTGGTTTCAAACTTGTAATGCATCGATTAAGCTTTGACAGTGCCAGTGTCAATGTAAATACGTGGGTTATGAGTATCTGTCAATACTAGGGGTGTTCACGGTTAATCACTCAATTGACAAACTGTCATTAAAGCTGGGGTACCTGATTTCTGAACTTGAGGAAGGAGGTATTTAAATCTATCTAACTCTGCCCTAGCTCTCGCAAACCCTTTGTATTCACATTTTCAGGGAGTGCGCAGCTTAAGAACAGCTTTTTCAGACGGCGAAGTGAAGCTGCAGTGGACCACTCAGGCACAGCCAATCGCAGCACTGCTTTTTTTTTTCCTGGTTGACAAGAAATAAAACACTTATTAGCTGAAGACGGCGCGTAGTATAGTTTTGCAGGAAAACACTACATTTATTTATTTACAACAACAAAAGTCAAGTAACCCAGCTTTACCGAGAAATTTCTTTTTGCCCCCTTAGCTGGCAACTTTTATATTTGCTTTGTCTTCTATGTTAAAACACATTGAGCCACCAGAGAGAGCGCTTTGCTGAACTGAGCAAACCTGAGGAACATTGTGATACTTTTTATGGTCTATTAATCTTACATGGTTTGTTTAACGTAGATCTCCCACTGGATTTAAGAACTATGTATTTGGGCCTCAAAACTCCTGCTATGGACTGAATAAACGGTGGGCCATCAACTTTTTTGTGCAGCTGAAATCTCCACCGAGGGAGGAGCCTATTTTCAGCTAACATCGTTTTCATTTATCAGATATATAAGTAAATGTGGGGTGCACGGTGGCAGAGTGGCTAGAGTATCTGCCTCTCAATAAGGAGATCGTGGGTTCGAATCCCAGACCACCCCAACATCGTGGTTTCGAATTCCGAACCACCCTAACATCACACAATCTCTCTGGGTGGAGTCTGCATGTCCTCCCCGTGTTACCGTGGGTTCTCTCCGGGTTCTCCGGCTTCCTCCCACCGTCCAAAGACATGACTGTGTAGGTTAATTGACAACTCTAAATTGTCCCTAGTGAATGAATGTGAGAGTGAATGGTTGTCTGTCCTTGTCCGTGTCTCTGTGTCAGCCCTGCGACGAGTTGGCCACTGTCCAGGGTGTACCCCGCCTAAGGCCCAAAGTCACTGGGATAGGCTCCAGTCACCCGCGACCCCTAACGGGAATAAGCGGTAGAAAATGAATGAATGAATAAGTAAATGTGTTGCTACTTGTGTTTTTGATACTTTCTGTTAAAGGTCCCATATTCTGCTATTTTGCCCTTTACACAGTCTTTTCTAAGGGCTTTGTTGATAAAATTTTGCGTTGTACAATATCCATAACATAACAGTTTCCAAAAAACACCCATTTCTTGGACTGGCCCCCCTCCTTGCAAAAGCAAATGGCTCCCTCTGAGATCTGACCCCCCCGAACAGAGAGCAGGCTGCTCCCCCACCCAACTCGCGCGCCTCCCCCGCCTAACTTGTGCCGAAGCCTAGAGCGGAGATGTTGCGCATGTGCCGTGTGCTCCGGTAAACAGCGATACACAAACACAGGAATAAACCTTTTATGCGTCCTGACGGTGCGTCGTGCTGAGTCCTACGTCCTGGATCTGACCTGGAGTGTGACGTGCTCCAGTACCTCGACGACGGACGTTGCCGTTTGGTAAATAACAAGCTAACTCTTCGATCTGTCGTATCCATCGTGTAATTACTGTGTAGCATTAGCATTAGCTGTGTTTATTCTGCGGCTGCGCGCTTCCTGGAGGCGTGGCTTAAACACCACGTCATCCATGGGAAGCCGCGTCATCCATGGGATGAGCCCCCGTCTGCTGCTCAGCCGAGGGGGACAAGAAAGACAGTTCTCTAGCGAAAGCATGCGGGAATCAATTAAAAAAAAAACACTTTGGGCACAACATACGAGGCCCAAATAGCACTGTAGGAAGGTTAAAACCTCTGAAAAGTCGATTTTGCATGTTATGGGACCTTTAATTATGTCTTTAGTCCTAGTCTTTTTTTGAAGCTAAAACAATGGACAGCAGTCCCTCTGCTCTCAGCCAATCAGGAAATGTTCTGCCGTCAGCACAAACCCTGCCCACCTGAGCTTCAACTTCTGAACTGTTTGGAACCATGGCTGAAGATATGTGGATCTGGTGTATAAGTGGGTTGTGGCGAGAGGAAAAAAAAAACCTGAAGCTGAAAATTGAAAACATGTTGTATACATTTGAATATATTTTCTGAAGTGTTTGTTTGATTATCTTTCATGGAAACTCTACAAAAATAAGGACCAACACAGAGCGGAGGCTTATTTGTTAATTGTTAATTTGTTAATTTGTTAATAGTTTATTATTAATAAACACTCCAACAGAATAATTGAGCACTTGTGTGTGGATGTGTCATGTTGTTTTGCTGTTTGCACAATCACTTTAGGAAATCCTTCAGAAAATAATGGTCACATATTTATACTGTATAGCGCTTTTCCACCTTCGAGGCACTCAAAACGCTTTACATCAAGGAACCATTCACACACCAGAGCACGCAGACACTGGAGGATGTTTAAGTCAGGAGCAGGATTCGAACCTCTGACCTTCGGCTCAGAAGACAATCTCTCCGCCAACTGAGCAGAATATAGACAGCTGCCTGGTGCCAGTAGATTAGAGCTTTTCTTTATGTAAAACACCTTGAAAGAAATGTTCACAATCTTCCGTGGCGTTATGTGCAGGCTCTCAGCTGCTGCCGTGCGCTCAGGCTTTGTGTGTGCTGCTGCTCTGATTGATTCTCGCTCAAAATCTAAACCGTACTATTGGTTCAAGGCTGTGGCGTTTGCCTGAAAATTGACATAAAGATAAAGCAGTACAAATACAAGTATGTATTTAATTAGTTTATTTACCAGGGACGTTGAAAACACACGTACACATTAAAACTGCATATTATAAACAATGAAAACTTGAAAATGTCGAAAAATACAAATCATGTCAAAGTTAAAACCAATGCGTTATAGTTTAGGAATGTTCGTGTTGGCAAGTTTGATTAATAGAAAGCCACTTTTTCTTGTAAGTGGCCGTTTCCCTGATGAACACCGGTACTTCACTCCACTTCCACTGCTGTGCCGCTCTCACTGAGAAAGATGCACGGCCGAACACACTTTTTCTCAGTGGAACAACACGGTCACCTCTGAGTGCACTCCTGGTGTTTGGATCAGCAGCAGATCTTACATTGAGAAACTGTTCAAGGAGAGGGGAGGACAAGCCATGGACCACTTTAAACTTTAAACATAAATTCATATACTAAATCATATTATGCCAATTCAAAAGCGTATCTTTTAGTAGGAGCACGTGGTGGTATCGCTCTGGGGTTACAGTTTGCTTATAAAGAGACTCCAGTGGTTTAAGCATCGTTGCATTTTTATTAGACCATTAGATAGTTAGGCAATAAATCTTATGGAAAAAAATCATGGCTTCAGCTGCGTGGATAGATAGAAAACAAAAATTGAGTATGAGTTTTTCTGAAAATGTGCACGCGGCTTGAGTGGCAGCAGAATGGATCACACACAGAAAAATATTGTATTCTGTGCGTGCTGCTTCTGTGTCCTCCTCCATGTTGTGTTCACCAGCAAAAGCAGAGAGACCTTTCTGGGCTCACCGCCTACAATACATACTTTTGGAGGATACAGGAACAAGGCTTTCATAAATAATGGATGACGTACCATTATTTTAAGAAATATCGACTTGACTGATATTATAACTGAGCTTTGGAAAATGGAAAGTTACATTTTTACTTAATTTGTTACCGGACAAATTTAGACTTTGGACCACGTGGGACAATGGACTGGACTGCTAAACTACATGATTAGGACTACGTAAATTGTTTGTATGCTCCCCCTCACCGTGTCCTCTGTTTTATGTTCTAAAAAAAAAAAAAAAAAGGAAAAAAAAAAAAAACCTGAGGAAAGAAAGGCTCTAAAATACCTCTTCCAGTTGTCTCTATTTGCATATGTTTACCACACAGAAAATGTAACTCTACAAAGTTCTTAAACTAGTATTAGATCTGCTAATGATATGTGTATCTCGCTGTATTAGTTATACACATTATCAATCTGGACAGGTCCCCGTCGAAGAAATCCAGTTGAGAGAAAAGCACCAATTTCCTCTGCGTTCTCAAATGCACAAAACACTTCTATGTGCACGTTTTCAAAGGCAAAATAGTCTGTAAATGTGTTGAAATAGGCCGAAGTACATCTGTCGGCGCCAAACCACAATGCTGTGCTGTGATTGGTCCAGCACACAGCGGCTCAAACCCAACAGCGGGAGGGCATCCAGATGGATTCTCAAGAGTCTGTTAACTCACAAATATTGCGATAATTCATATGGCAGGGCCGGGTTATAGATGCGTGGGAGTAAAATTTCAAACTTGTTTCCAGTGACAAAAAGTTTTAGATTGTAACTTTCTGGCCGTTTCATACATTATAAAGCAATAAACAGCTGGCCCGTATGAGCTATTTATTCCACCCACTTACATCATAATTAAAAACAAGATATAAACTACAATCTATTTTTTCCAGTGCTAGTATATTGCAAAGATTTATGCAAGTTTCCATCTTCTCTCATTATTACCAACATAAAACATAGCTACTCTTTTTAAAAATAGTTTTGAAGAATCTCTTTATAAATTACTGTAAATGACCATCCATTTTAATTAGATGTTTTAATCATTGTAAAGACAGGCATTTGTTGATGCAGAGCCATTGTCGGAAATTGTTTTTCTCTTGTATATACGCACAAAGACTCCCTGGATGTGCTTCATTTCAGTAAATTGCACTAGAAAATGAAATTTTCCTTTATGAATGCCTCCTGCTTTAGCTACACTGTAAACCCAAATAGTATTCTTTACTTGTCAAATGTCAGTAAGTTTACTAAAAGCAAACAAAAATAGGGTATTTACTGAAAATTGTGGAGTAATATAATGCTTTTTTAAAGTATGAGTAACATTTACTAGACTTCTGTAAGTAATGTTACTCACAAAGTGTAAACATTAGTCTAACTTTCCTTTGGACTGTGATGTTACTTATCAAAACTAAGTAATATATTATATTTTGAATCAAGAGTAATGTGACAAACTGAAACTTAGCCATCTTACTCACAAGGTCCAACTGTTATGAAGTTACCTATCAAAAGTAACATTACTTGCCTACAAGTAGTAAACTAAACTCATGGAAGTACAAGGGTTATTGGACATGCGCACTCCCTCACTCTCTTTTCCCGCCTGTGGACGACAGACTGAGCTGAGTCATCGAAAGGAAGGATTTAACTTTGTCTAATTTAAGGTAATTATTTGGTTTATTTGATATTTGTTCTTTCAGTTAGTGATATTATTGTGATTAACATCAGTTGTAAATGTTTATTAGACGCTACAATACGAGAGAGTTATTTGGAAGTTGTGGCTTCCCTCCTTAAAGGGAGAGCTAGCTAGCTAGCTCGGTTTAGCTAAAGTAGGCTACTGACAGACTGCTAATGAAGTAGCTTCAACCGTTTCACTTGTTGTCACTCTGGTTGTTCAAAACGGACTAAAAGACTTTTTGTGTGTAATTTTACTTCCGTCATTACATTAGCTGCTCCTGGGCGTGTGTGTGGACATTGGCTTATGGTAAACTGCTGTTGTTGAACATTTGAGTTGTTTTGTGACATTTTCAAGCACTTGACACGGAGAGCAACATTACTAGCTTTACTATTTCACTCAATACCACAATATGTGTCGTGTCGGGATACATTAAACTTGTCTACAATTTCTCTTGAACGTGACGCCTTAGCGGAGAGGACATGCACGAAGGAGAGACGCAGAACTGGCTCGTGGTGAAATTATTCATTGTTGGTAACAACGTACTACTCAAACTAGAGTTGTACCGTGGCTTTTCAAAGCGGTCACATTGAAATGTACACGCATGACCAGTCCTACCTGTGGCTACGGTCTCTCCTAGTCCACACCTTTCTCCTCTCTAAACAGCACGCGTGCGGTGTTGTTGTCACCGGCTTTGATCGCGCACTCGCGAGACAACGTACTCACACGATAACCATTCATTAACACAAGGAATAGAATAGGAATTGCGGTGAGCTCTGGCGTGGGGCAAATCATTTCAATCTATCGGAAAGAATCCGGATCACCACGGCACCTCCGCACGGCGCGATCTGAGCTCCTCGCAGTTTTAAAGCTACAGAAAAGCTGTGGTCACAGCACCGAAGTTGGACCGCGTGCAGTGTCCCGGGGAAGCAACGAGCACGAACAACACGGAGATAACCTGTAACAGTTCTATGAGATTTAAACTAACTCTAGTGTGTTTGCAGAGGATCAAGGTGTTTCCTACGTATACGTTTTCTCCGTCAAGTTTCCTTTGATGCTGTGTTTGTGACGTGAATCTGAGGAGCTGCATGTCCTTCATACACTGTGAGGTAATACTAGGTTTGCTGTGTAACTCCAATTCCAATTCAAGGTGGGTACAGTATCCAAATATTGTACTCAAGTAAGAGTAACTGTCTGGGTGTAACATCTGATTTATAATTTGAAGTCAATTTCATTGGAGTCAAAACATTAAGCAAAGCTCAAATCTGGTATTTTCACACAAAGCTACCAAACTAAATCATATCTTAAGAAACAAGAAACACATGTTTAAATCATTTCTTATTGTCAACATTAAGCTTTTGTCACTTGTAGATTTACTCAGAGGGAAGAGGAACCAACATTTTTACTCAAGTAAGAGTATAGTTACTTGAGTAAAAATGGTACTAAAGTAGGAGTATTGTGTCTGAATGTTACTCCAAGAAGTACAATTTCTTGGGAAAAGTTACTTGAGTAAATGTAACTGAGTACAACCCACCTCTGGTAATTATGTGAAATGATTAATGTATTGGCACTAAAATCTTTAAATTTGAAGTGAAGGGCGAATTAAAGTTTGTTTACAGCAGTTCTTAAACTGTTAAACTAATTAGAGAATTAATCATAATGTAGGCCTTATTCGCATAATATTCAAGGAGTCTCTTAAATAATAGCCTATTGGTGCTATAATGGTAATAGTAAATCTTTTTTTTTTTTTTAATAGCAACAGCTTTTGTTGAATAGGCCTTTTTAGTCAAATTGGATCTGGTCTTGTAAGAAATTCTGTGTACAATTTTGTGTACATGACATCTAAAAGAAACTAGTTCACTGGGACTTGTCTGGACTGGATTCTAAACTTCAGGACAGTGTGCGAACAGCAGTGACCTGAAATTGGACTAAAGTGTCTAATTTCAATGGGAGCAGGGAACATTTTCTAATTTCTCGCTATGAAATTAGAAGATGATTTTAGAATGCTAAATGCTAGTATACCATGCTCTGTTGAAGATGCTCATAAGTTGTTGTTTTTTCTTTTAAGGCTCCAGTTGTTTCACGGCCTTATCGACGGAGGATTTACCAACTCAAAGGTAATAAATTGAATAATTAATACGATTCTTTTCAAAATTTAAGCACATCCAAGCGTATTGAAAAAAAACCATAAACAGAACAGACATGGTTGTTGTAGATTTTGATTAATTGAAGAGGGTTGCTCTACTCTTCTTGATTTAAAAAAAACTGATAGCTAGAGTAATCTGATAGCCAACATTATATGGATACAGTGTTTTGATTTAATTATTGTTCATGTAAAAGAGGCCGACACAGTCTCTACATTTAAGACCAGCTCAAAACGTTCCTCTTTGAAATAGCTTATGGTCAGGCCAGTTAGGAACAGAAATAAAAACCTACAGTTTTAGCTCCGCTGCTCTTGGAGCACTTCTGCTGGGGGAAGTATGGAGCTGAACACTGTCCTCTGGTTTCATCAACAATATTTAAGATTTTAGTTTACGTGTGCTGCTTTTGACATGTTTTCACAACTCTGGACGCCCATCAAGGTAACTGAAGTTGTGATTATGTTTTAACAAAATAAATTGAATTGAATTGAAAAACCAAAGTTTGGATTTTTGGGGTTCACTGTTAAATACAGAAAACTGTTAAATGGATCTATTGCTTACTATACTACAAAAACTACTACAATGTGCTCTCATTCTGTGTTTTTTTTCTCAGCCTGATGCTGCAACTGCAAGAACTGCAGTACTGTATGGCCCTCATATCCTCCTTGGAGATAAATCAGCAGAGTTCTTAAAGAAATGCTAGGTAAGTGTCTTAAGTTTTCAAAATTTCCAATGGTTTTGTTTACTGTCTCTAAAGAAGTTAACACAACTCACACCTAGTGTACACTGAGTCCAGTCCAGTCGCGGTCCGGGACCCGCGCGGGTCTCTTGCAGACGCCTGTCACACCAGCTCCGGTTCACTGTGGTCCGGTTTTGACGAAAGTCACGTAGATTCATGTGGTTTCGCGTGAGAAACACTCGTCAAACATGAAAGCCGCACGGACGCTGCGGTGTCGGCAAAAATGCCGGACCAGCCGCGCAGGCCCGAGGTCGGTGTGACAGGGCGCGATGATTTTAAGCACTTTCTAAGTCTTGTAGGACCCGAACCAGAGCGGACCGAGTCAGTGTGCATCCGCCGTTAGTCATGTTTGTGGGTTAGTTGGGTTTTGTTTTTTTGTTATTGTGATAATTAATCTATTACTCTTATTTTTAACAAGAGGCCCTGATGTCAGTTACATGTCTGTAATGATTTAAAAATCCTTTTGGGGATGAATAAAACTAATTGTCAAATGCTGGGCCGGGCCAGAATGTGGATGGTAACAGATATGTCTTCACCAGATTTCTTTCATCAGACAACCTTACATTTCCTGTCACTGCACTCACTCATTGTGAGTGCAGGACACTCACGATGACAACAAGTGCACTAACGATATTTTTTCGATATATTGTGCAGCCATAGTCTATATGCACGAGTGCTCTTCCACTGCTGTTCAAAGCCTTTGATAAAGAGTCGCTTTTGCCCTCTTATGACATTTTTGGCATTATCTTATTACATTACATTATATTTACAAAAATGAGCTGCCATTTAACTATTTAAGCCTGGTTTTTCAGGATTAACAAACATAGAACAATATTGTGTAGAGGAAAAATACTTTTCTTTACAGTTTCAAAATGATGACATATATGCAATCAAAAACTAATGCAATTTTGTCTATGTAGGATTGGGATGTGGACACAGACTTCAGAGATGTAGACGTCGGCCTTTTGATGGTCCTTCCAGAAGACGCACCATCAAATCCACACAAAATTGGACTTTTAAATTGCATGCAATTTTATCAATTTACGGACATTTTTAAAGCCATTTAAAAAAAATTTGGATTGTTCATCTTCACTTGATGTCATTGCATGTTTCCAATTCTCATGTAAAAAAGTTAGAGAATTAAAACAATTGCATTTAATTAAGAATGTTTTATTTAATGTACATTTTCATTCCATTGAGTACTGGAAGGGGACACTATTACTACAATAGCAGTATATTATATTGTAACCTTATAGTAATACAATTTTATATAAAGATATAGATAATGTTACATATGGATCAATTGGGTGAGTAGCCTTTACTATGACAGTTTAGTAAGTTTACTAATGACTGATGAGTAATTTAACTACAAATAATGATATCAGACCAACAATTAAACTTTGGTTAACTAGTCAAATATTAGTTTTACAAACTTAAAATGTATTGATCACTTTACTGGGTTTTTCTTAGTAAGCTGTACTTTCATATTTTTGGTTACTTTACTCATGACTGATGAGTAATTAAACCACAAAATATTATAATAGACCCACTTAATGGGAACTTGTTTGTTTACTAGCAAAACGCAAGTTCTACAAACTTAGCATTGATTACTTAAGTGAACTCTGTCTTTTCTATCAAGTTTACTAGGGTAATTTAAGGCAATCGGTTTCCTGGGTTTTTCTAAGTAAACACTACTATCGGGGTTTACAGTGTATGCCAAATTTAGCCTACAGGGACCGCATTATACAAACGGCTGATCACATTCTCTTTTTGACAACTAGCAACGCACTGCGGGAAGAGACACTTATTAATCTGAATTGCAAAGCTCAAAACCCCCTGATGTGATACTGATAATATGGGCAGTTATTTGATGTTTCCTTTGAGTTTACATTGAAAACTAGAGCCAATATGGCGAAAGTGGTAAAAATCACTTTGTAAATATATAATAAAAGATTCAACTTTTACATTCAGTAACATGACACGTAGGCCGTGTCATCTGGTGTCCGAATGTTTCCCCCGGTCCCCAACCCCCTTTCCCTACATAGTCCCCACACCCTTTAGTGGACTTCACTTTTTCCGCCCCGCCCACTTTTGCCTGTTTTTGCCACCGATCCGCACTACTGTAGTAAAGGCATTTCCAGTTTCGAATTGTGCCTTTCTCTTCAGCAGGTCGTGTGACTCTGGCGACTGGGAGGATTTCTGCAATGGATAATGGTCAAACTCGCCTGACACGCACACATTTGTGGACTAAAAATGATCATACAAGTTTTATTTAACATGGATTGCACATTAAAGGAGCTATACCTGAGTTTTACTATGTTACAAACAAACAAAACTAATATTAAACTGTGTGTAGAGTTCCGAATGTATGCCTTACTTTCCAAACATATTCCTAGAAATCTAATTATTCAACATGGTGAGTTTATAAACACTTTTCACAACAACAACTAGCATGCCCACTGCAAACTTCCTGATTCTCGTACAATAAATAGCTGCATAATCAGATGCGGAGAACACACAGCGATTTCATTTCAACCCCAGAGCTGCTTTGACAATATCTCTGTACTGGGGGAAAAATATTTAGCTCAAGTTTAAACACTCTGCTGACCTACTAAATAATCCAGTTAGTTTGGTGTTTAAAGGGAATGTACCCAATATTTGTCCACGTCCCTCAGATCTGACCTGTTGTTCCTAAAACGCCTGAGTAAAATGAGCCTCATTTTAAACTTTCACTGTTTCTGAACCTTTCGGACACAAACCATTGGCCGGACTCTTTGTGAAGCTGAGACTCTGTAGTTTTAGCCTGATGTCTGATTTATTCTAATCACAAGTGTGAACAAGCTCTGCAAAGACGACAACCAATATTTAAAGTCTGCCTAAATGTTCTTTGTTAAATATATGAGTAAAGCTGGTGCCTGATTGACACTCGTGTGGGCTTTTGCTGGGTTTTGACAATTACTCTTTAAAAGCTGAAGATAATTTAACTAAAAGTTTGTTTTAGGGACTTGTAATAAAGTAAAAACTTCCAGTCAGAATCCACATAAAAGTGTAATTTTAATTTGTGCTTTTGGAGTAAAAACTGACTCTTAATTAATCCCAGAATGTTTGATTTAACTGTAATTGAGGGGGTTACAACCTTCTTTGTGCCTCTGTATAACATTTCCAGCAGCTTGATGGTTTCCTTTTATCAGATGGTGGATAAAAAGGAACAAATTAACAAAATGAAAAACAGAGTCACAGCTGGTTTTAACCCCTTACCATACGGGCCTGTTAATCACTCAAATGAGCCCCAATTCAAACTGAAGCTGTTTCTGAACCCTTCGGAGCTCAAACAAAAGGCACGGCTCTATGTGAAGCTGAGACTGAAGCTGAGATTTTCAATTCCGCCTTGATTTTCTTTGTTAAATATTTGAAGAGGTAAAGAGGTAAACACTAGTTTGGGTATTTGTTGGGTCTTGGCAAATGCTCTTTTACAAGATGAAGCTAATTTCACTAAAAATCAGATTTAGAGGCTTGTAACAAAAAAACCAAAAAAAAACTTTTTTTTTTTTAATTTATGGGTTTGGAGTACAAACTGTTACTGGTTCATCCCAGAATGGTTAATTTGAAAATAAGAGGGTTACAGCTTTCTTTTTATACTCAACATGTCCAGCCGCTTCATAGCTTTTAACAAATGGTGAATAAACTGGAATCAATTAAGAAAGCGTCGCCCCCTTGGTATTCTCCTACCCTTGTATCTGCTTCATTCAGTCGTGTTGTGCCTAAGACCTGCCCCCCTGCTATCCACTGCGTTTTTTCCGACTCTTACAGTGCATTGTGGTCTATACACTACACGAACGGTACTTTTCAAGACGCATTGTGGGAAAATAGTGCTCTGCTATTTTCACCTGCTGGACATTCAGGCGTGACCTCTATATAGTGGCCAGTGTATGGACAGTGTTGGACAGACTGCAAAGAATGGGCTGAGGTTGGAATAACATCAGAAACCACACCCAGGTCCGGACTTAGAAGACGACCATCCCACTTCCACTGGAGCCGTTTCTACTGTCGCCATGACGACAGGAGCACGCTGGGTCAAAGCAGCCGCTGTAATTTCATCTTATTTAGTTTTGTTTTTGACACTATGCCACAGTGCTGCGCTCCATTTGCTCAGATATATCAGCAATCACACAACAGGACAGAGAAGCTTTCCTTTCATCAATTTCCGTGGGAAGAAAAAAAAGTGGCCTGAGCATAAGGTGAGCTGCAAACTTAATTTTTCACTCTGGAAACAATGGCCTGGATTGAGAAGTGTTGTAGATGCGGGTGCTGTTATATAAATGAAGGAATACGCCTTAAACGCATGAAAAACAGAGCTAGGTCATTTTAAACTCTTCATTAAGTTATTGTTTACTTACCTACTTCAGTGCGACCATCCTAATTAAAGTGCGTGTGACAGGTTTTTATAATTTTCAAATTTTGACTTGATTCAGTGTATTAATACCTGTCGTAAATATAAATTATAGTTTCACACCAATCAGGTCGCTGTTTGTGGAGAAAAGTTGAAAAATCAGTTGAAAATGGCAGGAAGTGAACAAATGGATGACATCACACTAGGGAGACAAAGGTTATGCACAATTTACATAAAAGAAACTACTTTTTTGACTCTTTAAACAAAATAAAGGTGTTCACATGTTCTTTCTGTGACATTTGAGTTTTGGTGCAGTGTACAGGATGGTTTCTTGGTAATACCCCAGTGTGATGTCATCATTTAAAACCAGGAAGTAAAATTAAAAACCTAAAAAAAATAGCGAACTCGGGTCAAATTTGTGAAGATTTTAGCAGAATTTGAAATATATTTATCTTAACTGCATTCTAGTACAATGAGTAGTCCAACCCTCCATAGGCACTTTAATCACGGCGATGAGTTTAGAAGTGCTTTTCACAATTTTCAGGGCAGAGTTTGCTGTCATAGTGAACCTAACATTTAGCATCTTAGCGGAAAATAAAAGGCGCGTTAATTAAATGCAGCCCTCTCACTTTTACAATATATCTGCATCGGTTCATGTACCACCCGCAGCCATCTTGATTCTGGTCGCCGATGTAAACAAACGTCAAAGAAAATCTGCATAAACTGCTCAGATATCAGAACAGTCCTGATCTGAACTGTCGGCTGAGGTTCTGACGATTATCAACAACAAAAGACATCGTGCAAAAGTACAGCCGCATTTTAAAAACGCAAATGTTGCTTTGTCGCTGCGAGTTATGTAGAAAATGTTAATTAATTCTTAGTATTGGTGAGTATGCTGCCTTCACGTGCTCTGGGAATTATGCTAAATGCCCCCCAGTTTGTAATTTGTGGTGGGAAACTGGGAAACAATTTGGTGCCGCCGTTGAAAATAACCTTTTATCGCTCACTATGGCGGACAGCAGAAAAAGAATCACAATAATAAAATTTCAAATGTTTTTCCCCCTGTTTGCACTGCATTTAGATGCTACAGAATTACACGGCTTACACACGCTGAACGTCATGTCTATTTCCACTTTGCGTGACAAAATAATAAGTGGAATTAGTGCTTTTTTCCCCTGAGCGAGCTGTAGTATATTGTCTTACGTGAATTTACTTGTTTAGTCTGTATTCACTTATATTTGTCCAGATAAAGTGTGTTTTCATTTTGCAGCTACCACAACAGCACTACCAGAGCGCACTCGTAATTACCACTTCCCACGTGGACAGGATCATCTTTTCCAGCGCACATGAAGGCAGCGTTAGCACCAGGGCCGCCGCTTCCATAAAGCACGTAACGCACAGCGCGTAGGGCACCAAGTGCTTTGAGGGGGCACCACATCGGCTGTGCCGTGGCCGCCTGGCCGTGGCGAAAACGAGCGGTGCCCACGCGGCGCATGCGGCGCCGGATGCGCTCGCCAAAGTGAAGCGCATGCACGTAATTTAATAAAACCGCGACGCCAAGGGCTCTCTCTCTTTCCTCCTCGGCTCCTCCCTCAGAGAACAGGGATGGCCAAGACCCACCAACTTTGCCAAGACCCCAGGCAAAGTTTGAGAGAATGATGAAGACGAGAGAGAGTCAGCGGAGCCTATTACCTGCCGCTCTGCAGCTGACGTCTGACTCTGAGGCGTTTAGGGGACATTTGGTGCGTGGGCTTTTACTGCACTTAATCCGTGAATAAATATGATGCCGATGATACATTCACAATGACAACAGTTCCTGTGCATTTCTTAAAGCTGAATAAACTATTTTTATTCATTTTTTGCAAAAAATAAATAAATAAATTGTAGTAGTAGTAATCATTTACAGTTACGAATATTTCGTTTCTTTTACCCTTTGAACTCACCACCAATTGGCACAGAAGCCTCATATGATGACTTGATAAACAACTTTGCAGCTAGAAAATGTAGACGTACACATTTGTAGGAGCAGTAATTTTTATTCAGTTGCCTGTTAATGTTTACATATACTTCACTTGTTGGATGATTTTATCTATATTCGTATTTGCACTTTTATTGGGTGGTATTTGTTTTACACTTGAATATTTAAGTTTTATTTAGTTATTTAAGATATTTATAAATATTTTTTGTTGGCAACTTACATTTCCATCTTGTGTTTATAGTACTATATATTGTTTATTTAATTTTGCATAGGGCACCAAAAAAGCTAGCAGCGGCCCTGGTTAGCACACAGGTCAAACGTAATTCACGATGGAAATATGGCTCGTGTCTGAACCTTTCCCTGTGTTTGGTAATAGTGCCTCACTAAGTACTAATTAAGTTTTTGTGCAATGATGAGCTTTTAGTGCTTACTTTGATGAAGATCTTTGCCAGTTAAAAGTCTGTGCAAAGTTGTGGGAAAAAAAACAACAACAAACAGTTAAGAGCCTCGATATCTGCGCTGACTGCCCTGTGAGACATTAGCTGGGAAAACCAACACCTTTAAGGCAACATTTGTGACCCAATTTTGCGTTTATGAAAAAGGAAACACTCGTCACTTCCCATAGAAACAATTGATCTCAGTTCTTGATTGAACCAATGGCACTTTCTGACTTTCATTAATCATTGAGTCTCCTCTTTAGCAGTGTTAAATAGAATTGTAGGTTTGTTGTTGGTTAGTTTTGGGAACCATTTTTACTTTAGGTAGCTAACGACGCAAATGTGTTCCTTATGATATGGACAATTTGACCTGAGTTACAGAGTTCTTTTCCTGACTTAAGTAAGCATTCATGTGCCTTTTTGTACTCAGCACTACATTGTTGTGGTTCAGTGCTGAGGACATTTCTCCATTTTAGCAGCTTTAGAATCAAGATCAAGAACAGGCCGTTTAAAGGGCCCATGACAGGTTGATGTACTAATTTTACTAAAACACAGATAAGATAATTATACTGGCGGTTCTGCTAAAGAATGAACTATATTTATATAGTATATATATGGGGTGCACGGTGGCAGAGCGGTTAGAGCTTCTGCCTCCCAATAAGGAGATCGTGGGTTCGAATCCCGGACCAGACCAACATCACACGATCTCTCTGGGTGGAGTCTGCATGTCCTCCCCGTGTTACCGTGGGTTCTCTCCGGGTTCTCCGGCTTCCTCCCACCGTCCAAAGACATGACTGTGTAGGTTAATTGACAACTCTAAATTGCCCGTAGTGTATGAATGTGAGAGTGAATGGTTGTTTGTCCTTGTCTGTCTGTGTGTGAATGAATGAGAGTGAATGCGGGACAACAGATGGAAATTAGCCCAAGGCTACAATCTGGTGTGTTTACAGCATGTATATCATGTATGTTCATTAACATGCGCTGTCCCGACCAAAAAAAATAAAAAATAAAATAAAAAAATAAAAAATATTTATCATATTAGGTTGACTTTGCAACTTTAGAGAATTATCTGTCCAAGCGCTTCACACTGCTACTATTGTTTTAATGTTCTTTAAAAAAAAGCCCAGGACAGAATTTTTCCAAAACACTGCCGCCTCAGCGGGATGTAACACGGCACTGTGAGTCAGGTATGAATACAAAGAGAAAGAGCGAGCGCATGAATGATGATGTCTCAATCAGCACAAAAGAGAAGATGAGGTGCTGATAGTGGCTCTCACAGTAATACACTGACTAATGGTGCACTGGGTTACTTTTCTGTGTTAGAGCTCTAACGGTGAGTGCATGTGCAATTTTGCCTCCTCTAATGAGTAATACAGTAAAAGATGTCCAAGATGGCGCCGCTGACGGATGCCCTGGCGTTTTGGGGCGCTTTGGACTGGCTGGTGGTGCAGCTCAACGCCCAGAAGACAGTGGAGATGATCGTGGACTTTAGGAAAGTCTCAGCCCCCTGCCCCCCCTCGCCCTGACAGACTCTACCATCGCCACCGTGGACTCTTTCTGCTTCCTCTGCACCACCATCACCCGACCATCAGCTCCATCATCAAGAAGGCCCAGCCAGAGGATGTACTTCCTGCAGCAGCTGAGGAAAGACAAGCTGCAGCAGATGATGGTGCAGATCTACACGGCCATCATCGAGTCCATCCTCACCTCCTCCATCACCTCCTCCATCACCATGTGGTACATCCTCACCTCCTCCATCACCTCCTCCATCACCATGTGGTACATCCTCACCTCCTCCATCACCTCCTCCATCACCATGTGGTACATCCTCACCTCCTCCATCACCTCCTCCATCACCATGTGGTACAGGAGCAACAGCCAGGGACAAACACAGACGCACATTGGGCACTCTGCTGAGAAGGTCATAATCTGTCCAGGACCTGTACGTCTCCAGAACCTGTGCATCTCCAGGACCTGTGCGTCTCCAGGACCTGTGCGTCTCCAGGACCTGTGCGTCTCCAGGACCTGTACGTCTCCAGGACCTGTGCGTCTCCAGGACCTGTGCGTCTCCAGGACCTGTGCGTCTCCAGGACCTGTGCTTCTCCAGGACCTGTACGTCTCCAGGACCTGTACGTCTCCAGGACCTGTACGTCTCCAGGACCTGTGCGTCTCCAGGACTCGGAGCAGGTCGATCACAGCTGACTCTTCTCACCTGGACATGGACTATTTGAGCCCCTCCCCTCGGGCAGGAGGCTACGGCCCATCTGGACCAGAACCTCCTGCCACAAGAACAGTTTCTGTCCCTCTGCTGTTGGACTCATGAACACTTTATAACACCTGCCACTTTAACAATAATATTATAAAAGAGCTGTCTATTTGCACTGCTACATTTGCACTAATGTCTGTCCAACAGTACCATTTCTGTATATAGTCCATTTTATCTAATTTAATTCTAAATCTTATGCATGCCTCTTTTTTATATACATATATCTTGCTACTATTTTATTCATTGTTTTATGTTTCACTTTGTCAAAACAAGTTCCTATGTTTGTGAAGTTTGATCACTGACAATGGCAATAAATCTGAGTCTGATTCTGAAAAGTGGCAGAACATGTTACCCATACAGTCGAAAAGCAATTCACTAGCAAGGACCACAACCTCAAGCTTGGATGCAGAAGTTTATTGGCGAACGAGAACAACGATAAAATGCATGAGAGTAGATGATAAATGCCGTTTTGGGGCTTCTAGCGATGAGGGCAGCAGGCTCCCGGGCCTCGATACCCCCCGACTAAAGGATAAGACAGAACAATTAGAAGAGGGTGGGAGGGAGGGGCACGAAATAACGAACACTGGTGTGTGTGACCGGGAAGTTTAAATAGAGTAGTCACCGGAAGGAGTGTGGAGGAGGTGTGGTCCTGCTCCCGAACTACAGATAACAGACTTATCTCCATAAAAGGACTACAACTACAACTACAAGTACTACAAAAATCTATTGTTTTGGGTGAATTGAAGTGTCCTTAATCTCTAACTGCCATTATCAAACAAAGCCATCTAAGCTTTGCACAGTCAGAGCAACTACGAAGAAACTATGTACTATGGTATATAATAGTAATTTTCTCAATGGACAAAAACAAGGCCATAAAAGCCAAGAAACATGTTTGCCCATTATTCTGAATGTCAGTGCATAACCTCTAGGTTGCATTCACGTTTTAGAATTTGGTGCTGTGATCCTCTCAGACAGAGGGCATGGGGGCAATATCTATGGCAAATTTGCTGTTTTTGATAGAGAAGAATTTCCCCTTGAGGATGAATAAAAGTCATTTTGATCCTGATTCTGAAATATCCTAAATAGAATCCAGAATATAATGTTGAACCTCCTCATTATTTGTTTGGGATTAGTTCCACAAACTTCCTATAATAATCTCATGGTTGAAAGGTCAAAAGTCCTTTCAACTGACAACAATCATGATGTTTCAGTTAATAATAGTACCACTTTCTCAGACTATTGTGAAATTTCATTCATTTCATTTCCCTTTTGCTTCTTCAGACTGATAGTGAAGATGTTGCAGATTGTGTCAGTGTTTGTTTCATGTGGCTAGACCCACTAATTAAAGAAATAAGAACCATAAACCAGGTCAACAGATCCACAATCTGACAGTCACCTGAGAATTCTGAACTTTTTCCAGCTCAATGTTAAAAAGCATTTTAGAATAGTCCAAACGAGGTTCATTTGGTCTTTACTGATTCAATATTTATTTATGATTTTTATTTCAGACCAGTGTTAGTTTTACCTGACAGTTTCGACCGCTCACTCTGAGACACGTCCTAAAGAAATCGGACTGCAGATGGCGCTGTTGTCCTGCCTCCACCGGTAGGAAAACCGCTCAAAACCTGTGTAGATCAGCTACAAGAGACGTCACAGCAACATGGAGTGACACTGATGAAGACGGCGAGTGAGCCGTCCAAACTGTCAGGTAAAACAAACTAACACTGGTCTGAAATAAGAATCTTAAAATATTTAATAGCATTTTAGCATGTTGTGATGATGTGTAAATGCAACCAAACGTAGTGTTTCTTTTGCCTTGAAGACCCTGCAGTGAGCCTGTGAGTCTCTCGATGAGCGGACCGAATGGCCCTGGCCCCTGTATGTCCAGCTCTAAGCGCAGTCCAAGACCTTGCTTTCAAATGTGCTTATTTTTGCACAAAAGTATTCTTGTGATTTGGCATTTATAAAAAAATAGACGTGACTGTCAATTTTTTTATTAAAAAAATAGACGTGACTGTCAATTTTTTTATTGGGTAGTTTTGAAGCATTCCGTCTTGAGATCAAAAGGGAAAAAGGAAAAAAGATTTGAAAAGAAAATCATGCACCAAATATTTTTTGTACTTTTTCAAATTCATTCAGTGCATGTTTCAAATTGCAAATGTGTAAGTTTTTGGTCCTCCCAAGTTTAAACTCTACTCTGCATTCTTTTGTAAGTTTTTTTTTTTTTTTTTTACAGAAATCTATATTGTTCTTAAAGGGGTTTATTTATTAATTTATTTTCTGTAAATAAATTACAATCTGTTTTGTCCCCCACCAGATATTGTAAAAGAAGCTATTCTTGTGAAAATATGACCAATAAGCGCTCTCTGCATCTAATTACAGAGCGTTTAGCGCGACACTGTCATTGTGTCACTTTTAATCGACTCAGAAACCGACTTTGGTCCTGTAGTGTCAGATTTTAATGCTTGGTGTAAGTCCTCTTTCTTAAAAATGATTGTCTCCAAAACCAAAGAGCTGCGGGTTGATTTTAGGACGTTCCCTTCTTCTCTCCCTCCAGTTTCCGTTAACTCATATCCAGTTGAAGTGGTACAACAATACAAGTACCTGAGCACCATCATTGATGATAAGGTGACTTTTGAGGCCCAGGTGGACACTCTTTGCATTAAGGCCCACCAACGCATGGACTTTTTTCTCGAGCTTAGGAATTTTAATGTTGACAGGACTTTTATAAGAATGTTTTATTCATGTTTTATTGAGTGTGTTCTCACTTTCTCCTTCATTTGTTGGTTTGGAACACTGTCATCAACAAATAAGAAGCACCTGTAGAACATTGAGCGCTCATGCGGAAACATTGCAGGGGTCACATTTACTGACCTCCAGGACATCTCCAGCGCACAGATCCTTAAAAGAGCGTAACAGATCTACCCCAGACTCGAGCCGCCCTCTTTGGGACGAGGTCAAGCTGCTTCCGTTCGGTCGCAGGTACATTGCGCCCAAATCCAGGACTAATAGATACAAGAACTCTCTGAACCCCGACTGCCATTTGGATTCTGAGTCAGTCATTGAGATATCGCATTGTTCTTTATTTTGTGTCTGTTTTTTACTCTGTGAGCTACATGTGTGGATGTCCTGCTGCTGCAAACAAATTGGGGATAATAAAGATAACCTTCAACCTTTATTCTGATTCTGATTTATTCTCCACAAACCAGGAAGTGTCCTCCTAATGTTTATTAGCTTTACCGTGACAACAAACCTCTCTCAGGTTGTGAAAAGCACTTCTAATTATAAAAACTCCATCTGTTTTTCATGTTTTTAAAATCAGATCCACCTTTATTATCCACAATTGTGCATTTGTCACATCATTTCATTTTCGACAATGGCTGTTTGTTTGGTAAGACAAAGTGCTCGAGCGTTCAATTCCCCGCGCAGATTATTGCATGCCGTAGCTGTTGTCGTCGTCGCAGGGTTCAAAAGCGCAGATTGGCAGCCTCGCTTCCGTCAGTCGACCATAAGATAGAAGACATTTACCTCCACCGAGTGAGAAAAGTGAATGAATAATGCATTAAATTAGACTGGGAGCATCTGTAGTACACGATCCGTTATCAGTTATATTTAGATGTAAAGCTAGGTATTACTGAAAACTAAGTGTCACTCAAGTGCCATTAAACTTATCTTGCGTTTCTTTTATTAGAGGTGTTTTATTGCCAATGGTACAAGGCATTCTTACTGTGAGCTACTTGTCTCCCATAAATGAGTTTGGAGGGTGAAGAATAGTGTTGGGAAGAATGCATTTAGTCGCAGAATACAGAAAAAAACTTGATTTAAATGTATTTTGTGACATATTTTGTTGCACGGTCCAATCAATTTTGAATACTTTGACTACACCAGTGCTCGTGGAGGGGGGTGTGTCATATGTATGCGTGTGAGTAATCGTCGATGTAACCCTCATTCGTCCAGGTGTGGTCCATCGTTGAAAAGGTTTCAGGGGTTGTCATCCGGACGCTGTTTGAAAGATCGAGACGTTTCGACTTCTATCCGGAAGTCATTGTCAATCAGGGCTGTGTTCTCAAGTTCCCGTACCAGATCTAAGGTACCTTGCTCAAAATTCTCCAGAATTCGTCGATGTAATCCCTCATTCGTCCAGGCGTGTTTCATTGACAATGACTTAGAAGTCGAAACGTCTCGATCTTTCAAACAGCGTCCGGATGACAACCCCTGAATCCTTTTCTACCATGTGAGTAATAGAAACAAAGAAATAATGCTGATGTCAAGAAGTCAAGACTGCACACACAAATTATTAGCCCAGTTTTGAACTCGTGCTTCGGTTCAATGTGCACAAACTATTAGGCCGTTAAAGCTATCCAAATATATGACTAAAAATAGACAATTCCAAAAAATATAACAATAAAAGCAAGCAAATTCAGCGAATCATTCTCCGCCCAAAAAACATTATACATAGCTACACAACAAAGCCTCTGTGTGGTACAATGGAGTAAAATACATAAACACTAAATCCTATTACACCTGATAATTACAACCATCTTCAGAGAACAAGTTTCATGTTGGAACAAAATGAACACCATGTCATAGTCTGAACCTGTCTCTTGCGTGATCTGAATCAGGCTGAATGAATATAGCTTTTGTTGCTCAGTAAATAAGAACATTTGATTAAACACTTTCATTATCCCATTAAATTGAAGCACCTTTATGACACTTACACATTGTTGTTTTGTGAAATCGTTTCAAATCTCTCTCTTGCCATCCTTGTCTCGCTCTACATTTATATACAAACCGAACATGACACTCATCGTGCTTCGTCAGAAATCGAGTAGGTTGCCTGTCAGTTTGATTTATGCCGCTGAACAGCTCACGCTCCGCTGTCACCGCCAGCACTCGTCAGTTGTCACGATGTTGGTCATGTGGCGTGACACGCGTGTAGCTTAAGCCAGTCACACGGCATCTGAAACGGGTAAATCCCATCGCATCGCGGAGGTGGGCTTTTTAAACGACTGGACGAGGGGAGGAGGAAGGAGCTCCGACTGCGATATGTGGCTTTGAAAGAGAGCGGCGCATTAGAAGCACAGAAAGGAGTCAGGTAAGGTTCCACCCTTGGAAACAATACTAACATTTCAAACTCGATTTCAAAACCACACTGACCACTCTGAAAATCCACCTTTAGACAATAGATCGTTCTTTTACACACAAAAAAACACAAAATAATAGTACTTTCTTTATGTTACGATTAGGGCTTTGGTCGACTAAAGAAATTCTTGGTCAACTAAAGACATGCAGTATCGACCGAATAATCAACAAAAAGGGGGTGCGGCAAAAACATATCAAAACTATGAAGTATTTCCATGTATTTAAGCCAAACTGCACTCAAAAGACCACAAGTGCAGGGGAAATCGTACTTATATGTTGGACTCCAAAATCCTTAGTTAATTCACTCCATTTCTTCTTGTTTTTGCCATGTAAATCCTTTAAAGCTAAATAAAATAATGAGACTAATAAAAATGTTGTCCGACTGAGACGACATCGACCGATTAATCGACTAAACGACTAAAGGTACACAGCCCTAGTTGCAATGTGGTCTTACAGTTCTGATCAAGATTGTTCTAAAACTGTTGTGGAAAACTCCTTATTTTTTTTAATCACTACTTAAAGGGGCTGTACCTGATTTTTACTGTTGTGGAACAGGAAAAACTGTACTAGTCCATGTTTCTGATTTTGTGCATGTAAAAAAGTAAAATTTCTTTTGTCCCAGCACAGATATATTGTAAAAGCATCTGTTCAGGTGAGAATTTATCCCACGAGAGAAGCAGCTTTACCGTGATGGTCCGTGACACTCTGGGCTCAGAGCCTCATGAAAAGTGATCATAAACTCAAGGAGGTGAATATTTAGGATGCTGAGACTGCATTAGGAAAGTGAACGATACATGTGACTGAAGATTTTAACATGAACTACTTCTGTTTTTACTTTTTAGAACAGTAAAAATGAGGTACAGGACCTTTAACGACCTTTTATAAAGTGTACAGCTTTGTGTTTGTTGGGCCACCTGGTGTGCATTGACTGATTCGAGAAGAAAACACATGGCAGCACAATATACTGGAATCGGATCAAAATCACGGTTTGAAATGACACAAACCGCAGACGTTGCAATTTCTTTGGAGTAATAAATAGAGCTATTTAAGGAAAAACAATATTTGCCCCTATGTTTCTTTACAAAAAATGCAAATGCAAATGCAAATCACAATTTTTCGACTCAATCTCCAGCTCTAGTGGAGCTCAACAGAGACCGCCTACTGCTTGGTTCAGGAAGTAGATTTTTCACTAATTTCCACGTTTGAAAGCTTGCTCGCAGCTAATCAGCTCTGTAGTAAGTAATGAGCACGAGACCTCGCATTTGAAATCTGTTTCTGAAACTTTATAAACTGTTGTTATTAAAATATTTTGCTGAACTTTGTTGCTGAATGTATTTTTTGGACTGAAAACAGTCCAGTTATCAACATTAGTTACCACAGAGCTGCTCAGTCTCTGTCATGCCCTTAAAATCTCTAAACAAAAATGAATGAGAAATGTACTACTAAAACCTACTTGTTTATAAGAGTGTTTTGTCTCAAAGCTAAAGGCAAACATGAAATTACTTAAAAATATATAATAAAGTAGACAACTTACTAATAGTATATTAAGTGCGAAGTTGTTTTTATCTTAGGGCTGAGAAAGTTATGGCGTTAATGTGATGTTTTCATTTTTTCAACTGCATCAACTCTCGGTTCCTTGGCTTTAAATGTCAGCGTCACAAACAAACAGCGCAGACCATGTGCACGACGCCTGCACAAACAGTCCTCCGAGTCCAAACAATCTTACCTGTAAACAGACGAGATGAAGAAACAATGGGTCCAGAAAATAAAGTCTTCAGCGGGAGCCTTATGTCAAAAGTCTGCTTTGTGCTGATAAATCCACATCCCGTCCCAGTCTGCAGAGTCCTCGTGAAGTTGAAGTCAAAGAGCTAAAATGATCCGGACTTGGCCATAATCCTCCCACTTGGTCCAGGTACAATCTTACAAAAGACGTGGTGTGGTCGAAATCGTGTTCAGCACATGCTTAAGGTTGTGGCCGGAGTCGAGTGAAGGTGCAGGAACAAACTAAATAAAATATTGTCCTCCTCCTTCTCTGTCAGGAAAAAATCCAGCAAATGTGACTCAAGAGCAGCATTGAAACCGACTGCCTTTGAAAGAAGTCAAAATGATAAACTTAGTCAGTACTTAGGTAAGCTTTGTCAACCAGGACATAAGTTTAAACTTTAAAAAATGTATTTGAATTTACAGATCTTTTCATTCAGATCCCCATTCAAAGAGATTATACATACATTATTTTGTATGATGTGTTCACATTTCAGTGTTTGAATGTTAAATGATTCAATATAAACTTTTTAAATAGACAATTATGTGTTTTAAAGTTAATAAAGGACACTGATTTTTTTCAGATTTGTGATTAATTAGCTAATTGTTTCAATGTATTCCCAGCCCTATTTTATTGACATGCTGTGTTTGTATTTAATTTAGGTTTGTATTAGCTTTGAGACAGAAACAGCACCTTTAATGAAACATTTTCACTGTAAAGGTCTTAAATTGCGGCCAGTGATTATCCAACCGTGACTTGATCTCCGCTTTGTGTTGATTGATTATTGATTTAATTTCGCAAGACTCGGCTAACGCCCCTCAGAGAATGGATGGATCGGTTAATGGAGAACTGCACTTTTTAGGCAACCGGAACAATTGTTATTATGAGAAAAGACAATCTGCAAGAACAGTGTTTTGTTTTGTTTTTTTAAATAAAATTGCACCGTTTGAAGCCTAAATTACCCTAAATTAAAGGGGCTGTACCTGATTTTACTGTTTTGCAACATGAAAAACAGAACTAGTTCATGTGCTCAATTTTTTTTGCATGCAATAAAGCAAAATCTGTTTGGCCAAAGTATAAATATATTGTAAAAGCATCTATTCAGGTGAAAATGAGACCACAACTTTTGTTCTGAATCTGTTCATAGAGAATTTATCCTACGAGAGAAGCATAAGGTGTGCCATTAGCATGCTAATGATTGTTAGCTTTCCCCGGGAGACTGGTGAAAAGTGCTTATAAACTCATTGTGGTGAATATTTAGGATGCTGGGACTGTATTAGGTAAAATTGCAATACATGCAAAATATGCAAAATGGACTTTTTGAACTTTTAACCTTCTTCTAATATTGTTCTGTCATCAAAAACATACCCACGCTAGTTTGATGAATACTGGTTTGAAAATCATCCCGTTTGACCGTTAAAAACACTCTTTCGTTTTCTCTGCATTCGGGATTTTGTATCAAAAGCATCGCTGCACGGCGAGTGCTTTTGACGCGTGACACTTTTATTTTATGTTTACCTGAGCGAAAAGGAGGATTATGGTAATAATTGGAGAATATTTTAGTTTTCCCTGCAGCTTCCGTTCTTTCTGGAACCGAAATTCCAGTTCTTCCTGGACCTTTTCGATCGCTTCCTACTTGGAACTGAATAATGGCGCCCAGCCCTGATGATAAGCATTGTGTTTAACCCTCGTGCTCTCTTCATTTAAGCAAAGCACATTTGGTCAAAGAGCTATATATGTTTTCAACTTTTAAAAAGTTACATACATTTTATGTTAGGTGACGTTTTGGACCACCCATGAAAGTTTCATAACCATGAAATAAAAGATAAAAATTTTGATGGGGTCGATTGGACCTGAAAATAGCGGGAGAGTTTTAAACATGTGTCATTGCCTCTGCAGCCAGCAGATGGCGGTAACAAAGTTAGAGTTTTCTTTGTAAAAAAAAAAAAAAAAAACGTTTTATTTTTAGTTCTAAAATATGAGATGTCAAAGTAAAGACACTCAAGAGAGTGTTTAAAGACCAATAACAACATAAATAATGCATTATATTTGTCCTTTTAAAACAAACTAGTTCTGTTTTTCACATTTCAAAACAATAAAAATGAGTATTAATATTCTGAATACGTACTGTCAGAACATGTATTTAGTTACTTCTCAGAGCGCAGCCTTGGCTTGATGACATAATCCTTACATTCCTTTTACTTACTCGTCTGTGCTTTAAAAACAAGTTGGGAGTCTGCCTTGGGAACTGAAACCCGCATCTTCCAGTGTAGATTTTCTCTCATTGTTTTCTGTTTGTATATTTACAAGAGCTCTGTGTTTTTCTGTCATCTCCACACCACATCGTCACAATTTCTGATTATCCTTTTTCCAAGTAACTGTTAAAAGCTTTTACAGAGAAAAATGTGCACGGTTCCATTGGTGTGAAAAATGTGCACATGTGACTTCCATAAGTGCAGCCCTACAGATGAAAACATAGCAGCGGAGCAGCGAGGCGACACGTTGTATACCGATTGTGCAGAGAAACGCAAGGCCGAAAAGGTCTGTTGATGCTGATTATTATTATTATTTCGTCCCAATTATAGGATTTTAATTTACTACAAACAAATTGGAGAAGAGAGCAGTAGTGTGCTCCCATTTTTTGCTATGCAGTCTTCAGACTAGACCTGTCACGATAACAAATTTTGAAGTGCGATGTATTGTTTGAGATAATATTACTTTATGCCGCTGACACAGTAACCCTAGAGCTGGAAAATCTCAAATATAGTCACTCTAAATGTGAACTAAAGTAAAAAAAATATGATTTACAATATACAATTAGCAGAATGAAACACTTTTTCAGTAAGTTTGTACTGATAATAAGTCATTAAAGTTACTTATTTCACTCTCTGGTATCTAAATCTTATCAAAAAAGAGAAAAAAATCCTAAAAGGTGCATACAAAAGGCACACACAATGAATAATGACCTTCCAAAATATTGTTCTGTCCATCACATATTGAACAATACGTCAATATAGCAATTATCGTGACAAGCCTAGTTCACATAAAGCTTTCTGTGTATTCTTTAGGCAGAAGTTCGAACTGAACAAAATGTCGGCCTCTGCTGGAGAATTAAGGCCGATGCGATCAAAAGTACAAATACTCTTCCAAACATCATTGTCAAAAATAGCCAAGTAAAAATGTTCAGCAATAATATAAATTCTGTGAGATTATATAAACATGTCCTGAAAAGCAGTGGGTTTCCTAAAAGAGGCACAATTAAAGGGCCTGTACCTGATTTTTACTGTTGTGAAATGGGGAAAATAGACCTAGTTCATGTACTGGATTTTTTTTGCATGTAATAAAGTAAAATCTGTATTGCCCCAGTACAAATATATAGTAAAAGCATCTTTTCAGGTGAAAATGAGACCCCAACTTTTACTCTGCATCTATTTACAGAGTGTTTTATCCTACAAGACAAGCAGGAAGTGTGCCGTTAGCATGCTAATGTTTGCCGGCTTTATCCGTGACAGTATGTGACGCTCTGGGCTCAGTGACTCATTAAAAGTGCATATAGACTCATGGAGGTAAATATTTACGGCGCTGGGAGTGCATTAGGAAAGTGAGCGATACATGTGACTGATGTACAGACCACAGTTTAGTTTTTCATGTTTCAAAATAGTAAAAATCTGGTACATGACCTTTAAAGTGAAGCTATGCCGAAGTTTCAGCCTGGAAGACTATCTGCGGCCACATCACAACCCCCTTCACCGCCTGCTCAGCTATAATATTCATTCAGCATAACATTCAGCAGCCCTCCTCCACCCCAGCACCACCTCTGAACCTCAGCACTATATGTACAGAGTCTTGTTTTCTGTCAGGTTTCATTTTCACCAGCTCCAGGGGGAAGATTCCTCTCACGTCCTGCTCCACACCTCCTGCACATCATCTTCAGTCCCTGCCGGGGTCCAAGCACCAAACCTAATATGTCTATCAATAGATATCATTCTATCATCCTATTGGATTTCATTCATTATGTTCCAACTAAATTTCGTCTTCATTTGAGCCTCTCCTGGTTGAAAGGACAGTAGGTAACAGCCAAATTCAGGCGTAAGATTTTGATTGTGCGTTTCATAAACCTGAGCTCTCTGTGTCCTCAGATATGAGGTAAACATGTTTGTGATGGATATTGTAAAAAAGAACATAATAGTTGATGATGTTGTAATGTTTTGGTTCAAGACGATTTTCCCATCAGAAAGCAGAATGAGCTTTGCATGAGTGTCTCATTTGTGTTGTCAGTTTCAAAGCTGAAATCCAGTTGATTTAAACCTACACTGCCTCTCTCTGGGTGTTTCTCAATTCCCAGGATCCTTCCTCCTAAGCTCACTTAGTAGCTCTCCTCCGGTCGACTGAAGCAGAGCCAAGTGTCCTTCTAACGGAGTGCGTGTGGCAGAGGCTCTGGGGTGAGCGTCCTGGATGTGTCATACGACCAGATCATTATATCGTTCTGAGATAAACCTCAGGGCTGGAATACAAAAAATGATTTTATATAAATGGAAAGAAGCTAGACATGTCTGGATGTATCTTAACCTATTCAAATGTGTGGAATAAAAGCTTTGTGAATAATTCACTAATTTGGAAATAAATGCCAATTAACATTAACAACACACTTGGCCATTTCACCCCCAATAAAAACCCCAGCATACACCAACAAAACAAGCAACATCTGACTCCACTTGCTGTAGTATAAACAATTAACTAAAACATACTTATTCAAAAGCATAATAGGCTTGCTTGTGTAATTTTCAGCACGTGTCCTGATTTGAAACATCTGATATCAACGCTATCTGCATCAGCTGCATGAATAGGGTGCAAAGTGAAAATTAGAGTGCATTGTCTACATGTGAAGCGCTTCAATGTGGGCAAGGATCCACAGGTGCATCCTGGGTAAATAAGCCAAACGGAGGAGTGGAGCTGCAGAGAACGTGGGGGGCTTTGGTGAATTGAACAGTCTTTGGCACAGCTGTGATGACGCGGATGTGCTTCAGAAGCCAAGAATTTTGACAATTGGGAAACACCCAGTGATCTGAGTAATCAGTATCTCCAGCCCAGAGCCTGCACGTGCTCAGTGAGTCTGCAGCTCTGGAGGACAAGGAGCTGAACCTGAGCCATCAACACAAGGACAGACACTCTGTCTGCAGGTTAAGGCTCTGGAGGTTCAGTTCAGTTTTATAAATGTATACATTTATCCAGGATAGAATCTGTTCTTTTCAGTCTCCATAATCTGGCAAAAATAATGAAGCTATTCAACATTATGACAAGCTTAATTGGCTATTGATGTGAAAGGCTGGACTAGTTTTTCAGTAAAAAAAAAAGCCAGCTTTACAAAGTTGAGTGTGCAAATAAGCAATTGGACTAGAGCAGTGTTTTCCAAGCTTTTTTGTGTTGTGTCACACTTTTCTTTTATTGAAACGATTTCGTGGCTCACCATCGCACATTACACAACACATTAATAGTTTAAAAATATATAATAATCAGTAGACTCTCGGCAAATTGTTCGAATAAATCCATGTCTGAATTCATTGACTTGATCTTTACATTTATTCAAGGCAATACCTAAAGGCACAAATCAGGGGACGAGACCAGCCGATGTCAAAAATACTCCCTGCTGAATTCCTTTCTGAGTCACTCTGAGCATTTCCTCTGTCTAATCACGATCACTACAGCTGTGTCACAGCTCAGGACTGCTCTCATTATAAAACATTGTGAATGTACAAATTTGTGTAATTGTGTCTGCAGCCAGTAGATGGAGCTATGTTAATATGGCGTCTCCCAAGGCTGTGATAAAGTTATATTGTTATTTGTAAATCCATTTTATTTTTAGTTCTAAAACATGAGATGTCAAAGGAAAGATACTCAACAGCAGCTTTAAAGGCCAAAAACAATACAAACAATGCATAATATTTGTCCTTTAAAGGGAACGTATTCTGCTACTGTGACTTTTTTGAGCTTTTATCTATGTTGTAAAAATGTTCCATCATCAAAAACATACCTGGAGTTGCATTTAGCTTCATTCACACTATTCTGCTGAACTCGATCAATCAAAATTGGAAAAAAAAAAACTCGAATCATCGCCAGACTCGATCTCTAAACTCGATCACCACAGACTAACAAACCCCCTTGTGTTGATCATTAACGCACATTTATACTTGTGTGCCAATGAAATAGAACCAGATACGATGTTCATTTTGTTTTTACTGAATTTTTTTTAGTTCTAAAACATGAGATGGCAAATTTAAGGTAGTCAAGAGTAGGGCTGTAGTCGTAAACGATTGGTCGACTAAAGACCTGCCCCACTGACCAATTAGTCGACTAAAAGGGCATGTGGTAAAACTATATCAAAACTCTAAAGTATCTTCATGTATCTGACCCAAACTGCTCAGGAGTTCATGGGAAAATAACAATTTATACAGAAAAGTACCAGAAAACTGTGTATTTATCTGTTAGAGATACAGATTTACTCCAAAATCTTCAGCTGACTCACTCCAAATCTTCTCATTGTTGCGGTTTTTGCCACATAAATTTGTTGAACGTCCATAAAAGCATGTTTAAAGGATAATAACAATATGAAAAATGCAGAACATTTGCCCTTTAAAGCTGTTGCCAAATGCAGTGTTTCTTCAACCTTTTATGAGCTGCGGCACACTTTGTGGGTTTAAAAGCTTCAACCTATTACAAAAGCATTACCAAATCAGACCATTTAGTTTATAAAATACGTACGTAATAAGCCAAATTATGTCTGGTTGTTCCGAAATGAGTCAGGTACATCCGCACTGAGGAATCTGTCAACTCAAATTTGGACATTTTTTTCAAGGCACACCTGAAACCTCAAGGCACAGTAGTGTTCCTCGGCACAACGGTTGAAAATCAAGGACCTAATGAGCAGGAATTAGACATTATAGAAGTATCATCAGCCTAAGTGGTGCACAACACAATACGCCTTTCTGTTTACATTTTGCACAGCTTCTGAATCAGCACTCAGGTTTAGAAAAGAAAAGAAAAGAACACTGTAAATACAAACCAGTGAGCGATAATGTTAAAATCCCAGATCACGACAAAGGCAAAGAATAAATAGAAGAAATGAAGTATTGCCGTGCAGGTGTGCCTTGAAAACGTGTCAGATTTGTGGAGTTAATTGAACAAATCTACCATTTTGGAACGTCTCGAGTAATTCTTCACCAAAAAAGCAAACGATCAAGATGCAAACCAAACACAGTGATTCAGAGGTGCAGCTCCAGGATAAATCAACGAACAACGTCCCAGGGGAAGTTCTAAATTGAGTGATGGATTCTAGTTTCAAACACAAACGTGCTATTTGCAGATTGCAGGAGATAAACGACACTTTTTTTCTTGAATAATCTGATGATATTTACGTGAAATATTTACGGGGAAAAAGTGTACCATCACTCAAAAAAGGATAGTCCACCAAATTAAACCAGATTCATGCAACGTTTACATTAAAATTCGACATTTCTCCACGTCTAAAAACTGTCACAAAAAGTTAAATTGCAAAAGTTTTGTTTAGTCCATGCTAAAAAAAACGTTTCCAGTATTAAAACAGACAACACGTGAGTCAGACTTCACGTAACATCCAAATAAATGATGTGTTGTGACACTTCCATGATCTCTTACCTTCCCCGGGACTCGCAGACGGAGTGACGGGCGCAAAGGTCGCATTCGGCGTGGAAACCAAGTCCATCCCCAGCAAATATCGGAGTCAAACGGAGCTGTGACTACTCTAGTGACCGGCGGTGCGCGCAGAGCCGCGGGAGAGCTCGGGGGATGGACGGACACGGCTCGGAGCGCATGGTGCACGGCTGCTGCTCCACACTGGCACCGTGCGCGCACAGAGACGCAGGGAGAGTGTGGCTTCTGCTGCTCTGCGCCGCTCTGACTGTGTCCACAACATCTCACACGCTGATAAAACGTGCACCGGGGGAAAACACGTCGAGCTGACCGTCTGACGTAAAAGGCTGCGTTACATTACATTACGGGCGTCAGTGATATGACATGTGGAACTGCCTAAAACAAGACGCTGTCCACTTTAAAGGGACTGCACCTGTTTTCATGTTTGTTTTGCCCCGGTACAGATAAAAACAGCTCTTAGAGACTGCGCCATGCTGTCTGCATCTAATTGCATTAATTGCATAATAATAAAGTTTTTATTCTCAGTTGCTGCAGGATCTGCAGGATCAGTTTGAATGTGTTTGAGGTGACGTTTATGAAATATTTAACAATATATGTGTATAGTAGTAGTGTAAGTTTGATCAAACAAGTAAAGTGGACCTAATCGGATTATTACTGTCTCCTGCTCTCCTCACCTTAAAAAATAACATTGGATCGTTATTTTTTTTCTGTTCTACAGTGATGCAGATAACTAGATAATCTATAAACACTTCGACCAGAGTTTAAACAACATCTATGGTCACTACAACTGCACAAAAGTGCTTTGATATTGTTAAATAATGAATTTAACTATTTAACTATCAGTTGAGTTCGATGAAGTACTGCACGGGCAGTTGTTACTTTCCCTGCAGTTAGTGCAGGTCATGCAGCCGCTTCAGTTTTTTCCCATACCCTTTGCACTTTGCATGGTGGCTATGCTAATAAAAGTTTATTATTAAAGTATTTTTTTCACAAGTACACTGTTAGCATGCTAGTTGATGGGAGCTGTAAGTGACGGTGTTCTTGTTCTTACAAACTCATTGCAGTGAACTGCTTGAACGTGGACTGCTGCAAACAAATGAACTTGTTCTGAGTTTGACATTTTTAAGACCGTAAAAATCAAGTTTAAACTGCTATTATTTGTGATTATAAATCAACAATAATCTCTCACTTTTCCCGGCAACTGAATGAAAATAGACATTATTTAGTGCAGCTGGGTTCACTCTCTTTAATTTTGTTTCTACAGGGAAAAGATTCAAATAAAGATATTGATGCGCACTGTCTATAGAATAAAACAGTATTTGATTTATTGTCAAGTAGTAAGAAGTAAGAAGTAAGAACTGAAAGCAGTGCTCTGATTGGCTGTGCTTGGGTGGGCCACGCCTGTTTCACTCAGTCGTCTGAAAAAAGCTGTTTTAAAACTCTACGTGAAGACTAATAATGTGCCAAAGGGTTTGTTGAAGCTACAGACAGTTACACAGATTTAAAAACATTCTTCTGGTTTTGCGATGAGTAAATCACAGCTTTAACTCTGTCTGAATCAGTTAAAAACTGTTCTGCAGCAAAAGACAAAGAAACCTTCAGAACAAGAGCAGCACTACACGCTCTTGATTCAAACACTCCACAGTCAGTAAGTGGATCCTTCAGCAAAGAAAAGTTTCTATGCCTTTTTAAAAAATAGACTCAATTTGCCTGGTGCAGGTGTGAAAGAAAAACCTCTGACCAACAGGAGGCCCCTGGAGCTGCCAGCCCCGAGCAGGGGGCCCCCAGCCAGGACGTCTACAGTCAGGTTTATGCATCTTAAATAGTTTGTTTAATCTTATGACTGTTCTTTCTGTTCTATTATTGTTCTGAAAAGCACTAAATAACATGTATTATTCTCTTAAATGCCTTGTTGAAAAGCGCTTTGGTTTTCTTACAATGTGTTTAAGCCAAGACCGTCAACACATTTCAGAGACATATTTGGAAAGCCAGTGCCTATTTTCTTGGAATAAAATGTTAACTTACACTATTGACCTTATTCTGCCCCGCCCACTTTTTTTGCACTTTTGTTGTAAACGCACTTCCGTTTGACGAGGACTCCGTTAAAGCTAATGACGAACGAGGGAAAAGTCTTTCAGCTAAAATGTTACATAAAGTAGGTTGATCTGTGTAAAATGTTTAATGAACACGAGCAACAACAAGTCAACAATGCAGGGGCGTAGCACCAAATTCTGGGCCCCAGGTACAAACCTTCTCAGGGGGCCCCTGATACATAGTTTTATATATTTCTTTATGCCAGCCAATTCAGTTATTGTTGTTATATTTTCATCCACTTTTGCTTGACTATTGACCTTATTCTGCCCCGCCCACTTTTGCCGTTTTTTGCACTTTTGTTGTAATCGCACTTCCGTTTGACGAGAACTCCGTTAAAGCTAATGACAAACGAGGGAAAAGTCTCGCTGCTAAAATGTTACATAAAGTAGATTGATTTGTGTAAAATGTTTAATGAACACGAGCAACAACAAGTCAACAACGCAACGATTTCCTGGTCATTCCTTCCTCAGTCAGAACTTATTTTCTGCACCCCATGGTTTCTACACACACTTAACAATAACTCGCTCATTTATTGACATTCTGTTTGGCTACCGGCCTATATTCTCAAAACGTATTATTAGGATAAGAAAATACACTAACTGCAAATTATAATCATCAGTTTTATTTGTTAACAACTTGGCTAATGTGTGAATTGTGAATGATTTCCCTCTTTAACTTTAGAATGTTTAAAGGGCTGCAACAATATTAAAGCAACTGAGAAAAAAAAAAAAACAGTTTGTAACTTTTTGGAGATGGTACGTCACCTGCGTAATTCCATGGAAACAGAACGTTAAAACCACACCTCAGAACATTCTCCGAACAGATAAATAGTTTCATGCCTTAGTTTCGAATAGTATAGCTAAAGGAACAACATTTCCATGGCAACAAGCAGGAACACGCAGCTCCAGGCCAAGTGCGAGTCAGGTTTGCGGAGAGGAGAGCCCGCTTATAGAAAGGACACATTTTTAAATACATTTTAGTTCAATAAAACCAACAACATGGAAATGTTTTAGTCAATTTTTTTGCCTAAAACGTTATGTACTGTGCCTTGTAAGTAGATAATGTGAAAAAAACAATAATAAAAAGAAAAGAAAAAAAAAAACATGTTATACTGTGGCTGAAACATTTAATAAAATAATTATTATGTTAATTGTATTGTTTTAAGACCTTTGAAACTACTTTTGTACGCCTTGGAATTGCCATTTGTATAACGAAACATAGAAAAAAGTAACCAACGATTATAGCACCAATCAAGAAACAAAAAAAGCGTGATGCAAGAACTTATGTGTTCAAATCAACAGCATCTTGTGTTTGAGTTTCATTAACACTTATCAAAAACAGTGTTCACGAAAGAAACTGGAACCCATCGCACGGAGCACGACTCATCTGTTGGCACCCAAAGACAACTGTGCATTGGAATCCCTTTGTCTCGGGAAAAATAAAAGAAACGAGGCGTCCACTTGAGAAAAAGGCCAAGTCTTCTTGCCTGATCCTGAGGGGAATTTATATCTGTCCCTTTTTTTTTTTACCCTTTTTTTCTCTTCACCGACAGCACACACAAGGCCATTCTGCGGTTCAATAACGCACTGCGACACTAGATGGCACTGTTGTCAAGGTTTCATTATTGTCCTGTACAGTCATTCCAACAGAAAATGAAAAACAGATGTAAACAAAGAAGCCAAATAACGTGGCCAAATGTATAATGGGCCCCACGGACATGACTCCACACCACAGTGGATCCAGAGAAGTCTACCCCAAGTTTTACTCCAGGTCTGTTGCATTCAATGGGCAACCGAGAAAAACGTGCACATAGACAGCACAGATGGAAGGTTTTGGGCTTATAATGTGTAACACTGTTTATTCAAATGTATTTTATTCATTCAAAACCCTATAAATATCACGACGAGACTCTGCAGGTAAATATGAAAGAAATCTTGGATGTAATCTTGGTGTGTTTTTGTTTAAAAAGGTGACGTTTTCGAGCAGATTTACATTAAGTCGAAAAGAAAAAAAGAATATAGAGGGGACTTTGGATAGCTTAATTCAGGCATGTCCAAAGTAAGGCCCGGGGGCCAAAAGCGGCCCGCAGACCAATTTTTCTTGGCACTCAAGCTTCCTGGTGAATTGGCCCACATTGTCCTAAAACATAATTTTTACAGCAAATTTCAGATTTTCTACTATTATAACCTAAATAACTAACATTTTGGTGCGATACAAACCTGATATTAAAGCACTGAGACTGAATTTAGGTGTGGTGGCACTTTAAAAATCAGATTAATGCAACTTTTTTGAACGTTTCACGATTTATTTGTGGCCCTCCCCTTGGTCTTCATTTCATTATGTGGCCCTCGGTGGAAAAAGTTTGGACACCCCTGGCTTAATTCATTCAGTTCAGTTGAATTTAAAAACTGGTATACGATGTTATATTTTGCCACTTTTTTGTGTTAAAACGTTCAAATCAAATCATGAATAATGCTGTGTTCCAGTTGTCCTCGGAGGTTGGATTTTGGAGTTTCGACTTCGCACTGAAACTCAGGTAACGTTTCAAAACCGACCGACAATCCAACATGGCTGCGTTCATTGGATAAAGTTGGACATCCGGCAGTTAAAATATTAATAGCTGTGTACAAAATCCCTCAGTCTCTCACACCGTTTCCCCTTTAGTCCCACCCATTGCCCTGCCTTGCTCCGCCCCTAGAGTATAATTGCCCCGCCCGTTCACCGTTCGTCCCGTGCTGAGCTGAGGCTGACTGCACTTGTTGGAGATTTCCCTTGTCCAAATGGAATAGTGCGTGGATGACAGTGAGTTTATTTGTGTAATAACTTTGTTCTTCCTCTGCCTTATTCCCCCTAAATTTGGTTTAATCGTTTACCGCTGTCATTCACCACTAATGCGTTTGTCCTTGTCTTCTGTAGAAAAACCACTACTCCATACTCCCTGCTCCACAACCACTAATGCCCCTCTCACACCATCAATAAATGTTTAAACTGGAACTGGTTGCAGAGTCATTCGTTACGTTGAAGATATTACCTGGAATCAGATTAAATTAAGGATACGACAGTCAGTATTTTTCAGTTGTTTTGTATTTTATCTCCCTGTCTGTGAATCTGCCCATGTGCTGCTGATGCTACTGTTGCTAACATCAGCACGGCGCTGATGACAACAAAAGCACAAATTCAATCTCAGACCATGCTTTATAAACTGTTCATGTAATAACACTGTCTAGAGCAGGGCTGTTCAACTTGAGGCCCGGGGGCCAAATCAGGCCCTCTAAGTGTTATGATCCGGCCCTCAACCCGCCTTCAAAAAAAAAAAAAAAGAACGTATCTGTTGTTTGTGATTTAGTCCTGGTTTAGACCTCGCTTAATCCTGGTTTAGTCCTAGTTTAGAGCTGGTTTCGTCCTGGTTTAGAGTTTAGTCCTGGTTTTGTCCTGGTTTAGACTTTGTTCAGATCTGGTTTGTTCTTGGTTTAGACCGCTGGTTTAGATCTGGTTTAGTCATGGTTTAGTCCTGGTTTAAAGCTAATTTAGTCTTGGTTTAGAGCTGGTTTGGTCCTGGTTTAGACCGCTGGTTTAGATCTGGTTTAGTCATGGTTTAGTCCTGGTTTAAAGCTAATTTAGTCTTGGTTTAGAGCGCTGGTTTAGTCCTGGTTTAGATCTGGTCCTGGTTTAGATCTTGTTTGGTCCTGGTTTAGTCTTGGTTTAGAGCTGGTTTAGAGTTAATTTAGTCCTGGTTTAGACCTGGTTTAGAGCTGGTTTGGTCCTGGTTTAGATCTTGTTTGGTCCTGGTTTAGTCTTGGTTTAGAGCTGGTTTAGAGTTAATTTAGTCCTGGTTTAGACCTGGTTTAGAGCTGGTTTGGTCCTGGTTTAGATCTGGTTTAGTCCTGGTTTAGTCTTGGTTTAGTCTTGGTTTAAAGCTGATTTAGTCCTGGTTTAGACCTGGTTTAGAGCTGATTTAGTCCTGGTTTAGACCTGGTTTAGAGCTGATTTAGTCCTGGTTTAGAGCTGATTTAGTCCTGGTTTAGACCTGGTTTAGAGCTGATTTAGTCCTGGTTTAGACCTGGTTTAGAGCTGATTTAGTCCTGGTTTAGTCCTGGTTTGGTCTTGGGGCAGACCTGTTGCCACGTTGGACACATTTCTGGCCCTGAGGACAAAACCATACGAAATATCTGGCTTTGGATTTGAGCTCTTAGCTGGTTTGGTTTGCGTCGTAACTGTTCATAATCTGTAATGATCCACTGCTCGTAGTTTTTCCGACTTGACAAACAGAATACAGAAACCCGGAGAAAGGTCTCTACATTGTCCGAGTTCAACAAATCCTTCTATGATCGTCAGACAGTCCAGGATTGTGAAGTTGTGCTCACCTTGTGACGGTGGCACCGCGGGGTGTCGCTCTGGCATCAGGGGGTTCCTCATAAAACAGGAAGTGGCTGGTTGCTCCCAGTGTGCCAGGTTCCTGTGGGTGGTCAGGAACAATTGCTGGACCCACGCAGTCCGTATGATCGGGATTTGAGCTGATCTGGCTTTATTTTTGATTGTTTGTTCTGGTTAATTGTGTTTTACTCTGTGTGTTACTCTGTGTGAATGACTGGGTGTGGGTGTGCGGCATCACAGGTACGGTCTTTTACTGTTTTTAGGTTTTGAATTAAAACGTTTTTTAGCCGCCTTATCATTTTTCACATGTAGCACTACCTGCTGTCCTGCTGTCCTGCTGTCGGTTATAATTTGGTTTTGTTGTAGTTAGTCGGCTCAGGGGAAGCTGTGCGAACAGGCTAACTATCCTCATTATTATTTTTCGTTTTGTATGTCTGCTTTCTTGTTTTGGGTCACTTCCCTGCAGTCTACACCTGCCGTCAGGGTCACGATAATATTACAATTACACACACCTTAGTTCTCATTGTTAATAAATAACATTCATTTCTGAGTTTGTCTTGTGTTCAGTTACCCTCATAACAACCTTATTACAAGAGTTGCTGTGGGCACCGCCATCTTTTTTCCCTTGTAGTTTACATGGGGCAGATGAGCTCAACAGAAAATAAGTTCTACACAAATAAAAAAGCTGTTTTCAGGCCGCCCAGGAAATTGGTGCATTGTTGACTTGTTGCTTGTGTACATTAAACACAAATCAATCTACTTTATATAATGTTTTAGCTTCTTTTACTACAGGAGTGCAGATCTGTGGCAAAAGGAGGCAAAAGTGGGCAGGGCGGAATAAGGTGAATAGGTGCTACTAAAGGCTGTGGTCTCTGTGGGGGGGGAAAGATACAATGGAACATTGTATCTTTGAAGATACAATGTTCCATTTCGATCTATGGAGGTTGGACTACGCATTTAACTAAAATGCAGTTAAGATGAATATATTCCTAATTCTGCTCAAATATGTACAAATTTTAGCAATGTTTTTAGGTTTTCAATTTTACTTATTGTTTGTAAATGATGACATCATTCTAGGAAACTGGGCCAAAACTCTTATCGCTGATTTTTTATTTCACAAAAAATAAACAAATGTAAACACCTTTATTTCATTGAATCATTGTTTAAAAGGTCAAAAGTCGTTTCTTTTGTGTAAATTAAGCATGACCTTTGTCTCCCATGTGTGATGTCATCAGGTTGTTTATATCATGTATTTTTCAACTTTTCTCCACAAACAGCGATCTGATTGGTGTAAATCTCTAATTTATATTTACAAGAGGTATTAATACACTAAATACACTAGTCAAAATTAGAAAATCACACACTTTAGATTAAATGAGTCATCATCTTCAGGAACAGACTGGACAAAGTTGTTGTTTCTGCATGAATGTTGTACGACGAGAGAGCAAAGTTAAACGTCTAGAAGTGTCTTAATCATAAGCCAGTTAAATTTAACAAACTATAAATTGGGTGTCAAAGGTGCACTATGTAACTTTCCTGGTAGTCTGCCACCTGCTGATCTCCAGATGTTATGTTAAGGACCATATTCTGCATTATTTGTATTGTTATTTAAACAGCCTCAACAAAAGGACTTCATGTCACTTTGAGCTCCATCTGCTGGCTACAGACGGAACTTCTTGGGTGAGATAAACACATGCAGTTGCACTATGCAGTTGTAAAGATGGTCATTTTATGGCAGAAATGCTCAGATAGATAGATAGATAGATAGATAGATAGATAGATAGATAGATAGATAGATAGATAGATAGATAGATAGATAGATAGATAGATAGATAGATAGATAGATAGATAGATAGATAGATAGATAGATAGATAGGTAGATAGATAGATAGAAAAGTAAATTGCCCCAGACATCAATACAGTAAGTTATAAAGGGAATTACTAGTGAGTTGTATATAATAAGTAGACTTATTTTGACTTATACTACATTTATTTAATATATATTTACATTGAAATATTATTACTACTACTTTTAATAATTTGTTTCTTGTATTGTCTCATTTCCAATTTAAATTATGGCCACTATTTACTCCAAAAAACTTGTTGTAATGGATTCTTTCTAGTGGAGTGTTGTCGAGCACAATTTGCACTTGATTTAGTATATTTAGTTGTGTAACTATAATTCATTTATTTTTTCGTTAATGTATAGAATATAATAGAGTGTTTTTGATGTACACAGGGAAGAGGACTTTCTAAACAGGAGTCATCAAACTACATGAATGAAGCTCTGTGTTTTTGATGAGGGACTAATGTTGCAACATGATTAAAAACTCAGAAAAGTCAAACATGGAGACAGACAAGTTCCAGTTCCGATCTGCGGCTGCGACACCACTCATTTCATTTTATTTATTTACACAAGAAGAGATTAAAACAGGCCTACGATAATCAGACTTGACTCCATTTTGCAGCCTGTTCTTGTTCTGCGGCAAAGGCATCTAAATGACATAAAAGAGCAGACAATGACAGAGTACAACCCACACACAACAGCTCCGTGTAGCCTTCAGAGAATGAAAGGCCGCGCGCCTTTTCAAAGCAGCCATCAGAGCTCACGGTAAGAATGTTTTCAAGGTATCAAACGGGTGACTTGAGGAGCCTGGGTGTTATAGAATTACTTAACTTCAGATTTATATTCATGAGTTTCAAGCTGCAACTCAACTCAAATCAAAAGAATATATGTTTTGAAAGGAGAAAGGTCATCACAAAAGCCTTAAAATCAGGAAGGAATAATGTGCCTGAAACCCATGAATAGGCAATTAGCTTTAGTGTTTTGATTCTTTTCTTGACAGATGCTAAAGACAGAAACTCTTTTTTGTTGTTTTTTGCCACTGTCAGTGAACAAAAATTGAATTCACAAACTAGAAATGTGCACAAACGTATACTAGAAAACCACAGAATAAATTATATTCAAATAATGTATGTTACAGTGTACAGTTCATGATAGGAAAACTTCTTCTCCAATAAAAGTAACTGTAACCTTTGATTTACATTTTGAAGTTAATGTAAATGGAAGGAAAATACATTAAACTTGCAGGAAATTTGGTATTTTCAAAAGATTGACTTTAAAATTGAAAAACAAGTCACATCTGGACAGTGCAAGAGGCTCAAATGTTCCAATAATTTCGCCTACACAGTCAACATAAAGCTTTTGTGACCTTTGAACTATGACAATGACTTACAATGGAAAGAGTAAAGAAAACTTAACTCAAAAATAGAGTGTACCACAAAATATACTACATACAGTATATATTATAAGGAAGAATAGAAAGGTATAGTGTCTGAAAAGTGCAATTTTATTTAAAGACATAGCCCTATTATGATTTTGTTTTGATATTTAGTATTACACTATAACATATTTATAGCCTTATTTAAAGTTTTGGTCAGTGTAAATCTCAATATTGATCTAAAATGGCCTAAAATGGGTGCAATGACTTCAAAACCAAAGAACTGAGAGTGGTGGAAAGAATCCGATTTAATTTTTCATTAGTTATTTAAGTTTTTATTGTTGAAAAATGACTCTGTGATATTTCCAACCCAATTTATATGACCCAGAGAATCAGACTTTATTTCAACAATTGCAAGTAAGTACAAAGCAATGGGCGGAGATAAGGGGTAGGTGAAAAATGACATTTTCTGAGCACTTAAGCCTCAAATGTAGTACAATACGGGATTACTCAAACATGCATGAATCAATCAATATGTAACTTTAAGTGAGTAAGATCATGATGAGGGAACACAATTATAACACAGTTTAAAGCTCATATATATATATATATATATATATATATATATATATATATAAAAGTCCTCTAAAAATACTCAAGTATGTATTTACTTAAAGTTTACTTAAACTATACATTTCTCTAAAACATAGTGAACATGATTATAGTTTAGATTGTGCTAAACATTTTGGACATTTGTTTCTAGTTTGACAGTTTTTGTAAAGTTTATAATGTTACTTCCTGGTTGGAAATATTTAGCAAAAATATGTTAAATATTTATAGAGTTTATGCAGGTCTTAGCTAATCACATTGAATGCTTTTTAGTGTCACAATTCAAGATTTTTAATGCCATAATCAGCATCAAAACAAGACATTTTCATTGGACAGCAAAATGATGAGAAACTACAAAAAAACTACAAAATAATAAGCAAATTTACATGAAATGTAAACCATACACATGTATGGATGTTCTGAACCATAGCTTTTACTTTTTTTTTTTTTTTTTTTGATGATTTTATCAAAGCTATCAACATCTAGATTCAATAAATCCAGTACATCTGGGATTCAAAATAATTCTGAATGTCATGGACATACACTACTGACACGGACTGTTATAATTATTTGGTTTTCTTTTTTCATGTTATTATTCTGTCCCATAAAACTAACTAACTAGAAAAGCGTGAGAAAGCAAACAATAACAGTATATTTTACGAAGTAGAGCAACAGACACATAGTTTTTAGTGATATGAGTGTACTGCAGAAAAGAAAAAAACGTCTTCCTAACAATGGTTAAAGTTACTCAAGTATTGTTTTGCATGACTTGTGCACTGGTCTTCACAACCAGACCACTTCCCATTTCCAAATAACCTGGTACTATTACGTTATTACCCCTTGTATTCAGCGCCATCATAATTAAACCCAGTTGTGGACGCCTGGCCGGGATGTTGCGGTTCTCGGCAGACACGCAGCACAGGCTTCGGGGCGGAGCTGGACAACCACAGTCAGAGGCCGGGGCCAGGAGCAGACCCTCCCCGCAGCAGCGCGCAGCAGGACGGAACGAAGGAAGCGGAAATAAGCGGCAGAGCGAGCGCAGCGCAGGCAGTCAGACCGTATGCTAGTAGTAGTAGCTAGATTTAGGCTTCTAGAACAGAACAGCCAGCGACGTTCCCCCTGACATCGTTTTCGCTCTGCTTTCGGAAGAGGAAACGGGGCGTGGATCGTGACATTTTCGGGGCTTGTTCGTTCCTTTAACGGGATCTGTACGGATTATACCCATCGGTGAGTTTTTTCGGAGGGTTTTTTGCGGTGTAAAAGTTCGCGACGCAGGCTACTCCAGTCCAGTAACGGAGGCTAACTGTACTATGCTAGCAACAACAGCTTGCGGTCGAAAAAAATAATGTTTACCTTCTTTTTGGATTTGATAACTCCCCATAAGACATTACCTAATAACTTACCGACTAAATTGTTATTATATACTACCTTATGTATCTAATGTAAGCGTTTTTCTTGTCGTAATGAACTAAAATGCTTCAGTTTGGTAATTACACCGCAGCGCAGTTATTGTTGTCGGACTGTTAGCATGTATGCTAAACAGCAGTTAGCTCAGTGGGTGCAGCCAGTTTTCTGTTTAGAATGTGTCAAAACTTGACTAAAAACGACCAAAATTGAGCAGTTTGATGATCAAGTGTGTAGTTTTTGGATTGTACTTCCTTGTCACATGCTTACACTCAGTGAAAAATAGAAATGGCCAGTTTATGTTAGCCACCCATCACGTCAGTTTCCCCTTTTTTTTTTAAATCCTTATGTCTGTATATGGTATTGCTAGTTTAGATCAAGTGACGTTAGCTAGTGTTGACAAAATACAACATGATAAATCTGCTAATCAAAAATCAAAATGTAATGTTTACGCAGGCTTGACTCTACCCTACTGGATTTAATGTTATTACTGTTGGCGCTGTTGTGTTCACATGAGCCTGTCAAAGCTACACGGTCCTATTAGAAACATGTTAATGAGATGATGGAGCGTTATCCTTTTAATTCAGCACCGAGGCCCAAGCCTGATCTGTCAGTGTCAGCTCTGCCAGGTTAAGCCTCTCTGACTGATCCTTCAAATGGACAGGTGGTGGCTGAGCTGTCAGAAGAAGGGATGTGTCAGGATTATTTTGGTTAATCGTGATTATTCAGGCCACAGTATAATCGTAACATCCAAACAATAATAATCGGGACCAGGGCTGCAATGATTGGTCGATTAGTTGTGATGAGACAACTGTGAAAAATAGTCGTGTTTTGATCGGTGTAATTGTTATTTAGACTGTACATACTGTAAAACACATGCGAAAAGATGTTTTATGACAAAGACTGTGACATTATTAAATCGAAACATCAACAAAGAATAAACAACTACAATATTTTCATAATTATTTCCATTCTAGAAGCCTTCAGTCACCATATTTCAACCTTTATCTGGTTAAAAATGTATTTAAATCTTAATGTGTAATAGAAATTTTCGTTTGACTTATTGAGTAATTGAAGAAAAAAAAATCTCTGACCAACTAAAATAATCATTATGTGCAGCTCAAATTGTGATAACTTAAAAAGTAAAACTAAGTAATCTATTCACTCTATTCTCCAAAAATAGTAAACTCAAAAATAAAGTATTTTTTCTGTCAGATTAACTTTATCATTTCGAAAGTCTGGTTTCATAAAGCTGGTCCCACGCTAGACAAACTGTAATCTATTAAACAACGCGAATAAAAGTAAATTAAGGATTTCACTGTTGTTTAGTCATGGTGTTAATAATCGTGAATAATGTTTAAATTGTGATGGGGTTTTTTCTCACAATAACTATAGCACTAAGTACTGAGTATCTCTCTGTATGTGGCCTAAATTGTACTCAAAAAGAACCACAACTGCACTGGAGTTCATGCTAAAAAATAACTAGATTAAACTCTAACTCATTCCATATCTTCACTTTTTCACAATTTTTTTCATATAAATTCTTTTAATCAAAATAAAGTTGGTCGACTAAAACATCATCGACCGGTTAATCACCTAAACGACTACAGCCCTACAGCCTTATGCATTATAGAGATCAGTAAAATAGTTACATTTAATGAAAGCCTTATACGCTGAAGTGTCAAAATAAAGTAATATGACTTGTTCATCTGAGGATGGTGACAGGTGTTGCCTAAAAATAAATGTAGATTTGATGTTGTGGCTCTCATCGCTATTGTCCTCCGAAATTAACAAAAAAACAAAACAAAAAACAATTTGCATAAGTCAACAACTTGCAACAAAATAAGTGCATGGATAGTCACGTGATGGTTTTACTTGTCAATATAATGTTTTTTGATTGTTTATCCATGTGTGTTGTCAATGTTATACATGTATTGTAAAAAATGTCTCAAACATTTAAATGTTTTTGTATTTTTTTATTTGAAACAAATATGGAAAAACCATTGTTAAAAAGTGATTGTTTTTAGATTTAGAGGTCTATAGGCAGCAGTGGTTTGCCGTCTTGATTTATGGGAGTTTGAAAGGAATTTGAACCTCAAAGGTTAAATCTAATAATTCTGTGTTCTGTGGCCCAGATATTGTCCTGGTATTTTTAGTGAACAACTTTACCATAAATATAAATAAAAACAGTAGTCATTTTGTCCATTCTTTGTTAACACCTGGCCTAAAGATGTAGCATGAAGTTAGGGTTAGTTAGTTAGTTAGTTCCTCCTTTTCCTGTAACACTTTTCATGTTATGCAAATCATGGTTCCAATTTTATCTTGGGTTTTCCCCAAATTAAATGTGTTCTATCAATATACAAAATAAAAGTCAAATTTAATCGACTTGCAGCGCAGGTGACTGTTGTTCTGCAGCGATAATCATTATCTAGAGCCGCAAGGCAGTACAGCAATTAAATACTCATGAATTGCATGCTTTTTATAAGAGCAGCAGTTTCCATCATTTATTTATCCTAGGTCACAAGATCCTATAATTTGGCTCTAAGCGTTAGTTATATTATAATATTCTTTATTCCATAAGCAAACAGTATTTACTATTTAATTATCAGTTATACTAATTTGATACCCACAGTTTTACAACATTTTCTTCAACACTACTGAAGGAACAGCACTCAATCCCAATCCAGTTTGCTAAAATAAACCTTGCCATTTGTTTCATAACCTATTGTCGTGCCGGCAGGTGACGGACTGACACCTGTATGTGAGCTCCTCGCCCAGGGCCACGGGTCACAGACGGGAGGAGAGACTCGGTCAACAGCAGAAGCCTGTTTCTCTTCAGAGCGCCGCACACAGCCACAGCCCAGCACTTTGTCCACACGCGCACACGCCACCATGGAGGCCGTTGCCAAATACGATTTCAAAGCCACCGCTGACGACGAGCTGAGCTTCAAGCGTGGAGAAATCCTTAAGGTAAGTGCTTGGATGTAGAACACAACATGGAGAGATTTAATCGGCTTTCTTGGCCTGAGAGACTTCAACTGTCTTCAAAGATTGCACCTTTTTTTTTTGCTGCTTTTTGGCTACTTTGGTGAATTTTGTTACTCAAATATATGAATCTACAGGAAGAAAAGAGGACTTGTTTTCACTTGCGTTATTCCTCCAGTAAATGATGAGTAATACCAATCTTTAGCTGCAGATTCAACCTTTTTAGAATTTTAGAAATGTGTTCTTCAGAATGTTACAACACCAAGTGGCTTGTGCACATCCTATTTCAGTGGTACAGTTACTATATTCCTCTGACTTGCTGCTTTAAGTAAATGTCAAATATTGTACTCTACAGAAGGGAATAGCGCTATTGCATCTGCAAGTTTACCATCAAATCAGGAAAACATCCACTTATACTGCTCATGTGCAGACCCAATCATAAAACAGCAGCTTATGTCTCTTTAAAAATGGGCCTTTGAGCTTTGGAGGTCTAACTCTCCAGAAAAGCTCATTCGCTCCTTATGGTTTTTAATGTGAGCCTGTCATTCTCTGACCTTGCCAGATACACAACAACATCAGAATAAAGGCAGGGCAGTTTCTCTGTGTGACGACTGCCTCTGGATTTAAGTGCATTCATTTTAATCCTTTTGTTTGGAGGCACACTTGGTCATAGAGGGCAGTGGTGACGGTGAGGATCGGCCGCACATAATCCGCTCTGTTGAATCAGTTGTGCGTAGTTGACTTAATTTTACATTTTAGATTTGTTTGGGCCTCTTTATATCAGCTGGTTGACAAAGTTACATTCCAGGGGAAATTTGAAATGTAACCAATTGACAATATTTTGCATGTCAATTCTATTTTAAATCTGTAAGAGAAAAAAATGTGTTGGTTAAAAAAAAATGCCCTTGCTTACCATTTAATACAACTGATTATTCAAATAAGGACCCCTTGAAAAAGAGATTATTCATCTCAAGGGGCAATCCTAAATACATTAATAATTAATAATTAAAATATAGCCTAGTGGCCTCAACTAAATGACAGAAGATTAAGCTTCTCATCCTGTCACCTATTCTGTTATGTCTGACCAGCTCCATGGCAACGCTCAGGGGTCAGGCTTAAAGAAAGTCAGCTTTCCTTTGGCTCCTGTCAACAACAAACTGCTTTGTCAGGACTAAAACGCTGTGGACAGGACGTCTGTACTCGCACTTTTGTTTCATTGTGCTTCATGTGTATGTATATATTTTGTGCAACAAACTGTCATTCTGTCACTGTCATCATTTATCCACTGTCACTTGTAGTGCGTCAGACTTCTTATAAACGGATCAGACTTACGGATCGACCCCCACTGCCTTTGAGATCGAGCGATAGATTACGATCGACCTGATGGGCACCCAGATCTAGGCTCTTGACGGCTTTGCTTTGATATTTTATGTCTTATAACTCAAAAGTGTGCTTTTCTTAGAAGGTTACCTATCTGCTTGTCTCCATGGAGATGTTTTTGCTTGGCCTAGAATGTCCTACAGGAGAGCATTGAACTTGTCTGAGTTACAGGTCAGATCTGTGGGAAGGCGACCCTGCTCATATGAAGAATTCTTTGCAATAAAATTCATGTAATTAATGGATATGTTTTTTGCCATTCTGGGGAACATTCCAGGCTAAGTATCAACATCTCCTTAGAGACAATCAGGTGGCAGACCTCCAACCAAAGTGTTGCATAGAGCACCTTTAAAATAAAGCAAATGAACAATACGAGATATCAAAAAACAATAATAGAAATGTCCACAACGAGTGCAGTGAGTAAGGTTTGGTTTACCAGGAGCCAGGTTTAAAAGGTCAAAGTTGATTCAGCATAATATCACTCCTAAATGTAGTTAATTCAGCAGTTCCATTTGGTGCATGTACTTTATGACCCTCCAGCCATACTCAAGCTGTTTTTGACAAGGAACGATGTGCATGGCTGTTTTTTTTTTTTTGTTGTTGTTGTGTTTTTTAGCTCCTTTGGTCTTTGTACGCATTCAAAAGAGAAACCTTTTGCCCTTTGATGCACTCAAATGTTTTTTGGAGGCACAGTGAATGAGTACAGGACACATCACAAAAGCCAGGCCACATTAGCGCACCATCTCTTCTGCAAGACCAAGATGATATCATTGGTGAAGACCTCATTTAAAGGTTCAGTGTTCAAAGTGTGTATGGATAAATCAAGTTAGGAGCCCAAGTTAGCAAGGGAGCAGCTTTATTAAACAAAAGTACATCATTAGCATGTCAAAAGTTGTCTTTTTCCACTGACACTGGCAGAGGTTAATTTGACCTCTTCACCTCTTGTTTTTCAATAATTTAGACAAGCTAATTTGTTTCTGCGTCATTAATGCTAATTTATCTTATCAACACTGACTTCCTATAACAGAAAGGCTTTTTCAGTTTTATCATCATTTTTTATCATCTTCTTTTTCATGCCCCAAACACTCATCTGATTATGTTTAATAATGTTTATATTAGGACTTTGTGTTTAATCATAGAAAATTGGCGCATTAATCCTGAATTGACGCTGAATAATCACACGGTCTGTTTAGCCCAAACGCATGCTTTTTTTTTTAGGCTGCATGGGTATGGCTTGATATGCCACAACAAACCAAACATGCCACGAAGATCTCGGGTTTATAATATGTCTGTACTGGGGAAAAACAGACTTTACATTAGTACATGAAAAACAAATCATTTCTTTTGCTTATTTCTTTCGAACAGCCTCAATACATCTACTAATTTATCACCTTCCTTTTCCTCTGATCATTCATTCTTTGTAAAGTTAGTACGGTCTTCATGGCTGCATATCGGGGCCCAAGGGAGCCGCTGCGGTACAGGAAGGAACAAGCTTCTACATTTGATTGAAACGCACAGGTGGACACATGTTCTACTTTGGAAATGCGGTTAATACAGAAATTGACCCGTTTGTCCCGCTTGACACTGATGCTCTACTTTTGATTTTTTCTGACGGCTTCTTACTGGTGATAGTGAAACTCTGAACGTCTCTTAAAGGCACTGTCTTTTGCACTTTGAACTTTACTTTTGAGAACAGTTGAAAGTGAAGTGATTATGCAACAACAACGGTCCCTTTCTCTTGTTGATTTAATGGCAATTTTCTTAAAGGGTACGTTGGTGATCCTGCGTTTTGTCCTTATGCTCTCTGATTTGTTGTTTAAAGTTTGCATGAAGCATTTCTGAGTGCTAATTGTAGGTCTCCGTTTAGATCAATTACTTTTATTCACCCCCAAGACAAAATTCTTTAAAAATGGTCAGAGTGTCTGTAACGGGGCAGCACACAGGTTGACGCATGCGCACTGGATCTTAGCTTTCCCTGGAATATTCCCTGGAATATATATTATAGCATTAACTTGTATATTGCATAATTCATTTACAGTTGTTTTATTGCTAAAATAAAGCGTGTGAGTGTTGTGTGAGTCTCAGAGAAGGAGACAACCACCTGGAATAACAGGAATAATGAAACAAGCCTGAATGAAGCCAAATACAACTCCAGGTATGTTTTTGATGAGGAAACGATGTTATAACAGTGTTTTGCATAATATGTCTCGTCATTTTTAACCCTTCTCAGTCCCCTACAACCCATCATCCTTTGAAGTGAATTACAACCTTTAGATAAAACAAAATCGTAAAAGTGATTTGGTTGGTTTAGCCTCGGCGTATCACTGAATGGTCCTCTTTAGCTCCCATTGGCCGCGCTGCCTGCTGACACCAATACTAAACAGCTCTGCCTGTCGCACAAAAGCCCCCTGTCAGGAAGAAGAGACACACAATCTCTTTTCTTCAACTCCATCAAGACTCACACATCTACTCCTCATTTGATTATCAGTGCTGCTGTTTGCGTATCAAAGGTAGAGGCAGTTATTACATACAAATAATACCCGGCTGTGAAGAAGAAAGTGACAGAAAGTGGCAGTTAAAGATAAACAGAAAAAGGTTGGAGTGGAACATCTCAGCTTAAATGGCACGTACACATTGTCCACGCAGCAGCACTCTCCTCCACATTTCAGCTGCTTTTCCAAAAGGCTCTTTACATAAGCTCTTAAAGTCTTATCTAACTGTAGCACTGAAAGGATCATAAAACCTACTCCAAGGCCGGGAGATGCTGCAAATTTTAATGGATGCTAAAACTAGTATTGAAACTAAATACGCTGCAGGTATCAATGCTATGTGCAGTCTTGAACTCAAAGTAGTATGATTCTGATTAGTGTTTCTCCAGGATCTTTCATAGCTAAAACCCCGTCCTACCCGGAGTAGTATTTATGTCATTTATACGCTCTCCGTACCAGTAACATGTCTCAATGGAGATGGGCATGTGCCATACCATGGAACATTCTAAGTAAAGCCAGAATATCTCTATGGAGACAAGCAGGTGGCATACCCTTCACCAGAAAAGTTGTGCAGTGCATCTTTAAAGAAACTAATATAATTCTCCATTTAATTTTACATTTATATTGTATGATAATATGATACAATGACCCCTGATTGTACCAAGGTCATTTTTGATATACTTTGATAATTCCAGTTAAAATTCTACAATAACCTTTTTTAATTAGTCCAAGCTTTATCTTGGTTATGATCTCTCCAGAGAAATTGCTTCTATTAATCACCCCTTGTGTCCCGTATATTCATTTAGATCCTCATCAGACCGTTAATCTGTTGCAGAAGGGCTTCTCTGCACCTGCCCTTTCATTTGTCAACTTAATGTTTGCTACAAATGTTCCATCTCCCGATGTTCCATTTACAGATTGCATTGGCCTCGTTGGTAACCATGGTTTTCTTCACCTGACTCATCCTCTGGTCTTAAGTTGTTCCAATGAATACGCTCAAACTCAAAGCAATTACTTTGAAGGATGCTAAATATTATATTTAATTGTTTATATAGAATTTATCTAAGGCAAGTTTATAGCTCTTAACATTAAAGTAGAGCTATGTAAAATTTTACCGCATTTAACGTCTTTGTAAGTCCGTGTGGTGGTTGCAAATATAATTTCGGGGCATTTGAAGACCCCGTCGTCTCCCCCTGCTGTCTCTGCGTGGAAAACCGACTGCAACTTTCCTGACACCGACCTGAAGACAACTCTCCTGAGAAACCTTGACTTTCTTTGTGTTTGCTGCTTTTTACAATGTTTGTTTATCTAGTGTTGCATCCGAACATTTCTAGATTCCTTCAAGTATTTGTAAACCGAATGGCTGCATTCTTGGCTGGTACCATTTCAGTAGCTATGATGCATTTTCCCTTTCATTAGCCATTAAACATCATAAGACCCTGACACAGATAATGAACAGATGCGACTAACACAGAAACATACGCCTTGATAGAAAACATAACCACATGTTGCAGCATTTAGCTTAGTTTACTGACGAAACCATTAGCGCCAAAATTAGCATAAATGCTTAGAACATTGAGTTAAGAACAATTTCATTATGCGCTACAAATCGTTCTTAAATTAGTGAACTTTAGAAAATGGGGCTTAATACTTGCTTATTGGTTGACTCTTAATACTTGTTCGCAAAAATGAAAACAACTATTTGTCTGCACAGTCTACAAATGTCAAAATGAATGTTTTTATTTTGCTGCCCCCATTAAAATGAATTGGTTAGAATATATCAGTACCAGGCTGAGTGCACAGCAATTTTAAGTTAACAGAATTGTCTGTTAACTTTTAGGTTTTATTATGTGAAATCCATCAGAAATATAACGTCTTTGTTGTGCTAAATAGAAACGGACTGTAAAATCTAATAACATAAATTCTGAAATATAACTTTATACCTTAAGATGACACTGCAAGTATATTAAAACATTTTAATCTTTTTTTGCCCCACAATATTGGCCTTTTCAATATATCTCCTATCTCTTTTCTGATTTATATTGAGTGTTTTGATGTACTGCTGTCAAACGTATCAATACCCAGATAGTAATAAAAAAAAAATCTAAAACCAGATACTCATTTGAATTATCTATGCTTTAAAAATGCATAAAAAGTGAGTATTTCTTGATTAGTTTTAGAAAAGTCTTCTCGGTCTGTCAAAATTAGTGTCGAGAACCAAGATTTTTCCTATTATCGACATTTTGGTATTGCGGCAACCCTATTGTACAACGTTGTATATCTGAATTGGTCATTGCTCGTGACACAAATGAGGAACCCGATTGAACGGCTTCGACTGATTTCCTGTGAATGGATATTTCCTCTCCTCGCTGGAAGGATCCCGCGGCTCGGTGGGGAAGTTGAGTAACAGTGTCAGACAGCTGCCACAGTGCGTCACAGCTGGGAGACTTCACTCACTCTTTCTCTAACACGCACTTTAGCCGTAGACCCCGGCACTCGCGGCCGCTAACTGTCATAAGCCCACATCAATTAGAAAGCCACTAAAAGCATACGAGCTCTTAAATGGGTTACGCTAAAGTTGTAATTTCAGACTGATGGCGAAAGCCCATAGCACTCAGTATGGTCAAGAAAATGAATCACTTTTTTTTCAAATATGGAAAGAAATGTTGTGTCAAGCAAAGCGAACAGCAACGTCCTCTCCGTCCCAAAACATCTGCCGCTACGCATTTCAGACCAGTTATCAGCCACGACCACGCGCCGTCGTCGGTCCTTCCTCTTCAATGCCATGGTTTCTGTAGAATTTTGAAGTAAGTGTAATGTTAATCCACGGCTCTGAAAAGTGTGGGCTCGCTGCAGATTTGCATAACGCACACGAGTTTCACAACCCGGTTTCCCAGTATGCGCAGACAAAAGGGGAAGTCGCAGTGCACTGCAAATTTTTTGCAACTTGACAAGATTTAAAATCCTATTTTTATACATGCTAGATAATTTCCCTGATTTCAAGATATATTTACTTAGTTTTAAATTAAGATATTACTGATTGTGCTTGTTTTTAGCACGATCCATTAATGTTTGTCTTGTTTAGTTTAACTATCCTAAATATGTACAAATAAGACTTAAAATAAGATATATTGCTTATTTCAACAGAACATTTTGTTTTAAGATTCTGGAGTACCCACAAAATTCTTAATTCAAGAATTACTTATACATTATAGTTTATAAGATCATTTATTAACAGAGAAATGAGAATAGAACCTTAATGCATGAGCACATTATTTTAATGACTGAGAATACACAAATGAAAGACTAAACCCTAGGCTGATTTCTCTGGCCAATAACATCACAGAGAGTATATTTTATAGGCACAAAGACACTTTCTCTGAAATCTATTGAAAAATATGAAGTATAATCAATGAGGTCGTGCACCAGCTCTGTTGCCTGGGCAAGTGTAGGCACTGCAACTTCATATGCCAACAAGTCTTCATCCAAACTCAAGGTTTCATAACGTTGGTACTCAAACGCAATAGAAGATGAATCAATCAAAAAAATGTCCTTTATCTGTGTATAGTATTATTTGTAATGCATTTGGTCTTTGAGAATATAATGGATGAGATGCAAACAGAGCTCCGTCACTCAAGTCCGACAAAAATCCTTCTCTGCTTCTTTGCGGTACTCCATTTAACATGGTAAAAATTCTGGGATTGTTTAATAACTGCTTTAAACTCTGTATCAAAGGTATATAGTAGAAACTGGTGTGTTTGATAGACATGACCCTTGCAGCTCCTCGCTTCACCCAACAAATTTTCTGGGAAACTATGAATTCTTCTGGGTCTACAGGATTGAATATTTCCCGGAGAGTCTTATTCTGTCCATATGCATTGGTTGAGAAAGGATCTGCAAATGTGTCAAATGTAGACAATGCCTGATCTTGAAGATGAGTGCTCATCTCAGGATGTTCCTCAAAGATTTTCCTCATGTTCTCCCTGAGCACATTGATGAGAACAGCTTGGTACTGTTGAACTCCTGACATGATGTTGTTGACAGTTCTCTGTAAAAAAAAAAAAAACAAAAAAAACAAAAAAAAAAAAAATCTTAATGCATTAATAACAAAAACGTATACCTAAATATAGCAAATCATACGTTATTTTATAATCTATGGTGTTAGATTACATTTTAAATTAGGTATATGTTATGTTAGTGCATTAGGGTTGTCGACAGTTTTGAAAAGATACAAATCAATACAAAAATAAGTATGGGAATTAGAAAGTAATTTTAGAAGATACTGAAAAACAAAAAAACACATAAGCAGGACAAAATTGGACTTCTTGTCCAGCTTTGCGATATTATTCTCACTGAATATTAAGACTACTCCTTAGTATCAAAATAGTTAATCATTTTTGTATCATGACAACTCAAATGTTCATATGATTAATTATAATTATGACTACATGTCCAGTTTTAGTTATACACTGAACCTCAATACTATTAGGCTCAATAACTTACATATAGTTTTGTTTATCTTTTTTTTTTTTTTTAATATTACTGGAGATCATTTGAACAGTAGTATCTTTGTACATAGGGCAAACTTACTTGGGACAAATGGCACTGTTCCCGGACACTGAGAGCAAGAGCTGCAGCAGATCTGGTAATATCATGGTTGGTTGCAGATGGTCCAGCATCATCAACTTCTTCCTTTAAGAACATAACACAAAACAATTATGACATGTTACAATATACTTTAAAAAAATACATTTTAATATATATAAATCTTTAGAAAATTCATTTTAATGCTAGTTCAAATCATTAATAAATAATTAATAAAAACCAATAACAGTTGAGTTGTAGCAGGCATATATCAACAACTAACGCTGGTTTTATTTTCTATAGTCATAATAAATGCAGTTTGACAGTAAAAATTAAAAAAACGTAGGCAAGAAAGAAAGAACAAAAAAACATTTGTGTGGAACTTACCTGAAGGAAGACTTCAAGAGGTGGAGTTTCAGACCGGGATGTAGACGGTATTTCATCAGGGCTGGGTGTAGATAAAGTGACTATATTTGTACACAGTTGGCAAAAACGGACACTCCAAACTTTCCATCCCCATCGAAGCGGCGCTGGAGTCCTTCTCCACCCAATTGGCGGTTCTCCGTTTTTCCAAAAGGTAGAGTGCGTCCGTTTGATGTGGCGAAAGAAAGAGTTAAAAACTCTGAAATCTTGTTCACATCCATCTACTCCACAGTGAACCCAGAAATCCGGATTACGACTATGTGTTGTGTTAATATGACTGAGAAGCACCTTCAGTGTCAAAGCGACAAATATTAGACAGATCATGCACCTCCACGCTGCCATGGCTCGTCTTTTCCTGGCCATCTGTTTGCGCATGCGTAAAGTCACGCTCGTCTTGTCCGTGCGCAATCAACGTCACGTTGACGTTCTGTTCTGGGCAGGCTGCGGCGCCGCATTGAACCTGTGGAAAACTTCTCGTCAACACCTGCACATTTGAAAGTAGCCTTTGGCATAAGAAAGCAAGCGTTGGGTGTCGATTTTTAAATGACCGTTCGACTGGCAGTTAGCTAAACATCTGCGCTCATAATTTGGGCGCTCAGGCAAGCTAATGGCGCGCTTGCTGCATGCTAACGTAGGCTAATTTACAATTTTCAGTAGCGATCTGACTAGGAATTTCTCCAGGTTCTGTGTTGAGGCGTATGGAGTTAAGCTGAAATATCACATCTCAGAATGGACAGTTTGGACACCCCAATACGAGCCGTGTTGGAAGGTAAGTGGCGTTTTTACATATGCATGTTAGCCTGATTAGCATTAGCAGACTTCCGCCAGCAACAGATTCAAATGCTATCTTAAATAACACGGCGCCACTGCATTATCTGCGGGTATTAAGTAAGTATAAGTATTGCTTTCACGGTCCTGTATGGAGGACTCTGAGAACTTTGTTAAATGTAGTAAAGCTTTCATTAGAAGAGTCTTTTTAAATATTATATTTAATAGCTTTACAAATGCAAATAACAATTACTTTGGAAAATATTTTTAATAAAAGGTAATATGGAACATTAGTAATTATTATTATTAATTATTTATTAAATCTACATTAAAAACGTTATTAAAAATACATATTAAATTATTTATTTTTAGAATTTTTTAAATATAACCTTTTAAAAAGATTTACCAAATTATGCTTTAAAAGTTACTTTAGTTAAGTATATACAAATTCATGGAAGACTGTTAAGTTATACATAAAATCTCTGCTAATTAAAGCTTAACAACATTTAACGTGGCCCTCAGGGTCCTAACATGTTATACATATAAATACATTTTATGACTTAGTCACTTTCTTTGATTTGTACCTGTATACTGTATGTTATTACAGCTGCCAGTATTGATGAGGAGGCTTTGGCAACTATCACTCGAGAAGACCTGAAGGATCTCTTTCCTGGCACAGAGAATTTTTTTCAAAGAAAAAAGCTTTGGGATTTCATCTGTCAAAAGGTACATCAGGAAGTAAATAACTTGGGACACTTAGATACTATACATTATGTCTCTTCCAACAGGGTGAAAGGGCCACTGACCAGACTGCAGTTGGGAGCACCACACCACCACCACCACAACAACACGACAGTAACGCTGTTCCTTCAGCTAGTGCACTGACGCCAGGCCAACCTCAAAACTCCACTCCCATTACCTCCTTGGACAAAACTATGAAAATGCCAGACTCTCCAGAATATGTAATTTATACTGACTTCCTGGGTGGACATGGTGCAGTCAGTACTTTTCATTGCTCCGTAATGGAAAGGCAAAGGACTTCTGCATGTCAAAGGAGCTCTGTTGTCGACTTGTTAACACCATAACAAGTATGGTGGCAATACTACGAGCTAGTGCTTTGGGTAAAGAGGTCAAATACCCCTCCAAACTTGAGGTAAAGGCAATGGCAAAAAAAGTAGTTGACTATTATCCAATGCTGCGAGATCCTGATCCCCACATGCCATATGTAAGTATTTCTTTAGACAGTGTTGCTTGCTTTTTAAATGGAAAATGTATCTAGTCTTCATCTACCATAGGTGACGGCTCTACACCAAAATGTTTAAGCGCCTCCAAAATATGAGGTCTCCTCGAAAAGGCAGGGATCGATGCCACAACGAGCTTAAACCAAGAAAGTTCTGTTTGGCTCCGACAGTGGAACAGAGGGTGACATAACTAGTGGTGACACTAGTGGCAATGCAAGTGGCTCCTGTGGTAGCACTATACCCCTTGAGAGCGATGACTTCAGCGAGGACGGCCAAAGTGCAGGTGTGTGTTTTATACTTGTGAATGTTATGTCACTTATCCAAGAATCTTTCTGCTCTTTTAGTCCTTAAATTATCACCAGACTCGTTTCTGAGCATTTTTTCCGTCTAAACAAAGTGTCACAAACTCACTAATAAAATTCATTAGGTCTATTCTTTTGCTACAGGTTCATTTTGATGGTATAGAAGTAATCCTTCGAAATAATTGAGTATAGTTTTTGCCATTATCAAGCAGGGCTAAGTAAATGTCATGTTTTTATTTTCCACAGAGAAAGACTCACCACCGATTAGATCCCCCAGTGTAACACCACTTACCACAACTCCAGGCTCCTCACTCAGATCTCCACAAACTACACCTCCAGGTAATCGTTACAGTAAGACCACCATTATGCTTGTCTGTCAGATTTTGAAATTTGATTCAATTACTTGATGTAACAGTATTTGTAAATGCAATTTCAAATAAATTCAGGAAGGCTCCATGTTGAAAACTGTTCATCAAGTAGAACAACTCCGGGCTCCTCATCCTCACCTCCAGGTACAAACATTATTGTTACTCTTATCTTAGTTTTTGTATTTGATGTAATTACTTGATGTAACAGTATTTGTCAGTGTTATTTTAAATACATTTAGGAATACTTTCCATTGAAAAATATAGTCCTCAAGTAGAAGAACTTAAAGCTGGGGTACCTGACTTAGGGTTAGGTTAAGTTTTTGTATAAGAAGGATGAACATTTAAATATACATGTTTTAACTGTTTTTTGTTGTTTTTTTTCAAGGACAATTGCGTAGATTTAATTTATCTTTTTGCATTTTGAAAATTGTGTACCCCAGTTTTAAAATTGAATAAATTTTTATATGTTAAAACTGTACTTCCTTTCTGATTTATGTTCACATTGAAACATTCTTCCATTACTGTTTTTACAGACCAGGACAGTCGGAAGCTTCAGGCGAGGCATTACAGGACATTAAGCAACATGTACAAAAAGCCAAATGCCAAGCCCAACCCGAATGATGTCGCCCAAATTTTGAACCTCGAGTTCAAAGCAAGGCGGGCTTTTATTGATGCTGATGTAACAAAGGAGGACGAGAGAGCCTCAATAATGTTTGAGGCATACCCATGCTTTAAGGAAATAAGACATGTAAGATGGTATACATTTTATTAAAGTACGCATATTTGGCAAGATTTACATTTAGTTTCATTCACACAGTTTGATAAATTTAGAAGTACTCTCCCTCCGACCATCAAACACTGCATTTCCCTTGATTTGTGATGTAGATACCGAGAATCTTAAGTCTGTAAATCCTCACCAGACTTGTTCACTGGAGCATTTCTGCTGTCAAATCACGTTAACTGCATGTGTAAAAGAGGAAGTTATGGCTAACTTGACGTCAAAGCTCAGTTACTCTGGCATCAACCAAGGCTCACAGTTTTTTTTTTTTTTTTTTTTTGAAAAACATGCAAAAGTAAAGTTCCTCGAGCGTGTTAAAAGGCCATTAACTCTAGAAATGAGGCATAATATTTGTCCTTTAATTATTTTGTCCTTTAGAGGTTAAGTAATCTATTTTGTTTTAGGCAGTGGATGAGCTGTGCCGTATTGTTGGTGGCACCAACAAAAAGTTCATTGATGAAATGAAGGCAAGATGGTCAACTTTTTGCTCCAAAGTGCAGTTCTTTGGGATATGGAAGAAGGCTTTGAAGCCTCCTTTGCCCTTGGATCTACGTGGGGGTAAGTTTTTATTTTAATTTTATTTTTTTACATTTTTCTTTCCGCTCATCATAAGGGATTTCTTTTGCTTTTAATAGTGGATTTCACAATCAACCTCTTAAATGTCCTGCCATCCCTGTTCCCATCGCCAGCACAACCACCAAAACGCCTTAAGAATGCAAGTGAGGCTCTTCTTCATATCCTTAAGGTAAAAAAAATAAGCAGGGGTAGAAAGTTACTAATTACAAATACTCACCTTTCTTTAACTGAGTACATTTTTGGGTACTAGTTTGAGTAAAATTTTAGCCATGTAATTCTAATAAGTTACATTAAAATCACTGAGTAGTACAGCTGAAGACCCAATGTACTGCTGTCTCACCTATGTTTCTAATCCTCTAAACCTATACACGCAATGGTTGCTCTTACAAAATGTTGTTCAAAACTTATAAAAATGTAAACTGACAATATCAAGTTTTGCCCCCGAACAAAATGCCAAACTTTATAAAGTGCCGAGTTCTTAAACATAATCCCTTTGTTATCAAAAAGCCCCAAAAAACTGTATTCAATTGACACATTTTTCTGACTGACTAATTATTGTGTAATTAGTTCTGTGCTTAAAATGGCCATAAGTTTATTTTTAAATTGGCTAGCACAGGGGTTGCAGAGAATAGTGAGGGCAGAATACTATGTCTTATTCATTTCTATGGGGTTTTCGCCAAGTCCAAAATTATTAAACACTTAAAGATCAGGCAGTGAACAGTGAGTAGTGGTGGCTATCTCTGATAACATGTTCAAGACTTTACACAACAGGTGAATACTTCACCAAAGGACCAAAGTGTGTTAATAAAGAGACGTGTTTGTTTAAATTGTTATGCTTTAGTGTTAGAGCCTTTTGTCTTAATGCCAACTCATTTTATGCACAGAGCAAATTTATATGGGTTTTGGCCTCTTGTTTACAATATGGTTGCTAAGTAACAGTTTTGGAACTAAATCAACAAATGTCAAACCTGCTGCTCATGTCCAACCAGGAAGTACAATTACAACTTGCTGCACTTTTTTTCTACTGTGTTTTTCTCTAGCCGGGTGATGATCCTACACAGTACCTACAGAAGCGGCCTCTTTCCTCACCTGTGCTGCTGTATGATGGAACAACTTGCATCGTTGCTGTCGGAGACTTCCCAGTGGCCACTCTTCCAAAGGATGAGTTTTGTGATGGAATCCTCATACTTATGGCTTACTATTACACGTTACATTTGACTTATCCAAAATGTGTCGCTACAGTGTTATCTGTCATTCAGACTGAGGTAGTTGGTGACATAATTCATGACCAAGACGCCACTAGTGCGTATAAAAAATCCCTGGCAGAGTGGAGAGCCTTTTTTGAACAGTAAATCACTTAACATTTTGTCAGTTGTTACTTTGTTAGCAGTGCCTTTTGTTTGGTTGTGTGATATGAAGGCAAAACTAAATGTTCCTGTTGTCCTTAGAGGTAGGGCTGCTACAGGTTAATCGATTAATCCAACAAATCAAATAATTGTTAAATGGTCTATACATAAACAACATGCCGTGAGCTGATGGAAGAGGTTTTATTACTTGGAACAAGCAAGAATCACACAAAGGATGCTAAAGTTTTGTATTTTTGCTGTAAATACACTTTCATCTTTGTATTCTCCATATTCGCGGGTCTTTTGTGTTCTAAACAAATTGATAAATTGAAAGGATAATCGCTTGACTAATTATCAAACTAATCATTAGTTGCAGCCCTACTTGGAGGTATTGTTCCCACTTCTCTAAAAGTAATTTGCTGTAAATGTAACGCTTTGAATGGCAGAGCCACACAGCAGACTGGTCTGAAACTTAATAAATGTTCTAAGCACATTTGCTTTTCTGGTTGTGATTTCAGTAACACCTGTATCAAGATCCACTGTCCTCATACAAGCAACCTTTATTTATTATTTCAAAAGCTACCAGCTTGTTTTAAGATGAAGCTTATTCACTTTGCACTTGAATTAAGAAATATCAACTTAAGAAGAATAGATCATAATTTCTGAATTGCTTATTTGAAGTACATTTGGCTTACTTTTGGATGTTTTAAGTGTCTTTTTCATCTTAATATAAGTATTTTAATCTTAAAATAAGTCTTAGTGTGCCTATTTTATAATACTTAATTCAAGATATATATTTCTTATTTTGAGAATTCTTACCTAGTGAAATTTACTTGCTGCATGGACAGATAATTTTACTAGTTTTAAGCATTTTCGACTTAATATGTATATATTTTAACTAATTTTCAGCCACTGGATTTTTGCAGTGTGCATGGCTAGTTCTGCCCCTGTAAGTCTGACTGCATCACGGCGATAAGTTTTTCTAAAAGATACATGAATTTGCGATGCGTAAACTCTGCTGTATTGATTCACATCGCATGACTTCAGCAGTTTGTTTTTGCACTTGTTTTGGTCCAAGTTTTGCCCTTATTTGGTTAGTTTGTGGTGTTTTTTTTCCCCGCTAAAATTTATTGTATAGCATTTTTACCCAGTCAGGAACCTTGCAAGTCAGAAGATATATTGAATCTGGATGTTAAGCTATTTTTTTTCTCACTGTTGCTAAAAGTATTTGAGCTACCGATGCAATAAAAACCAAGTTGAAGTCGTTTTACCACTAATCGGAGAGGCTTTCTTAGTTCGAAAGAAGAAACTGTGGTATAGTTTCACTTCTTTCTTTTTTTAAAATACTTTAAAAAATATATATAATAAAAACCAAGATACCAAGAAAACAGAAGTAGCACAAGACACTCAAACATTCCATATTCCGTCTTTGTCCCAGTCAGTCAAAAGTGTCGAATTTGACCTTTTTCAAATTTCCAATTATTATGTCAGTCCAGTCCTTGATTGTCGATCTGGTTTGCGTCATCCATTTTTCCGTGATGGCCTTTTTCCCCTGCGGCCAGAAGTGTGCTGAAAGGTATCCATTTATCGTGTCCATGGCGGGAGTTTGAGGCCCAAATAATAGTTCTGAAGTCCATTGGGATGCCATTGCTGAAACCAATCCGCTGAGCTTTGTTCGTTTCAGTCCAATTATGATCAATCGGGCGGTCCCAAAGCACACAATAATGGCGGATCACTTGGTAACCACAATTCTCCAGCAGCTAGTATTTCCCTGTGAACAGTGGCACTTTTATATGATGTTTAAAATATCGGGATACATTTTTCCCCAACCAAATCCTTTCCAGATGTAGTTTCATTTCTAAACTCCTTTCCTCGCCGCTGTATAAATTCAGTTTTCAGAACAGTGGATAAGACCGGCCTCGGATAAGAGCGTAGTCCTTTTGAAACCTGTGTAACTATGGAAAGCTCCTGGATGAGAGAGGGATTTACATATTTGAATGAAATGTTCGATATCGAGTGGGTGTTATACCTGGCACAGTAATAATGCTCGAATTCTCTTCACACCACAGAGCAGACCACAAAAACTGGCGAAACAAAATGACATCTCAAAGTAAAGTTCAAGAAATTAAAATAATTATCTCTAGATTGTCGTCTACAAATCTTTGTCGCTAATAATCTTTTCTAAAAATATTCAACATATTAACGTACCGCGCTAACCATTTTAATTTCAAACCAAGTCTATCACATGGACTCACAGATTGATTCGCCACCTGCTTTCAAAACCTACACAGCATTCAACATTTGACGCTACTTTCATAACATGATGAAGTTTCGTTTGGCATAACGTGTAGCAAAGCAGGAGGCTTCAGCAGAGTGTGGCATTGCCCTGAGCGCTGTGCACTTGCTCTCATTTCCTCCTTTAATAAATAAAGATTAACAGGCCTGTGAGCTGGCACTATTAGTCTCTATAAACAGATCTATAGTGTCAACCCCGTCAGAGTAAAACAAGGCTACGCTCTCAGACACTCTCAGACATCCAGAGCTCTACTGCAGCCATTAGAAAAGTTTGAATTTGTGTTTTGGCCTTTGTGGAGCATTAGCAGTCAGTGGATTAGATGACAAGCCAAAGTCAACCCAGAGCCAAATGTAGGTTGTAATTTTACGCTGAAGAATGAAGAGTTTTCTTCCAGAGAAGTTTTCAACAAAAGAGAAGACCAGACATTAAGGCGCATCTAACGTTAACTTAGATTTGCGGTTAGGGGTTTAATAGAGGCCAGTGTGTAATGATATTGTATTGGAATTAAACTGGACACAAATTGCGTGGCCAGTTCGCATTTTTTTAAGTTTCAGACTATTTTGCCAAACCATCCAAACCATGTACTAATACACTTCATGATGGATTCATGATGTACAATGGGCTGTGTGCACAACAGTACCTGGTTAGCTCAGTGTTAGCTCAGTGTTAGCTCAGTGTTAGTGTCAGTACTTCCTGTCTAATGGGGTTTTTGCCAAGTGAGTCTAAAATAAGAAATACTATAACATCAGGCAGGGATGTGCTTGTGTCTCAATGCTAACGCTAATTCTACTGTTGAGGATTGAAAAAAAATGATATTGAAATATTAATAAATGACAAACTGAAATAATCTTCACAAACAGTCTTTATTTTTAATTTATATTTTATATTTTACATTTTAATAAAAGTTAGCATTAGCTTTGAGACACTATTGCGCCGTTGTGCACAGAGCACAAATAAAAACTCTATTTAAATTTGAGCACTGAGTATTGAGCATACAATACCTAAAGATTAGGAGGAAGATTTTAAGCTTTAGTTCCCCTTTTGAAATGTTTAAAATGCATAGCCAGTTTCCACAAAACAAAATAAATTTAGTTTACAGGTTTTTTTTTATTTTTTATAGTAACGTTTTACATGTACTTAATTATGAACACCCACCACACATCTCACCCATCTATATGAGTATAAGTTTTCCTTATAATTCATTTTAAAGTGGATTATGTTTTAACTTTTCTTTACACTGCGTATTTTCCGGAGTGTCTTCCTTCTCTTTCGGTGAACATGGACTGTATTTGCCTTGATAAACGTTTACGACTTGATATGAACATTATCTCTGCACTTTTAAATGTCACAAAACCATTGAGCTTGAGGACTTTTTCCTGCAGTATATCTGACGAGTGTGTTCATAAAAACTGCTTTTATGGATCACTGGAACAGCTTTTGCAATATACCCACTGGTTATAATGCACTTTTTGTTAGTGTTCTGCCAGAGCTCTGAATGGCAATAAATGCAGTAAACTGAGAGATTTCTACAGCACATGGACTGATTTTTTTTGTTTTTGTAGTTTTAGTAGCTGTGTGTGTTTTTTACCTGCAATATTGCTTGAAATAAGACGTAATACTGCTATTAGAGAGCTTTGACAGTCAAATAGATGTGCTGAATCTACATGCAACGCATTTAAAGAAAGTTGAAGTCTTACACCTCAAAGCTTTTCTTGCCAGAACACGTCCAAGTGTCTGTCTGCTCTGCATAGTATAAATTGAACCGTTCGCGACCCGAGACATTTATATCCTCGCTAGTTCTTTTCCAAACTTGAACTGTGAACGCGCGGCGAACATGTGTAGTCTACGCTAAACCTCGGGGAGTGTGCGCGCTGAGGTTAATGCCCCGGCTTAGCTGCTCTCACATCCTGTTTGATTTGTCTTCCCACCCCCAGCGGCTTCCTGCGCTCCACTGCAGCTCCAGCTAATGCTACACCCGCACGGGGAACATGATCCGCCAGCAGTCAGCGCTCAGTTCTTCCACTTTTTACAGGTTCCACTGTCCTGCTGTTGCTCAGGGGAAGACCATTTATTTGCCCAATTCCAATGAAATGAAAGGGATACCAAGTTGTAATGACTATAGCAGCTTGACTTGCAATTTTGTTTCGGTACCTTTCTTTTTTTTGGCATTGATTCTTAAAAATACCTGTTGTTTTTTTGGAATTTTTGGCTCATTTGAGTGTGTGTGAAATTTGCGGCAAGACCAAAGGAAGAAATTTTGCCAGTTTTCTAAGCCACGTTAACCATTCAACCACTGGACAACCCAAACAACACTAGGTTTATAATGCTGATTCTTGATACTTTTTCTGGTCCCTTTTCCAATATTAATCTTATCTGTTTTGGTGTTCTAGAAAATAATTTTAGACATAAATACAATCAAATTTTTTTTGTTATTTAAAAAAAGAAAAAGCATGGTTTCAATGATTATTTTGCAGTGACTCTGCTTTGTAACTTTCTGTTGGGCTCTGCCTGGAACCACTAGCCACCAAAACCATGTGGTTGATACTTAAGCATAAGGCCGCAGTCGACTAAAGACATAGCCTGTGAATCGATTGACTAAAAAATATCAAAATGTTAGAAAGATTTTGTGCAAAAACTACAGATTAAACTGTCCAGTCACTCCAAAAAGCAGCCAACTCACTCCACGCATTCTCCTTTCTGCTCTTGTCTAGTCTAATAAAATAGTTGACTAATACAGTCGACTTGATTGATCAAGACACCATCGACTAAGTGACTAAAGGTGTTCAGCCCTATGTAGTAATACTGTTGTGGTTTTACTTTTTAACTGTATCCAGCTCTACAAGCAAAACTGAGGTCATAAATGTAATATTAGATCTTGTCGATATTTTAGTTTCCTGGGTACTTCTTCTTTTAAATGGAGTAAGATGGTGTCAGATTTAATTCTTAAGCAAACCAAAATGAGGAGTATTTCAGATTCCCTTTTAACATTATCGATTAGAGCGGCAATTTTATAGTTTCACTGTTCCGGACCTTCCAAATCAGCCAGTCGGACCCCATCTGTGTGTGACAGCTGAAACTGAAACTGAAGGGGTCAAAACCTCTCCGCTGTGTTGCTCATAATATAGTTTTTTTTTTTTTTTGTATATACAACTGAGACTCGGCCTACTTTTAGCGCTCGCGTTCATTTGCATTTGAGGTGATTGCCACGTCTTAAATAACATCTCTAGAGACTAAATTAGAAACTTATATTTTTCTCTTCTTCTTCTTACTGTAAGCATGCAGCGTTCATAAAGTGTGAAACTAAAGTGCAGAATTAACTATGATGAAATATTGTCTAGAGAGAAGTTGCGCTTGCATCAGTGCGCCTCCAGTATAATGGTAATTTATCAGGAAAAGAACACAATGTTTTTTCTACAAGGACCGCTCCCAATGTAATGATTCTCAGCTTTATTATTACAGACCTTTGTTGTCAGTAGGAAAGAAGAGAAAAAGCATATTCTCAGAGCCTTTAGGTCACAGCTGGTTACATTGCTTACTTTCACAAAATTGAAATTAAACGTAGGCACGTCTGGAATAATTTAAAGAATTTCCCCAACGGCTATCCGCGGGTTTTTGCTCATCCGAAAGCGATGCATGTGAAAGTGTTGTCTGTAGCTACAACCACTATTTCATGTTCCATGTGTTAAACAATTCAGCGACGGTGTTACATAAGAGGCCTGTTTGCATATAGGCCCATACCGTCATGTCGCCTCCGAAGCTCCATGTGGAAAATGCAAATATTGTCCTTGGATAGACGCGGGGCAGGAGTGCGTTCAGAGTTCTTTTCAGCCCTATTCAACAACAGCAGATGGACTCCTGTTGCATTTCATTTGTCCCAGCCATTACGCCCATAATATATGCTCTACTTGGTTCGGTAGAATGTGCCAGCACTTACGGTAACCTCTGTGTGTCCAGAACCCATCGAAGCATTAAAAGGACTGAGTTCAAGGTCGGCCAGTATTTGCGGGAAGAGAAAAGAGCATGAGGATTTCCTTAAAATGCTTGGTCAATCATTTCTCTTGCTAAGCGGAACATTTTGGGGAAAGGTTAGTTTGAACAGCTACTCATCTTAACTTTATGTCAACTGATAAATAATCTAAATCATTGTCATTGACCTTTGGTATAATTATTAATTGGTCATGGAAATTGGACAAGACTGTAGATCAGATGGAGAGTTCTGAGATTCTGCGACAGTACAGTTGCCACAGTTCATATATTTTGAATATATTTTGAAAAGTACTAAAAATGGTGCGTACGAATAATCTGTTGGGACTTTGGATGAGCGCAGAGCCGAGTAGAGGGGAGACAAGTAAACGGAGCACCAAGGGGCAGTAGCTGGTTCCCATTCCAACAGGAGTGCACCGCGGCAGCTCCTCACAAGGTTGGCAAATCTGTGCTCTCCCTGGCAGCACACGGGGGAGTGTAACCTCAGTGCTGGCTGTTAGAAAGTACACCCAGTGGAAATGGAGCAGGGCTGCATGATATTGGAAATGAGTGCGATTTGCGATATGGATGTCAAGCATTGCGAGAATTATATATTGATATTGATATTTTTTTCCTCATTTGCATATATTTTTCTCTTCTTTTCCAGGTATAAAATATAACAATTAAGTGCTCAACTCTTGCTTTAAAATATAGTGGCTGAGGTACAAAGAGACACATTGGAGTGTTAAAACCTGGAGTTACTTTGTCCATTACTCCGCAAACCATTAAAAAATAACATTACTGAGACATTTTAAACATTTCAGACAGTTATTCACCTTCATTTATGTGTGTGAAATAGTGAAAAAAGTTATGAGGATTTTGAAGCAAGAACTTTAACAAAAACACTTAAACATTGACTTGTCGCATCTGTACTTGGCAAAACAGTGCTTTTGGGGGTGAACATTTAAGTGTGCGTCTGATTGGTCGAAAGTAAAAACAGGCTCAGACGTGCAAGAATAATTAATGCATTCAACCATTAGAAATGATGACGTATCTTTGCGATATGCATATTGCGATAATAAGAAGTGCCATAAATATATTTTTTAAAACATATTGTGCAGCCTTAAAATTGAGCTATTGTTTTATTAGTATGTTTTCATTTATTATTCCCAGAATGATTATTCAGTTAACCTATTGTTCATCAACATGACTAAACAACCTTTAGTCATTTGGCATTGCCCTCTGACTTGTTTTTGTTCTACTGTAATATGCAGTGGTAGCAAGACTTCAAATATTTTAGTCTTACCAAAACAGGAAAGCGAATAAAGCATTGCTTAACTAGTTATTAAATGTAATTTTAGTTTGGACTAAACAACTAAATTTCTGCTCTGCCCTAACTCACCATTGAAATATTCTGAGTAAATATTAAAATGAATCCCGCATGTCAGGCCCAGATACAGGAGGCTACACAAGGTTCACTTTGATAGCACTGCTGTTATAATCAAGCTTATCTTTATAATGCATTACCAGTCATTAAGCGTTCAGCAGTGTACACTATGCCTCGACGCTGACGTATTTGTCAAGGAAGTGGAGTTTAGATTTAAATTATTATTTGCTTTCTTAAATAATGCTGTCTCAATTGCCAGTAATGAGATTCCCTATTTCTGAGGGACTATGTGAAAATAAGAAAGTGTTTGCTAAATATCCAAGTCCTTTGCGGAAGCTTGAACATGTAAATATTTAACTTTCACCCTACATTCCCTTTAAAACTCTGCTCTTGGCATTAAGTCATGGTTAAAAATGCTGCTAAATAAGTTTGATCCTGTAGAAAATGGCACATTAGCAGTATTTAAATGTAGGCCTCAGCATTAATTTTATATTACTTTTCACTTTTTTATGCCTGGTGACTGCAATTCATGTCGCGTTTTTGAATCTCCATTGCGATCCCATCAGAACCTGTAACTTGCCGATTTTAGCTGTAGTTTTCTAAGGTCTTCTGGTTGCATTTACCACACATGGAAAGAAAGGGGGTGGGGGATTGATGGGTTTACGGGAAAAAAAAGGATTTAGCAGTTACCACAGATTGAGGACAGCAGCACACACCGCAGAATAGCTTGTTTGGCCGCGTGAAGAAGAGATGCCCTCATTTTGTTGTCTTTTTACCCTGAAGCAGTGTTCTTCAGTCGAATCACAAGGAGCAGGACTCTTCAAAGTGCTCCTCTCCCAGCAGATTCCTCCTGATTTGAGCTCTCCTCTCTTGATCTTGTCTGTTGTTTTTCTGCTCCTCCTCGTTCTTTTCCAGACTGTCGAGTCAGATGACTGTAATTAGGACTCGGCCTCTCATCTCCGCATCATTCCCTCTTGACACGCTACTGACGCGGAAAAAGGTGTCTTATTTTTGAGTTCTGTACAGTATTGATGCAAATGGATAGGTTTTATGAGTGCTAAGGCAATTTCTAGACACTAACTAGAGTTTATTGAATTCCACAAGCCTCCTCAGAATGACAAAAACTACCTAACTGTGCAATAACATGAAAAAATGCCGTACTATGATTCTCGGAATTGCAATAGATCTACTTTTTTCTGCATGGTCTTCTCTTATCTTCTACAAGTACCACATGAACCCTTTGGTGTACCACAAGGCTCGATGCTGGGCCCTTTGTGGTTTGACTAACATCAAAGCTAAAGTCTTGCATGCATTCGCGAGGCAAAGGAACTGCTACAATGGCTTAATAACTAACATTTAGCTATATATTTTTTTTGGTGCGTGCTGTCTCAAAGAACGTGAAAAACAAAAACCCTTTTCAGCAGCCCAAATGTATTTTTTACTTACCTAATGCATTCAGAGCTTCCTTATCATTCTCTGCGATGAATTTATGCCATTGCCATTTGTTTTTTGTTTTTTCTGACAGACTAATGAGCATAAATGGAAATAGCAGTAAGAGCAGTTATGCAACAAAAAGACAAATATCGGATATCAATATTGGCAAAAAAATCCATATTGGCCCATCCACATTAAAACATAAACGACTAGCAAAAGGAGAATAAAATGCTCTACAATTAGATGTGTGTGTATGTGTTATAGCCTCATTTTCACCTAAATAGATGCTTTTGCGATTATATGTGCAATGGCAAGACTGATTTTACTATATTACACGAAAAAAACAACGAGTGTAGCCTTTTTAAATTAAATTAAAACGATTACATCAACCGTGTATGTTGAAAATAGATCGATGTTGAATCAGCGTTACAGAATATTGTTGATCATCAGTCTAATAGTTTAACATGTTTGTCTTGCTCTCGATTGACTAATATTCCTGTCAGTAAACAAAGCATGTTGTCATTTGCACTGCAACACTCAAAATGACTCCTGTTGCTGAGTAAACATGGCTTTGGACGCTATAGTAACACACAATTACCTCACAACATATTATTAAGAAAGGCCAAAAGGATAACGCCAAAACAAACTGTCCATTTCAATAACTTGGCAACTGTAAGACGACTCCCTGCCCAGCTGCCAAATACAGTGCATTTGTTGAGTTTGGGCCTAACCCACATAGATATTTACCGTAATGTCATGCCAGTCAATTCCTCCTACTTTCTGTGAATCCATAAAGCGTGTCAAACAACAGTGCCCTTTTTATAGGTCAGTCCATTCACGTGAGTCTCAAATGTGGAAGTAACATCTCCTTGAAAATTCTCAGAATAAAAATAATTTTTATCTCAGATTTGTAGAGTTTAGTGCTTCGCTCGTTGATTCTTCAGGTTCTCTTGTTACTCTTAAGTTGCCGCATTGCATACAAACAGCGTTTCTCTGATTGGGTAATCCAACTGTCAATCATAGCCATCGGAAATCAGGGACAGGATACAAGTCAGGAGAATGTTTTACATTTCACAACAATATAGTAGTAATATTGCATTCAAATTAGTGCTGTCACACAATTGACAGGAAAAAAAAAAAAGAATCAGATGAGTCAGACTTTGGAACTGTGGTTCATCACGATTAATCACATTGCATGCTTTTTGATATTTCATCAAAATGTCATTATTTATATCCATACTTACATTTGTACATTTTATAAACCCTTGTAACATGTCAGAAAATCCATCCTTATTTACTGCTAGAGCCTTTTACTCCACTCTTTTAGATGGCTGTAGTAGATCTGTTTTTTGTTTTTTTGGTTTGTTTGTTTGTTTGTTTTTTTGCCTAAATCAGCTAATCCACTTCAGTTCTGACAGATAATAACTTTTATTAAAAAAAAATTGATAGCTCTAAATAAAAATGTAAAATAAAAATATACGTAAACACAACTTCTAAATGGCCCATTTTCCATAGTGTGCATGTGGATTGTGGATTACTTTTGATTGTAGTTGGAAAAGATGAGGCGTCTCCCCCACACTTCTATTGATCTGAAATGACACTATGAAGGTGTGATTTCCTCATCACTTGTGGTTTTCCTTTTTCAGAAGAGGTCAAATGTGTGATTTTTAAAGTTCATACTGAAATTACTTTAATAAAGTCTTTAAAAGGTCTTCAATTTCACTACTCGGGTACATTTTAATTGTACAATTTATTTCTAAAGTGCACACTTTTAAACACCTTCAAGAGCATTAGCATTTAAGAGAAGACTGAAATTTGAACTGCTAAACTAATCCAAGAATCCCATGCTTTTCAGAACATGTTTGGAGAAGTCGAAACTACAGGTTTGGCAGGGTTTATATTTAGACACTGCAATTAATTGTTTCCAGAGGACATTATTATTTAAATTGCACTCTCACTGCAAGAATGTATATACAACAAATGGATAATGAAGTCGTTTAGAAGAAAAGACAATATACTTGATTTTCTATATTTGTAATAGAGTTGCAGAAACCGCTGATGAAAAACAAACATGAAGTTGATGAGCCGAGCCGCGTGTGAAATGTAGTGCAGTTTCAGCGCTGGCAGCTGTGTCTCCGAGCATTATTTTGATTACAAGAGTTATTAAGCCCTATTTACTCTGCTCCTAATGTGCTCTCCTCCCCTTCCCCGAGCCTCGTCTCTCCGAATCAGGTCGTAGAATGGCTTCCTCGGCTCAGCCCGGCCCCCATCACGCTCTGCTGACGCCCCGCTGAGAGCAAAGGAGGTCAAAGTCACTCCAAACCCCCCAAAACACTGCCAAACAAAAGGGAAAACAAGACACTGCCACCTGTCTGTACCCCCAAAACACACTAGACTAATCCATATTACTTTGTCTGTAATTACTGCACTTTGAGCTGCCTTTGACCGCAATTAATGAGCACTAAACCGGTTCATTTGTAAAGCTGGAATACACACTGTCTAGGGATGTCACTATGTCAAATTTTGGCCTGAAGCATTAACTGAAACATTACAAGCATTTACTGTTCCCCAATTATTTAAAGAACAAGCAAACCTTCTATTTAAAAACTTGCTTAAACACACTTTCGAATGTCGCTTTTTTTTCTTTTCTTTTTTTCAGTCACCAGCTCTGCTTCTTTCTCATTTAGTATAATTTGAATGGCATGTTTTATGTTGTTTAACTTTTCTATCTTTCACATATTTGATGACTTTTTTCAAAAACATTGGTCCAATACATTGTTACCCTGAGCTGATTCTCTCGATGGAGAAGTGTAAGTTTAATGCCAAGTACTAACATTTCCATTATGGCTGCACGTTTTTGGACAATATTACATTTTGCAATACAGCTGTTAACTAGGTTTCTACAGGGAATTAAAAACTCTAAAAGTCATTAATTGAATTTTGGCAAAAGTAAGGCCTTAAAATGCATTAAGAAGCATTATATTAAATCCCTACAGGCATTCAATCTAAGACCATTTTGACAAAAGATTTATCCATCAGAACAATAACTATAAATTTATTACAAATAGCTTTTTCTGGGTAAAATTGAGTAAAATTCTCAAATTCAAGGGTCTTTTGCGTTCTAACTAATCGATTAATCGAAAGAATAATCACCAGACTAATTGTTAGTTACAGTCCTATAGTAGCTTTGATCAAATCATCTAAAAAGTAAAAGCTAGGGTTCAAAACTAAACTATATTTGCATGGTTTGAATATTAAAATGTAGTTATATTCTGGTCATTCTGCTGCCCAGTGGGATTTTTACTGGCCAAGTATTGACATGATAGAAACCTAAATGTCTTGATTTGACGTTAAAAATTAAAAAGCATTATATTTGTTTTGCTGAAACCTGCATAAACCTTGTGTTAAGTACTGCAATGTCAATTTAATCACAATATGTTAACACAATCATTTCAGTTTATATTAAGAAAATTAACATGCCTGTATTTACCAGTCTGCATTCAAACTTTACAGAGACAAAACCAATACTAAGTGAGTTTTACACTGTATATGTATATGTCCAACTAGGTCCTAGCTCTTACAAACCCTTTGGCACATTGTTATATCCACGTTTAATCATATTAGAAACATGCACAGTTTTAAAAGAGCTTTTTTCTGACCTTGAAGTGGAACTAGGGTGGATCGCATAAGCGCAGCCAATCAGAGCGCTGCTTTTACTTCTGGTTTGACGAGAAATAACAATACTTTATAAGTATTACATGCAGACAGGGTGCAGCTGACAATTTTTTATTTTTTTCAAACTTTTAAATTGAAAACGCAAAACAGGACCAGAGAGCAGACAACAAATCAAATAATTAAAATGAAAAATTCAACAAAACAAAGAAATATTACAGCACATTTAGTCCAAATTGAGTCCTATTGTAATTCTTCGATTTAATTTTTTTTTTTTAATGTCTGTGACAATATCAGTCCAGGGTCATCCGTTTCTTTGTAATGGCCTTTGCTATATACTCCAAAAATATCCATTGCTGCTGACTAATTTTTATCAGTTTAAATGATATTATTTTTTGCTTTTACAATATACTCTCGAAATAGTCAGGTAATTCGGCATTAACCTTGAAAAAACAGAAATAAAACCAGCCTTTTTTAATGTTTCCTTTTTAAAAACAGCATTTCAGGACCTTGCTGTTTCTGCTACATATTTAGTTTGCTGCGATATCGATTAATATTCCGATATTGATACTTTTGCGAGGTATTGTGCAGCCCTAAACAGGTATCAAACCATCCACCAGAAACAAAAAATACAGTGCATCTTTTAAACAGAGTAGTTAATCTCACAAATATCTTTCTATTTTCACCTTTTCATCAATGATCTTTGCTCACACTTAATTATAAAATCGACTTGACACGTCTGTATTGGTTGTCTGTAAGCGGTTTTACATTCTGCACTGTTCCTTCCTCTCTGTTTGCAGTTGCATGTTGTGGCGGCAGAAACTCGTTTGTCTGCACTCCGACTCACGCTCAGATTAAGTCCCACTCAAAACATAATCCCCGCTCCTCATTCTCTGCAATCTCCAAGACGAGAAGACGGCTCAAAACCCAGGAGCGCGTCCTTTCCTTTCTCAACTTTTCCATCTATTTACCGAGAATTGTTGTAACATGACATTCTTGGTGGTTAGCCTCTTCATAATAAACGCTAAACTACACATGTTACTGCTAGAAGACCCAGAAAATCGAGGTCAGTTTTGTCAAAAATGGTCAAATAATCTTTCATCGAATCACTGGTGAATGTTATTATGACACTCTGAGGTCGCTATGGCGTGAACTGAAATGAGAGTATTATCAACAACCACCTTCACCAACTCGAATATTGTAATGTTAGTCTTAGGATTTCATCTTGTCAAACTAAAAGCAATTTACTCCGGATTTCTGAGTTTAGAAATGTCAAAAACGAGGGGAAAAGAAGCGTAAATAAGGCTGCTGCTTGTTTCGAATTCAGTTAGCTGCACAGTAAAGGCAGTAGTTTAGCATAATAAGACCTTTTGAAACGGTTGCCAGAGATTATTTATGACTAAAAATGTGTATATAAGAATTTATTTAATTTAAAAAAGTATATTTCAGATCACTCTGCACATTTTAAACACACCCGCCGTCAAAACATTTGCAAGATTTAATAATAGGATTCTGTTCAAAGTTCACATTTAAAACACGTCCAGGACAATTGACAAAAAGACAAACTAATAAAAGAATCATTTGTATTTCAGAAACCTGCGCAGGTTGTCATGGTCACAGTTTTCATGCAGAAGATATTTTGTTTGTGGAGGAAATTCTGCTACATGGTGTATTAAAAATTGCAGCCCTTGCGATCTGCTAATTGTGTCCACACAAATTGCGTTTTTGATTGCGATTAATCTTGCAGCTCTACCTTAATTAGTTGAACCTTTTGCGATTTGCTAACTGCGACCATTCAAATGTAGGGCTGCAACTAATGATCATTTTGGTAATTGATTAGTCTAGCGATTGTTCTTTGGACTAAGTGATCAGTTTAGTTATTTCTTATTATTTATTTATAAGTGAAATGTTAATTTGTGATCGTTGCTTCAACTTAAAGTAGATTTGTGTGCTTTGATATGAATTTTAAAATCTAAATATTGGTATGAGCAAAAATGTGTTATCAGCAAGACATCCACATCTGAAGATCTATATCAGCCCATTCCTAACTGTTCACGATCACTCGATTACTAAATTAGTTGACAATTATTTCAAAAAGTTGCGATTAATCAATTTAACTTGCTGCAGCCCTATTCAAATGAAATGAATCTTGCACCCCTTAGATTCCTCTATCTTTCTTGCGAACTCGGGCGGTTGAAGCGTCTGCGCGGCGCTGTTGCTCCCTGACTCTATCATGCCGGTGCGCGACAGAGATATCAGCGCGGGCGGAGACGGTCTGCTCTGGCAGCTGTGCAGGAGATAATCCCCGAGACCCGGAGCTCAGCCGCGAACACAAACTCCCCACTGCTATTGTGGCTGCACCCGAACCAAAGGCACAAAACGTCTTCAGAGAGGCAGGGGGCGCCGCGCCGCTCCGGCCGGCCACACGCACACAGACAGGCCTCAGTCCACCGCACAATGCTGTGGTTGTGTCTCTCACTGTACGCTGGCAAAAAAAACTGCCATGCATGCAAATATTTAAACTTCTCTTCTTTTGCACTAAGATGCTGGGTGCTGTTTGTTTTGTTTTTTTCCACACTGCACTGAGACACTATTGTTGGATTTCTGATAACGTTTGACACAGGATTATCGGGTTTCTATTTTGCCTCGTTGATTCTTAACTTCTTAACTAAGTATTAGAACTGGACAATAATGACAAACTGATTGCCCTTTCTTCATTCTCCCCATAACAATATGATCATGTTTTTGCAATAGATTAGAAATTTGCTAAAAATGCGCCTTAATCTTGAGGTTTAAGTATTGCTCAAGCCGTGAATAGACCAAAAAAATTAAACATTTAAGTGCACTTCCTTCACTGCAGGTTTGTGTCCCCGTTTTTGCCCACACATTTTGCAGTTTTTTGATCATCTTTGAGCATCGAACTGTTATTTGTAGAGCATTTTATCCTATGAGAGAAGCAGGAAGTGCGCCTTTAGCATGCTAATGTTTGTTAGCTCGACTGTGACGGTCCACGACGCTCTCGGCTCAGAAAGTTTAACATCAACTAGTTCTGTTTTTCACGTTTCAGAACAATAAGAATCGGGTACAGGGCCTTTAAATAGTTGTCTGGCTGGAGCAAGTAAATATGGATCATTTTTAGTCTGAGGCAAATTGCTGAATAATCCGCTCTTGTAAAAAAAAGAAAAACTTGTACGATTAAGATTTGCCCATAAATCAGAGTTGTATGAGGGCACTTCAACGCTCTCTGGTGGAGCAATGGTATATTACATGTATAGTAGAAACGAGGCAAGTGAAGCGCGCCAATTAATGGAGCAAAATGGATTCACTTTGTTAAGCATTTGGTGACGGTTAACATCTATTTAGGACAAATATATATCGTTAGCACTTAAAGTAAAGCTTGGATAAGTTGATGTGGAGAAGCGGTGCCCCGTCTGTGTTGTAGGGCTGAATGATTTTGGAGAAATAGCGCATTGTGATCATTTTTTAATAATAGGAAGTTCACATTTTAAACACATCAAGCCAATCTAAGAATCCCATTCATGTTTGTAGAGGTCTAAACTACAATAGAGCAAGACTTTACTTAAGTTGTTCATAAAGGACTTGAATAAATACGGTCTTTGCTCAGTTATAATTGAAATTTGCGGCTGTTCAAATTCCGGTTTGATTGCGATATATCTTGCAGCCATATCGTGTGCATTGTCGGTTTTATCAGTATAAAAAAATTGCCAGGCAGTTGGTAATCACATTTAATAAACCAAATTTACTGCCTACCAAGCTTTGTAATGTAATGTGAACCCTGTGTGATTTTGTCCATTTGTAAACCAAAATATCGTGTTATCTTTCCGTTTTCAGCAGTTGTAATTCTTGCATGTTTGACCAAGAACATTTGGATACAGAGCCGGCGTGTTCCCACTCATTTCCACTAATGACTCGTGACCTCGCAGATACGACACTGTTAATATCGTCAACAATGAGGATGCCAAGTACCAAGTTCATCAACGGGCGCACATGACGTCACCTAGCAACGCACGCCAAATGCCAAGCCCCCAGCAGCTCTACACACGAGCTAATGCAATTATTCCCCTTTTTGTTTCAAATGCCAAGTACAAAATTGCAACGCTGGGTAAGCTGTGTAATTAGAACACGTAGAGAAAAACAAAGTTGACAAGATTCGTTTTACTACCCGTGGAAAATATCCAAAAACATCTCAGGCATTTTGATAAGTCCAGCCCCGCTTCTAAAGGCCATGCCTCACTCTATTATTAGCCCCGATTGTGGACGGGATAATTATGGAGGGTTACCCAAGTTCAAATAGAGCTGACCGCCAAACAATCCCTCCCTTGACTGCCGGAGGGGCTGAGATGCCTTTTCTGTCCTGGAAATTCATGTTTTGTGCTGACGATGGCCATTTTCCTCACCTGGCCAGCCGAAATGATGATGAAGATGCAGCCTGGATCCATTTCTCCACAAGTTTCTCCTCTAAAAACGGTTAGATAGCCTGTGGATATGGACGTTTTTGTAGTTGGCCCACATTGTTGTTTTTGAGCCTAAACAAAAACTGCGTGATAGGATTTTTTTGGTGCGAATTCGCTTTGAGCATTATGAACAAATAAATAAAAATGCATCTGAAGCAAGTATATAGACTTGTATGCAAATTAAAGGACAAATATTGTGCAAAATTGACTTAAATTAAAATTGTTTCGTTATCAAAAACAAATTTGGAGTTGCATTAGCTTCATTCACACCAGTTTTTTTTTAAATCCTCTCCCCGTCAAAAACACTCTTCCGTTCTGAATTCCTTCGATGTGTGACGTGGCTCCAAGAATCCTCTGCTCTGTTTTTAAGTCCATAAATCATCGCCAGACTCGCTCTGAGTTTTTCTTCTGTCTAATCTCGAACATTACAACTGCGTCACAGCTCAGACCGCTAGCATTACAAAGCATTGTGTGTGCAAATTTGTGTAATTGCCTCTGCAGCCAGTAGATGGAGCCACAGCTGAGTTGCTCTGGCATCTCCCTAGGCAGTGATAGTTATATTGCTCTTTGTAAAAAATGTACAAAACATGTGAGATGTCAAAGTAAAGATACCCAAGAGCATGTTTAAAGGCCAATAACAATACAAATAATGCTTAATATTTGTTCTTTAAGGGTTCTAAATGTGATATTTGGCCGCCTGTTGCTTAATGCGGTTAATGCGGTTCTTCAGAATGTCTATGCAAACTTTAGCAAAGTGATGGAAACGCCTTTCATGTCAAAACATACATGTCAGACAGGCTTTCAAGTCAACAAGGAAAAAAGTACTGAGGTAAAAGAAGTAATGGATTTAGTTCCAAGTGTGGCTGCAAGATTAATTCAAATCAAAATCGCAATTTCAGTGGGCGCAATTGCACATTACAAAGCCTGCAATTTTTGAAGTGTCTAGATTCCTTCACAAACAACAAAATATCCTGTTTTATTCTGCATAAAACTGCTACCGTTTAGATCTGGACAAACATCTGAAATAACATTCTGAAATACATGGGATTCTTTTATTTATTTGACCATTTTTAATGTCTGCTTGGAATTAATAAGTGAATGAATTCTGTACACGTTGAGTCTCTCACCTTTGTTCCCCAATGAGCAAAAAAAAAGAGTTAATAGGCCTATTTCAGTCATTTTGTCAATTATCCTCCGTGTTTAAAATGTGAACTTTGAACAGAAACCACAAATCTAATTGCAAAATTTGTCAGAAAAATTGCAATTAGATATTTTTCCCAAATCATGTCGCTCTGTTCTGAACTACACAAAGACATTTATTGCTGTGCGTTTGTGGAAGAAGAGTACTACTGCGTATGTCCAGTGGCCGGAAAGCCATCAGATGTACCCTGGTTCAAAACCGGGGTGTGGTCTGATCCCTTTCCCTCCTGGCAGATAGTTTTTCTTGACTGTGTTGAAAGCAGTTTTGTAGAGTTCAATGTAAAAATATTATGCATTTTTTTTATATTGTTATTGACCTTTGAACATACTTTTGAGTACCTTAAGTTTGGCATCTCATGTTTCAGAACTAAAAAAAAATGTTTATAAAAAAAAAAAATGAACACCTGTAGCTTGGCTGTTTCCCACGACACTGAGTTTAGGCGCCTTCTACTGGCTGCATAACGCTTATGTAATTTAAATGTATTACTTGAGGGACGGCACGAGACAGCAGAAGCTAACGTAGTCTAGCAGTTCCAGTGATCGTGTTTAGACGGCAGAGATGTGCAGAACAAGTCCTGCGATGATTTAAGGACTTTAAACAGCAGAAGACTCTCGGATTAGTGACTTCAGTTATCGGGAAAAAGCCATTCATAGAGGGACTTCTGCGAGGAGTGTTTTTGGCGGCTGGAGGGAGAGGATTTTCTAATCAGAATTCACTAGTGTAGAACAAGTTTAAAAGCTCAAAAAAGCAGAATAGTTTCCATTTAACACCAGACATGGGTTGAACGTGCACACTCCGCACAGATAGGCCTTACATTGTCCTGGAGTCGACAGAGGACTTACAAAAGTATTGCCAATATTATGCTAAAAAATTCCAAATAAGTGTAGTCTTAAAGTGACTACCAGATGGAGGGTGCAGAGTTTCTTAAAGGTCATTCTGAGTTTGAGACAGTGTAGTTGGCAGGCCTGGATGGCTGCCAGCGTGTGGGCCTGCACCTCCCCCAGGCAGCGCTCAGCCTCCCACAGCTCTGTTCAGTAAGTTTGTTTTCAAGACTTTTCTTCGAAAGCGCTGGGATCCCTCTTTTCCCACCAATGCGCATCACAGCCCACCTCTGGCTTTTCCACTGAACGCGACCAAACATCCCTCCACCATCCTCCCCCCCCCCCTCCCGCTTCCCTCTCCCCCGTCCCGCGGTGAGCCCTTCTGTAGCGCAGGAGGGATCGTGCAGCGGGCCCCATCACATGCTGCTCATGCCCGCACAGCCCCTGGGCACTGTTCCGCTCCGCTCGCACCTCTTCGGAGCGGTTCTAGCGTGAGTCAGCGATTAGAGCCGCGGCTACATGTGTACGGCTTAATGAAATCACTTGATCAGAAACAAGTGGCACTGCATGGCTAACGTGTGTGGCTGGCACAGTGGGAGGTCAGGGGCAGGGCAGTGAGGCGCCGGTAGAGGGTATGTCCACACTAGCACGGACTGTTCAACGCTTTGATTCTGTAGGTATTAAGCGCTCTATTTTAGTTTAAAGTGCTACTAAGTGCACAAAAACATAATTGGATTTAAGACTTTATCAAAAATCTTGCCTAGACTTTCCTAGTTTGACCATTTTGGTGATGTTTATTATATTACTTCCTGGTTGGACATGGGCTCTAGAGGCTTAATTTATGTTTTTGTTTTTTCTGCAACCCACTTTTGCCTCACAATTGATAATCATAATCGTAAACTGAAGTATACAGACTCAAACACATGTCAAAAGACTTTTTATAACGGACGATGACATTATTACATCAAAATGTCAAAAAAAGACTAGATTATTGCTGATTTTCATCAATAATACACTTTTTTCATAAATATTTTCTATCTTGAAGTCTTCAGTCATCATATTTCAATCTTTATTTAGCTGATAATGTATTTTAAAAAACGTTTGACTAGTTAGCAAATCAAAAAAATAATCACTGACTGGTCGACTACTAAAATAATCGTTTGTGACCGCCCTAGATATAAGACTAGACTTTCCTAGTTTGACCTTTTTGATGAAGTTTATAATTTTACTTTCTGGTTGGACATAGGCTGGTGGCTTTTTACAACCCACTTTTGCCTCACAATTGATAATCATAATAGTAAACTGAAGTATACAGACTCAAACACATGTCAAAAGACTTTTTATAACAAATGGTGACATTATTACATCAAAATATCAATAATGCACGTTTTTTCTTAAATATTTTCTATCTTGAAGTCTTCAGTCATCATATTTCAATTTTTATTTAGCTGATAATGTATTTAAAAAGTTTGAATATACAATAGAAATGTTTGACTAGTCAGCTAATCAAAAAAATAATCACTGACTGGTCGACTACTAAAATGATCGTTTGTGACCGCTCTACATTTAAGACTAGACTTTCCTAGTTTGACCTTTTTGATGAAGTTTATAATTTCACTTTCTGGTTGGACATAGGTTTTTTTTAGAATATCTTATTTCACAGTTAAGGTTAGGCTCAGGGTTAAACAGTTAATTTTGGCGTTTAGTGCTGACTGGTTCTCGGCAGAACAGCATTGTGAAAAAGATCACGCTGGCTGGAGATGTGACATAGGTATTCCACAACTGTTACCTGGCAACCATATTGTAAACGAGTTATTACACACAGTTATTATGTGTTTAACTGTCAGAAAAATGAGTTCTTTGTGTGGAAATTGTCCAGCATTTTGTGTAGAATGTCGTGTATTGATGACTAGTTGTAGATGGAGGGATTTCTTTTTAGAACTCAGCGCTACTTCCTGTATTTATTTATTTTTCTTCAGAATTTGACACTTGACACTGATATAAATATTTGCCACGGTGTTAAGCCCACCAAACAAACACCTGTCATGTTCACGTTACAGTTCATTGCACGGCAGTATGGATGCACAACGTATTGCAAAATGATCCGCATCACAATATTTGCCAACACGATAATCCATTCTATGAACTACGCTGTTGTTTTCCACGAAAGCAATCAAGAATTTATTGCATGGGTTTAAAGAATTCAAAAAAACTATGTACATGCCATACCATCCAAATGGTAACTACACAAAAGCAGTATTCCTTTAATAAATGATCACACAGTTTTAATTTGCAGGCTAAAACGAAACTAAGTATAGAAAAAAACATGACTAGTAATTGTTAAAATTCCATACATTTTTGTTGACTAAAACTATGACTAAATGTTGATATTTCCATTTATTAAAAGTGCTTGTATTTTGTTGAATACTAAAAAGGTAAACATAAATTAATTAAATAATTAATGGAGACTAGATCCAAGTTACACTTTTTTCAGCAGTTTTTTTTTTAGTTTTATACAGAACATGACACACTGAACTTGTATAATATAATTCAGGAAAAAACAAGTCTATTTTCAAGTTGCACCTTTCAATCCCAGAGCCCAAAACCAGACCAGAAACATACTCACAGTCTACTCACACGTCACATCCCACGACTGACATACAATTTATCATGGTTAAAATAAAAAATAGATTTCCTGGTTGAATAATATGACTAAAATGTTAGCATGACATTTTTTGTTGTTGTTTTTTCTCTCCATATTTTCTAATAATTAACAACACAGAGCATGTGAAATAAAAATAAAAACAAACAAATACAATTACAACACATCCATACACATAAATAAGTCCCATTTAGTCCAAAGTCTGTCAAAGAGGTCCATTTTCAAATTACATCAAAAAACTGTGATGCCTTCTTTGCTGCCACCAAGAGTATTCTCCACGAGTATCCACCGCCAATGTCCATGGCAGGGGTTTTGAGGCTCAAATACATAGTTCTAATTAAACTCCAATGGGATGGGGGCGCCAAAGACAGTCTGGAGCGCTTTGTTAATCTCAGTCCAGTATATGTGAGCCATTGGACGGTCTCAAAACCCATGGTAGTGAGGGGCCACATGGCAAGCACCGTTTCAGCATGACATTTTCATCGACTAAAACTAGGCCTGGGCGATATGGCAAAACATCATTATCACGATTTCCTTAGGGCTGGATCACAACTTTGATTTTATCACGATTCAAGTTCACCTTGTATTTTTCTATTACCTTTAATAGAGCTGCACAATTTAGAAAAAAATATCTCATTGTGATTTTAAACACAATTTTGTCGCATTTTTGTCATATTCAGTTGTGTTTGTCATATTTCAACACGTCTTTGTCACTTAGTTGCATCTTTTTAGTCCCGTTTTTGTCGCTTTTGAACACATTTTTAATGCTTTTAGTTGCACTTTTGTCGCTTGTTTCAGAACATGCTTACACAAATCCAAACCAAAGTGTTATTTTTATTCAAATCAAAGCAAGACATTTTGTTGTTCGTGAAAGACATCAGCCTTTGTGGGCCAATTGCATCCATAAAAGTTGTGATTTTGTGTGGATTTGGTTTGATCGTGCAGCTCTGGCCTTTAAGAGGTAAATAAAGTCATCTGCTCAGAGGCTTCAGAGGCTAAACAACAGGAGAAAATAGTGAATCACGATACGACGATTTCATAAAAATAGCAGATTGTCACAAGGACGAGCTCACGATTCGATTTTTATCACCGTATCGCCCAGCCCTAACTAAAACTATGACAACGTATCTGACTTAATCTTAGCTAATACAAACGAACAACTAAATACTAATTTCCAGAGCCCTACTATCTCCGTGCATGTTTGGTCATCTCTGGTGCCCGCGGGGAGCAGGTGGGCAGGGCCTGTGGCAGCTGGCATTCTGCAGCATCACTGGAGCTGGGCTTATTTAACACAGACTGGTTAGACATCTGCCTCCAGTCGGCCAAACTCTCACCTCCGCAAGAGATGACAACAGAGAGAGCGCAACAGAACAAGCTTCACCAAACGAGTGACGGGAGACGTTTTTTTTCTGCGCGGTATGAGATTACCCTGGCCTTTTCCTTCTGGCACGAGAAAGCGTCTGCACCTAAACAGCTCTCCGGTTGAATTATGCAGATGGCTCGTGATCAAAGAGGGTGACTGAGAGCGCCTTTAGCAAAGATGTCTCCCCGTGAAAGTGCAAAGTAGTTCTTCACCGCGAAGCTGCGGCAAACCAGATGTGACAAGGCAGATTAAGCCCGCCCCCCAGCTCCCTCCCCCGCCGCCTCCAGAGTCAAGAGAGACACTCATGATTATGCAACAGCTATATCAATCTGCTTTTCTTTTATTTCCTCTCAAGATGTATCCTGTTAGCCAGAATTAGTAACATCAGGAAGTATTGTTGCATGCCTTTTAGAGCTGTGTGAGGAAGAAAAAACATATTTACAAGTTAAAGTGCCTATGACAAGTTGGACTACTCGTGTAACTAAAATACAGTTAAGATAAATATATTAAAAGTTTTGCTAAAAATAATGATACATTTTATCATTTTTTGCTGTTTTTTTTTTTTAGTTTTGTAATATCACTTCCTGGTTGTAAATGAGGACATCACACTAGGAGGTGACTTTGTACACTGGGCTAAAACTCATCTAATGTCAGAGATTTTTTTTTGTCCGACAAATCAAAATATATGTGGACACCTTTATTTTGTTGAATTAATGCTTTAAGGGTAATTTAAGTTGTTTATTTTGGGTAAATTATGCACAACCTTTGGATGGAGTAAGTCTCCCTAGTGTGATGTCATCAGTTTTTTACTTCCTGTAATTTCAAACTGATTTTTCAACTTTGCTCCACCAACTACAGCTTGACAGTTTACCATAACAGTAATTATTATGTACAATACGTATTAATACACCAAATAAAATGACAAAATCTTTAAAAACCTGTCATACGCACTTTAAACTGTCTAAAGTAGGGCCAAACACTGCTAATAACACATTCTCATTTTAGCCATCATAATTGGAATAAAAACGTGACTTGTACCTGATTTTTATTTCTTCTAGAGCAGTGTAATGTAAAAAAAATTTAAGATATTACCATTATGTTGCTACTGGCAGGGCAGGGATGTTTTTATCTTGTTTATCTTGGTGCAATATCAGTACACTGACTTAAGTTTGAGAATTGCGTGGAAACAACTGCCTGCGTCCATCCCAGACGGTTTCTCTCATGTTCAACATCAGAGTGCGAGCAGGGAGGAAGTGAAGCAGGCTAACAGTTCATTCCGTTCTGTTCACTGTCCACGGTACCCCTTTGGAGCAGATCGGTACAGTCTGAAAGTGTGACTACTGTGAACCGTACCACGCTGTTAAAGGGGTCCGAAGTGACCCACGCGAGGCAGCAGCTTCTGGCTCGTTTTTGCTGCGGGTACGCCTTTTGCCAAGGAGTTGCTAAGCAGCAAAAATATGATTTGATAAGAGAATATGCAGACTCAGGTGAAAAAAGAGGGCAAAAACAGATACAAACAGGAAATATTTCTCACCAAATTCTGGCTTTATCTTGTTATAAACTGCTGTATTTCCTGTGACGCTAACTTGTATGTTGTGCTGACAGCAAAACTAAGCTAACTAAGATGTTAACATCAGCTGATTCTTGTTTATTGACACACGACACTCGCGCCAAGATAAAAAATACTATACTATCTGTGCATAAACTGATATTATCTGATAAATCTGATATTATCGGAACTCAACACATTTCATAAAGAGACGTGAAAATGTGGCGCAGAGGGAAGAAGTTTAAATAAATGCAGAAAATATTGACGATAAAGCAGAAGTAGTTTCATGTTTAGTCTGATTTAAGCCATGTTTCACAGCGGCACAAACTATCACTAAACTTCCGTTTGTGACATGCTGAGATCAAGCTCATGATTTAAAAGTATAACGCTATAAAAGAAGTGTGGAAACCTTGCATGGCTATGGTTCAAAATTGTACATGGTCTTAAAGTTTATTTTGGAATGTGTTACTGATATAAACGTTGATACACTTCAAGTTGGTCACAGTAAAAGTGTCAGAGGTGAACGTCAACACGATGTCATTTTCTGTGATCTCTTGCTCAAACGTATCCCGACCTTTTACATTTCATAGAAGAGATATTGATCGAAGCAGTTGATAAGCTAGGTATGGTATTAGTTGACAAAAATGTGTCATATTTAATCATGTTTTTTGTCCCTTGCAGGTATTAAATGAAGAATGTGATCAGAACTGGTACAAGGCGGAGCTAAATGGAAAAGATGGCTTCATTCCCAAGAACTACATAGAGATGAAAGCCCATCCGTGAGTACCGCTTTCTTTCGTGAAATAACCTTGACTAGAATTTTGTCTATTATAATTGTCAACGTGATACACTTTTATGATAATATGGGCCGGGACATTTTATTTCATGTATGATTTTGGATTTGTTCTCTGTTGGCAAATGTAACAGTCAGAAAGAAGTATGAGTTTCAGCCTGCCAGCTGTTAAACCAACCAACAAACACTCCTTGGTGGACAAAGCTTGACTTCTTAGTGCAGGAAAACCCCTTTTACATCTCTCTCAGTCAACATCAGTAGGAGAGAAGGGGCTAAGTGGGCAGGGCTAACAGTTCAAACTGTAACATAGTCCCTCACTGCTGGTGGTTTGGTCGGGTGCCGGCCCTTTCATTTTTCAGTACACAGAGAATAGTCATGATTATCTCTCAGCACCTACAACCTGTTTAGCAGTTTGGGTCCGGGCTGTGTCCCTCGAGGGCTTCCTCTCTTGACCTGAGCCCCACGCCAGAGCAGCTCTCTTTATTAAAGGCTCAGGACCTCTTAGACCTAATTGAATATTGACTTTACTGCATCAGCCGCAGTGCTTACATGTATCCTTTTGACTCTGGTTTTTCCTTGGATTAGTCTATGGAAAGATCATTTGACCTGATAGTACACTTGAATCGTGATGTGTACTCCTTTTGCCATTTGAGTTTGAAACGTTTGGAGTTTGGCCATCCCAGTTTGCATACTAACAAACATGATGTGTAGACTGTGCGTGCGTGCGTGCGTGGTCACTATGTTTGTGACAATAAAATACAGATACAGGGTTCACGATACAATTTGCATCTCAGTTCCTGTTACAAAGGCTCTTAAAAGTTTAGATATTTCATGTTCTCAATGCCCTTAATATCAGAAAACAGTTGATTTATGAATAACGCACGTTTTCAGCTCTGTAGTACCGCAGTGCAGAAGAGAGAAGAGTGTAAAAGTTAGCAATTTATAACAAATACCCTAATCTTAACTGCTGAATGTCTACCCTCTCAACCCCATTTCACACTACAATTGTTCTAAATATTTGAGAGAAAGAAGTGATTTAGGGGAACGTGATTAATCCTTTACCTATATTGCCCAGCCCTACTTGGAGCGACATCAAAACGGTTGTATTAAAAGTAATTGTAAAGTGATTTTAGCAATTACCTATTACGTATTTCACACCTGCTTTGTGTAAAAGAACATATCATCCTTCTCTTCTGCCTCTATATTCATTGTGGGCTGCAGCGTTCATTCTCCCGTTCTCCCAGGGACAATAGCCGGCCATAAATATAGACCAAGTCAAGGTTTTTAAAATGTAGGTCAGAATCCTCGTATGCTCCGGCGCACTACAGTAACTCGTCACACTTCTGTAACTCACATAGACAATGCACTCGTTTTTTTTTAGCCGCGTTTCTGGTGTGTGTGTGTCGGAGCAGATGGCCAAATAATGAAAGTTTAATTAGAGGAGTGTAAAAAGCCATGTAAGTCAAAGCGCACTTAGGCACACAGTAGGCCAGTCTTGTGGTGTAGCCTTCCCAGCTAAGCCCTTCTGACACGGGCTTTTAATGTGACTGCCAGCGAGCCCAATTTTCTGCCAACCCGGAGCCCCCAAAAAAAAAAAAAAAACCTGTAAGGCGCTGGGACGAACGGAGACTCCCGCTGTGGTGAGAATGAAGGGGCACAATGTGGAGCTGTTAGCGCCTCACCTGGAGGTTCTAGCACTGTGGGAGTATTTAGTCCAAGGACATTGGAGACTTAAGTCCTAAACTCGCCTTTTGACCAAGAGTTAAATTGGAAAGTTATTTTTTTGCTAATATATTCTGCAATAGGGCTGGGCGATACAGTGATAAAAATCGAATCGTGAGCTCGGCCCTGTGACAATCTGCTATTTTTATGAAATCGCTGTATCGTGATTCACTCTTTGTCTCTTTAATGCTGCTGTCTGTTCAAACAACGTTTCTCCTGTTGTTTAGCCTCTGAGCAGATGACTTTATTTACCTTTATTTACAGACTAGGGTTGCACAATTAAATGAAATCAACAAAATGTCTTGCTTTGATTTGAATAAAAACTGCCAACAATGTAGTTTGGATTTGTACAAACGTGCAAACGACCAAATGTGATAATGCGTTCAAAACGACAAAAACGTGCCTACAAAGTACAAAGACACGACTAAAAGCAACAAAAACGCAACTAAAACAACAAAGGCGCGATTAAATGTGACAAAGACATGACAAACACACTTCAGCATGACAATGACGTGACTAAAAGTGACTAAAATGTGAATTTGAACAGAATCCTATTAAAACATAAATCATGCATCTAACCCCAATTGCACTGGTCAGAAAAAATAACAATTAGAGATTTTTCCTAAATCGTATACCTCTGTCAGACAATAGAAAAATACAGTGTGAACAAAAATCGTGATAAAATCGAAATCATGATCTGGCCCCAAGAAAATCGTGATAATTTTTTACCGTATCGCCCAGCCCTATTCTGCAATTAATTTGGCACATCACTAGTATTCACAAGCATAAATATTTGGGCGCGTGCACAGCGTTAAAAGCAACGCCACCTTCCTAGCACAGCCTCTACTACCAGTGTGTGACATAGAATCAAACTTATGTTTTCTGGGTTTGCAATCCGAGTGTTTTACAGTTGGATGCAGACAGCAGCAGCAGTTAGATTTTGTGGTGTGAGGTCTGCCCTACTTAAAACTTAGGCCAAATGTCGTGCTGTCAACCAAACTTGAAATTGCTAACTTATGATTAGCTACTCTATCTATTGTCAGGATGTAAACTGACCCTTTTTCTTTTGCGTAAAACAATCTTAAAATATTGTTACACCATAAAAATCCTATCTGTTGTCTCTGATCCTCACAAAAAAATCTGTTTTCAAATGTTCTAACTGTGTAACATGACGTGACATGGTAGAGATCCGGATATCTATGCTGTGTTTAAGTCCTGAAATCATCACCGGACTTTTATACCCTCAAGTCATTCATTACAATTGCATGATTACATTAACATGTTACATTAGCTAGCTTTTGTGTATTTCCCCACTGTCATTCCCTCTGCGGCCAGTAGACGAGGGAAGACCTAACTGACAAAATAATGTAATGTATAAATTGAAAACTACTCGTGATTCTCTAAGTTCTAAAACATGAGCTGCTGAAGTAAAGGTACTCAAGAGAATGTTTAAATACCACCAACAAAAAACAATTTATACATTTGTATTAATTGCTCTAATATGTCAATTATCATTATCTTATATCAATTATTAGCCAGCTTTGTTTTTAATTAATAGTATTATAATCCCAAATTCACACAAAACATAATACATTTACAGTTTAAAGGTATAATAAATAAACTATAGATAATAGAATAATATTGTCCATTTTACAAATCCTTCAACCGGTGCTTATCAGGAGCTGTGAAACCTATTACTGGCTTCTGTAGATTTCAAGCCAGGATCTTGATCAAGAATGCCACCGGAGGATTAGACCATTACAGAGGGTCTTAAATTGATGAGGGAGAACATTTCTTAGCTGCTTGGTTGATCTTGGTTGATGTCAACTATAATAAGCAGCAACTAGCAGTTCTCAGCTCGAGGTATTGTGACCCATTGTGATCTTTTTTAGTCAGCGGATGGAAAAAATGCAAACTTCAGTGTAGAATGACATAATAGTTACACCACATGCCATTTTGGATACAAACCAGAGGGGAAAAGCATTTAGTGAATTCGAAACTAAACCCCCTGCGCCTGTTTTCGGATGTATTTTCACACTGGTAAATGAAGTACTTTTAGACAACATAGACAAATCACTATTGTTCATTTATATTTATTATGATCATAGCTTTTCGGTTAGTTTTCTTTCTGCCACACTTGCACTGAAGTCTAAAGCTTACATTATTAATATTCACCTGACCGTAAAAGAACTGGAGATGTGTTTTTGGCCAGCGGCAGTTTTAAATAATTCAGACTAGTAAAAAGCTTTCAGTCTTTTCTTTTCTGTCCAGCCATTTCAATGTTTTGTTTTGTTTGGTTTCTCTCAGTCCTCCTGTCAAGTTGTCTCGAGTAGAGGGCCATATTCCGTGCCATCAGAAGAGAAGATGGTCTGAAAGAAAAATATCTGACCCAAACTTTGACCCAGAACTTCCCTGTCAACGGTGAAATGTCCGCAAATGGGCAAAGACGAGAGTAAAACCTCTATTCTTTTCATTGTCAAAACTACCCTGTGAAATAAGGAGACGTTTGATTGTTGGATACAGCCATAGAACTTAGAAGAACGTAGAATTGTAGAGCTGGTTGACTGCCCTGTGTTGTTGTTTTTGTTTTTATTATCGCTGTAAACATTCTTAGCAAAAATGAGCTGATTATTAATAATCAATGCGGTTTTCCCTGGCACCTACCACTGGTACCAACCACGTCAAAGCACTGTTAAGTGTGTAAACCCTTTACTGTTTTATTATTGATGACAATTACCACATAAAAGTGGAATCTGAGCTAAAAGCTGAGATTTGTGTTGTTGTGTGGTTCTGTTTTTATGTTGAGGCCACATAAATGTCATACATTTTATGAAATAACACTTCACTGTTCATTTAAATATAATTGAACGTTCCATTTTACATCACTTAGGGTAGCATCACAAAAGCGGGTAGCATGGCCCGAAAGTGTCTCCACTATCATAAGTGAGCTGTACTGGTTCATTTAATTGTAGTGGACCCCTGGGGGAGAGACTGCCTTCCAAAATGTCTTGCACGTTAGCATCAGCTGTTTCCTGTTTACAGACGCGCTGCACTCTGCGTTGACATTATTCACTGGAAATATAATATTCTAATATTATCTAACACTATTAAAAGCAAACGCATCACATAAAGTGAGGTGAAACGTGGTGTAGAGGCGCAGACAAGTGAAATAAATGCAGAACAGGTGATACTCTTTACTATAGCTTTAGCCACATCTCACAGCCACACAAACTTGGAATTATGGAACATTTGTTGTTGAATTGCTAAGATTGTCCTCATGATGAAAATGAGGTTTGGGGGATGTCTGCTGCTCACGTAGCAGACCCCTGCGAACCAGGCCCTGAGCATGGAAATACATTCTGCCATTAACGGAACTCTTCCAAGGCACTCTAAAATGAAACGGGCTGGGGACCAGGTCCTGTCGAAACGTGTCTTTAGACTCATAACATAGATCTACATAATGCTTTTCTGTCTGTGGCTTCATTTTGTAGTGTGCATGTAATGGTCATAAATAGCAGTATAACACTCTTATCTGCTCTTCTAAGGGTGTGTTCACCACATCATAACTGAGACTAAAGCAAAACTAAACCCGAAACTAAACCAGGACTAGAACAGGACTGAAATGGGCTAAATTAAAAAGTGAATGCATGACCCCGTAAATGTCTTTCTCAGTATGCCTTAATGTCATCTAATGAAGCTTAAATGTTTACTATTTTATTTTTGTTTTTCATGTATTCGTGACCCGTGTATAAAGACAAGGATCGAATCGTGACTTAGCGGTTTGGTTTTATCTTGCACCTAGAGCTATAGATCTACTCCTGTGGCCTACGCTGAATATAGTGCGATTATTGTGTGACCTCAGTATTGCACCTGCTCTAACGCCTCCCTCTTCCTTGTGCACTGTCATTGCTGCACACAGCCCACTCTGCACCCTGCACCACTTCCACCCACACTACTGTACGGGGGGCTTTACAGTCAGTCAGGCCTTTTTCTGTTCCTTTGTAACACCTGTTTGCTTGAGAATCGAACGTTTCATGGTGTTTCGGTCGGGGATGTTGCAGGTTGACTGCTCAGCTAAATTACTAAATGCTGTAAATAAAATGCATGATTCAGAATGTGTTATCACTGCACTCCATCAGGAATGTGCCAATTTGTGCATGTAAATGTAGTTGAGTTTCAAGTATCGCACCAAATGAGAATGTGGTGTCCTGTGTTTACATTCTATTAATTGGAGCAGCAAGTAAAAAATGGAGCAGCAAGTAAAAAGCTGTAATTGAGTTGTTTTTAGACAGCACAGACACGTGGTGGTTATATTGTCACGACATTTGCCAAAGAGTAATAACTGTCAATATCTAACTTCAACTAAATTATAAAGTTCGCTTATTACTTACAAAAAATGTCCTGTTGAACTACTGTCGCTCTCTCTGTTTTTGGTGCATTATTGTCCTGAATAATGTCGGATTTAAGAATTGTTTATCACAAGCATGTATGCTAATTTTGGTGCTAAGCACACAAAAAAAAATCTGAAAAACTAGGTCCATTAAATGTGCTCAGTGGTCGTCAGTCCACAAAACAGCCCTGGTTTTTCAAAGTTTGTGATGTTTGGAGGCTAACGCCAACTCCCCGAAAATGCATAAACATGGAATATTACTAATGCTGGAAGGGCTCATACTGCAAGTTGGTTTTAATCCTTATAAATTATACATTAGTGGTGGGTGATACTAAATGTTTTTTGCAGTATCTATATAATGATATTCAATCCAACAGAACTGTATTAAAACACGTTAGCTGAGGTCTGAATATCAGACAAATGTGAAATGTTTGTTAGTTTAGTTTCTGTTTTATTATCAGCTCTTTTTGTCACGATTTTTACCATACACAATATACTTGATATTCAAATTTTGCATATCTTAAAAAAAATGTATACCCTTTATCATTTTGTCTCCATACACTGTTTGACCTCTAGCTCTGATTAATTCCGAGTAGCCGTTTTAATTAAGCGGGGTTGCTGTGTGTGTGCTTGACAGGTGGTTCTTTGGAAAGATCCCCCGGGCCAAAGCAGAGGAGATGCTGAACAAACAGAGGCACGACGGCGCGTTCCTGATCCGAGAGAGCGAGAGCGCACCGGGGGACTTCTCCCTCTCTGTCAAGTACGTATACTTCCTACGCTAACGGCCGTCTATAATGCAGCGAGCTCATCTTTCCCATGCTTTATGTGAGTCATTCCACCAGCTTCCTTATCGCAGCAATGTCTCACTGCTGCCATCTGCTGACTTTTAAAAGTATCCAGTTTTTTTGTTGTTGCTGGCACAGATATTACTCATTTTTATTTGAAAGCATCCATTTGAAGAGCTGCATGATATACTGGACAATGCAACGATATGAAATACAGCTGTTTCGTGCTGCGATATCAATATTATTACAATATTCAAGCGCATTTTAACACAATTATTTCAGTTATATTACAACAAATATGTACTTGCCTTATTCATTAAAGTCTTTATGACAGGTTAGACAACACAAGTCACTAAAACGTAGTTAACGTGATTATATTTAAGATTTTATTAAACATTTTGTCTATTTGTCTCCAATTTGACAGTTTTAGTATAATGTTTATAATGTTATTTCCTGGTTGGACAAGAGCAGCAAATATGACACAGGTAGAGGTAATTCCTCAACTGTTACCTAGCAACCATTGTAAAAACAAGGGCCAAAAACCATATAAATTGCACAATAATTATGATTTGACAAATAATACCGGATAACACCTTTATTGTTTGGAATGATTATTTAAACTGTTGAAAAAATGTATCAGTTGTGTGTAAATTGTATCTGTATTTTCAGTAAAACATCACTTTTCATAACATCACAGAGACATTCCGTTTTAGCACTACTTCCTGTAATTTTGAGCTTTAAACTGCAACTTCACAGATGTTAAACTTCCACCTGGCAACTACAGTTTCTCCCGCAGCTTGTGTTTCCCTTTGAGCAGTGAACACTTTGACATGATGTCATAAAATACCACAAAACATTTTCCTAACAGAATTCTTTCCAAACATGTGATTTTTGTTTCCTCCATAGAGATGAACGTTTAAAAGTAGATAGATAAAACCCATCAGAGGAACCAGCTCACGAAGTTTTAGTTCGGTTTGAAGAGGTTTCCAAGCTGTGGGAGCAGCATAACAAAAAGCTTGCTTGATTTACTAGTCAAACTGTGTCGAAATTAAAACTTGAAGACTAAACAAAGATTAATCAAGGGTAATTTAGGCCTTAAATGGGAAAGCAATAAAAAACATACATTTCTGTCAGATGGAGGCTCTTGGTGTTGAGAAATATTTAGTTTTCTGCGCCAATTTTGCAACATTTGTGCAGCCCTACTGTCTCCCACCACTTACGGAATCTATCACGTTGTGCCTAAATAGTTTCAAAATGTTTACACTGTCCTGGGTTGTTCTTCTAATGACTTGATTTTCAACTAGTGTGCCAAGGGACCACTAGTTTGCCTTGTGGTTTTTCCAGATGTGCCTTGAAAAAATGTCCAATTTGAGTTAACAGATTCTCAAATGGGGATGTAATTGCCTAATTTACATTTTTGGTGCGTCCTGAGCAATTTCTTTCCAAAACAAAACGCAAAACCATCACTATTGCCAAATTTAAAGAATCAGAGATATTTTTTGCCATATTTATTTTTACTAAATGTTGTGATTTGGTTACGTTTTAGTAGTAGGCGGTGTGGTGTAGTGTTTTTTTTTTTTTTTACCCAAAAAATGTGCTGCAAAAAAGGTTGAAAAACACTGACAAGCAATCAACCGACAAGTTGATTGCTTGGCCCCATCAGTAGCTGTGAGGCCGCACTAATACAGGACATTAACAGTCCTGTCACGTGGAGTATATAGTGTTCAGCAGACCTCTTTGGGATACTGCATTTAAACACACTCACAATCAGGAGACCCCTGATGGGTGCTGGGAGACGCCGCGGTCCGATCTCTGGTGTGCGTCGGCCTATAATTGGGGATATGTTGCTCTGTTGCGTTGTTTATGATGATTGTATGATCTGTTTGACGTGTGCTCCACAGAACACCCGCGCCGCTCAGGGCAGCTTTAGTGTGCGCTCTGATTTGCCTAAGTTCTTTCCATGGTGTCAGTGATCCTCTGGTGTCTCATAAACCTCCGTAATAATAACCTCTATTTATGTAAATTCTTGTCAGTCCACTTGTTGCTGTACATGCGTTCCATTTGATAACGCTACAGAGTTAAAATTGATGGTTATTCTAATGTTTGTTCTTGACATTGTTTTAGGATGTACTGATGAATTCTATTTACACAGAAAAGGTTTTCATAAAAAACAATATATTTACAAATTTTCTTGCAGTTAGGCTTACTGCTCAAGCAGTAAATCAACATCGAAGCGACTGATATATATTTTTTCTCTTTTTTTTTCTTTTTTTGACAGATTAATTCGTAAAAATGGAAATAATACTCACTTTTTTATTTTATTATTATTTATCAGAGCAAACAAAAAAGAAAGAAAAAGAGTCAAGCCTGAGCAACATTTAGATATTCTAATTTTGGATGTATCATTTATTATTTATTTTTTTGCATATTTAATTGATTGATTGATTTTTTTTTTTTTTTTTTTTTTTTAATATGAATCAGCACTTCTGGTCTTTTCAAACAGAGGAAACTCTTAATATGTTCATTCTCAGTTCCTAACATTTATCATTTTAAGCAATTGTAAGCAGCTATAAAGTTAATTTTATTTTGTGTAGATCTCATTTAGTTTTCTGTTTCCTTTACCAGTTCTTTAATTTCATATTTGTTTCCATTTCTTTCGACCTAAATTCACTCTCCTTTTGGGCCTAACTGTATTCTATCGCCATCAATTCCATGCTGAAGTCATCCCCCTCTTGCATAATAACCCTGCTCTGCAATAAGAACGTCACGAGTAAACTTGTTTCATAATAACCCTCGATTTCAGTTCTTCACATTATCGATTATTAAAAACCCAAATTGTGTGTGTGTGTGTGTGTGTGTGTGCGCGCGTCTGGTGCAGGTTTGGAAACGACGTTCAGCATTTCAAAGTCCTTCGTGACGGCGCCGGCAAATACTTCCTGTGGGTGGTGAAGTTCAACTCCCTGAACGAGCTGGTGGACTATCACCGGACCACCTCGGTGTCCCGCAACCAGCAGATCTTCCTGAGGGACATCGAGCAGCAGCAAATGCACCAGGTACAAACGACATTTTCACACACTTCACCACAAAAAAGAACATAACTTGCCCCCATAATTGCTGGACTTTGCAGATTTTTTAAATATAAATGATACATGGAAAGTAAGAACATACATAGGATTGCATTTCTTGTGTGTGTGTGTTTTTTTCCCCCTCAAATTATAAAAACTAAACACACAAAACACAGAACAAGGAAAATGACCATAAAGCAAAAAAAAAAAAAGTCCAACATGGAAGTCCCATTCAGCCCAGCGTCTATTAAATATGTCCAATGTCAAATTAAGTTGAAAGAATGTCATTTCTAACTCAAAGTGATCCATAGAAAATATTTGAACATTTATTAAAGGAGACATATTATGCAAAATCAACTTAAAGGGCCTGTACCCCTCATTTTTACTGTTCTGTGAAAAACACAACTAGCCCATGTTCTTTGTTTTTTGTATGTAATAAAGTAAAATCTGTGTTGCCCCAGCACAGATATAGTGTAAAAGCATCTATTATTTATCAGTTTATCCTACTATAGAAGAAGGAAGTTAGCATGCTAATGTTTGTTAGCTTTACCCGTGAAAGTATGTGACGCTCTGGGCTCAGAGACCATTAAAAAGTGCTTCTAAACTCATGGCGGTGAATTTTTGTGATGCTGGAACCGTATTAGGAAAGTGAATGATACATGTGACTGACGTAAAAACTTTCAAATTAACTAGTAGTTTTTTTCAAAACGGTAAAAATCAGGTACAGGGCCTTTAAATGAGCTTTAATCTTACGCCATTACAACAGTGTTTCCTCATCTTTAGTTTACTCAAAGTTTGAGTTAATCCTAATCCTTAATGTCACACAGCCACTTATAAAAAAAATACATAAATGACAATCTGCTGCTTGTTACGGTGAAATGTCACTACGAAGAGTCATTTAGCATTTTCGGAGTTTTGAACAGGAAGTCAATGGACCTATTTCTATTACGAAGCCGTTTTAAATCAGTAGTTTACAATGAACAAAATGTAAAAAGATGATCGACTGTTATAGTTCAATACTGAGTACATAGGAGGAAAAATTGATTGAAAACTGATCTAAGCAAACGTAAACAAAAGCCTACTAGAATGCCCTCTATAGATTGCTCTGGGACGACAAAAACAAACTATATTGATCCACAAGGGAAATGACTTGAACACAGTTGGTCACGAATTACATTATAACAATAGTTCTTGATAACAAAGAGCGAATCAATGGTAATGAAACTATAAATTATTAAAAAATCAAAGGAAACTGCTTGATAACGATTGCAATACCACAGTGGTGATTAGCTTTGTCGTAGTTGGGTTGTTTTTTCTTTTTTCTCCCAGTTTCAGAAACTTCAAAACTTTATAGGGTTGGTTTAAACACATACTTTGTAGAATGACATATCCATGTAACGGTTATGATAGTACAACCAGGTGAACCTTTGAAAATGACAAAGAATAAATTGAAACATTAATTGCATCACTTTGTAATTATTCTCTCGGCAACATTACAAGACCATCTCTGAACGTAATGTTTATCTCTGCGACAGTAATAATCTGTAATGCATTGTCATTGAAACGGCTTTGAAGTTGTTCCCAAACACTTCTCTGGTTGTGTTACTGTTATCCGAGGAGTCCTGCTTCTGCTTTTGGTGTGTCATTGTGCACAAGTTTTTAATTTCCTCCAGTCAATAACCTCTGGACTCACTGCGAACCATACGGACAATGACGGACACAATCAGCTTGGTTTGTTAGCACACCACAGACGCTAGGCTCTCTATTTAAAGGACACACATTATCATTATTTGTGATGTGTTACTGGCCTTTAAACATGCTCTTTAGTTCCTTTACTGTGGCATCTCATGTTTTAGAATTAAACGAAGAAATAAAATGACGAATAACAAGACTTCAATGTCACTTTGCTGTTTCCCATGTCAGGAATTGACTTTAGCTCTATCTACTGGCTGCAAAGGGAATTGCATAGGTGAGATAAACAAATGCTAGCTTGCCTCATGCACTTATAATTGTGATTTGGCAGCAGAAATGCTCAGAACAATGATATAACTTATAGCTCTATGTAACTTTTAGGGCTATAGTCAGTAAAAGTAATTCTTGGTCGACTAAAGACATGCCTTGCGCATCGATTAGTCCCTTGATGTTCAACCAGTGTGCTGGGGAGCTAGTGTGCCTTGAGGTTTTGACAGCTGTGCCTTGAAAAAATTTACAATTTAATTTAGTTTTTGGGTTTGTCCAGGGCAATTTCCGCACCAAAAAAGAACGCAAAACCATCACTATTGCCAAATTTAAAGAACCAGATAGTGGTACAGACATTATTTACCATATATTTTTTAACTAAATGATCAGATTTGGTAGTAGGTGGTGTGCCAGGGTATCTTTTAAACCCAAAAAGTGTGAAATGACCAAATATTTCCCCTAAACTGCACTCACAAGACCACAAGCTCTTTGGATTTCATGCTAAAATATTGTACAGAAAAGTATTGGTAAACGAGGCATTCAAATGTAAAGAGGAGAATAAACTCCCCATTTACTCCCAAATTCTTATAATCCCAGTGAATTAGTCTAATACAGGGCTATTCAACTTTATTTTACAGAGGGACAGATCTTTTGAATGGTTTTGTCCTCGGGGCTGGAAACATGTCCAATGCTTTTGAAAAACGAAAAACATTTAATACTGAAGGCTTTAACAGTCTGCAGAACTGAACCAGGTCTGAACCAGGACTGAACCAGGTCTGAACCAGGTCTGAACCAGGACTGAACCAGGACTAAACCAGGTCTAAACCAGGACTAAATCTAGTCTGAACCAGGTCTGAACCAGGTCTGAACCAGGTCTGAACCAGGTCTGAACCAGGACTAAACCAGGAATAAACCAGGACTACACCGGGACTGAGCCGGGATTAAACCAGGTCTAAACCACTATCAAGGGATCATATATTTTCTATATTTTTAGAAGATTAGTTGAGGGCCAGATCATCTTTCTTTGGAGGGCCTAGTTTGGCCCCCGGGCTTTAGATTGAACAGCCCTGGTCTAATACATACTCTGTCAACACCACCGACCAATTAATCGACTAATCAATCGAAACGACTGAAAACCTTCAGCTCTACTAACTTTCCTATTTGTTTTTTATAGCTCTGCCAAATAGCTAAAACATTCATACATGCATTAAGCGGGGTCACCTCTCCACAGACCCGGCCTCCACCAGGGCACCTGCTCGTCTCCATGGGGATGCATCCGTTTAATGCCATGCTGCGGGACAATCTAAGTCCAGCAGCAACATCTCCATGGAGACGAGCCGGTCTGCCTTTCCTGACGGGGGGAGTCTAGGTATTAGGTATGAGCTTTTAAGAGGGCGAGCAGTTCCACACGCTGTTACTTTCACTTTCACTTCATGAGCAGTAACACTGATTTAGCACAAAAGGTCCATAGAGCACGTCTTTTCTCACCTTCAATGTTGCTTCCAAACTTTTCAAAAACACTTTAACTACCATTTTCAAGCAGCGGATGATGGCAGGTTCATCCCGAGCTGGTTCAGGGGTGACTTTATGTGGCAACAGGGCCCGCTCACGTTTGTAAAGCAATCAGAATTTAACAGTTACATTTGAAATAATGAAAATGTAATTGATTTGTACGCCTTTTTTATTTTTGTCATTATAATTTGGTGCAATATTATAAGTAAAATGAAACAAAAATGAGCTGTGGTTAGAGGCATTTCTAGAGAAGATGGTGAGTTTTACCTAGACAGCGATTTGTGTTCAACCAATTTACAAATGGATTTCCTGAGCGGACACAATTTATTTGAGCTAGCAGTACTTTTAGAATCCAATATGAAGGGTTTCTCAGAACTGTGGTTATTTCTTAGAAGCAATCTTTTGAGAACAATTTAATTGCATATTTTTTATGACACCCTCAATAAACACAAGATTCCAGTTCAAGGCTTTGCTTGCTCACACATCCGTCTTTATCCAGTCGCAGCAATGCACACACTGTAAAATTAAGTAATGAATAGGGATGGGACAAGACGCAAGAAATACATAATTTATAACTACTGTTTTTGCCTTACAATTACAATTTTTGATAGCTTTCGTTTAATATTTATGCTGTCACCAAAAGTACTGCTTTTTGGAACTCTGGCTGCTCAAAATGTGTAACTCAGCAGTATTTAACCCTTTTTTCTGTCCAAGCCTAATGGAGACACATGGGAAAAAAATCTCACAAGAAAGTCTCGGTAACACTTTATAATTACATATAATTACACTGATTCCTGCCTTAATACAGCATGAACAAAGACTTAATCCATAGTGAACAAATAGTTAATTAAGAATGATTCAGGCTTAGTAACTACTTAACTAATACTCTAATTCCTAACCCTAACCTTAAAGAGCGTATGACAAGTTTTTATGATTTTCTAATTTTGACTTTATTCAGTGTATTAATACCAAATATAAATTATAGTTTTACACCAATCAGGAAACTATTTGTGGAGAAAAGTTGAAACATCTGTTGACGTCACCCCAGGGAGACAAAGGTTATGCATAATTTACACAAAAGATACAACTTTTTTGACCCTTTAAACATTGATTCAACAAAATAAAGGTGTTCACATGTGTTTTTCTTTGTCGAAAGAAAAAAAATCTGACATTAGAGGAGTTTTCTGGCACTTTACCAGATAGTTTCCTAGTGTGATATCATCGTTTACACACAGGAAGTAAAATTGAAAACTTGAAAAAAAAAAAGATAAAGTGGGGTAAAATTTTGCAAAGATTTTAGCAGAATTTGAAATATCTTAATTGCATTTTAGTTAAATGAGTTGTCCAACCTGTCAGAAGCTCTTTAACCTTATTTAAGTTAAGTTTCTGAGCCTGAATCATGCTTAATAAACTATTGGTCCATTATGAATTCAGTCGTTGTTCATGCTTGTCAAGACTAATTAAGGTGTAATTCTTGTAAAGTGGTACGATGTCTACATGCACGAGATCTTGTCCCGTTCCTCGTGATGAATGAACTCAATGCCATGTCAAAGCCAAACAACGTTGGGTTTTTCTGTGAACTTTTCCTGTAACCCCTCCTTACCATGCATTGTGATCTCCCCCCAGCACCCAACCTACGTCCAGGCGCTGTTCGACTTCGACCCGCAGGAGGAGGGCGAGCTGGGCTTCCGACGGGGAGACTTCATCCAGGTCCTGGACAACTCAGACCCCAACTGGTGGAAGGGAGGCTGCCACGGCCAGACGGGCATGTTCCCCCGCAACTACGTCACGCCCATCATCCGGAACATGTAACCTGCGAAAACCACCGACACCACCACAGACCATCTGATCTTCTGCAGCCATCCATGACCTTTCAGCATCTCCACCACCTCCTCCTCCTCCTCCAGACCCCTGACGCCATCACACCCAAGCAGGAGAACCAGGGAGGAACGTGGGTGGCAGCTGAGAAAATGAACCTTTTGCTGAGAATGCTCCCCCCTCGCTCCCCAAAAACCTGATCCGGCGAGGACTCTGTGAGGGAAGAACCGCAACCCTCCACTTCGCAACATTCTGCCTTTCCTCTGCCCTCTTTCTGTTCCTTTTGCTGCATGTTTTAATCACCTAAAACAAAAACGCCTACCAGTTTTAACATATAAAAGTCAAAAAAATGTCAAAAAAGAAGAAATGGTTTTTAAAAAATGTAGAGGAAAAAAAACTTGATGCCATTTACCGCAAGTTTCCATGTCTGAGATCATTGGCACGTGAGCATTGTACAATAAATCAACTATAGAGAGAATCCATTTTTTTAAAATATATATTATATATTTGTATGTGTTTGTCTGTTTTACCTCTCATCGCAAATTGTATTTTTTTTTTCATTTGTAAATTATGTCCAATCTTTTAGAAGACCTTGTAGCCATGTGCTGAACTGTCCTGTTTTTTTGTTTATTTTTTCTTTTTAATTTTTAGAATTTATCCAAGGCCTCTCTACGGTGGCCCGGACGGACAAGTCACAGCAACAAGAGTCAAGCAGTGAAAAACAATTAGCAAATTTAGGCAAAAATGAATGAGTTCTCTAGCAAGCTTCTGAAAGCAAAACACAATAGCAACTCGAAAACTCGTGACTTGTCCCTTCAGGGCCACCATACCGCTCATTCATTTCTAGCGCATGATATTTCAAGGAGTCACAACAAACCTACATTTTTGAGGGAAATCCAAAAAAAACAGACATGTTCAAACCCAGGAAGACGAGAAGAGCCAGCACCCAGCTAGCATCGAGCCATGGACGCTGTCACGCCCCAAGTCCGACCACTTTCTTTTCTCCAAAACCAGTGTATTTATTCAGCCATTTGTACTGGGCAGTGAATGTAGCTGACTGGCGTTTTTACATGAGGGACGCGCGGTCGGAGAACTGATTTCAAATGACATGCTGAAAACCCCACGCGAGGAGGAAATGTACAGGTAGATATAGAGCTCAAGAGTCGACAAGGGGTCATCGAAGCTACATCCACGCATGCATCCGCTCTCCTAGCATCACCCGCGGCACGCACATGGACAAATCGGAAAACAAGATTGTCTTTCGAGAGATCAGCTTCAACAATGTACAAATGTTATGTTCGCAATTGTTTTGTGTATCGTGTGATGTGTGGTCAAGCACTTTTTTAAGTCATTTTCACTCCTGGGGTTGGTTTGGCAATGAATTTCGACTGGGCTAGTGGTAAAACGCGTCCGCACTAGCAAGTTTTCGTCACTTTCATTTTTCAGGAATTCACTTTCATCACGGAAAACGAAACTTGACTTGAACATGACGATTGTATTCACGATCCTAATTATTTACGGACAAAAAAATATTACCTTTACCCATGAAAATAATTCGAATGTACTGTAATGTTGTGTATTATTCTACAGCAATCTATTTTCGCTGAAAACTTACTAGTGTGGACGACAACTTTTTGGAATACGTTTTGAATCATGTTGATTTCAAGTGAGATTTTAATTGGTTAGGGACTATTACAGAGATTTTTTTTATCGAATAGCTTGCCGTTTCACTCAGTACATTATTTGAAAAAATATATACGGTATTTTGATGACACACTAACAGAGACGTCAAGTGTAGATGAATTGTTTCGAATGTACTTAATGCCAAAAGGTGACCGACAAGGCTGCCCTCTTTCTCCAGCCATGTTTAACCCGCATATTCGTTTTTTAAATAAATAATGCTTGTTAAGTTATAGTTTATTATCATAACTTAACATTTTTACATAATTTAGTTTTTTCTTTGTCGCATTACTATCCATTTTTTTTTTCTTTTAAGCTAGTCTTTACAATCCAAACACTGCAATAGTCTGATCATTTTGCCAACTTTTCTTCGCACTAGTCCGGTCCGAGTTGATCCACCGCCAGCCCCCGCTCCAGTCCCCCTGTCCCGCGGCTGTTCTGTTGATGTGTCAGTGTTCTCTCTGATAGTGCCTTTCTCTGGTGTCCTCAGTGTCTCTGGCCCCGCCCCCCGCCGCCCCGGTGAGGAACAGTGTACATACCCTGCCCCGCTCCCATCCAGTCGACACACAGCTCCTTTATTTAAGTGTCTCGTCTCACCTCGTCTTACACAATGATACTGTTCATGTTTTGGCTCTGTTTTTTTTTTTTTTTTTTTTTTTTATTTGCCTTTGTTTTTTTGTTTTGTTTTGTTTTCAATTAATAAAAATGCAATTATTAAAAAATGAGGACTTGTGTGTGGGGTTTCACTTTATGCAGTAACATTTCTATCAAATTTTTTACTCCATTCAGTCATTTTCTGTGATCAGTTTAGTTCAGGGCCATTCAACTTAAGCCCAGGGGCCAAATCAAGGGTTATGATCCGGCCCTCAAGCCAAAAGTATAAGAAAAAGTATAGAAAATATTTTATCTGTGTAGTTCTGATCTGGTCCTGGTTTAGACATGTTTTAGACCTGGTTTAGTCCTAGTTTAGACATTGTTTAGTCCTGGTTTAGACGTGGTTGTTAGACCTGGTTTAGATGTGGTTTAGTCCTGGTTTAGACCTGGTTTAGTTCTGGTTCAGCCCTGTTCAGTTCAGGTTTAGATGTGGTTTAGTCCTGGTTTAGACCTGCTTTAGTCCTGCTTTAGTCCTGGTTTAGACATGGTTTAGACCTGGTTTAGACCTGGTTTAGTCCTGGTTTAGACATGGTTTAGACATGGTTTAGTCCTGGTTTAGTCCTGGTTAAGACCTGGTTTAGTCCTGGTTTAGACATGGTTTAGTCCTGGTTTAGACCTGGTTTAGTCCTGGTTTAGACATGGTTTTGTCCTGGTTTAGACATGGTTTAGTTCTGGTTAAGATCTGGTTTAGTCCTGGTTTAGACCTGGTTTAGACATGGTTTAGTCCTGGTTTAGTCCTGCTTAAGACCTAGTCTAGTCCTGGTTTAGACCTGGTTTAGACATGGTTTAGTCCTGGTTTTATCCTGGTTAAGACCTGGTTTAGTCCTGGTTTAGACATGCTTTAGTACTGGTTTAGTCCTGGTTTAGACCTGGTTTAGACATGGTTTAGTACTGGTTTAGTCCTGGTTTAGACCTGGTTTAGACATGGTTTAGTCCTGGTTTAGACCTGGTTTAGACATGGTTTAGTCCTGGTTAAGACCTGGTTTAGTCCTGGTTTAGTCCTGGTTAAGCTCTGGTTTAGTCCTGGTTAAGATCTGGTTTAGTCCTGGTTTAGTCCTGGTTAAGCTCTGGTTTAGTCCTGGTTAAGATCTGGTTTAGTCCTGGTTAAGCTCTGGTTTAGTCCTGGTTAAGACCTGGTTTAGTCCTGATTTAGACCTGGTTTAGTCCTGGTTTAGTCCTGGTTTAGTCCTGGTGGCATGTTTCTGGCCCCAAGGACTCAGTTAAATAAAGTTGAAGAGCTCTGGTTTAGTTTACATTATCATTTCATTTTGTTACATTAGATCCTTTTATAAGTCAGAGATACTTATTGTGGAAGCAGTGGCACAGCTGGCCGAGCAGTCATCCTTTAACCAAAGGGTTGATTATTCAAATTCTTTTTAACTTTTACTTGAATCATTTTGGCTTCTTAATGTCAAACTCCTTGCACATTTTAAAGACTGACAAATGCGTTCTTCTTGGATGCCACCTCTGAATGTTCTGCCGTCTCCATATTTTTAATTACACACTTGGACTAGGCCTCTGTGTAACTTTCATGAGGCTTGCTGTGACTGAGTTTTAAATGACATTTTTGGATTAAACACCTGAGTGAATGGAATTATATTTTAAGAAATTCTATGAAAACTATGACAAAATGTGTCCAAACTTTTGCAGGCTGCATTTCAAAACTAAAAATTAAAGCTGCACAAGGTGGAAATGATTATGTTTCTTCGAATCCATAAATATTTCATGTTCATTTCCAGCCTCTTATAACCAAATTTCAGCCTCTCAAATGTTAATATTTCATAAAGAGAGTGGAAATATGCCTGTACTTATTGACATTTAATGAAACTGTAAATAATTAAAATGTGCAAATGTGAAAATGTGAAAAAGTATAGAAAATATTTTATCTGTGTAGTTCTGATCTGGTCCTGGTTTAGACATGTTTTAGACCTGGTTTAGTCCTAGTTTAGACATTGTTTAGTCCTGGTTTAGACGTGGTTGTTAGACCTGGTTTAGATGTGGTTTAGTCCTGGTTTAGACCTGGTTTAGTTCTGGTTCAGCCCTGTTCAGTTCAGGTTTAGATGTGGTTTAGTCCTGGTTTAGACCTGCTTTAGTCCTGCTTTAGTCCTGGTTTAGACATGGTTTAGACCTGGTTTAGACCTGGTTTAGTCCTGGTTTAGACATGGTTTAGACATGGTTTAGTCCTGGTTTAGTCCTGGTTAAGACCTGGTTTAGTCCTGGTTTAGACATGGTTTAGTCCTGGTTTAGACATGGTTTTGTCCTGGTTTAGACATGGTTTAGTTCTGGTTAAGATCTGGTTTAGTCCTGGTTTAGACCTGGTTTAGACATGGTTTAGTCCTGGTTTAGTCCTGCTTAAGACCTAGTCTAGTCCTGGTTTAGACCTGGTTTAGACATGGTTTAGTCCTGGTTTTATCCTGGTTAAGACCTGGTTTAGACCTGGTTTAGTCCTGGTTTAGACATGCTTTAGTACTGGTTTAGTCCTGGTTTAGACCTGGTTTAGACATGGTTTAGTACTGGTTTAGTCCTGGTTTAGACCTGGTTTAGACATGGTTTAGTCCTGGTTTAGACCTGGTTTAGACATGGTTTAGTCCTGGTTAAGACCTGGTTTAGTCCTGGTTTAGTCCTGGTTAAGCTCTGGTTTAGTCCTGGTTAAGATCTGGTTTAGTCCTGGTTTAGTCCTGGTTAAGCTCTGGTTTAGTCCTGGTTAAGATCTGGTTTAGTCCTGGTTAAGCTCTGGTTTAGTCCTGGTTAAGACCTGGTTTAGTCCTGATTTAGACCTGGTTTAGTCCTGGTTTAGTCCTGGTTTAGTCCTGGTGGCATGTTTCTGGCCCCAAGGACTCAGTTAAATAAAGTTGAAGAGCTCTGGTTTAGTTTACATTATCATTTCATTTTGTTACATTAGATCCTTTTATAAGTCAGAGATACTTATTGTGGAAGCAGTGGCACAGCTGGCCGAGCAGTCATCCTTTAACCAAAGGGTTGATTATTCAAATTCTTTTTAACTTTTACTTGAATCATTTTGGCTTCTTAATGTCAAACTCCTTGCACATTTTAAAGACTGACAAATGCGTTCTTCTTGGATGCCACCTCTGAATGTTCTGCCGTCTCCATATTTTTAATTACACACTTGGACTAGGCCTCTGTGTAACTTTCATGAGGCTTGCTGTGACTGAGTTTTAAATGACATTTTTGGATTAAACACCTGAGTGAATGGAATTATATTTTAAGAAATTCTATGAAAACTATGACAAAATGTGTCCAAACTTTTGCAGGCTGCATTTCAAAACTAAAAATTAAAGCTGCACAAGGTGGAAATGATTATGTTTCTTCGAATCCATAAATATTTCATGTTCATTTCCAGCCTCTTATAACCAAATTTCAGCCTCTCAAATGTTAATATTTCATAAAGAGAGTGGAAATATGCCTGTACTTATTGACATTTAATGAAACTGTAAATAATTAAAATGTGCACATTTATGGACATGGCAATATCTGAGTAGTTTGTTCTCTTAAAAGTAGCATGCGGCCTCATTCCAACTTTCCAAATAATAAACCATCATAAATAAACCAAAAAAACGTTACTGACACGACAAGCAGATCCACCTGAGATGTTTACTACGCCCCACCGGGAGGGGGCGCCATAATGATCTGGGCTGCTTTTTCCTTCAGTGGAGTTCCAGGTGGTGCAGGTCAAACAGCTGCTGGCTCTGTGCAGATGTTGCAGAGAGCATCCCTCGTCTGTGGAACCAGTGGGTTTTAAACAGGACAACGCTACAGTTCACAAAGCCCCAGGACAAAGGACTTCTTCAGGAGAAGAACATCACTCTTTTGGACCGTCCTGTGTGTTCCCCTGATCTGCATCCAACTGAGAACCTTTGGGGATGGACGGAAAGGGAAGTTTACAACAACAGACATCAGTTCCAGACAGTAGATGTCCTTCATGAGGCCGTCTTCACCACTTGGAGAAATGTTCCCAATCATCTCCAAATTTTTAAAGTGATCAACAATAACGGTGGCACCCCTCATGACTGAGTTCACGTTTGGGACTTTGATTTCTGTTATGAAGGGGTTTGGGGTAGTTTTTTGAAGTGTGGTCCTAAACTTTTTGATCAGCTACAGAACAGCATGTTGTTTTCAATCAAATGTTCACTCAAATTCAAAATCATTCTCATTTCTTAGTCCTTACTGAGGCTCTACTTAAACCTTGTTAAGATCCAACCATGAAAATGTGATTTCTGCCATTTATTCAATTTAAACTTTTAATCTGGACTGTATGTTATTCATTAGTAATTCCGTTATTGTATCAAGGTCTGGGGCAATACATTTAAGATTAATGCAGAACCAACCTTAACCTAACAAAAAAAGGCACGCATGATAAACCAGTGCACTTTTCATAAACCTTCAAATTTTGAAATTGTATGATTCATTCAAACAATACAGACTGAATTTCATGTAAAAAAAATCATCTGTCAAAATCCTTACAGAACATGTTCAAAATCAGACAAGAGCTGCACGGATGAACTTCAATCATGTACCACGAACATTTTATATATTACATTTTAATATAAGTTGAGACACAATGAGCTCATTTGAAAAGAACGTAAAAGAAAATGTTATTCTAGCTACTGGTTGAAGGTTTTTAAGACAGAATACATTTCACCACTCATCCAATGTGCTTCTTCGAAACTTATTCATTCACTTTTGTCCACTTAACTGAACTCAATTTTCTTTAACAATGGAACCTACCTGGACCACAAAGAGACCTTATCATTGCATAACCCACTTATTATGGTTAGATTTTTCTGAAAATGTATCAGTGTTTTCCTTCCTAAAGTCTGTCTGTTCTATTCGGAGCAGCATTTGCCTGTAGACTGGGCCTGTTTGGTGCAGCTTTCAGCCCTGTTGACCTTCACTGTTGCATTAACAGCACTTGTATGTTCGCTTCCATCAGCCTGCACCGCTGCCTCCATTAGCAACATACAGAGGGAGAGTGTATGTATAACCTGGATGTTCTCATTTTTTTTCATAACAATGACAAAGTGGAGGCTGAAGGCCATAGGATAAGAATACAAATGTGTGCATTTACCACAGGTTAGACTGAGCCAGCACGCCTTTAGATTCAGGCTTAAACCGCAACCAGACAAGAAAATGTTTGGTTTTATAAAATTATAAAGGCAGATTTTAAAAACTTGTAGTCAAAAGTGCTGCTTATGGCATTCAGAAACAATTCACCTGGAAGCCTGAGGGCCAATAATAATGTGTCTGAAGGCCACACTTGGCCCCTGTTCCACAGTTTGGACATGCATGGTAAAGCCTATTTGATTAACAACTATATTTTGACAAATTACATCTGATGTGGCTTACCCTCAAACAGAATTCATAAAAGGGGTTTGACGTCCAGTTGGTCGATACAATAGACTCTATTCAGGAGCGTCTCTGTGAACATCAGTGGTGTAACACTGCCACCTACAGGCGAAAAATAACTAACAGTAGCCCAATGTGTAAAGAGAATTCAATTGTCCATCCAGTTTAAAAAACTTTGAATCATTTTGGCTTCTTGTTTATAACAATTGGAAATAATTATATGACAATGTTGGACGTTTCTACTCAAAATAATTCTGCACTTGATTTGCACATTTCTGCTAAACCGCTGCATGCACGCAACGGTCGTTAGAGGGCGCTCTAATACGGTTTTATTAATGTGCCTCATTATTTGATTTTTGCCACAAGAAGTAAAATTCCTCTACAATGTTAATTGTAATGTGTTTTAATATAGGGGATATTATTAATCATTTTATTATTCCTATGCCTCATACAGCAGTAGACTTTGTGGCATATGTGTGTGTGTGTGTGTGTGTGTGTGTGTGTGTGTGTGTGTGTGTGTGTGTGTGTGTGTGTGTGCGTGCGTGCGTGCGTGCGTGCGTGCGTGCGTGTGTGTGAACTTGAGAATTATTAAAGTGGATTTATAAACATTTAAAATTAATTATGCAATATCCCTTCATATAAGTACTACATTGAAATTCCTATGAAAATAAAGACTATTATCGTAAATAATAATTAATAATAATGAAAATGTGCTTCTTTCGGTTAAGCGACACCACGTGACCGGAGCGAGGGCCCTGTTGTTCAGAGGCAGCGGCGGAGCGAGGAGAAGAAAAATGGCGGCTCAAGGCGAATCCAAATGGGACGCCGGGCTAACATTTTGAGCTTTCAGACCCGAAAAGGCACGGGGGCTTCACTGGGCGACTGCACCTTTCGGGTTCGCAGCGGATAAGCTTTGAGGAGGTTGCACTTTTGCAGGCGTCCGCGTTGGCTTTATACGCGCACACACTGGGCTTGCAAAACACTCGCTTTCGCCTAACATGAGAGGCAGAGGCAGGGGCAGGCCGTCCAAACCGTTACCGAGCGAGGAGCCGACCCCAGCGCCAACCCGCGGCCTACGACCCAGAAGGAACATCAAACCCAGAGCCAGAGACAGCGGGGATGAGGACTTGGAGAGCCCGACCAGGGAGAGCCCTAAGCCGATCAAAGCCAAGAGGAAACGGGGCTCCAGCGCGTCTGCTCGGGGAAAGGCACGCAGCAGAGGCGGCGGTGCGGGCAGAGGAGGCAGAGGACCCCGCGGAGCCAGAAGGAGCAAAGCCTCCAAGACTGTGGTGTACGATGACCACGAGAGCGACGAGGAGGACGACGCCGTGAGCCTTAGGTCTGACGAGGAAGAGTTTGTGGAGGAAGAGCCGCATTCTGAGGAGGAAGAGGGCCTCAAAGCGGACTCGGACTGCCTGGAGGATGAGGAGCCGCTGGACGAGCTGGAGGAGGAGGAGGATGATGCGAGCTACTGCACCGAGAGCAGCTTCAGGAGTCAGAGCACACACGCCAGCACTCCGGGTACACGAGCTCCACGTCCACAGTCCACACACAGTCCCCAGCGTGCACAGGGGCCACATGTCCCGGACCAGTGCTGCTTATTCTAGCGCAGGGCAGGAAGCTGAAAGGTTATTGTTCAAAATGGAGAATGAACACAGGCCGCAGTCTGCTGTGTGCTGTAGCTGCAGGTGGACGTGTTATTGTGTCCCTGTCTAACCCTGCAGGTGTGCACATGCAAACACACTGCGGGTATGCAGGCGGAGATCAATAAGGACTGAAGCTTTCCTTACGTATTTGACAGCTTCGGTCTCCCGCTTAGCTGTTAGCATGCTAATGTTAGCATGCCACATTAGCTCACGTTGGCTGCTGTCATCATGAAAACAAACAGTGCAGCCGTATTAGTTTAGACAAAAAAACTAGTTACTGTTTTTCCTATATTTGCATTGACACGCATACCTTTAAATTGACGGATTAATTATCCATTATTAGTAAAAGACTGTTAATTATCAGGGAAGCACGGTTAATTAAGAGGCTAGCATGGCTACTCTGACATTTCTTTCAAACTTTGTTAGCTAGCCGGTAAGTCAGCTCGTGCATCACTCCCACAGCAACAAGTGGCGTTTGGAGAGGTCCCAGCCCTCATCATAGAAGGGGTTAATTGGTTACACATATCAAAGCTGTTGTATATATATTTGTGAATTTACATGCAAAGCATAATAAGCCAAATTATCTTAACACAAAAAATGTAATAATCTTAAACTCCTTATATAATCTGAAACAAGACAAAAGTTGTAATTGCCTTTGAATTGACTTTGTGTATCATAACAGATAATAATAATAATTTGTGTTTTATGACCAATTCTTTGATAACTTGGACTAGCCTACTATAATAACTTTATTACATGTGTATGTCTCAGGTAGAAGACGAGGACGTGCTCCCCGGCCCCGCACGCCCATCCTGGAGGAGAAGGAGATCCCTCCTCTGGTGCTTCCAGACTCATCTGAGGACCTCCTGGTTCCTAACGAGGAGCTGCTCAGTGCCATCTCCATCTACGAGGTGCTGCGTAACTTCAGCGCAGTGCTGCGTCTCTCTCCTTTCCGCTTTGAGGACTTTTGCGCTGCTCTTCTGGGTCAAGAGCAAAGTACTTTAATCTCTGAGACCCACATTGCTCTTCTTAAGGCTATTCTACGAGAAGAGGACACCTCCAATACTACCTTTGGCCCCACTGACCTCAAAGACAGTGTCAACTCCACATTATTCTTTATTGATGGCATGACGTGGCCTGAAGTGCTGCGCTCGTACTGCGAGAGTGACAAAGAGTATCACCATGTACTTCCTTACCTAGAAACAGACCAATATCCTTACAGTCCCCTTGAAAGTAAAGTCCGTGTCTTGCAGTTCTTGGTTGACCTGTTTATCACCACAAACATTGCCCGTGATGAGTTGATGTCTGACGGAGTGATGCAGTACGATGACCACTGCAGAGTGTGCCACCGGCTGGGCGACCTGCTGTGCTGCGAGACATGCACCGCCGTGTACCACCTGGAGTGTGTGAAGCCGCCGCTGGAGGCTGTGCCCGAGGACGAGTGGCAGTGTGAGGTGTGTGTGGCTCACCAGGTGCCAGGGGTCAGCGACTGTGTCATGGAGGTGCAGAAGAACAAACCCTACATCAGACAGGAGCCCATCGGATACGACCGACACCAACGGAAGTACTGGTTTTTCAACAGAAGGATTGTTGTGTAAGTTGTGGACAGATTTTTTTTTTTTTTTTTGCTTTCTTATTATAAAAAAATCTATTTCTAAAATGACACAGGTATAACATAAAAGGTAAAGGCATCTCTTAGTCTGTGATGGGATTAATGATTAAGTTGTTGGAGTGACAATCGACAGATTTTTGCCAAAGTGTAGTATGTTAGTATCTGGTGTTGTAACGCTTCCCCAAACAGTAAGAAAGTAATAATAATGCATATCAAAGGTTATCCTATGAATTAGGGGTGGCTAAAGACTATAAGACTTTTGGTTCCTCTGTGATGTTCTTCTAATGATTACAAAAGAATTATAGTTGGATACTGCCATATAGTCAAAAGAGAAATTCAGACACCAATTTCTATTTTGGTACTTGCTATCATAGACATTTCCCTAACAAGATTGTTATGGTAGTCATCTGTGTTGTGCGCTGATGAAACACATGTCCTGTTGTAAAGATAATTGCACTCTCTTGGGGTTGAATACAGCTGTATTCAATATTTGCGACAGCACGCACACTGATGTTCCAGTCAGAATGCCCATTGCCCTTGGCTTAATGACATTTTCCACTCATATATTTGAAATCGCGGAGGAGTCTAGTCAAGAAACACTCTCTGGCACATACTCAATGTTTGTTCCATATCCATGTTTTAGGTTTTCAGCACGATATTTTGTTGAATGGACAAGTTATCTTTGATACTATGGCTGCATCAATTAATAAACTAATTCTGACTACTCTCTACTATAAAAAATAGTCGTATTTTGATGACTATAATCGTTATTTAGACAGTACGAGTTCCAAAATATGAAAATTACCTTTTTATAACAAAGACGAGCATTATTAAATCAAAATGTCAAAGAATAAACATGATTAATGCACTGTATTTGAAACATTCATTATCTAGATGCCTTTAGTCACAATATTTAAACCTTTATTTGGTAAAAAATGTGTTTACAAAGTCTCAATGTACAATAGAAATAATAATTTGACTTGTTGACTTATTGAAAGAAAAAAAACATGAGAACATAAAACATCTTTTTGTTGAAGTTAACATGATCAACTCCAGTAAGTTTTTATAAAAGGCTTGAGTACACCAACATACCCCAGGAGATATGCCAGCTTAGTTCTAAACAACCATAAAACATCATTTTCTTCATCAGTTGTGCATTATTTCTTGTACACAGTTTCCCTGTAGCACATCATTAAACATTAGTTCCTGATGTGTTAATCTGACCCATTTGTATGTTCTTCCAGAGAGGATGACGGGCAGCAGGGGAGCAAGCGGACGTGGTACTACAGCACACGGCCGCAGCTGGACGAGCTGATGGAGCTGCTGGACCAGGAGTACTGGGAGAATGACCTGTACGCCGCGATGGAGGAGGTCAGGGAGGAGGTGCAGGCCCACATGGACATCACCCTGGACCTCACCAAGAAGGCCAGCAACAGCCGCAACTATCTGTCTGCGCTCAACGGTACACTTAAACCACTCTGTTTACAGCCATGTTGTTGAATTCTTAGTGTTTGTTGAGATGAGCTGTTTTTTTGTGTGTTTTCATCTGACTGAGCTACATGAATTGAATTATTGTAAAGGTGCACCAATGCCAAGTTACAGGTCAGATCTATGGAGCGACAACTCCACTCCCAGCAAGACTGCGTGTTTTAAAATGTAGTTTTAGGCAGTAGAAAGACCTGTAGTTGAATTTTTACAAGATAAAGACGTGTTAATGCCATACAGTGGAACATTTCGGGCATCACAATGGGCACAAGCAAGTGACGAACCCTACACTAGAAAAGTTACATTATGCACCTTTAATGTAATTTGTCCAAATTCTGTGATTTGTATATTTTGCCATTACCCCTGGATATTCAGTATTTAAACTACAACATACTTCTGTCAATATCATTAATCTTGATCTAAAATAACTTGGTAATAGAAAACGGTCATTTCTGTGTTTTTATTTTTAAAAAATTACTGAGTGAATGAGTCTGAATGTTTTGAATAATTGCAAGCAAATACAGAGAAGTGGGCGGGGATAGGGGGGTTGGTGAAGACAGAAATACCCAAGATTTCAGTGCGGGACAATACAGTATTGCATGCTTGACTCAATGGACTAAACTAATGATGAGAGAACATCGTTATGATGTAGTTAAAAGCGTATAAAAGTCATTTCTACATAATATGACCCCCTTTTGTTGTAATTTATCATTTAGGCAGACAATTTTTTCTTCAAGAGTGTTTGAAAGCATGACGAAGTGTTATAAAGACTTAATCCACTCATGGTTATGGCGTTCGTCCAATCTTACACATGGCTGGCTTGTAACATGTATCTAAATTTGATGAGACATAGATGGGGACAGTGTTTTCTACTAAAATAATTTTTTAATTGTTAAGAAGATATGCAAAAATAGAATAGTGGAAGAAAAGGCATGCAACTATTACGTCTTTGGGTTTGAATATGGCACTACTTACTGCATGTGAAAAAAGAATTAAACAGCAGCTCAGTGTTAAATAATTGGCAGTTTAGAATATTGTGATGTCATGTGAACGCAGCCTGATAGACTGGAATATCACTGTGAAGAGGCGGGACTTATCAGCTCTGCAATTTTGAGTAGGAAGTCATTGGTGCTGTTTGTATTACTAAGCTGATATGGATCTATATAACAAATTACACTGAACAAAATGTAAAATGATGATGATAGGGCTGCAGCTATCGATTATTTTACTAATCGAGTACTTTATCGATTATCTACTTCGATTAATTGAGTAATTGGATAATTTTTTTTACATTCTGTAAAACATTTTTAAATCATATGAAATCATTTTTATATAAATGTTATAGATCTTTGTAAGAAACAAACAAGAAGCTTCTGTCTGAAATAACACATTTTATTCTAAATTGCACATCAGTGTCTCATAAACTGCACTATTTCATGTCAGAAACACCAGTTCAAATGTCCACGAGCATCTGATCTGATTTACTAAATTACTTGTTCATTACATCAAAAGATGGTTCTGAAGGGAATGTTGAAGCTGTGGAAAGGAGTCTGCAGTCTTCCATAGAAACTGTACAAACTTACAATTTACAACGTACAACATACAAGCGGAGAGACTAAAACATAATTGCAGCACTAGGGTTAACTCATAGCTCTGTGTGCTGTTCACTTTAGCCTTTCTGTCTTTGCCCGTTATCTCAAACTTTCTGTTTCTGATTTTGTGCTCTTTAAAACAAGAAAACTCGCTCCACAGACACACTCTTAAATTTAAAACAGGTCACTTTCTCCTTTGTTGTGACTGAGCTGCTGCGAGCACCTGACGGAAACACGCTCCGTATCAAACATGTGCCACACGTTAGTTCTGCGCTCCATATTCACGCAGTTTTTATTAAATATGTTAAATAAACGAATCATCGAGGCAGTAAAATAATAATCAAAGCTTTTTTGTAATCAAATTACTTGATTTACTCAATCGTTTCAACCCTAGATGATGATGAATACAAAATACCTGGAAAAATCTCCTTTAATTTCTTAAAGTCCCACTCAATAAGGAACGTGATTCCAATGCTAAACCTACTGTTGTATATTGTTGCTGGTAACATTTCAACAACATTCTCTGTTCCCCTCTGTCTGTAGAAGTGGTGGAGGAGCGGTTGAAGGTCTTGCGGGAGGCGAAAGAAGCCAAGCGCAAAGAGGAAGAGGCTAAGAAGGAAGTGGAGAAGCCCCCGACTGAAGAACCAGCACCAGCAACAAGCAACGAAGAGCAGAAGGACGCCGTGACCACCGAAGACTCCAGCTCTCAAGGTACAAGCAGATTTTTTTTTTCTCAACTCTTAATCGTTACACTTAAAGTAACCAGCCTCTACTTTGTGTGCTTGTGTTACCGTGCACGCCGCAGCCACAGTCGGTGCTCCCACAGAGGAGAGCAGTGGCGAGCCGGACCCCCAGTCTGACTCTGCCGCTCAGGACTCTGTCGCAGGTACAGAGGGGGCAGAACCAGAGCGGCCCCTAGAGGCACAGCAGGGGGCAGCAGGTACCAGTCTGTGTGCTATGTTCCATCCCTCACAGCTCAGCTCAGTTTCATTGTCCATCGTCCTCTTGCTTTACGTGCATTGTCTAGAGCAGTGGTTCCCAAAGTGTTGATTGCTAGATGAATTCAAGATCCAATTTTAAAACAGAGGTTATGCAGGTGACATTACAGCATTCTGAATTTTAGCAGTGAGTGGCAGAAATGCATGAGAGTCAATTTCTCCTGTGAATCTTCATAACACAAGTAAGATGTGAAAGAGCTGCTGCATGTCTAAATATTTAGTTTGTATCTGACATTTAAAAAAAGAAAATCAAGTAAACAGTTGTAGAAAATCCGATGAACAACAGGAACACTGCAGCTACGTTCACATTTATCACTGATACAGACTTTGGGATCAGACACAGATTATCTTTCTCTCCTTAAATAACCTGTTCCTGAGTCTGTGTGTTTAGGAAATTATTAATTGTGCGGCAGTAGAAGTGTTATTAAACAAGCGAGCTAAGTTCTGCACAGTCGGAGCAACAACGGGAAACGCACTTTCCGTTTCCATTTTGCAGTATGAAGTTAAATTAATTAAAGAAGCGCTGCATGGACAAAAATTAGGCCAATAAAATAAAGTAAACAGTAGCAGTAGCAGTTGTGCTGGTCGTAGCTCTGCCACTCAGGAGTAATGTTGAGGAGCATTTTGCGAGTTAAAGAATGTCAATGCATAACTCCTAATTCTGACTCATTAAAATACATGTATACGGTATATTTTTGAGGGGTCCCAGGTTGATTGTATAGTTGTTTTGGGGGTTCTGGTCTCAAAATTTGGGAACCTTTGATCTAGAGCTTTCCCTGCTCTAAATTCCCCAAAGTAACCCATTTCATTAGGCTTATTAAAACACAAATACGATTGCCAAGGAAAAGGCCATATTACTGTTAACACTGTTTTGTGTTTTCTCTATCATGGTTATGTCATTCTGGATTCCTTGTAATGACACGACACACTTTTCTGCGGACAAGTTACATAGTGCACCTTTGAGGATTCATTATGATGACCTGTCTGCTTCTATTCATCATATGAAATGTATTATTAAAAGACACATTCTGTATTATGCAAAATTGACCTTTTTTCTGGCTTTAAACAATGTTCTAGCATATATTCGTTCATAGAAATCATACCTGGAGTTGTATTTAGCTTCATTCACACATCCTGTTTCGTATGTCCTCTTCCTTTCTAGCCTCAGGAAACACTCAATTTCAAATTTCGTCATCAGCTCATAAATAAGTAAGTTCAATAAATAACCGATATAGAACAACGTATGTGCTCAGTAGGTACGTTATTTTAAATTCTAAAACATAAAGATGACAAAGCAAAGGCACTAAAGAGCATAATTAAAGGCCAATAACAAAATATTGCATAGTTTGTGTCCTTTAATAGTAATACCGTCTTGGATTTATTTTGAGCTTATACGGTTAGTAAAGTCTTGCCCAGTGACACAACAGCAGTATGTACTTTTTATGTTGTGCCTCTCGGCCCATTATGACCACTGTTTTGTCCTCAAACGGCTCTAATCAGTCCATTTTCCACACTCTGTTCTCTTAGCTCAGTTTACATAACAGCCTCTTCACACCACGCGCTCTGTCAGGGCCCTCTGTGCTAACTGCGCTAATCTGTACGGCTTTCCTTGTTCTGTGTGTGGCTCGCAGACAGCATTGAACACCTCGCCAAAGCTGCTTCTCACTCTCTGCTGTCCGCTTTTTAATTAATCATCTGGGAATTCTCAGTCTCTGTAGACAACGGAATGTTTTTTTCTATGTAGAAAGAGGAGTCTGATGTACAGTTGGAGCGGAAAATATCAACAAAAATTAGTATCTGCCATGTTTCTTGAATAGTCCAATGGCGATATTCAGACAATATAATGGCTATCCAACTGAAAAGTGTCTGACTGTAATGACTGAGGTTCGACACAAAGCACAAATTCACTTAATACTTTTTTTTTTTCAAATTCTAAGTGTAAAGCACTTTGAATTGCCATGAGTACAAATTGTGCTCTGCAAATAAACTTTCCTTGCCTTGTTTGAAAGATTACAGAGCATGTTTTCTTTATTTTATTTTCAGCACTTTTTTCAGCCCGTTAAAACTGTTTATAATAGATATGCTCAATATTAGGACTGCAACTAGCAATTATTTTAGTTTTTCGAATAGTCAAATGATTATTTCTATTGTACTTGAACTGTTTTTGATACAACTTACACCAAATAAAGGTTGAAATATAGTGATTGAAGGCTTCAAGATAGAAAATATTGGCAAAATAAGTGTATCATTAATGAAAATCAAAAATCGTTTATTTGTTGTTGACATTTTAATTGAATATGGCTCCTGTCTTTGTTATAAAAGGATATTTTCATAGGTGTTTTAGAGTCTGTTTAGTCCAGATAATGATTATGATTACCATAAAACTATATTTTTTTATATTCCACTAGTCACGATTAATTAATTAATCATTGCAGCGCTACTTCACATTCTAACTTTGCATAGCCAAAATAACAACCTCTTTTGTTGAAAGTATGCCATATATCTTCTCATCACTTCAGTCAGATCTTTGTGTTACTACATTTAATTTTTTGGCATTACAAATCACCATACCTATGAAATCCAAACTCAAACTCTGTAAGATATAGAAATTATTTATTATAAATATACCATTACCCTGATCACAAAAATAATTTATCCAATGAACTGAGCGAAAAGCGATACTAGTTTTCCGTGATCGTCATAGATACTTCCAGTCTTTTAAAACAGCATCTATTCTTTATTCCTTAGATGAGGAGATGAAAGAGGAGCCCAGCAGTGAAAGCCAAGACGAAGCTAATACTGAACAGAAGGAGGAGCCTAAGTCTTCATCTCAACCCACAGACCACAGCAGCAGTAGCAGCAGCAGCAGCGGTCACCTCATCAAACCCGAGCAACCGGACCTGAACGACCGCTCCTCCCGCTCCTCTTTCACCAGTCAGGACGGCACCGGTAACTGCTGCGTCTGCATCATTTAAACTCGAAAGCTGAGGACACACTACACGATTTTAGGCCGATTTTCCTGTGATTTTTCAGTCGTGCCTAGTCACTAGTTGAAGTCAGTAGCAGTTGCTTCAGTCTCGTAGTGTGGACCTGTTACAACTGGAGTCACGTTCCAATCGCAAAGTGTGCACCGCTGAAAGACGCGACTAGACTCCAGTCGCAGTCATTCCAACATGTCTGAATTATAAGCCTGACTTTAGACGCTCTCCAGGTACAAGTGTATTGTTTACTAGCACTACAGCACACACAGAGTTCCGCCACAAACGAAAAGAAGCAGTGGAGACACCGGGAACAGAGTAGAGTTGTAGAAAAAACTCCTTCCCTTAAAGGACCCATATTCTGCTATTTTGCCCTTTACACAGTCTATTCTAAGGGCTTTGTTGATAAAATTTTGCCTTGTGCAATATCCATAACATAAGTTTCCAAAAAACACCCATTTCTTGGACTGGCCCCCCTCCTTGCAAAAGCAAACGGCTCACCCTGAGATCCGACCCCCCCCCGAACAGAGAGCAGTCTGCCTCCCCCGCCCAACCCATGACGAAGCCTAGAGCGGAGATAGTGCGCATGCGCCATGTGCTCCGGTAAACAGCGATACACAAACACGGGAATAAACATTTTATCCGTCCTGACGGTGCGTCGTGCTGAGTCCTACGTCCTGGATCTGACCTGGAGTTTGACGTGCTCCAGTGCTAAATAACAAGCTAACTCTTCTATCTGTCGTATCCATCGTGTAATTACTGTGTAGCATTAGCATTAGCTGTTTTTATTCTTGCGGGTGCGCGCTTCCTGGGGGCGTGGCTTGAGCGCCGCGTCATCCTAGTGAAGCCGCGTCATTTTAGTGAGGAGCCCCCATCTGCTGCTCAGCCGAGGGGGACGGAAAAGACAGTTCTCTAGCGAAAGCATGTGGGAATCAATCAAAAAACCACTTTGGGCACAACATACGAGGCCCAAATAGCACTGTAGGAAGGTTAAAACCTCTGAAAAGTCGAATTTGCATGTTATGGGACCTTTAACATCAGATTAACATGCATACACACTACTTTTACACTTAAACCAGAGCTGACACAATAAACAAACACTCACTGTGCGCTTCACCCCCCCTTCTCTTTTCTCCTCCCTCTCTTTTCACCTCCTCTTTTCTCTCCTCCTTCTTTTCTCCTCCTCTCGTGCGGCTCACGTCTGTCATATAAATGCTCCACATGACTGATAAAATCTGATAAAATCCACAGGAAACATGTCTAACTTCTTCACCTCTGTCGCCACTTTTAATGTCCATTTGAGTCAATCCAGAGTGAGTTAGCATCACTTCTAGCACACAGTTTTGGACTGTTTTGGTCAGGAGTCACATTACGCTGTTTATCCGATTAGATAATAATCCAAATAACGCACTATTGTATTGAGCTCTATCATTATTAAAGCTAAATACATTGATTTTGTACATTCTTGATTGTACTTTGTAGGGGAAATTTTAATTTAGTTGACAGTCATGTTGTGTGCACTTTGACTGTCAGTTGTTAAGTGTGGACCTAAGACTCTGAGGTTTAGCAGATTCCAGTCGTGTAGTGTGTCCCCAGCTTAATGGGAGGTGTACAAAATGTGGCGCTAATGTTCATGTTTTGTGAATGACAGAAGAGTACAACAAGATAAAAGGAGAAAAGGATCCAGCAGCAGGGGAGACCCAAACGCCCCGAGTGAACAAAGAGGTGAGAAAATGCAGGTTTTTCCCTGTCACAGTTTTCCAAATACAAAAATAAAGAAATAAAGAGTATATAGTCTATTGATAATTGTATTGTTCTAAATGTTTTGACTTCTACCTAACCTCTATTTCCAGTTCAAAATAGCAATATCTTGTTTGTGTGTTGGGTTATGTTATTTTGAAGATATGCAAAATTAGAATATTCAGTAATAAAAATAGCTGCAAAAAGAGTGGAATGAAAATGGAAAAAATATACGTTTTAAATTTAAATTTCCAAATAAGGATATAAAGTGATATTTCTGCACTTTTGTGGGCAATTTTTCCTTTTTTTTTTCCTGATACTCTAATGTCAACTAATACGTTTAAAGACATGTTTTAGCACATTTCTTTTGGTTTGATATAATATCGTCTGAATATCGTTATTGGGATGCTACAAAAATATCCAGATCTTTATTTATACATGAAATTTGAACTAAAACTGAAGTCAGCACCAAGGTAGTTTCTGAATTGATGGCAAAATTAGCTAAATAGATTTATTTTTTGTTATTTCTTTCTATTTGTTAGGTGTTTCTTTGTCTTTGAAGCTATATCCTATCAATAATTGGGATTTTGATAGGATATATATGTATTAGTCCTGTTTTCATTTTGACTTTAGACCTGGTTTTGTCCCTGCTTTAGTCTTGTTTTAGTACCTGGTTTAGTCTTGCTTTAGTACCTGGTTTAGATCTGGGTTAGTCTTGCTTTAGTTAGTTAGTTAGTTTAGTTAGTTTAGTCTTTATTTGGAGGGACAATGTACAGAGACATTAAGCTCATAAAAAACAGAGATGTTCCGCACCAGATTATAGCTAAATAGCTAGTTTCCATCTGCAGTCCCTGTTTTTGTCCCTGTTTTAGTTGTCCTTTAGGGCCTGGGTTAGTCTCGCTTTAGTCCTGGTTTTGTCCCTCCTTTAGTCTTGTATTAGTCCCTGTTTTAGTCCTGGGTTTTATCACTTTATAATCTTTGAAGGATTACAACTTCTTTTTATTTGCATTTTTCACTATAAATAAAATGCTCAATGCTCAAATCTTCAAAACAACATTCACGTTTTTATACTTTAAAAATATATCTATTGCCAACCTCTACTCCAGACCTAGTATTTATTTTCACACTTTTCACCACTCTTCATGACTGTTTCAGCCCCTGCTCTGCTCGCTCCTCTTCAAAAGCGACCCGACGCTCAAGACCCAGATGAACAACTTCTTCAAGCTGGGCCAAGAGGGCAAGTACCGGGTCTACCACAACCAGTACAGCACCAACACCCTGGCCCTGAACAAGCACCAGCACCGCGAGGACCACGACAAGAGGAGGCACCTGTCGCACAAGTTCAGCCTCACCACGGCCGCCGAGTTCAAGTGGAACGGCACCATCCACGGCTCGCGCGCCCTCACCGTGGCCACGCTCCGGCTCAACATCACCCAGCTCGAGACCAACGTGCCCGGGCCCTTCATGCACCCCAACTGGGCCTCACACAGGTACGACCGGTTTCATCGTCGTTAAAGGAGACGCGTGATGTTTTTTTCCAACTTAATATTGAGCTATAACATAAGTAGATTATCATTTAATATTTTGTTCAAAACAGAAACAGGTTCGTTGACTTCCTGGTCAAAACTGCAGAACTGATAAGCCCTGCCTCCTCATAGTGGCGTTTCACTGTAACGAGCAGCAGTTATTTATGTGTTTTTATTTTGGAAAAGTGGCAACGTGGAGGTGGGCAATACATCACAATTTAAATAATATTGTGAATGTTTTTTTGAATATTTGCAATATTTTAATATCAATAACAAGTTTTATTGTTTATAATTGTAAAGAAAATACTACAAAAAGAGCTGATCTAAAGTAAAACTGAAAACTTTCAGTATAGGGTATAAGGTGACGTTTCTGCATTTTTATGATTCATTTTACATACAGTTCACATTTGTCTGCTCATTAGACCTCAACTAATACATTTAAAAATATGTTTTAAAGCATTTCTGTTGGATTGACATAATATTGTCTGAATATTGTTAGTTGGCTCTGTGACATTTATATCTACACGGAGTCTTCATTTTTCAAATAATCACACCAAGTACAGGAATGTGGGTGGGGATAGGAGGAAGGTAAAAACTGGAATTTTCAGAGCACTAGAGCCTCAGTTGAAGGACAAAACAGGATTAATTCATTCAGGAATCAATCAAAATACAACTTTGAGTAAACTAATGATGATTTAAAAGCTTTAAATTCTTAAAAGTCTTATTAAAGTTATTAAATTTTACAAAACATGCCCCCTTTAAGGTTTAATTTTTGTTGGGATCAAATTAGTTTTAAAATGTTTGATTGATAATTATTCTCTGAACCTGTTATTCCTACAGTAGTTTAAAAAAACCTAATCCTGAATCTGTAACTAAAATGGCATCTTGTAGCTGCATTATAAAAAGGAAGGAAACTACTATGTTTACATGACCAGATAAATTGCTTCTCCAGAGAACTGGTCAGACCACGTTTGCCCCAGCCTACATGCACGCCAAAAAATGAATAGGTGTGGACTGGAGCAAACAGACATTAAAGGTCGTTTAGTAATTCAGCTCAAACTCCTAAAACCACTCCGAGTTGCTAATAAAAACGCTAACATGCAAATAACTTTGCAAATATACATAAGCAGCACTTCGTTTGCTTTGAGCTTTAGATTTTTCTCAAATTAGTCTCTGCAGCACAAACAAAGACATTGAGGCAGTAGTTTTTGCTCTCTCTTTTAACATGACCAAACAGTGAAATAACACTAAAATGAATGAATGTAAACGGAAAAGATCGTATTATACATTGCTATGAAATATTTCAATTTTAACTATAATTGTAATAATTTTTTTGACTATTAGCATCATCTGTATAATATTGTCTTCCCACATTATAGCCATAAATATTCTAAGAACATTAGTTACATTCCCCCCACATGCTTGTTCCTCAAATATGCAGTTGGTATTCAAAAGTGGTTGAAGTGTAGCTATTGTACATATAATCTTTTCAGGAACAACTGGAACAAAGCAGTCCAGATGTGCAGCAAGGCCCGGGAGTTCGCATTAGCCTTGGCCATCCTGGAGTGTGCCATCAAACCTGTGGTCATGCTGCCCGTGTGGAAGGAGTCTCTGGGACACACTCGGTAAGTCGCGTATTTGTATTTACAGGAGACCGTTTGATTCCTTTTGCTTTATCTGTGTGTGTCTTGCGTCCTTCAGGCTGCACCGTATGACCTCCATGGAGCGCGAGGAGAAGGAGAAGGTGAAGAAGAAGGAGAAGAAGCTGGAGGATGAGGAGATTCTGCAGCAGGCCACGTGGGTCAAGTACACCATCCCCATCAAACATCAGGTAAGGCCTTTGGAGTATGTGTTTTTGACTGTGCGCGGCGGATAGACCTGTCGTGACTGAAATGATGTTATAATAAACCATAATTGTGTGCCGCTGTGATAGTTTTAATAGACGCAATCAGCAAATCACACTAACTGCCATTTTTGAAGTGCAATTTTCCTTCACAAACAAAAAAACGACAAAAACAGGACTGTAAGCAACTAAAAACGGAAAGAAAAAAAGACAAAAAACGTGAGAAAAACTACACTTTAAAAAATGCTACTAAAAGCGACCAAAAACTTTCCAAAACAGGGGATTCTTTTATTAGTTTGTGAGTCCATATTTCAGCAGAAATTTGAACTGGCAAACTTATCACGTTTTAGAAAGTTTTTGTCATTTTTACTCATGTTTTTTACTTTTTAGTCATGTTTTTGTGACCTTTATTTGCGTGTTTGTCATGTTTAGTCATGTTTTTGATGCTTGCAGTCACATTTTTTGTCACTTCTAGCCATTTTATGTCGCTTAAAATCATGTTTTTGTTGTTTTTACTCACATTTTTGACTCTTAGACACTTGTCACATGTTTCAGGACATGTTTTAACACATCTAAACTCCAGGGTGAGCAGCTTTTAAGCGGAATAAAACTGGATATTGTGTTGTTTTTGGGAGAAATTATTGCTCTTCAAAAATTGCAGCCTTTGCAATTTATTAATTTTGACCTTTCAAATTTCGATTTAATTTCGCATGCTAATTCTGGTAAGTAGGGGCCTCTGAAAGTGAAAAGTGCTTATAAACTTGCATTGAATACTTATAATTAGGATGTTTTGAATGCATTTGGAAAGTGAGATTAAAAACCCTTTCTATGAAGCATTTTTTTTTTTTTTTTTAATTAATACAACATAATTCATATTTCTCAGGTATGGAAGCAGAAGGGTGAGGAATACAGGGTGACAGGGTACGGAGGCTGGAACTGGGTCAGCAAGACTCGAGTGCCCCGCTTTCTGCCTAGACTGCCCGGCAACACCAACGTCAACTACCGCAAAGACCTGGAGGGTATGAAAAATGTTTGAGAAAGTTATACAAGTGCATCTCTCTAAATGACAGCACTCTGAATGTTTTTGTTTGTTTACTTGACTGCAGCTAAAATGAAGGAAAACACTGCAAAGAAAAGGGCAGTGAAAAGTGAAAAGCAGACTGAACAAAAGGAAGAAAAGGGACAAGCCTCCAGCGCTGCGGAGCCTCAGAAGACTTCAACTGAAGATGGACTGAACCCAAAAGAGCAGGAGGAGCAGAAGGATGGGAAAGAGGTAGAAGCAGGGGAGGAGAAAATGGAGGTGGAGCCTTCTGCAGAAAACTCAACTCCAGCTGAAGAAAAAGGTAAGAGGAACTTTATTCATTGATTTGAAAGTAGTACTGTCTGAATCTAAAAGTATCTTGTGTTAAAAGCCACAACAAATACAATATATACAAAAAAATAGAAGGCCTATGAAACTATTATGGATTGAGATTATTGTATTAGAATTAATTAGAATAAATTATTTGTTGAGTAAAACTAGAACAATTTTACCAACGACTGAAAAAATAATTTCAGCCAAAAGACTAAAATGAAATTAAAATTCATTCATTCATTTTCTACCGCTTATTCCCGTTAGGGGTCGCGGGTGACTGGAGCCTATCCCAGTGACTTTGGGCCTTAGGCGGGGTACACCCTGGACAGTGGCCAACTCGTCGCAGGGCTTAAATTAAAATTTCTGGTTAAAATTAACACAATGTTGTAGACTAGTCCAGAGTTTCCGCGGGGCATTAAAAAGCATTAAAAGTCATTAATTGAATTTTGGCAAAAAAAATAAGGCCTTATAAAGCATTAAAAAAGCATTAATTCAACCCCCATAGGCAATAAATCTAAAACCCATTTAGAAAAATAGATTTATCCACATACATTCAAACTAGTCGCCAAATGAAATCACCGTGAAATCACCGTTTTGCTCTCAAAATATGTCATATGGGGGGCTCGGGCCGCACGTAGAGAACCCGTTTATATCAGACAACTCCGCTTCCACCTGCATGGTGCATGCTCCCCCGACCAGCACTGACCACCTCCGGGAAGTTGGCCCCCCATCAATGGCGGCGGCACGCTGGTGAACAAAGTTCTAGCACTGAAAATGTTTTCTCCGTTTCTCTGTTCTGTCGCTGAGTTTTAAAAAGTGGCTTTACAGCGAGCTCATGCAAAGCGAGTGGCTACAGGCTACACTTCACACAAAGCTAGCGCGTTGTGTTTGTTTTTTTACGATCACTTTCATGTTCTCCAAGAAATTGTAATTAATAGCAGTGTGGCATAAGACGAGTGATTGTACGTGTGACAATGCGAGGTGCGTGCCCAACAAAGGTAGGCAGCTTCATAATGTAGCGTCGCTCTTACAAAAGTAACAAAAACATGAGTTCAGACCATCATGTGTATTTCACAGGAGCCACTGTCCACTCTGCAGTATGTAGTATTTTATCCTACTCAAGTAAAAGCAGTGATTAATTTCATCCCACTGATTTTATTTTTTTACACAAATTATACTGTTTATGTATTTTACATGTTTATTTTCTATGCAGTGTTCCAAATAAATGATAAGCTAATTAAAATTATGCTGCATCACTTTAAATGATCATGATGATGATGATGATGATGATCATAGTCATTTGTTACCTGGTCAAAACTACTCCTTGATTCCTGAATTTTAGTCATTTTAAACAAGGCTAGATATTCCGTTTTTTAATCACAATTTCAATTTTAATTTTTAATTTGAATGTAAATATTGAACAAGGAGTTAAAGGCTATCTCCAAAGTATTAAGTAGTCTTCAAACCTTTTAGATTTAGGCCTTTTAATCTGCCTTGTAGCTACTCATTTTAAGGGTTCTATAACACTAATGCCCATACAGTGGTTATCCAGTATGATTCTCTACTGAAGTTGTAGTGTTTGATTTACTGATAGGTAAACTTATAACCATATATATGCTTTATATATTGTTGGAGTTCATTTATCGTCGTAGATAAGTTTATAAAACGTATCTATCTGCATGGAGAATGTTCTGAAAGTATGTTTTTAACTTTCGCTTTCCATGGAATTATGCAGAAAGTTACTTGCTGTGCCTGAAAATCCCTTTTTAACCAGCATTATCCAGGTTAATCGTTGCAGCCCTAATCAGAGTTTGCCTAAAAAGAATAATCTGAGAATATGAATGAAGAATTTGATGATGTATTTGACTACTTATGAATTTCCCACAGATCAAACTGAACCTCCTCCCTCCACCGACCAACCCACAAGCTCCGAGCCAGCCCCCAGCACAGAGTCCAAGCAGCAGGAGGAGGAATCCAAACCCTACTACGACGTTGTCAACGTGAGCCAGGGCTTCCAGCTGCGCACCGCCTACAAGAAGAAAGTTAAGCCCTCCAGACTAGACTCACTGCTGGAGCGGCGCGTCAAGCAATTCACCTACGAGGAGAAAGCTCGCCTGGAAAGACTGCGACAGGCTGCGCTTGTGTCCAAACTATCAGCATCTAAACTGGCTCCTGCGGTCAAAACTGAGCCCGCGCAACCGCCCACAGTGAAATCCGAAGAGGGCGTACAAGTGAAAGATCATGTGGTAAAGAAGCTCAATTTTGAGCCAGAGCAAGAAGTCAAAAACGATCATGAGACACAAGTGCAATCAGGAAATGGTGAGGAATCTAAAGTGCAAGTCAATGGAAAACCAATATCAAGCAAAAATAATGGAATATCTGAAACCACAGACTCTAAAGAAACCAATACTTTGTCAGATAATGCAAAGAAAAGGGTCTTTGAAGAAGTTGAGCAAGACGACAAGAGCGACTCATTGCAAATAAATGGAAAAGACACAGTCGCTAACATTAAACCTGACACGCAAGATGGCCAAGTGCAAGACGGCGTCAAAGAACCCGCAAAAGAAACTGTCAAATCTTTAATGAACGGGAACCTGTGTCAAAACGATGCACATCCGCCACCCAGTAAAATCCAGAAGTTAGACAACCATGTGGCAGAAGGAACGAAATCAGAAGAGGTTAAGGATAATGCTAAAAATGCCGCTAATACTTCCACAGATGAAGCTAGCAAACCCACAGTCCCAGCCGCCTCCCACAAAACGAAGTCTGGAGGAGCGGCCGCCACAGCTAGCTCCATGATTAGTAAAGAGTACTCCACGAGGGAACGGGTGAGTCTACAAAAGTTCTCCAAGGGCAAGAAACTTCGCTCGGGGACCGCTCTACCGTCCTACCGCAAGTTCGTGACCAAGAGCAGCAAGAAGAGCATTTTCGTGCTGCCCAACGACGACCTGAAGAGGCTGGCGAGGAGGGGAGGCTTTCGAGAAGTGCCCGTATTTAACTACAACGCCAAGCCAGCGCTGGATATATGGCCTTACCCATCTCCACGGCCCACGTATGGGATGACGTGGAGGTACACTTTTTTTTTTTGTGTGTGTGTGTGTTTAGCTTTGTAAGAATGAAGGAAATTAGTGTGTGAAAGTTACAAGTACAAAAGTAGAAGCACTATACTTGAGTAAAATGTTTAGTACATTTTTACAGTGTATACTTTTTTTCTTTTACTTCACCACATTTGAGAGCAAGTGTCTGTTGTTTTCTCAGTTTTAAAATGGAACATATAAAGAACAGAACAGGACACAGAGAGTAAACAATTAAAAACAAAAGAGACCCCCCTGAGAGCGGTTATTTTTAACACGTTCATGGTGACATTTTGACTAAATGTTTTGAATTCAAGTTCAAGTCTGAGCTTTGAGCAAACAAAACCATACATACACATAAAATTCAATAGAAAGAAATGTTTTCAACCTGACCTTGACCTTTGTTGACCAAAAATCAGCAAAAGAATTCTTAACTGGTACATTTAAAATTGAGTATTTTTTGCTCATATATCTGTACTTTTATGTGGGTTCCAAATTGAGTACTTCTTCCACTACCGTATCTTTGAAAATTGATGGCAGAAGAAATAAAATGATAGTTATTATTTACTTTTCCATACAAGAGAAATGTGTAAGCTGCGATTACATTTTTGTATTATGTCTTGTAGGTACCGTCTCCAAACAGTGAAGTCGTTAGCCGGGGTGAGTCTGATGCTGAGGCTGCTCTGGGCCTGTCTTAGGTGGGACGACATGGCAGTCAAACCCTCTGCGGCCGTCGGGACCACCAGGAAAGGTATTATACCGGTGCTGTTTTTTCTCTTTAGGAAGAAACTTCTAAAAGGAACGAGTTGTAGAGTCTGGAGGCTAAACTTTATGCACAGTACAAATTTGAAATATTGTCTAGTAGTTAAGAGTGAGGTAGAGAATAGGTAAATACAACCATCCAGTTTGATTTGGTAAAAAACAAAGTGGGTTTTGTATGTTGGCAATAAAAGTACCACACATGACATTAACTTAACAAGGACGTTTGGCACATACACTCCTCCCACCTACACCAATGTCAAATATGCACATTTTCATATCTCTCTATTTTGGTAATGTCCACAGATATTTGAGCCAGGTCCTTGACAGTTGGCTCATTCTGTGTCACACATTTTTCTTTCTGCTGCTGCCAAAAGTACATTCAAAGGCATTCATCTATTGTTTCCACTGTAAGAGTCCAAGAAAAAATAGATTTAAAGTCCAGTGGGAGGCCAATGCCAAAAACTCTTTTTCCCAAAGATATATATCTAAAGTAGTAGAGTGGCTATTAGGATCAGTAATACAGTTCAAAATTCACATGGATTCTAATGGTTTTGTTGGCCTTTTTAGAAACCACAGAAACCGACATCATCACCACAGAGATTATAAAGCGCAGAGACGTGGGTCCTTACGGGATCTGCTCCGAGTACTGCATCAGAAAGATCATCTGCCCTCTGGTGAGCCGGGACACCTCCAAAGGTACGCCGTTTCATTTCAAAGCCTTATATCCAATTCAGACGTCTCAAAACAATGCTCAAATGGCGTGTGTGTTTGCTTGCATCTGGAACAGAGACCCCAACTCCACAGAGGAAGGGTCTGCGCTCCAGTGCCCTCAGGCCCAAGAAGCAGCAGCCAGCCAAACAGTCTGGGCCTGTCGCCGTGGAGACCTGGATCCCCGAGGAGGAGCTGGAGCTGTGGGAGATCAGAGCCTTCGCCGAGAGGTCTGTACTAATGTCTTCTGTCTGTGCAAGATAACATTCACTTATGTTGGCTTAAAGCTTACTAAAAGAAAAAAAAAACCTACTTATTTTTTATTTTAATTTCTTGTACCCACAGTTTATTATGTTGACATTTAGTTTTTTCTAAGACTAATGAAAAACCTTCATAGGGCACATATTTTGAGGTTTTAACATTGTTCCGTCATCAAAAACATACCCTTATTTTGCTTCAGTTGTGCTAGTTTGGTGAATCCTGTTTAATAAGGCCTCTCCCTCCGAGCCTCACAAAACACTCCATTCCAAGTTTTCACGTTTTGTGATGTCCGAGATCTACTGCACTGTTTTTAATTCCATAAATCATCAAATCACAGTCATTATAACAGTGTGCTTACGTTAGCATGTTGGGGGCAAGATAGATTTGTTTATCTCCACTTTATATTTCCTTCTGCAGCTAGTAGATGGAGTGCTATCTCAATTCCTGATGCGGGAAATGCCTGGCTGAAATAAAATTAAGTATTGTGAGACATTTCTTTAAAAGTCCTAAAACGTGAAATACTAAAGTGAAAGGCCTTTTACTGAAACAGCAGCATCATGGGAGTTACTTTATGGAAAATACTATTGGCTGTTGAAAGTTATTATATTACTAACCAAAATGTCAATATTCCAGCAGTTAGCCAATTGACTAATTTGATTTTGGACTTGCATGTGGTCGTTGTGTTTTCTTACAAAGTGCGTGTTTTTGTGTTTGTAGAGTGGAGAGGGAGAAGGCACAAGGAGCGGACCCCGCGAAGATCGGCGCCTCTCTGAAGACCGTGGAGGAGGTCAAGGCCCACCTGGAGAATCAGCTCAAACAGGCCAGACTGGCAGCTCAGCAGGTTTGCACTCCTGCAGTTTGCACCACCATCAGCTAGATCTGTTCAAGGTTATTGTAGGGAGATATTACAGGAGATATTTTATAATAAAATAATAAGCACATATTAAATTTTACCTTTTGTTTTCATACTCTGCAATAAGATAACATTGGGCTGGGGATTATGGGTTATTTTTCTCATCAACTATGAATTCAGCAGAGAAAATCTGACACGTGCACATGCTGGCGGCTCTTGTACCCTTTTGAAGGTTCCTTAAAAAGACTCTCTGTCTCTACACAAGGGAGAGTAGAAGAACAACTAACTCGTAACCATCATTATTCAGGTCACAATCGTAAGAAATAAACAATAACAATTGTGACTATTTTCCAAATAATATTCATTATTTTTTATTCAATCTATAGATAAAAAATACATCTAAATGTCAAGCACTTATTTTTTTGGCTGTTTTCTTCACATTTACTTTATTTTGTCATTAAGAAAAATGTCCAAGTTTATGAAGCTAGTCACAAATTTGAGGAATGGAATGTGTTCGACAGCGGGAATGAAAGAAAATGAAACATTTCACTAACCTTTGATTTTGTGACATCAGTCGATATAAATTTTTCACATTATCTATTATCAAAAAAACACAAATTGAAACTATATTTATGGCCTAACCCTAAGCTAAGGTACGTCTCTTAGACTAATGCAAGAGCCAATATTCCTACTGTGTTTTAATGTTTGTAAAGCACTTTGAATTGCGGTTTGTACGAATTGTTACAAATTTTGCTTTCTTGCATTATTAAGCGTATACTTTATTTAAAGAAAAGTCTTCAAGACAAAATCTCCACAAATGTGATTGTGTAATAATTCTCTATAAATACATTGGGCCTGCTAAACAATGGGTTCAGTTAAAGATTTGGCGTGTAGAAAGAGTACATTAACACTATTGTACGTATTGTAGAAACGGCTGGATCAGCAGAGACTTCTGACCACAGCCAGCACCCCGACCACAGCCACAGCCTCCCCCTCCTCCACCCCCATCTCCACCCCTGCCTCCTCCACCACCAACACCGTCTCCTCGCCCGCGACCCCCAGCACCCCTCTGTCCACGGGCCTGAGGACGGGACTGGCCACACCCGCTACCAAGATGGTCCTGGCCTCCAAACTGGGCTCTCCGGCGCCCTTCCAGCAGGACAAGAACTTCGAGCAGTCCTACATGTCCTGGGTCAAGCAGGGACAGAGCAACAGCAGCAGTGGAACAGGTATGGGGAGGCTAGAACTAAGAAAGTTTGTGTGTAGCTGTAGACAAATATTATGGAAGAAAATTTCTCTCTTTGAATTTACTTTGAACTGTGAAAATCATGTTTGAAATGTTTTTATTCTGAATTTCAAATGTGGTTCAAAATTTAAAATGACAAATTAAGCTTTAAAATATTCAACACATATATTCAAGCTCTCAAAGAGTGTAAAATTCACAATAAAAAAGTTGAACACTTTTCTATCATACCGAGACATTAGCAGTCGATCCTAAGTGAATGAATTCAATTTAGTAACAACTCATTAAAACATAATCTTGATTCCTTAACTGTAAACCTTGCCCACAGAAGATTCTTCTTACAGACGCACCTTTACAGTTCACAATCAGTTGCTTTGGCCTTGGATCTTGGATCTTTGCTGTGAATGTTTTTCCTGTCAATTTTCATGTCTGAAATTAAATTGAGTTCTTGGGCTTAGAAATATATGCGTTGCATATTTAAAATTTGATTTTTTAAAATCTTTTAATTGGGAAGAACATGTTGAAAATGAATACGGGAAAAATCTAAAACTAAAATTCATAATAAAGACAATTCAAACATGTTTTTTTGGGGGGTAAAAAAATTCATAGTCAACATTTAAAATTTAACATCTGATGACATAAAATTATTTTCCGTACTGTGTGTGTGTGTATTTTTTCCTTCTTTTTTTCCCTCATGGTTTGAAATGGACACTTTTGTCATTGCTCTGTACAGAAAACCAGAAAGTCACCAGTATTTTCCCATCCGGGCCCCCTGCCAACCTGAGAACGTACAGCACATTACACCCTACAACAGGCAACATGAACCTCCGAGCCAGCGCCGCTACAACTGTTCAGCCACAGGTTTCAGCTATTTACATGTTTACTGTTTACTTTTCCCTTGCCAGAAATGTATCACTCTAAATATGCTTTGCTTTTTTCCAGGCCGTTACAGCTGCAGGTTCAGCTCCAGCCGGCACATCCGCTCCGCCTGCTCCAACAGGGGCAGCACTGGTCAAGAGTGCAGCTGGAGCTCAACAAGGTCTGGCACACTGCAGTATCAACAGACATGCTTTTTTCAGCATACTGTACTTAGTATTGAACTATAAGTATATAAGAATAAGAATAAGAATATAAGTAAATCAACACGTTACGTTTTGTTAATTCTAAACCTCAATATCAATCTAAAACATCTTTGTTATCAAAACTGTTCAAACTGCCGAGCTGATAAGCCACTCTTCAAAGTGGCATTTCACTGTAAAAAGCAGCATTGTCATTTATGTTTTTATTTTTTTGAAAAGTGACTATGTGACATTTTAGAACACTAGATGTATCACTCAGAATTTTCATTAAAAAAATTAGCAGAATATATCTCCTTTAATTACACATATACTAAAATAACTCTTTCCTTCCGTGTCCTTCAGGTCAAGCTCAGACGGCGGCAGTGCCGGCGGTCCCTCCTCCCTCCCCCACAGCTGCAGGACAGACACCCACAGCGCCTCAGACCCCCAGGCCTCAGCAGGGACAGGTCAAACTGACCATGGCCCAGCTCATGCAGCTCACACAGAGCGCTCAGGTAAACGCATTGCAAGAAATCTAGTGTTTTACAATTAGGTCTTAGAGTGATTTATTTATTTTTTTTCCCTTGCGAAGTTGGCAGTGAAAATGTGATCTAATCGAAGACATAATTAGCCTCAGTTTTGATTTTGACAGTTTTAATTCAACGCACGTCTCAAAGTTGTCTATAAAACTGCAAACTTATAATTGTAAGAGACGGCAGAGTTAAAGTGCACATGACGGGTTCTCATGTTTTTCCAAATATTGCTTTGTTTGGTGGGATAGTCGCAGGGGTAAATATTTTTCATAGTGGCAAGTGGCAGTTTGCTTAGAAAAAGTAAGCAATTTAAAGTAAAAAATTACAGGAAGTAGTGCTGAGTTCTGAAACAGAATCCCTCTATGATGTCATCAATAAACGATAGTCTATTGAAAGTACAGGGACAATTTAAATGCAACTTCTGACAGCTTAAATTTTACAACATAACTCTATTTGTAGGTATTATTATTTGTCAAATCGTAACGATTGTGTAAATTAGACAAGCTCTGTTCCTTGTTTACATTATGGTTGCTAGGTAACAGTTGTGGCATTACTGCTACCTATGTCACATTTGCTGCTCATGGGGGGGGCATTTTCTTAAGTAAAATCTTAAACATAAACATGTTCACTATGTATTAGTGAAATGTGTTGTCATATGTGTAGTCATATGCACTTTCTTATTGAGACATTCAAGACACATATGCCTGACCTCTCATGTCGCTTGTCAACTGCAGGAAGGAAACCCTGGTCTGACTGTGGTGATCCAAGGCCAGGGCCAGACCCAGGGCCAGCTCCAGATCGTGCCTCAGGGAGTGACCGTCATCCCCGGGCCGGGACAGCAGCTGATGCAGGCAGCCATGCCCAACGGACAAGTCCAGCGCTTCCTCTTCACGCCCCTGCCCCCGTCCTCCACAACCGCCATCACAAACACTACCCCCGCAGCCGCCGTGACTCCCACCAAACCTGCTCTTGCCCCGACCTGCCAAACCCCCGTCCCCATACAGCCACGACCGCCCGCACCCGTCCAGACCACTCCCTCCTCCTTGGCCCAAACGCAAATGTCCGCTCCTCTCCCAACCCCGATTTCACCTCCCGTCCTGCCTCCTCAAGCTTCCTTTACATCTACCCAGATTCCACCAATAATGACCCCTCAAATACACACTGCCCTTCCAGTTTCAACCCCCAGCTCTCTCACTACACAACCCCAAGTGCAAACGCTACCTGCTCCGCTCCAAAATCCTATCCAGACAATGACCCAGCTGCCCACGACGACGCAAGTTTTGACTCCAAGCTCACAACTCGCACCCCAAAATCTTACCCCTGTGTTCACGCAACCATCACCAACCACTCTGTCAATGCTTACTAGACCTCCTACTCAAATTCTAACCCCAACGCAGGAACTTTTGCAAACAGTACGCCCCGCCCAGGTCACTTCACTCCCCACACTCGCACCACAGATATCACCACCACAAATATCGACCGTTAGACCCCCAGCCCTCGCCGTGAACAGTCCCCCCCAGGTCGTAGCCTCCTCAGCGGCCACGATCCCGGTAAACGTTCCCGTCCCCACTCCCGCTCTCGCCCCGGTGTCCGCTCCGGTCATGGGGGTGACGCAGGTAGCAGTCCCCTCGCCAGCCAGAACCCAGGTACAAGCCTCGCTCCGGGCTCCGCTTCTCGCCGCCGCGGCCAGTGCTGTGGTCACCCCGGTCACTGCCACCTCCACAACGCCCTCAGTGCCAGGTAAAGTGCTCAGGAAAACTGCAGATTAACAAATTATTAGAAAACTGTTGTTATTTGTAAGTATATTATATGAAGTGGTGATGTGACTCTGACAATCTTCCAAAGTAGTCTGTGGTTCTGTGCTTTCCTGTCAAATGGCAGCCACTGGATTTAACCAATTACAATGAAGTTTCAACTCGCAGAAAAAAAGAAGATAACGTTAGTGCTTATTACAGTTTGCTATGATTTTCAAATTTTGACTTTTTTGAGTGGCATAATACCTGTTGTAAATATAAATTAACCAATCAAGTCTCAACTGTGGAGAAAAGTTGAAAAAATGTTGAAAATGATACGAAGTAGAGCATATTGATGACACCACACAAAGATTTGGCACAATTTACATAAGAAACACATTTTTCCGACCCTAAAACGTTAATTCAACAAAATAAAGATGTTTGCTGTTATTTTTATCATGGTTGCTAGATAAAAGTAATTGAATTCCCTTGTTTTATGTGATGATTTAATTTCAGGAAGTAAAATTAAAAATCCTTAAAAAAAAGGGTTGATTGGGATAACAATTTGCAAGAGATTTGGCAAAACCTGAATTAAAAATAATGGTACTAAATTATCTTAACTGTGTGGTGGTAAAATGAGTAATCCAACTTGTCAAAGGCACTTTAAAAGAAAAAGCTACAAAGTGGATATGAATCATGATTAATACTAAAATGTTTTGGTTTTGCTGTATTGTCTTGGAAAAAAAAGTTCTTCATTGCCAATTGTTCAGGTTTCTATTGCTTCTCTGTTACCAAAAATGGGAGCATAGGCTTATTTAAATGAAGTGGTTTGTAACGTACAAAGAGAGGAAAAACTAAAATCAAACTAAACTATGTACACCTAATTACTCCCCAGTTTGTTCCACGGTGGAGAGGGTGTTAATGTGAAATACATGTATATCTTTTCTCTTCTGTAGCACATCAATAAAGTCAAACATACCCTCAAATACAAAGATTGATAATGGAGATTTCACTTAGGGATGTCATGATCATTTTGTGTTACAATGTTTGTTGGAAGAAACATCACAATTAAACAAATATTTATACGGCAACTCTGGCACCATGACTAAACAACATTGAAATCCTTCATTTCATCATACTTGAGCATTCCTCAAGTAAATAACCAGCTTTTTGAAAATCAGATTTTGTGAAATTAGATTTTTAGCCAGATTGACATTAAGATGTACTTTTCCGAATTGAAATTGTTTAATTTTGCTTCTAAAATAGTCCCTATACTATAATGTAATCATATAATCAACTATAACAATCTTGACATCCCTAATTTCAGTATAATAAACGTATTCTATCAAATAAAGCATCTTGAAATATACAGACTGGGTGATGCAATGATTACACAGCTCTGAGGCTTTATCTGCTGAGATTGCTCTTTGCTGCTGAAGCTGCACCTCTGTGAAGAGTCTGTACTCAGTCAGAGGTCTGATGTTACAGCTCAGTGGAGAGTGCTCTTGCCTCTCAGACAGAAGATTGTGAGATCAAAACTCTTGATTGTTTAATATTGTCAGGATTTCAATTGCCGACAGGTGGACAAAGTAATTGTGAATGGCACATATGTCAATATTTGAAACGGTTGTTAAATTATGATGTTGCTTACCACAAAATATTTAACTTTTGACATTCCACCCAGTTATCTTTTTACATCCTGATTTAACCTATTACTTTTTGAACAGAGCAAAAGAATATCAAATTAAATGTACTGCTATGCAGCTGTGAAGCAGTGAAGACTTTTTCCATTCAAAAGATCAAATTGAACTCTGCAGTTACATAGTGCACATTTAAGTCAACTGGATGTTTTTTGAGTGGAATGAATTTGGTCATAAGGTCTGTCCAGGCTGTTTAATTTACCCTTTTCTTTCCTCCTTGCGGAACCTACCTGTACGACTGAGGGATTACACGGACAACATTTTGATCATATTGTGCATTCTATTAACCTAACTAACGTATAACCTCATTTCATTGCAGTTCTGACGGGACAGAGAGCTCCACCTCCGCCCCAAGCCTGGACTGCGGCCCAACCTCAGCCCCCAGCACTTCAGCCAGTCCAGCAGCCCACCAACCTGCCCCATCTTCAGGCTTCTGTCCCGGCCCCCGCCCCGGTCCCGGCCGCTCTCCCTGTCTCCACGGCTCAAGCACTAGCTCCCACTGCCGTCTCCGTTCAGCAAGTCACCCAAGTTCCTGTCTCCCAACTGTCCGTTTCCCCAATTCAAGCGCATCAAATTTCGCAAGCGTCGCAAGTAACGACCACGCAAATTCAGCCTTCCCCTCATCCCGTATCACCAACGATTCAACGCGCATTAATTCCCAGCTCTCAGCTCCAGGCTTCACCACTCCCTGCACCCCAAATTCATCAAATTCCGCAAGTGTCCCAAGTACCGACCACGCAAATCCAATCGCCTCAGCTTCCCGTATCCCCAATTCAACGTGCATTAATTCCCACTTCTCAGCTACAGGCTTCTCCACTTATCCCTGTATCACAAATTCAGCATTCACAAGTTTCGCAAGTTTCCCAAGTAGCAACCACACAAATTCAGCCACCTCAGCTTTCGACGCAAATCCAATCGCCTCAGCTTCCCGTATCCCAGATTCAAGGCGCATTAATTCCCACCTCTTCGCTACCTGTCTCCCGAATTCCCGTTTCTCAAATTCCTGTATCCCAAATTCAAGCGCATCAAATTCCGCCTTCGCAAATTTCCCAAGTTTCCAAAGTTACAACCACGCCAATCCAGTCTTCTCATCTTCCCGTATCCCAAATTCAAGGCACATTAGTTCCCACTTCCCAGCTCTCCGTCTCACAAATTCAAACGCCTCAACTTGCCGTAACGCAAATTCCAGTTTCTCATATCCCGGTATCGCAAACTCAAGCTGCTGCCCAAATTTCCGTCGCCCAAATTCCAGCCACGCAAAGCCACATCTCGAAAATTCCCATCTCGCAGCTTTCTCACATACAAACTTCCCAAATTCCTCTTCAAACTTCATCCGCGCAAATTCCAGTGTCGTCCGTCGCGATGCACATAAAAGGTTTACCGGTGTCTACGGTCATGACCACAGTGGGCCAAACTCATCTCCAAGTCCAAACTACCCCCGCCCTCTCGGCTCAGGGTCCGGGCCAGATCCGTGCTCAGATCCAGGTGCAGAATTTTGGCCAAGTTCAACAAATCCAACAGCTGCAAAACCAAGCACAAGGCCAGATCCACCCGCAGGTCCGCGTCCAGTTTCAGCCGCGACCACAGCTTCAGCAGACCACACAGGTCCAGACGCAAGTTCATCCGCAGGTATGCTCACTGTTTGTGCTCCACCTCTGTTTGGGAAAAAGGGGGGCTTTTCCTTCTCCAGAAAACACGAAAACATTAAAACTTACACCTTTTAAAACTACAATGGGAAAAATGGCATAGAGTGTTCGAGGACTGACACGTTTAGTAGTTGTGCACACGGGCTAGTACTGAAATAAACATTCTATTCCATGAGTTCGAATGAGGCAGAAATATAATAACATTCATTCTGACTCTTGTAGACGGTTATTGTTTACTTGTTATTTACATTCAGCAACAATTAAATAAATGCACAGCATCTTTTTCTAAAGTTCACAAAATTATGTTCGATTTGTGATTCTTAAATAAAGAAAACAAAAAAATTCATTGTCAAATTGTCGTTATATTTAAGCAATGTTTAGTACATGACCATTAGCATGTATGCTAATTTCAATGCTAAGGTCAATAAACTGCGCTAAACATTCTTCACATGGATTGGAATGTTTTCTAACGAAGCTCTGGTGTCGAGTGGTTGTCAGTCGCCTAAAGTTTTTCTAGTAATCTTTGGTGGTTTGGGTTGCAAACATTACCGGCCGGCTGTTTACAACCACTGGAAGGGTCGAGCTAACATTTTTGTTCTAATATTGTAGCACCATCAATATAATAAATAGTTTACCCAATCGATAGAAAATATACAGAAAAGATCGACAATTAAAAAGAGACTATTTATTTTGTTTTTCAGGTGCAGTTTCAAAACCAAACCATCCCACAGGTCCAGAGTCCTACCCGGATCCAGCCTCAATTCCAGTCCCAGGTGCAGTCCACGTCCCAGGTCCCTCCTCAGACGCAGCTCCACGGACCAGTCCAAGTCCACTTCCAGCAACAACCCCAACAACAGCAGCAGCAACTGCAGCAGCCAGGCCAAGCACAAGCACCTGCCTCCCCCCAGGTCCTGCCCCAATCACCCCCCGTCCAGGCTAAACTTCAGGTGCAGTTCCAGCCCCAGAGCCCGCCCGGTGTGCCAGGTCAGATCCAGGTCCAGTCGCCCATCCGTCACCAGCTCATCACCGTCCCGGGACTCCAGCAGCCCGTGCAGCTCCTGTCTGCCCTGCCGCCGCATGTCGCCGCCCAGATCCAGGCTCAGATCCAAGCCCAGGCGCAGCAGCAGGGCGGGGCGGTCCCACAGCAGATCAAACTACAACTGCCTATCCAGATCCAGACCGCGGGGGGCGCTATTCAGAACATGGTGACTATCCAGGCCCCGGCAACAGTACAAGAGCAGCTACAGAGGATGCACCAACAGCAGCAACAACAGCAACCGCTTCAACAGCAAACGCCAACGCCACCAAAGAAGAAGAAACACAGCGAGAGCAAAAGGGACAAAGAGCACCACCTTCAGGCAGCCGGCGCCAGGGACGGCCTCCACAACAAGGTGAGACCGACGCAGACGGACACACGGGTGAAATTCTGCCCTGGGTATCAGTTCCAGGATATTGGTTGAGCTGATGTTTGGATTTCTATACAAAGTTGTTTTGTAGTTACTTGCTGGATAAATAACACCCTTGGATCCGATTCATGCTATTTTCAGTCTCTCTCACTTTGGAGCCACTGATTTTTAAAGCCAAAGTATCAGTATTCAGACTATTGTACAGTGCATGGCTCGTTACCTCAGAATCTTTAGATCGGGTAGTTTCACTAGCTTTCTATGTTTACAGATGATTAACAAAATAAATATTACAAGCGGGAAAGCACACTCAAATCTATATGCACTGTTCTTCTTCAGGTGGCCATCAAGAACTCTGCTGCAGAGCTGTTGAAGCAGAAGAAATCTCTGGCTGCTGCTGAGCGGGAAGAGAACCAGAGGTAGGTGGTTTTCTATAATTATTGAACTTGATAACAGTTGTATCGTGGCATGAACACAGTACTTTTTACTTTTTCAAAACGCAGGCTCATAAAAAACAAAATAAAAACAACATCTTTTATGATTTATGGCTCAGACCAACGCCGTAACAAATACATTCTGTAACAAATACATTCTCAAAAATCATAACAGTAACCGTAACAAGGAACCGATTACTCTTGACTAGTTGATTATTTTTTTTAACCATCTTTTTTAAATAATTGTTATCTTGACTATACAGACTTCAAAGCACATGGAAAGACCTTTTTATAACAAAGACAGTGGAAGTATTGTATCAAAATGTCAAAAAAGAATAATAACTACACTTTATTCATAAATATTCTCTATCTAGAAACCACATTTCAGCATTTATTTGGTTAAAAATGTATTTAAAAAGTCTCATTGTACAATAGAAACAATTGATTGAATAGTCGAAAATATCGAAAATATAATCTGACTAGTTAATCTGACTAAAATAATCGTTAGTTGCAGCCCTTATAACATTATAAAATCTCTTGTACTAACTTGAGTGTGGCGTGTCCGCAGAATGATCGTGTGCAACCAGGTGATGAAATTCCTCCTGGACAAGATCGAGAAAGACGAGAAGCAGGCAGCTAAGAAGAGGAAGAAGGAGGAGGTGGTGGAGCAGAAGCGCTCCAAGCAGAACGCCTCCAAACTGACGGCACTACTGTACAAGCACAAGGAGCAGCTCAAGGCCGAGATTCTCAAGAAGAGAGCGCTGCTGGACAAGGAGCTGCAGCTGCAAGTCCAGGTACAGCTACACTTATCTATTATTTACTTGTTTCAGCTTCATAGAACGACATTACTGAAATAAGTAGTATATCTACACATCTTGTGGACTGAAAGCAAATCAAAAGCCAAAACCTCTTTCACACTATCTAATATCTAATGCATTTCACAGATTAGATGCTTGTATTGTAGTAGAATGACTTTACCATTGTGTAAAACCCTGTGGTAGGATAGAATCTGCCTAAATGCTCATAAGGTACTATACTAATATGGAATGGGGATTATTTATGCATTCATGTGTTTATGAACTTTTATTTAACCAGGGAAGAAAACCCTTTGAGTTCATGATCTCATTTCAAGAGTGACCTGGTGACCAATGGATTTGCACAAAAATAAAATGAAACATTGCAGAAGATTAATGTTTATATGAATCACAGGATTTCATGATATTCTCCCTCGTTGTTTCTTAAAATAGAGTGAAAAACCCTCAAAGATAGGGATAGAATACTAGAAGAAGCTGTATATATAGCAATATTTAAATATTTTAGTCTATTATAATCCTAAATAGGACAGGTACTTTAAACCAGTGGTTCTCAAACTTTGTTTCAGTCGCAACCCCAAAATAACAATAGTTCACATTCTCGACCCCCAAACACAAAAAATAGGCGACATGCAAAGTGATAAATTAGCCTTATATCTAATGTTTTACTTTATTTTGAGAAGATAGACCTAGAAAAATTACTTTAACAGGCCAACCAATAGGAATCTACATTTACCACTGCATTTGAAGGGTGTCAAGCCTTGTTTGATACTATTGTATACATTTTTCTCCATCATCTGGGGACCCCTGGAAATCATTTCGCGACCCCCATTGGGGTCCCGACCCCTAGTTTAAGAACCACTGCTTTAAACTATGCTACTACTTGAAATCATGTGCTTTCATAGGCTTTTATTGAACGTATGCTCTGATAACTATTGGTGCCAAGAAAGCCAAACATGGTACTCTGCTCTAGTCCAAAGCATGCACGCTCTGATTGGTCGTGTGGTTTCATGTTACTATTAAATTGTAAGAGGGTTTGGTTTGATCAACTATTCAGTATAGTTCCTGTGTATGTGATGCTAATATGCCTCCCATAGTTTGCATTAGTTCATAGCCATGTGTATGATCACTTCACTGTTATGCTACACAACAGCCACTTTGCGCTGCTGCTTGTAATTGGAACGTTTTGACAATTGCTCTGCTGGTGTTCAGGAGGAGCTTCGTCGGGACATCGCCCGTCTGCAGAGAGAGCGAGAAAAGGCCCGCGCCGCCATCGCCCAGGCAGCGGCCACGGTCAAAGTAACGGCAGCCTCCGCAGCCTCTCACCCCAGCACCCACCCCCCGCACCCCGCGCCCCCCAGCACGCACGCCCCGCACCCACCCGCGCCCCCCTCGTCGTCCTCCTCTTCCTCCTCCTCGCCGCACAAACGCAAGAGAGAGGAGGAGCGGGAGAGGGACCGCAGCCGCGACAAGTACAGGCACCACGACAAGGACAAGAAACGGGAGAGGGACAAAGAGCGGGACAAACACCGCGACAGAGAGAGGGACCGGGACAGGGAAAGGGAGAGAGACCGGCATCGAGACCACGAACACGGCTCGTCCAAACACAAGAAGAAAAAGAAGCAGTCTACCTCAAAGGAGCACAAGAAGGACAACAAGCTGTACTGTGTCTGCAAGACGCCCTACGACGAGTCCAAGTAAGAGACGGCGTCAAACCACCTGCACTCACACGAGCAATGAAATGACTGCACACATGTAGATAGAAGAATATAGAAAAGGCTAATAAGCTCTGTCTAAAACTATATCAAAATGCAAATGTGTAATAGATAATGCAACATTCACTTTTCTGAGCTGTTCAGCCTGTTATAACATTGTTCCCTCATCAAAAACATACCTGGAGTTTAATTTAGCACAATTCACTCTTCTTTCATTAATCGTGTTTAGTAGATGCTCTCCCTCTAAGCCTCACAAAAACACTCTGTTTCCAATTTCACACATCATAGGTAGAAATTCAGAGGTCTGCACTGTTTTTAAGTCCATAGTCTGAGTGTTTCTGCACTCACATTCATCACAACTGCGTGCCTACATAAGCATGTCGGGACAAGCTAGCTGTTGTTTATTTCCCCGTGTGATTTCCTCTGCTGCCAGTATGAATGCTAACAGAATTCCTGATGAGGGACAACTGATAGATTGAAGTAGCAGTATTGCATAAAACTCAATGGACTGTAAAATTAACCAAAAAGTACAGAAATGTCACATTATACTCCAGTTTTAAAGACCACAGATTATGCAGCCTTATGAAATACTTTTTGATATACTCCACTTCAAATTTTCATATCTCCAAAACAAGAATTCTGCTACATTTTGGAATATCGCTCGCACCTATGGAATAATACATTTTCCAAGACAGTATCAACATTTAAATTAATCGTAATAGATTGATATTACTTACGCGATTGCAGTCAATTTTTTATTTCAGTATGATCAAAAATATGAATAAGAGACATTGTTACTCCTCTTTGCAATGAGATCATGGGTGTGTGTGACTATAAAGGAATCTACAAGTGTAACTGAGGAGCGAATGAATAACGCGTTTACCTTAAAACGTCTGGTTTGTGTTCCCTGCAGGTTCTACATCGGCTGTGACCTGTGTTCAAACTGGTTCCACGGAGCTTGTGTGGGCATCACGGAGAAGGAGGCCAAGAAGCTGGAGGACTTTGTGTGTGACGCCTGTAAACGTGGTCAGGAAGGAGGAGGAGGAGGAGGAGGAGGAGGGGGAGGAGGAGGAGGAGGAGGCGGCAGCAGCAGCAACGAGGAGCTCTACTGCATCTGCCGGACTCCATACGACGAATCACAGTACGGAACGACATACACATTCGAAACGATCATGGATAGGGTTTGAGTAATTAGCACAGAATAAAAGAGGAAGTTTGACTAATCTTGTGCAGCCCAGTTCAATAATTAAAGTCATATTTATTGTCTAAATCTGTATAAATATAGATAAACCTAAACTGAGCAATAGGCAAATCTTCCAGCTAGGTTCACCGGACCATAAACCAAGCTCATGTAAAGAAATGACCTTAGTATTGTATTGTTTTTCTTGGAGTGTTCCACAGTATTAAACTTGTAAAAATACATGTTACTGAATTTATCCAAGCTATACTGTGGAATAACAATAGCATAACATTTCCATGGAGACGAGCAGGTGACGGAAAGTTACACACAGTGCAACTAAATATTTTTTTCTACCTAGTGCCTATGTAAACATTTTAGTTAGATTTAATAAATTACATACATTTGAAACTTAACAATGGAGTTTTTATATTTAATTAGAATAAAAGCAATTGTAATTAGAGATAGCCCAATATATTGATATAAAACATGCAACTATCGGTCCATATTTGCACTTTTTATCTTGCTTTAAATCTCAAGCTCAAATCATATTATTTTCAGAGAGCCCAAAATGTGATGTGTAATGTGAAAAGTCCATCCATAAACTACAAAGTTTTGTTCATTATTAAATCTACCAACAACACTTACACAGGTACTACGTGGAAAAAAATCACAAACTTGTCAGAGGCTTATGTTTTTGGCTGAGCTTCTGCCAAAGAATACACATTAAGCTTTATCTGAACACAGGACTACACGCTCTATTATCCAGTTTGTAGTAAAACATGGATTAGTTCGGGGTAACTTTAAATTACATCATTTGGAGATGATTCAAAATCTCCCCTACATATTGGTCAAAAATATGGGCTGAGCGTGTCGGCTACCGTTTTCTCTGGATCGGCCAAAGAAGGAAAAAAAGAAAACAAAGAACATGTGGATTGATCTCTAATTGTAATCCATTAGCAGCATATTTTTCATAAAAGAAGTAGCTGTCCTTCAGAAAAGTTACATAGTACACCTTTAATAAAAGACCCATCCAGTGAGTATGGAAAGAAGTTTTAGCTCAGTTTTTAAATGACATCACACATTTGTATTGTACAAAACAACTGAAAATCATGTGTATTCTCTCTTCATAAATATAATAAGTTACTGAATAGCTACTGTAAATTGATTTTAAATAGTTTTTTCGAAGCTGTAGCTGATCATATCGTCTACATGCTACACAACCAAATGGGCTATTCCTTTGACTGTGTGCATGAACTGTATTTTTGAGCCTAGTCTGATTCTATCTTTAGAACCATCTTAAGAACCATCTATGGACTATTATCTCTAATTTTAATCCATTATCGACTAGTAACTTTTGCAAAAGATACGCCATCGTGACCAATGATCAAAAACAGATTTCTCCTGCTGTAACACTGTCTGCTCCGCTGCAGGTTCTACATCGGCTGCGACCGCTGCCAGAACTGGTACCACGGGCGCTGTGTGGGCATCCTGCAGAGCGAGGCCAACCACATCGACGTGTACGTGTGCCCGCAGTGCCAGTCCACCGAGGACGCCATGACGGTCCTCTCTCCGCTCACAGACAAAGACTACGAGGGGCTCAAGAGAATACTGCGCTCGCTACAGGTACACACTATCAGTGCAAGAGGCTGCTCATGAAGAGAGGTTGAAAGAGTGGAAAATTACAAGACGTATTGCTCAGTTCTAAAAAGGAATCCCTCCGCCTACAAATTTGAACTAATTTCTGAATCCACATTTCATGATTTACAGCATATTTTTTGTCTATAAATTGACTAAACACGCATCAAATATGGTCGACAACTCATAGTGATTCGTCGATGTAAACCCTCATTCGTCCAGGTGTGGTTCATCGTAGAAAGGGTTTCAGAGGTTGTCATCCGGACGCTGTTTGAAGATCGAGACGTTTCGACTTTTATCCAAAAGTCATTGTCAGTCAGAGAGCTGGTCTGGGAACTTGGGCTTATATGCTACTCTGAGTAGTGGGAGTCCTGCCCCCAGGGAGGAGTCACTGAACACCTGTCTTTGTTTGGAAAATTGTTTGTTTGTCACCTGGGACTCAATAATTGGCCTGTCTTAGTTAGTTTAATAGTTGGCCTCACCTAGTTTCACCTGTGGCTAATCTGTGATGACAGTCTTAGGTCTATTGTTCTATTGATAGCTGGCTGTTGCTCCCTCCTCACTGCTGATTACCTCATTAGCATTTGATTGGTCTATTGATCTGGACCAGGGTGTTAGGAGGCTGTCATAAATCTTGGCTAAATTAAATCTTAAGCCCCCATTCCTGTTTAGAGACGGATTCTCTCTTTTGACAAAAATAGCCTCCTTTACTCCTCTTTCAAACCAGTTCTTCTCTCTGCTCAATATCTTCACCTCACTGTCCTCAAACGAGTGATTTGTAGCTTTTAGGTGCAGATGGACTGCACTCTGCGGTCCTGTGGAGGCCGCTCTTCTGTGTTGGTACAGCCTTTTGTGCAGTGGCTGTTTGGTCTCTCCTATGTAACGTTCTTTACAACTGTCCTCACTGCACTCTATCGAATAAACTACATTGCTCTGTTTTTCTGTCGGCATCTTGTCTTTCGGATGGACCAGTAATCAGGACCAGGACCAGTGACATAGTGATCATCCAGTTTGTGTAAAGAAGTGCATTTTTGCTTGCAAGGGGGCAGATAATTTGCTTTGAAAGGGGAAAACTAAATTGTAGAAGATGTAAAACTAAAAATGTATTTAATTAAACAAGGCTTTTTAATCTCCTTCCCAGTCGCACAAGATGGCCTGGCCTTTCTTAGAACCAGTGGACCCACACGACGCGCCCGATTATTACCGGGTCATCAAGGAGCCAATGGGTAAAACTCCTCTTTAAGTCCGTGACGCTGCCGAAAACGAAGAAAATATTTAATCTGTTCACATGTCGTCCTTTTGCTGTAGATTTCGCCACGATGGAAACCCGCCTGCAGAAGCGACACTACCACAAGCTCACAGAGTTCGTGGCCGACGTGACCAAAATCTTCGACAACTGCCGCTACTACAACCCCAACGACACACCCTTCTTCCAGTGCGCAGAGGTCCTGGAGGCCTTCTTTGTGCAGAAACTCAAAGGCTTCAAGGCCAGCAGGTAAACCGCTCAGGATGCACCTACATCTGGTATTCCTGACGACATTAAAGGAGCTCTATGTACTGATGTAGGTGGTTTATTCTCTTTGGAGAGGATGTTTTGCCTGGAAAGTTTCACAAAATGGCCCCAGACTTCCAAGGGACACGCAGGGGACTTCATCAAACCAAGTATAGTGTAGTATAGTATAGTTTTTCTAAAAGGTGGTGTTTTTCAACCTTTTTAGAGCCGCAGCACACTTTGTTGACAAAATCACTCTTCTAAGTAAAACAAAATTGATATATAATGGTATATAATGTGGCGACTACTGTCTGGTTCATTAAATTTGGGGATTGTTTTTGCTGTAAAGGTTTGCTCAGGACACAAAATAAGGCACATCTGAAAATACCCATTGTTTAAAGTCCATATGACAGTATATTGACGACATATTTCACTAAAACGTAGATTTTGATGATTATATTTCAGACTTGACTAAACATTTTGTCTGTTTGTCCCCAGTTTAATCATTTTTGTAAACTTTATAATGTTACTTCCTGGTTGGACATGAGCAGCAAACACATAGAGGTAATTCCATGACTGTTACCTAGCAACAATTTTGAAAACAAGGGCCAAAATGTATATCAATTACACAATAGTTTGGAATTCACAATAAATAATACCTGGTTTACACGTTTAATTATTGTCAGAAAATATGTCAGTCGCTATAAATTGTCCCAGTATTTTCAACGGTTCGTCGCCTTTTGATGACATCACAGAGAGATTCTGTTTAAAATGCATCATTACTTCTTGTAATTTTACGCTTTCATTTTCCAAAATTTCTTCACAAACTGCAACTTCACGGATGTAAAACTATGATAAATATTCACCACATACGCCACCAAAATGATGTCATAAAAACAAAAACAACAAAAAAAACATGAAAACCTGTCATATGCACTTTAATGTTGTCAAAGCAAATTCCTAGTTTGGGCAATAAAACCTTTTCTGATTCATACTGTGAAATATTCCAGGCAAAGCAATATCATTTTCATAAAAGAAGCAGCTCTCCTTCAGAACCCAGAAAAGTTACATAGTGCACCTTTAATAAAAGACCCATCCAATGAGTATGGAAAGAAGTTTTAGTTAATTCTTTAAATGACTACACACATTTGTATTGCTCAAAACAACTGAAAATTATATGTATTCTCTATTCAAAATAATAAGTTTCTCAATAGCTGCTCTACATGTTTTGAAATTGTTTTTTCAAAGCCGTAGTTGATCACATCCAACGTCTACATGCTACACGACCAAATGGGCTATTCCTTTGGCTTTGTGCATGAACTGTATTACTGTGCCTAGCCTGATTCTATCTTTATAACCATCTTAAAACATAGACTATTTGACTTTTGCTTGCACTCAGCAGCCTGATGCTACGGAGCTAACCAGTTGCTTTCACGTGCAACGGTCTATCTATATTCACCGATCATTCATACGTTTCCAAGAAAACAACAACTTTATCATCATTTATGTAGCATTTTTCAACCCATGAGCATGACTCGTTTTCGTTTCAGTTTTGCTTTACCTGTAGAATAGTGTTGTTGTTTTTTTTCTGTGTGCCTATTCTAATTCCTCCGAACGCTCTCCGGCGCCATCTTGTGCTTTGTTCCCTGTTACCGCATGCCTTTCATTTACACCATCCCATTTCTTTGTGTTGCAGATTGTCAGATTCTGATTAAGGTGGGCCAGTCTAGTAGGAGTCTGGACTGGAAGCCGGGGGTCTCTCACTCTCTCCCTCTCTCTCTCTCTCTCCCCCTCTCTCTCGCTCTAGCTCACCACATGTGCATTCACGTTCAAATCACTCACGTTGAGAGTCAAAACAGCCATGTACACGACCTCCATCTTAATCAAGGGACATGTTTTCCATTCTACATCGGAACTATGTCAAACCATTTTAGGTCCTAATGTGTATTTATTTTGACTGATGGATTATGTTGTATTAATATAAATGTCAAACTACATTTTTCTTTTCTTTTTTTTATTAAAGAGAGCTATTTATGATACATTTTGTACTTCATGTCTACTTAGGTAGTAAATGTACATAGTTTTTATCGTGTAAGATAGATATCAAACTCTGTATTTGAATGATTTTAAAGAAAAATATGCGACAAAAATGGAAGAAAACGATAAAGAATTGGACTTATATACATTGTTTCAAAGTTTGCAGTTCTGTTCAATAAAGGCATTCCCTTCTAGTTACTGTAACATGGCTGTAGGATCTGATCCCTGTCTCAGACCTTCATAACATCAGGAACATTTGGCAACAGAGGTGTAGAATACATGAGAATGATTGTACACATGGTTTTACAATTTCATGCTTTATTCATTCATGGTTCAAACGTCATTCCAATGTGTTTCAGGTGAAAGGTCCACGATGTACATTTGTAGGTGAAGGGTCTGTAGCCGCCTTTTCTCCATGGAGATGTTTTGCCTGGAATGTTACTCACAATGAACTAAAACTTAATCTCCATGGAGACAAGCAGCATAAGTATTTTTGTGTCAATAAAAACACCTTTAATCGAATAAATGAAAGCTATGTTTATACCATATTGTAGGAATGTAACAACGACCAAAATACTGTGATATCAAATGGTCAAAAGTCTATACAATAATCTGCTGTCACAATATAATTTTAATTAATAAACCACCTGGAGATTTGGATATCATTACATTCGGATCATACTTTATCATACAAGCAGATGATGGACTTCAGAGTGCACTTTTAAATTGTTAGCTCAAGAAAACAAAAAGTAAATGTGTAGTACAACAATTTAGCTTGGGATAGCACCTTGTAATTATTGTCAGACTTTCTAAAAGTTAGGTTAAGTAAGTACGGTAAACTTTATTTTGTCGTGGGCTACAGTGCCACTTTTGCTGAATAACATAAAATTCCACACTCACAATCACTCATGACGTCCATTAAATCAGTTTAATTACTACAATTGGTTATAGGGACATTTTAATAGTGTATTTATCCTGTCTGTTGAACCTACTCCCATCATTCTAAAAGCTGCTACTTCTGTTGCTAAATAGACAGTGTTTCTTATATCCATGTTTATGTTCTTGACTTTTGAGGCGTGAGCTTCACCATGAAACCTCAATTCTCCCTCTCTCCACATTCTGTAGGTCTCATAACAACAAGCTCCAGTCTTCTGCTCAAACGTAATGCACCAGGCTTTTCTGAACTGTTCTGGACCCTGCCCTGGCTGCTCACGTCACAGTTCCGGACCTTTTCGGACTGATCTATGGGCCTAACGTAATTGAACTGTGTCCATTTTGGAAGAAGGGTTTCCTCGGACTCATGAGGAACTCGTTTTTGCATCATTTTTGTGGTGATCATGTTCAAAACTGGAATCAAGAAGTGGCTTTTGTAGTAGACACCATGTGGGCACCAAAAGACTGAAAGCACTATATAAGCTATTGTGAACGGATTGTTTTGCAGTAGTGACAGACTTAAGAAGGCTCTTTGAGGATTCCTGTGCTGTTTGGTAAAATGACTCCTTTTCTTTTTTATCACCGCTGAAGAAATATTGATGTATATGGAACTGAATAAATGTAAAAAGACAAACTTTTTGTGACATTATGATGACCATCCATTTAAAAACCTCTTGGACACAGACTGTACAGTTGGTTCACTCATTTTCTATGGCAACAACTCTTTTGTTTATAAATTAAAATATGTCTATAAATGTATGTACTTATTCTCATTGTCTTTTTTGTATATTAGGATTTAGTTGTAGGAATAGAATAGAATAGAATAGTAATTATTAATTAATAATTATTCTTTAAAATGAGCATCTTTGATTTGTGACATTTCACTATGACTCAATAACTTGATAGTATACAATTGAGCTTGTATTTTATGATTTTGTGGTAGAAGAATATCTTCATCTTCAAAGATGAGGATTTTGAAATGCAAAGGGATTAGTTTCAAATCTTAGCCCGAGCTTATTTGTTATTTTCTGGAGAACTTTACTGATTTCAGAAATATTTATCTCTCCAAAGAGCAACTTGAACTATTTCACCAACTAGGAATGTGTCAAATCACCAAAGGACTTTAATTGTTGGGTTTTTTGTGAATTCTTTTCACTGACAATAAATGGCTTAAACTCTTATCTCAAAGGTCCAGAAATCAGACAATAATCAGATTTTGGTGTGCAAGAGCCAGTGGCAAAGCTTTTGTGATTTAAATGACAAAACTATTCTAATGTAAAAGAGACTTCGATTCCAGGTAAAACAAGGGTTAGTTTTAATATATAGCCTACAAAAGGGCTACACAAATGCAAAAAAATCGTAATCGCAATGTGGCTTGGCAATTGCAAGGACTGCAATTATTTAGTTAATAGAATGTCTTCTTGGCAAAACAAAATCCTGTACCTGTAGTTTAAATCACTACAAATATGTTCTGAAAGACATGAGATTCTTGCATTAGTTTATCGGTTCACTTTTCAGTCTTTTCTCAAATGCTAAAGCTCTAGGAGTTGTTTACAGTGTGCACTCTGAATAGAATCTTACTTTTTTAACATCTGCTATCACCCTTTCACCCCTTGCCTACAATGTCACACCAATCAAATTAACTAATAGCTTAGCAAACACAATATATATTCGCTTTAGCTTTACTACTGAAGGACTAGCATTCGCACACTTTTGAACTGCATAACCATACCACGCTGTGCACACCACGCTTTAATACAAAACTGACTCAGGACCAGCTTCTTTCTGTTGGCAGTGCTCTGTTCAAAGCTCTACAGACTGATTCGGGGTCAGATTTTTGGCAAACACGTTGAATTCTCGCGATGTGACTCCGATATTCCCGTCGGCGGCGTGAATCTTTTGAACGGGCCAATCAGCGCGCGCGTCCGGACGTTTTGACTCGAACGGTCCAATCAGAGAGCAGTGTGGCAGGAATTTAAAGGTCTGTGCTGCTCTTTCTGTACACCACTGCCTTTAGCTCGAGCTCAGGGTAAGACCGTTTTAAAGTTGTTTATATTCGTTTTGCATGCTTAAAATGTAGTTATCATTCAAAAATGTAATAGTAGATGGATTTTAAATGTAGGTTATTCACGTTTAAGAGCTAATTAGCCTGATCTTAGTGTTATTTTTGTGTTAAATCCGATGCTGCATGAGCCTTTTTTGAAGGGTGTCATTTGGTCGCGCGCACCGAAGCCACGCGAGACAAATTATCTTACGTTTTCTCAGCTTTTTGAATGTTTGCGTTTCAAAATATTGTTATTATTTTTACAGATACATTACTTCCAAATCCACTTTTAAACGTCTTTAAAATGGCTGAGAACGCACAACGCCTTACGCAATTCAAGAACAAAGGCAAAGATGTGGCAGTAAGGGTTTTTGGTCATTTATTTGAGTGTTTGTGTTGGTTTGATCGTAGTTCCTAAGCATATGTTCTTTGGCAGGAACTTCGGCGCAGGAGGGTCGAGGGCAATGTGGAGCTCCGGAAAGCTAAGAAAGATGATCAGATGTACAAAAGAAGAAATATGGCCTCATTTCCGGATGAGGCCACTTCTCCACTGCAGGAGAAGAGCCAGAATGTTCAAGTGAGTGTTTTAACCATCAGACCAGTGGGTCCCAACCTTTTTTTGACTCGAGTTCTTCCTAAGCTTTGTGTCACACTCAGAGTTCCCTCTGACTCCATTCATTGGCAAATGGTTACTGTATAGGGCTGCAACTAATATTAATTTTTAGTACTAATAATCTGACTAGTCTAATTGAAAAAAAGGAATTATTTTTTTCTTGTACATTAAGGCTTTTAGAATACATTTATAACCTACTAAAGGTTGACATATGGTTAATTAAGGCTTTATAGATAATAATTTTTGCACATGAACTGCATCTTAAATGAAACTCAAAGTATTTATTCTTCGACATTTGGATTTAATAATGCCATTGTCTTTGTTTTTAGTCTTTTATATCTAATTATAACAAAAAAAATCTGTATTTTGAGAGTCAACTTGTCGATTAATTGTTGCAGCCTTACTGTCAATTATTACTTTATTCATATTTTATTGGTGCGCATAATCCTCCAAGATCTTAAACATGGGAATTTTTTTTCCCCAAGGGGCCTCTTTGCTACAATACAATTTTAAAATCTGAAACCAAAGTACCCATTGGTAAGCAATAATCAAACGGTACATTGTAGAACTTTGGTAGTGTATGGAGGTGCAGAAGTGGATTTGCTTGCACATGCTTTATGTAATAGTATATTTATGTACTTCTCCAACCAACGAATATATGAATGACAAGCCCCAGCCTATTTTCAAACATTTTAAAGTTTGTGAATAGAGTAGTTTGTTCTGAATAGAAATGAATAAACCCTATGAATTATACAGAGTTTGTAGTGTTTATAGTCTTGCTCTTGAGCGTTGGGGCAGGTGTTTTTCTATTCAGATTTTGATGTAGTGTTTTCTAGGGAATCTGAAAAAATTATTACGCAAAATTTACTTTGTTGAGCTTTTAGCCATGTTCTAACATTGTTCCATCATCAAAAACATACCTGGAGTAGCATATTTGATTCACGTTTGTTCGATGAACACTCGACTGAAAATCCTCTCTTTCCAACTCTGTGTCCTGAACTCCTTCATGTGTGACGTAGATGATGCTGACATAATTTATCCCAGAATCTTTTGTTGTTTTAAGTCCTCAAATCATCACCAGACTCTCTCTGAACTTTTCTTCCGTCTAATCATAATAACTACAACTTCGTCAGATCCACTCTTTACTGCAATGCATTGTGGGTATATATTTACGTGTGTAATTGCCTCTACAGCCAGTAGATGGAGCCACAGCTAAGTCAAAATGGCATCTCCCAATGCGGTTATAAAATTATTTTCTATGTAAAAACATTTTATTTTTAGTTCTAAATCATGACCTGTCAAACTGAGGACACTGAAAAGCAGAAGGCAAAGACAAAAAACGATACAAAAAAATTACACACATTTGTCCTTTAATGGATTGGGTATTGGACTCCCTGCCCTATCTGAATCTACAGAATTCAGTCACCAATGTGTGTACAATAGAGGCAGATCATTATGAGATTAACAAGTAATACTTTTTGAGGATGTTTTTATAACCAGTTGAAGTAATATTAAATAAACAAGCCATGGGTTTTTAAGAGATGAAATTATGACTATTTTATTTACAATGTATCTTTTTATAAATTACAGGAGGAGCAAATGACATATCGGGCAAAAACGATATAACTGGGTTTTTGGACTACTTCTGACAATATGCTTCATCTTGCAGGCTGCTCGACATTGGACTGTTGAAGAGATTGTCGCGGGAGTCAACAGCGGCAATTCTGACACCCAGCTCCAAGCCACGCAAGCGGCAAGGTAACGCTGCAGCCGCTTTACAGTCTTCAGCAATCTTCAGCAATTTTATATAACTTTTTCGTTAATGGAGTTTCTTTTATGACTTCCAGGAAGCTGCTGTCCCGTGATCGCAACCCTCCCATCAACCAGATGATCAGCGCCGGACTCATCCCAAAGTTCGTGTCGTTCTTGGCCCTCGCTGACCTCCCGCCAATCCAGTTCGAGGCGTCCTGGGCCCTGACCAACATTGCCTCCGGGACATCAGACCAAACTGCCGCCGTGGTGGAGGGAGGGGCCATTCCCGCCTTCATCAGCCTGGTCACCTCACCGCACAGGCACATCAGCGAGCAGGCGGTGTGGGCTCTGGGAAACATTGCTGGTAAGTCATACAGTGTTTTTAAATAAGGTTTCATAGCTCGGATTAAAGTACAAGGGGTTAAATGTTTTTGTTTTTTTTGTATAGGTGACGGTTCAGCACTCAGGGACCGGGTCATCAAACACGGAGCGGTGGCCCCTCTGCTCACACTCTTGGCAGTTCCAGACCTCTGCGATCTTAATGCAAGTATCTTTTTTTCTGTTTTAAAGATCTCATTTTAAAAGTGTCCATGAGAACTGACAAAAAGAATGAAATGAGCATATGAACTACAGACGCGTATTTCCATTATTAGTTTGTCCACGATCTAAACTACAGGACAATTTCTATGCAGAATGTGACGGGGATATTTAGTAATTTTGTGGTGGAAATTATGGTGGTTTAAAAATGACAGCCTTTGCAATTTGCTAATTGCGTCTTTGATTTCTTCGCAGTGGAATTTTAAATTGTAACTTGCAGCCCTAGTATGTAATGTGTTATGGCTAAATCGATGGTGATTGGCTAAAAAATTGTAAAGAAAATTTAGATGGCACTTACAACAACAATTACCTTTTTTAAATACGCAATAACTAATATAAAGCACAATTACTACAGTAAGTGGTCTTTATTTGTAAAGAATTATAAAACATGTCATGGATACAAGCTACCGGTCAAATCTTATTGAAGAGTGTCATTCTGCTATCGTGTACAACTAGGGATGTCAAGATGACTTGTTTAATCATTTGCTGTAAATATTCAGATCAAAATACATGTGAAGACTCTAAAAAATGATCGTGAATATTTTAGAAGCACCAAACAACTAATTTTTTTTAAATTAAAGCATCTTGCCAAAAAAGTAAACTGAAAAGGGCTCTTTTATTTGGCTGATTATTGAATTACTATTACTTTTTCATTCAGGATGTTTGATTTTTTTTTTGAGAAGCTGTGATGTGAATCGTTTGTAATAAAAATGTGCTGATACTTTGTTTTTTGCAACAACATCACAGTTCAAACCATTATCTTGACCAGCAAAGTACCACTGGAATTGTTTTAAATCTATCAAATGGTTGCTTTTTCCAATTGTGGCCACTAGGTTGTGCTGTAACCTATAAATATCTTTACTCTTTACCTCGTGCAGAAGGACTACCTGAGGAACGTGACGTGGACCCTGTCAAACCTGTGCCGGAACAAGAACCCGTCTCCCCCCATGAGCGCCGTGCAGCAGATCCTCCCGTCCCTGGTGCGTCTGCTGCACCACGACGACAAGGAGGTGCTGGCCGACGCCTGCTGGGCCCTGTCCTACCTGACCGACGGCTCCAACGACCGCATCGAGGTGGTGGTCCAGACCGGCATCGTCACACGCCTGGTCAAGCTGCTGGGCTCCGGAGAGCTCACGGTCATTGTACGTACGCAGGGTCGCTGTCAAACGCACCTTTTCGTTCAACTCCATTTCCACTTTGTTAGATCCCCGCGGGGCTAGTGGACAGCGGCAACAAAAATGCATACAACCACAATAGGCTGCCACTAACGATTATTTAGTTTTTTTCTCAATTAATCGATTAGTTGTTTAGAACACACAAGACCTGAGAATGAGATTTTTAATCAATTTGACCCAGAGAAAGCCGAAGTGAAGCTTTTTGATGACGTCCTGGTGGAGAATAGTCATAGATTGAACAAGTATTTTAATCAAAATCACAAAATGTACATGTTTTCCCACGTAATTTTTGTGTGATTACTGCTCTGTCCACAGACCACAGAATGTATTGGAATCTGTGTAAAGACCAGTTAACGACTATTATTTAATTTGTGGACATCTATTTCCAGAATCGATTGGTTTTGGGCTGCAACAACAATCGATTGTTGTTGCAGCCCTAAACCAAACAATCAACAAGCAAGACAATGAAGGGACATGACAATGAAACCAATACATTAATCTAAAGAATTGACATTATTTAAAAGAGATTTTCAAGCCATTGTTCTTTTCCTGGCATCAACCTAAAAGTGCCCACAAAGTCATTGAGCTGTGTGCAAACAAGACCTTTTCTTTTCAAAGGCTCATTTAGTTTGCATTTAGTAATAAAGTTGGGATTTGGTCATTAAAAAGCAAAAAGTGTATGACTCTTGCATTGCAAAATCTCAAACTTGGACATGCCCAACATAATTCTTAATGTAAATCATTCTTAGTTGATGAGCAAATTAAATGCCATTCAAATCAGATTTCACCCAAAACTCAATCTTAATGAACTCTAATTTAGCAGCATCTCTAATCTGATTTCTACTAGGATTGTTTTTAAAAAGAAATATCTTCAAGCATTTAATGGGTTTAGTCTTGATCTATATTCAGTCTAAGACCACAATGCAATGTGAAAGAAACTACTATAATTTTGTGTGACAATTACATTCTATTGCTTTAAAAATAGAATGACGCATTTTATATTTATTGGCGCCTTTCTGGGCCCCCAAGGACACCGTACAGACAATTAAAACCACACAATTAAAACTATTTAAAACAAACAGTCAAACTATACAAGACTTGATGCTAAAGAAAAAGAAAATTTATTGAGGTAAACTAATTTAGACAAATGGGGTTTCAGCCTGGATTTGAATGCTGGGAGGGAGTCTTGATTACAGAAGTCTGGTGGAAGCAATTTAAGTTGTTTTTTTTTATCATTGAGTTATCGCGTCTTTGTCTCAGAATTGAAATAGAGTTTGAACAGTTTACTTTTCTTGACAACACTAATTTGTAGTGTGTGGTTGTTGGTTAAAGCTACCATAACGTGCAAATGCTTCTTTATTTTAAAACACAAGTTTGATCATGCTGAAAAGACCTTTTATCTGAATTGTTCTGAAGTAACTACTGCAGACCCAAGTATTTGTTAATGTAATTGTTTCCCCCTCCTTTCAGACGCCCTCCCTGCGTGCCATCGGGAACATTGTGACGGGCACGGACGAGCAGACCCAGTCGGTGCTCGACGCCGGAGCTCTGGGCATGTTCCCCCCGCTGCTGCGCCACAACAAGGCCAACATTCAGAAGGAGGCCGCCTGGACACTCTCCAACATCACTGCGGGCAAGGACACCCAGATCCAGGAGGTCATCGACTCCGGTGTCGTCCCGTACCTGGTGGAGGTCCTGCAGAAGGTGAGTGTGGAAAAAATTGTTCCGCAATAATATCAACCAGGGCCTTTTTCCTCCTTGACTGATAATGTATTTTAGTGTTTGAAGGCAGTTATAATTCACTCCGTAGAGGGCAAGAGGGCTTCTCTCCAGTGGGTGGTATTTTTAACATGTTGAACGTCAGAGTAAGTCGTTAGACCTCCATAAACATGTTCTTTTGTAGTAAACATTTGAGGGATTGAATGCGCATTGTGAAGATTCTTTTTCAAAATGGCTGACATGTACGAATACTGTTACTTTGGATTATGATGTGATCTCTTATCTTTTGTGTGTTCAGGGTGACTACAAAACTCAGAAAGAGGCTGTGTGGGCTGTGACAAACTTCACCAGCGGGGGCACTGTTCAGCAGGTGGTTTACCTCGTTCAGGCCAATGTGCTGGAGCCTCTGCTCAGCTTGCTCGCATCCAAGGACAGCAAAACTGTCCTGGTCATCCTGGACGCCATCACTAATATCTTCATGGTAAGAACAGGAAAGGTGTCCTGCTTTTCTGCAAATTGTTCCTTTTGAATCTTATTGGACGGTCATGTGTGTTTTTGTTGCACCGCAGGCTGGGGATAAGATTAACGAGTCGGATAAGTTGAGTCTAATGATAGAAGAGTGTGGAGGACTGGACCGGATCGAGGCGCTGCAGTCTCACGAGAACGAGATGGTCTACAAAGCTGCGCTGAACATCATTGAAAAATACTTCTCTGGAGAGGTGGGTTTCTTAAGGGAGCACTATGTAACTTCTCTGGTGCGGGTTATACTGTGAGTCAGTTGCTGTTCGGAACCCATCATATACTGCCGTAGATGGGGGTGTGCATTACCTCTAACCAAATTATACGATATGTGCCACGATGCATAAGTCACAATACGTCCCGATACTTCTGACAAGGACAATTTATTTCAATTTTTCTTTGACTTTGGTACTTCATAAATGAAAACCATTTTTACTGTTTTCATGACTCATGAAATTAGACCCATCGGCTACAATGGGCACTTTCTGGTGTTGATACTGAATGAGTCTGAAATTATTGAATGACTATAGTGCAATTCATACACAATGTAATTCAAAGTGCATTACATAACCGGAAACTAATTCATTAAAATCATAGTTCAATTGTATAAAGACATAAAGGAGTGCAAATAAAAGGGATCTATATTTGAACATTGTCAGCAGAGACCTGTCTCACATCTTCAGGAAGACTATCCGAGCCTTTGGCTCCATAAAATATCCTGTTTCCAAAAGGAATAAACTTGTCACTTCTTATAAATGCAGTTATTTAAAGTGGTCATTTATGGTTTGAAAGAGTGAGTACTTGGAGGAACAATGCTGCCCTTTACTGTCATCAGAATCAGAAATTGTTTATTGCCATTGTCAGTGAAATTCACAAACGTAGGAACTTGCTTCGGCGTAGGTGCAACATAAAGCAAAGGATAAAATATAAAAAATATATAAAAAGGCATGCATAAAATTAAGAATAAAATAGACTAAGATAGACTATATACAGAATGTACAGTTGGCAGATAGTGCAATGTGCAAATGAGTAGTGCAAATAGATTGTTCTTAAATAGTATTATTGTTGAAGTGACAATAAAACCACCAAAATTGGCCATATTGGCCAATTTTGGTGGTTTTATTTTGTTAAAGCATTTAAAAACAAACATGGCCTGTCAGCAGCAGTTCAAGAGAGGGAGGCACAGACATTTAAATAGAAGGCGAATGAGGGCCAGACTCAAGGAACCAATTCGCTCTCATATTTGGAATGCAGCCGCTTGCAGGCTAGCTTGTATGTAGAGTCTATGGAACCCACACAGGTCCTGCAAGAATTTCAAAGTGATTAAAATCAATGTGTGCTGCTACACTGACCTCAGAGCTCTGTGGAAAGACTGGAAGTCTGCCAAACCTCCTTCTGTTACTGGGGGTCATCTCCGTAGATCTTACCTGTAGCTTTGTTTGGATAGCGCTGCATGCTTGTCTCCATGGAGATAAATAATTTGATTGCCACGACTGATAGTCATCACTGACTTTCCCTATTGTTGTGTCCTTACAGGAAGAGGTGGTACCAAGCGTGGCCCCAGAAGTCACCACAGATGGATATGCATTCCAGATCAACGAGAACCAAAGCACTTTCACCTTCTAAAAACTGTTGAAATCAACTATAAACTCTACTGCTCTCAATGCTACTGTGCGTCTGTTTTTCTTATAACTGTTCTTTTGTATGTGATGTACAATAAAGTATTTTTAACATGACTGAAAAATATGACTGTAAATAAAGTTCAGATCATGTGTACCAGGTGTGTGAGAGCTATTATTTCTAATATTCAAACAAAGGTTTGCACCCTCTTTTGTAAAAACGCATATAGTAATGCTTATTTAAAGAATCATTCCCATTAGAAGTGTCATCCATGGAAGATTTCTTATTGATATCACCTGATCATTTATTTGCCTTCACATTCTTTTAAAGGTTCTCTACAGTGTTTCCAGGGGTATGGGGACCCAAGGGGTACTTGGAATGGTTTCAGGTTTTCAAAAAAGATGAATAAACTTATCTGAACAAAAAAGTTTTAGTTGTAAATGTAACTTTTTGGAGAATCTTGCACCATAAATATAATTAAAACAAAAAATATAATAGTAATAATTGACTAATAAACCCATTTATTTGCCTCTGAGTGTGAGACAAAGCTTAAGGGTACTCATGATAAAAAAGATTGGGAACCATTTTGCTCTGTATAACATTGTCTGATTCCAAAGAGAGATTATCACTACTGAGAATGTTCCACAGTAAGGCATGCCTATGACTGGTTGAAATACTCGTTTAATTAAAATGCAGTTCAGATAAATTTCAAAGTTAAAATACTTAATACTTAATTTAACTTCCTGGTTATAAAATGATGACGTCACACTCGGACATTACCAAACCACCATCCTGTAGAGTTGGCAAACATCTGTCACTTAATTTTTTTGTTTTTGTTTTTTTGCCAAAGAAAAATAGAACACCTTTATTTTAGTTGGATTAATGTTTAAAGGGTCAAAAAGGTAGTATATCTTGGATTGCAGGTGTTTTTGCTTTGACTCTGATTTGGCCTCATGATACACACACTTAATGCCATATTGTGCAACATCCAGGGCAGTGCAATAACATAATACAGCACATTTAAAGTCAAGGGATACATATGCTTAGAAATTGCCATCCGTGCATCAGTCTGGACTCCTCACTCCTCTGCACTTGCACTCTGCCTCTCTGTGTGTGTGTGTCTGCCGCTGTAAACTGAGCTGCCACATGTTTAACTGGAGCAATGTTTCACTCCCCCAAAGTGTGCTTTCGTCAGCGGTGATCTCCTACGCGGCCGCCTCCAGACCAGACGCTCCTCCGCCGCGCCACACTCCGCTCCGCTCTGCGCTCTTCCACCACCTCCAGCAGCAGCGGCGGCCACAGAGCAGAGGACAACCCGCTGAGGACGCACCAGCTCCGGCGCACGAAGATGTGAACCCACACCCCGGTTATATCCACCGTTTTTTCCGCTCTGTTCCAGCTGAATCTTACGCGTTTGACCCGGGCAGACGCGTATGTGGTAAATGCACGTTGCAGCGGCGCCTTGCTCGTGTTTTTTCTTTTCGTTTTTCTTTTTAATTTGGAGCGTTTGCGAGCAGAAAGCGTTATGGCAATGGCAGTTCTCCTCCGCTCCACATCCGGGCCACAATGCACTGACTCCATTATTGTCTAAAACTGACGGAGAGCTCACTAAACCTGCCGATTTCCCGCACTTAGAGAGATTTTGGCCGTCTGCGGTGAAGCGTGGGACCCCGAGGCGGACATGTCGAACCAAGGGATCCGGCGGAACGGCCCGGTGAAGCTGCGACTAACAGGTAGCTAGCACCGCTTTTTAAATCTCCCATTTCCCCATAGACCGGGGCTACGAAGGCGCCGTCTATTTCCTGGAGGGCGACAGTGCTCAATGACTGGGGAGCTGGTTTTCTTTCTGTCGGTTATCTTCTTTATTCGCTTTTTGTACCTATATCATGCATCTTGCACATTTTTAGGCTTCTTAAAAATGTTGAATTTGCAAGTAAAACACGTTTAAATGGTGAAGAAGCTATATTGCTCTTCTTGGAAATAGCCTTTACCGTCTGATAGTAGTAAATGGCTACTGCTATGAATGCGATTCATAACAGAAGCTAGAAAGCTAACACGCTTTTATTTACAGTAAATAGCCCTGTAATTCATTAATAAAAAAAAAAAAAAAAAACTATTAAATAATAATATATAAATATACAGAACATAGGCTCATTAAAATTGTGTAAAAATGTATATTTGATAGCTGAAATGAGTAAGATCTTAGTATAATTTGTTATAAAGATGCTATTACATTACCAGACACTGTTTATGAGGCTTATGCATATTATTTTAGGGCTCAAAAAAAGAAGAAATATACTTGATTCAAATGCTCTTCTTTGGGTCTAATACTAGTTCTGATAAAGCTCATGATTACTCTAAAACTGTTCACAAAAGGTCAAATTTTGTGCTGTAAAAGGGATTTCTTTTGTATTGATACTTGCTCAAATGAATATCTAGTTTCGATGCTAGTTTTAATATCCATTAGTATCTGATTTTTGATACTTTTGACAACCCTAGCACTTGTTCTTTATGATGTCTGACCAGAATATAGGGCTATCGTCATTAGACACAGATACAGACATCTTGGTATTTAATTCATAATGAACAAGGTTTTATTAAAGGTTAGTAACCAGTTAGTTAATACCCTAACTCCTAATTCTAACCCCTCAGTTAAGTGAGCCTGAAGTAGGGCTGGGCGATATTGACAAAAATGAATATCACGATTTTTTCGGAGTATCCTGATAATGATATCCAGAGGATTTGCCTACTATGTCAATCCAAAAGAAATGTTCCAAAACATCTATAAATGTATTAATTGAGGTTTAATTATCGGGCAAATGTGAAATGTCTCGTAAATTAATCACAAAAGTGCAGGAATATTACCGTATACAACATGACCTTCATTCATTCACGATGTACTCGATGTTCAATACCTTCAAAACAACATTTACGATGTTCTCTAAAATTCCTAATATTTTCCATTTGTTCATTATGAATTAAGCCTTTGTTCATGCTTTATTAAGGCTAATTAAGGTGGTACCGACATGTCAAACAGGGTTGCAATGATTAATCGCAATAGTCATGACTAGTCGACTATTAAAATAATCATTGACTTAAACTTGTAATCATTATTTGGACTGAATAGATTCAAAAACACATGCCAAAAGATGTTTTAGAACACAAAACGGTAGCATAACTATTGAATTTACTACAATACCACTAAAATATTTAATAGTTGCAGCCCTAATCTACAAAATAAATCAGCATCTAGCATAAATTTTCCCAAAACAATAAGTATATGATTCAAGAAACAAATGTATGTGTATTAAACTCAATTGTATTTGCTATTAATTGCTTCTCTCTGCATCTTTAAGTGCACACTGACAGGCAGGTGCTCCAGTGTTTGTTATGTTGAATGTATTCAGTAATAACACATTAGAAATCAGGAGTTTTACCTTTACGCATGTCCAGCTTTTCTATTCTCAATTCTGCCTTTTATTGACTTTTGTGTTGCGTTTTTGTCCTGTGCGATTTTGTGAATGGCTCGGTGGACTTGACTTTAAGATGGACTGCCGTGGTCTCCTGGAAGAATGCTAAGAATGTGAGTCCGCTGTGAAAAATAGCAAAACGAAGGACCTCGCAGACCACACTTCTCCTCGTTGCTGAGTGACAACAAACACTCGTCCAAACCAAATAACGCTGCTTTGAACTTTTTATGCAGCGGTTTAATCATTTGTCATTTGTTTCCGTGCCACTGCTGACTCTGAGGGTATGAGCCCTAAATGAAGTTGGATTAATCAGCTACATTAGGCGCCTCTGCTGGCGTCAGGCTGAGGGTGAGCGATATTAATAAAAATTAATAACTTTTGGGAAATATGGTGATGGCAATATTCTGACAGTTTTACGGAAACAAAGCAGAAATGTGCTGCAGTGTGCCTGTAAATGTTGTGGTGTAGGTATAAGTATGACATAAAGTATAGTTTTCTATTTATGCAGACTGTAAAAGACTAGAGAAGACCAGTTTTAGTAAAAAAAAACTAAACCCAAAACATACAGATATGTTATTGTGATTTTTATGACTAGATTTTCTGACAGTTGCTCTATTTGTTTTAGAACACATTCTGTATTTTTGTATTCTTATTGTCAGTTAATGTTTTTTTTTGTTTAAAGATCTGATGTTTTACAACTTAAAATAATATATCTTCTGAAAGCATAGATGACTTTCTATTAGTCAGGCGTTTCCCAAATCAGGAATTGTGTTAGCACTCCATCTACTGGCAGAGGGAATTACATCGGGGTGATAAATAAAAGCTAGCTTTCCCCGATATGCTAATGTCAGCACGCAGTTGTACTGAACATGATTTGAAGCAGAAATGCTCAGAATGAGTCTGGGGATGATTTATGGACATACAAACAGTATCAAGGTGCAATCATAATTTTAATGGACGCAATTAACAAATTGCAAAGACTGGAATTTTTGAAGTACCATAATTTCCACCACAAAATATCCTGTTCTACATAAAAACTGCCAACCCTGTTGTTAAGATTTGTATAAACATGTACTGAAAAATGTGATTCTTTTATTAGTTTGTCAGTTCTTTTTGTCAGTTCTATTAGATCTGTTTAAAATGTGAACCTTGAACAAAATCTCATTAATTAAACATATATTGCAAATCTAACTGCAATACTGGTCAGGGGGGAAAATTGCAAATAGTTATAATGTCCCAAATTGGGCAGCTGTACGTCTACCTTTAACGTCACAAATCTGGACAGTTTGAAACAGTGTATATGGTGAGGCTCAGAACAGGAGCAGGGAAGAGGATCCCATAAACAGGCGTGAATGAAGCTCCAGTTATGTTTTTGAGGTAACGATGTTAGAAAACGGTTAAAAGCTCCAAAAAGTCAATTTAGCAGATTATCTGTCCTTTCAAGTTTCTTTGGAGAGAGTGCATTTTAAACATGTCCAGGAGCAATAACATTTGAGACAAGACTGAAATCTGAACTGCTCAAGAATCCCGTGCATTTCAGAACATCTTTGTAGTGGCCTAAAATACAGTGTAAGCTGCTTTGTAGTGGCCTAAAATACAGTGTAAGCTGCTTTTACACGGATTCTTTTCTTGTTTAGAGAGGAAATTATGTTACTTAAATAACTGCAAGTTTGCTTACTATGATAATTCTTGCAGTCATATTGTGTAGCCCTTTTGGTTTATAGTCCTGATCCTGGAGGTATTTTCTGCTGTGGTGCTTGATGCAAATTATTAGAAGAACTAATGACAGGGGGCGACACCATTAAAAGTCAGCGTACAACAAATGAAGTTTTAAGTCCATTCTTCAGGCCTGTCTCTCTTATTGCTGTCCGCAGGTCTGTAGACTGCGACTCGAGCCTGATGTTATTGACAGGCAGATAGGTCTGGCTCCAGTGCACAGACTGTGGTCAGTGCTGTTCCCGTCATACTCCACATTGTGCTAACATTTATAGTGGAACATGGTCACTTTATTACAGTCTGGCACCTACACTGGTCGACATGTACAGGCTATGAACTACATATGGAATACAAGTGGAATAACATTAAAGTTAAAATCACATGGACTGCGGGAAAGAGGATGGTGAATTTAGCACTTTGAAAGTACTATAAAATAATGCATTGTTTTCTTTATATGTCAGAAAATTTGTAGTAACGCTGATGGTGTTTTTGAGTCTGAATTAGGGCTTTACAATATATTGCAGAAGTATCAAGGTGCAATAATCAAAGATATAACAAACGTTCATATATATTGCATAGGGATTGGTAGTAGGGCTGTAATCCTTTTGTCGTTTAGTCGATTATCGGTCGATGGTGTCTTAGTCGACCAAGATTTTTTGTAGTGGACTAGTCATTTTATTGTAATTAAAATTATATGTTGCAAAAACAGGAAGATATAGAGTGAGTTCGCTGTAGATTTTGGAGTTTAACTGTTTTCTAGTACTTTTCTTGATAAATAGTGCATTTTGAGTGCATTTTGGGTTGGACTTACGGAGATACTTTATAGTTTTCAAATATTTTTGCCACATCCCCTTTTAGTCGACTAATCGGTCAATAAGGCAGGTCTTTAGTCAAGAATTTCGACTACAGCCCTATAACAAGTTTGTGAAGGTTGTTTTGAAGATGTGCAAAAATTGATTATTAAGTGTATTTCTTATAGTAAAAATAATATGTAAAAATGCATATACAATACAATAATTTGATATTTGCACTCTTTTGTGGTTTATTTTACAGACACTTGAAAGTTAAACCTCAACAAAAACGTTTAAAGACTTGTTTTAGATAGATAGATAGATAGGAGATTCAGATTCAGCTGCAGAAACATTTTCCCTGCGCTTCAGTCACCTCTTTGTCACGGTCAAAGGTCTCAGTGCAGCTTTAGCAGGAGGTTTGTCAGGTAGAGTCAGTAGATTGTGTGTCAGGGCACTTTGAGGAGACTTACAGCCCCGTGAACGTCTTCTGCTGCATTTGATGCAAAAAGCCTGTAGCATTTTAGAGCTCCATAGCTAGCTCCTTGCCTGTCTCCATGGTCACAATACAAACAAACAGCTCATTTCACACAATCTAAAAGTCCCTAACTTCTGTCCTTTGAACTACACAAGCCGCATTTCGTAGTTGGTTAAGATCCCTTGATGTTAAAAGCTGAAAAAAAAAATTGTCAGAGTGCCAGCCAGGGTGCCACAAGAGCAGCCAACCACGCAGTTTCTAATAATATTGAACCATAATGCCATAAGTGTACTATATTGCAATACAAATCAACGTAGTTTCCCCTTCATCTCTATGTAAAGTATTGCAATAACTATTAATGTCGAATCATAATATATCATGCATTGCAATATATTGAACTTTTAAAACATATTGTATTCTTATGTATCGAGGATCGTATTGTGACAACAGCGTGCTGTTCCAGCCTTAGAATCAGAATCACTTTTATTTATCCCCAAAGGGAAATTCTTTTTGTGCAACCGACCAGTAGTGACAGTAAAGTATTATAAACAAAATAAGATATATATAAAATAAGAATAAAATACAATAGCTCTATAATGATCAACCCCATTTAACTTAACTTATAAAGTATCTTATTAATAGTGGTAGATAGTGGTACATTGGTACTTGGTATTAATACCTCAAACTATCACTATAATTACTGGTATAAATCACACTTTAAGTACCACAAACTTCCACTATTACTACTATTATATATACCAGTCACTGTCAGTACAAGTACCACTGCAACTACCGCTTTAACTACCGCTGGAAGGATCTACTAAGTACCACCGTACCCACTTACTAAATCAAATTTTAAAGTGCAACCGAACAATGTCATAAAACAATGTTTGACATTTTAGTGTAGCTGACATCCACTTTATCCGATCCAATCCACTTTATTTATACAGCACATTTTACAAACAAGCAGTTTCCAAAGTTCTGTACAGAAACAGACTGACAACCATCAACGATAAACTAGCGAAAAATAAAGGCATAAATAAATAAAAGCAATAAAACGTATCAAAATAGATTAAAACACAGTGGACCACACAACTCACGCGGCTAACGCAAAACCGTAAATAAATAGATGTCGTCAAACATTGTCTTGATTGTACATTTATTCAAATTCGAATTTTGGGCACATTCCATAACTAAGACTGAGTTCCTTGTATAGTCGGCCTGCCTGCAGTGTGGTACAGTGTTACTCTTGTGTGTCTGTGTGTGTGTGTCTGTGTGTGTCTGTGTGCGCAGTAGCAGCTGGTTTGCTCGTCTGCATTCTTTGGCTGTGGCTGGTGCTGAAGCCTCTCTCTCGGTGGGATTCCCTGGACCTCTGCATTCGCATTCCCACCTATCCTCCCCATGACTCACGCTTCTCTCAGACGCCACATATACTCCCCCCAATGTAAGGCAAAAATGATTTATATAAAAAAAAATGAAAACAAAAAAATCAGAACACAAAAACCCCAAAATGTTTGACGATGCTTTACATACAGCCACTTGTGTTTCCATTTGAACTCACTCGTCTGCTTTTTAAAGACACACCTGAAGCTCTGAAGACAAACGGAGAACCACCTCTATTCAATTCAACTCCCCATTGACTTAACAGACTCTTTCAGCCAGTGTAATACAGTGTAACAGAGCAACCATTTTAATCAAGCATCCACTCAAGCTGGAACAATTCATTGACTAATCATGACTATAAAGAAATAATTGCGGTCGTATTTAGTTCTAATCATAATCATTCTCTGGACTATACAGACTCTAAAACACATCCAAAAGACCTTTTCATAACAAAGACGTCGACATTATTACATCAAAATCTCAAAAAAAGAATAAACAGCTTCAAATTTTCATCAATAATACACTTTATTCCTGAATGTTCTCTATCTAGAATCTTTCAGTCTCCATATTTCAATCTTTAGTGGGTTAAAAATATGTTCAAAAAGTTAAAAAGTAGAAATAATTGTTTGATTATTCGAGTCCTAAAATAATGACAGTGTTAGTCTACCTAACCAGTTTCACTATAAATGCTAATTGCACTTCAAACAACTTATTGCAATCGAATCATTCCAGAATTTATCCAGACTGGCCCTCTCTGTACATTCTCTAGAAGATCTCAGTCTGGTGTCTTGTAAAAATGATCATCAACAAAATCATCTAAAAGTAAACCAGAAAATATTTCAAGGTGGGCTCAACAAAACGAGACAGAAAAGATTTAGTATAATCCCTGAATAAGAATATTAAAGAAATTGTTCTGTTGTGGTTAATGTTTATGATTATGCCAGAAAATATCAAGATATTTATTTTTATCAATATCACTCACCAAACACACTCATCTCTTTCCTTACTGGAAATGTTCATTTGGTCTTCTTTGATGATAGATTTCTTCTATCAGACCAGTGTTTGTTTGTTTTCATACCTTTCCATGATTCGACTGCTTGTCTGCTGTCATCATCAGAGTCACTCATCCTTCTTGGAGACACTTATCTCTTTTGTGCATTTTTAGATTAGAAAACAGCTTTACACAAAACCCTGGAGCAGATGAAAATCTGCCAAAAAATTCCATGGGACATCGAAGTAACTAATGTCAGAGTGATGACATCATCACTTAACTGTCCCATTGGTGAAGCGTAGTCCTGGCTTGGCTGGCAATAATGGAATTGCACTGAATCCAATCCATTAAAGATGTATTTTAGTCAATTAAAGCCAACTCTATTCAGCGTCCTGTTTTTGCCAACATTTTAAGGACGCCATTCAGAAGATATAATATTTAGTTTCAAATTAGTAGTATCCTATTATTGCTAGTTAATATATAGAATTCGTCGATGTAAACCCTCATTCGTCCAGGTGTGGTCCATCGTAGAAAGGGTTTCAGAGGTTGTCATCCGGACGCTGTTTAAAGATCGAGACGTTTCGACTTTTATCCCAAAGTCATTGTCAATCCCAAAGTCATTGTCAATCCTGATTGACAATGACTTTGGGATAAAAGTCGAAACGTCTCGATCTTTAAACAGCGTCCGGATGACAACCTCTGAAACCCTTTCTACGATAGTTAATATATAGTTAGATGATATTATGTCAATCCAACAGAAACGTGTGGAAATAGTATTAGTCAGAAACACCGCCTTAAACTCTTATTTTCACTTGAAACAATATATTTGATATTCCAATTTAGCATACTTCAAAACAACATCTAAATGTCCACCTCCAGTTTGAAATTGTTTATTGGTATGGCAGTTCTAATTTATCATCATTCTAAACACACTGATACCCAAATATTAGTGTTAAAAACTGAACAGAATTTCACAAAGGCCATGACTTGCCGTGCGATAATCCAACAGAACAGACCCATCTTCTTCCACGTGACTGCGCGTCTCGTCCGCAGATGTCCGGGGGTCTTGGATGTGGTCAGCCCGATGTGCAGACCCCACAGCTGGGATCTGAGGACCAGGACCGGGCCAGGTTTCATGTGGTCTGCACCAGCAGCGTCGGGCTACATTCATGTGGTCTGCGCGGCATGGAAGTCATTTGGGTCATGTGCGCGCTCAGACAGGATGCACTGTAAACACGCCCTGATTGGACACATGTGCTCCAACTGTGGACTCCAACCTCCAACCCTTTCCATGCGTCACTTTTAACAAGACACCAATACAAACACAAATAAATGTGGAGAAATAGAACCCATTATTGCACATGATTAGTAAACACTGGGTTCTACTGTTGAGGGAGCGAACAGGCTGGGTTTTCTTGTTGGTTCAGCTGCTCTTCGGTGAGTTTCAGAGCAGAACTAGCGCTGACAGGTGGACACCAAAATGTTGCTGGCCTCTACTGTCTGATATTCTATTGGAATAATAAAAATAGGATATGGCTACAGTGCACTCCTCAGACAAGCACCTTCCAGAGTTGTGTAGCTGGCAAATGAAAATACTGAGGTCCAACCTGATGAAATACATTTTTTGTTGTTGCATATTCCACATCGACACGTGGGTTAGTGCTGGTTTTGGCCTGCCCTTTGCCCTTTAGACGTTTTGCTCTTCGGACATTTGGGACCTCTAGAATGGAAAATAAACAAAACTAGCTTGCTAAGCTGCTATGCACGCAGTTCTAATGAACATGATGTGAGGCAGAAACGTTCAGAGTCTAGTGATGATTTATGGCCTTAAAACAGCAGGAGATCTCAGAGCTCTTCCTAGGTCGGCACAAATCTGGGAAATAAAATCGATTTTTGATGATTTCTTAAAAACTAAGGCTGTAACTATAAATCAGATACATTTAGAAATGGTAAAATGGTGCAAACTCTTATTACATGCCATCATGCAATGCAAAAAGGAGTATTACCATGTCTAGTTATTTGATGACAATAATGATTATTGTTCAAAAAATTTACCGCATGTACTATCTCACAGTAATAGTAAGTTAATGCGATTTCAATTTATTTTAGTGATGATTCTGTCAATTAATTGATTAGTTGTTGAGAATGCTGCCGCTTGAGGCCATCCTGGTAGAGTTCAGTTTTTGTTTTTTATCAAAAACACAAATGTATATGTTGTCTGTGTCAGTTTTATGTTCTTGTTTTGTCAGAATCATAAAACCTCATCTCTCAGCACTCGATACTTTTGGAGTTTATGTATAGTCCAGGTAATGATTATGAATAACTAAATAATCGATCAGTTGTGATTAATGGATTGACTTGTTGCAGCCGTACATAGGTCTGTTTTAACACGCAGACAGTGCAGTAGCCCTGTGTCTTGGGTTTGGTTGTGAGTGAGCGTGCGTTGGCTCGTGGAGGTGTTAATCCCTCTGGGTGGAGTGAAGGAAACCCGGCTCCCAGGCTCCTCTTTGAACTTGGCTCTGATGGTTAATGATCCACAACTGGAAGAGCTTTAGGTGTGAAGAATCTTATTAACCTCCCATCACACTCTTTCTTTTGACATTGTTCTACGTATAAAACAACATGCTTTCATGAAAGGCGTGAAAGGCTTGTAAATGAGTAAATTTAGTGTTTTCCCTCATAGAGCATATTGTAAAAGCAGCTTGTGACAAAATCAGACCACTGTGCTCTGTCCGTCTAATAATTAAGTATTTCATCTATTGTTAACCCAGAAATAGGAGCCATACACAGCACTAGGATTGGCTGTGCTTTGGTGGTCCGTAAAGACGTTGTTCAAAAGCTGTGCACACACTCAAAAAAGTCATACTTGTGAATATTAACAATTTGGGTTAGCAAAGGGTTTGTGAAAGCTAGAAACCTATATGATAAATTTTAAATCAAACTTCCTCCTTTCATTTTGGAAATGAGGTAATGTGACTTTTTAATGTGAAGTTTTATGCTTAAACGAAAAAATTTTCTTTTTTTTTTTTTTTTTTACTTTTTTGGGACATTTATGTAGTCATCCAGAGACATGCAAAAATCACATGACTGTATTCAAACCCCCCACAAAAATTTCCTGAACTACAACTGAGAAGAACTAAATTAATAGCAATAATAATAAAAAATATATATCAATTTTATTTCTTTTTTTTTTCTTTTTTGTCATCACAGGTTGTACCATTGTCAAATGACGCTTTTCTTAGATAGATAGATTTTCCAGACATAGATTCTATGTTGTAAGTGTCATATAGAACAGTGGTTCCAAGCCCTTTTCTCCAAGCGACCCCTGTTGTACCCATGGATATATTGACGACTCCAAAGACCTTTTCCTTTGATGCTACTGCCTTGTATTATTTTATACTTATTTTGTGGTTAATAAAGATGTTGCAGAACAGTAAGAATTAAAAAATTCTTTAAAGAAGCAATTAACCTGTCATCCCCTCATTAAAATTCACACAATCTAGTTTGGACCTCTTTTAAAAAAAAATCTTAGGAACCCCCTGAGAATCTTTAGTGACCCAAATTTGGGTCCTGACCCCAAGGTAAAAGTTTGAATATAAAAATGGATTTTGCTTGGACTAAATTCAAAGGACCAAATTGAGGATGAACTTCGGTTGCGGTTCACCAATCTTGACAAACTTTTTCTTCCAATTTTTAAAAGTTCTTTTGGATAATTTAACAAGTTCATTGAATATTATATTTTAATCCGCTTGATTGTAACTCACATCTATAAAGCACACAGTAAGTCATTTAGCAATCAGTGCGGTCTGCTCCCCCAACACCAGCCGTTGACGCATTCTGGTTTTTCGGAGAACCTCTTGAAGCTTCACTTTGGCGTTTCCTTTTCCTGCTGAGGTGGTGGGGTTGCAGTGTGAGACGGGTGGTCCGCTCTGCCCCTCTACGCCTCTACCCCTCGCTCTGACGCAGGAGGGGAAACTCGAGACGGATTCCTCTACTGCGAACCTGCACGGACACGGCCTCCATACCATTAACTCTGAAGTGACTCGGGCTAACCTCCAGCAGATGGGTCCGGATAAAACACTGCAGCTTGGGAAAGTCGCAGGAACATTTGTACACTCACACCACATGAAAATTGGGACTAAATCTGAATAAAGTGCTTCCCCATAATCCTTCAATCAAGATTTATTTGTAGTACCTTTGCAATATCTAAAAGGTGCACAAGAGGATTCACATTCATGATAAAACACAAAAAACAAACTAAAAACCACCCCAAACAACAATAAAAATACAATATACACTACTACACAATATATAAACTATACACCAAAAGGCCTCCCAAATAAACATGTTTTTAGCTGCGGTTTAAAACTAATCCATTATTCACCTTATTCTGGAAGTTGCTGTGGGCGCCGCCATCTTGTTTCGGTTGCATTAGTTTACATGGGACAAAGGAGCTCAACAGAAAATAATAATTCTACACGGACTAAAAAGCCGTTTTCAGGCCGCCCAGGAAATCGGTGCATTGCTAACTTGTTGCTCGTGTTCATTAAACATTTTACACAAATCAATCTACTTTATGTAACATTTTAACGACGAGACTTTTCCCTTGTTCGCCATTAGCTTTAACTGAGTTCTCGTCAAACGTGTGTGCGTTTACAACAGAAGCGCGTATCTGTGGCAAAAAGAGGCAAAAGTGGGCAGGGCAGTGAAGGTGAATACCTCATATTTCTTGAGGTACTGAGTTCCAAAGCTATTATAATGTGTACAATGTGAAATGTAGTTGTTTTTTGGCATCCCTAACTGTGCATTTTTCAGAAGCCACTAATCATTAGGCTAGGGCTGCAAGATATATCACAATCAAAGTGAAATCACAATTTGAATCAAATCATGAGGATTGCAATTATTTAGCTAACATAACTTCCTTTGCAAACTACAAATGATCCTGTATCCTTGACCTCATGTTTGCAGTTCATATTTCAATCTTCGCTCAGATGCTAATGCTCCTGGACATGCACTTTTAGCAACATCTTACAACAAAAACATAAAATACAAATCAAATTATAGTTGCAATGCTTGTCAGAAAAAACACACTTGGATTATATTCCAAAATGGTTCAGCCCTACTTTTGGATGTTCTCTTTACTTTGCAGATTCTTGGGCAACATCCTTGGGCAAGATTTGAACCAGTCAGTGGACAAAATTAACCTTCTATGCCCCTATTTACATAAAATACATCTTAAAGGAAAGTTTAAATAATTTTGGAATTAGGCTGTGTGAACGAAGTTAGAATTTGAAGGCAGTGTAACTTGATTTTTGTCATTTTAAGATACTAGAACCAGTTCATTTTAAGCAGTTCACAGTGTTCCAAAGTTATTCCTTGCGCATTCCTGATTTTTGCTGTCACCAGCAACAGAGTTCTGCCGAGATTAGTTTACCTGCCCCAAATTAACTGTTCCCAAACCTAACCCTAATCCTATTTTTTTTCCCAATTATGAAAAATGTAATATTTGCTAGCATAGCCACCAATGCAAAGTTACGGTTGCGGGGGAAAAATGAAGCGTCTCAGTAATGCTAACAACAATTAGCAGGCTAACATCGCATTTCCTGGTTTGTAAATGATTAAAATGCTATACAATTAGACGTATACAGCACACAGCAGTCTCATTTTGATCCAAAGAGCTGCTTTTACTATAAGTTTGTACTCTGACAAAACCAACTTTACTTACAAAAAAGTCTGGTATAGCCCCTTTAACTAGCTTCTCCCAAATATCATAATAACACTGAGATATGACTTGACATCCCTACCGCAGCCCAACAGCTGACTGCAGGCATCTGTCTTAACACCCCCCAGCCCTCCGCCTCCCCCCGCCCCAGTCCTCAGAGGAGCCGGCTTCACAGGAGACTTGTTTATATTCACACCGGATCGCCTTTCAAAATGGCATCTGCGCCCAAGTTGTACAAATACACCGCAGGATTCCAGCGCGACGCACGGTCCAGAGCAAATGGGATATTTCAACGCGGCTCCCCGGGGTCGCTGGATGGATGTCGGAGAATCCCAAACATGTGCGAGAGGGGGGCCCGGAGGTAGAGTTGAGGGAACGGGAATACTGCCGACCGGGATCTGCTGAGGTGGAACTGTCTGGCTGCTGAGAAAGCACGTGGGTTTGTTTAGAAGGAAATTCAGACCGTCGTACCGTCTGATTGCAAAATTGGGAGTGTCGCCGCTGCTGAGTCATTTTGTTTGGAGTTTTTAGCCGCAGACGGTAGAAAAGTGGTGACCGATCAGCTAATCGACAATATAAACAGTGACACACAAGCCTTTGATTTCCACATGATAATAATAAACAATTTGAAGGAATGTTGCCTATTCGACCAGACTTGGCAACTACCAGAGACAATTGTTGATGTTATTTAAATTAAAATGTCTTTGAATATTCATTTTCTACACATAAATAAGACAGACTTCATCAATTATTGCCATTCAACACAAAAAAGTTAGGACTGCACGATAATGGAAATTACTCAGATAATTTCAGTTATATTAAAACAAATTCATGCCTTAATGTAATGTCAAAGTAAAATATTATCACAGACAAAACCAAGACTAAATCAAGGCAAAAAAAACCAAACAAAACTAACATATTTTTAGTTTGTTCCTATGTCAATTATTGTGTTAGCCAATATCAATACTTTGGCAATATAATGTGCTACAAAAAATTACTCCTCTATAGCCAAAACTCTGCTCCAAACCACGTGGTTTTAATGATAAAAGACCCAAACACGTATAACTAAATTGATTAGAATTAGAAAGGAATAAACCTCAATGTCAATTAAAATATTATTAATTTCACAGCTTCAAACAATGCGGTTTTAATGCTCTGTAAATTTACCATATTCAATTCGATTTAATTTAAGTCGATTTTGATGCCAAGGGAAATTGTCTTTATCTAATACCTTTTTGATTCCACTTTGATATTTAAATACCTACAAATTAATATAATTTTCATTTTTTTTTTAAATACTACAGTAGTTCTGATATAGATAGACCACTTAAAAATGTTTCAAGGATTTTTCAAAATGTATCCTATTTAAGACTGTTAGGTTTTTGTTTTTGTTTTTCAGTGTCAAAACCTGCTCATATGAGTATCTAGTTTCAGTGCTAGTTTTAGTAGCAATTTGTACCTGGGTTTCAGTTGTTTTGCAAACCCAAACAGTTTCTCAATCAGATATGAGATAAGAGAGCTTGTTAAAGTGTCATCTGTCATGCTTCACTTTTGTTTTCTCAATGCTCGTAGATCTACTTCCAGTTCCTACACTGGTATTGGTTGGTATTTGGTTCAGCGGAAATCTCTTACTATTGCTATGGAGACGGATAACGAGGGATTTTCCATTGGCTTATTACAGTATTAACTTCTGACACCCCTGCAACCTGCCTACAAAGAAACCAGAGCCATTTATTAACATTTTCAGTCAACTGACGATTCTCCTTTATCCGTTGTTTTTACTGTCTGTATTCCCTGTAACTCTGCGCCAGGCTTGATGTCACAGGGGTGTTGGGACACGTGTCACTTTGGACACTTTGGACATGGCCGCCTCACATGTAGTAAAAGCTGTTTATGGCCCACACCTGCAGCAGCACCATTTGTTCAAGCTTTGATCAGGAGCCGCTCCATCATGTTACATTCGAGTCAGACGTCAATGCCATTCCACATTCTGAACTTCGACTGGTCAAATCTCCATTAGATTTTATGGCCAAAGACACCAAGGACTTTACAGTGGATTCTAGTAAGCAACTGTTAACATTACAATTCAAAGTCAAACGATATTCCTCCGGTTGATTTTTCAATTGACAATCCTTAAACAAGCTGTTTTTGAAGTCCGTGTGTAGAGGATAATAGTTGTGAGATGAGATGAAGTGTCCTAGCATTAAATCTCCAACTGCTAACAACAGAGAAACTATTTCAGTTTCCATTTTGCTGTATAAAGTTAATTTGAGCAAAACAATTGCTTTACGGACAAAAAATTACCCTAAAAAAGCTAGGAAAAAACATTTTATAAGTTGTGCTGCCCATAATGTTGAGGAGAATTTACAAATAAAAGAATGTCAGTGCATAACCCCTATAGACTTGACTAGAACCTCTATAAATTACTCTTAATGTATAGACCCTTCCCACACTAATGTGTTTAGAATTTGTTGCACACATGGCCTTGTGCTGCCATGTTCTATCCCATTCATTTTCAGGCTAAGGTAAGCAAAGTGAAACTGGGGTGGACCACCAACCAATCAGAACAGCATCCTTTTTTTTCTCCACCGCAGTTCTGCCAAGACCCAGTTAGCTTACCTTTCCCAAAGCCCTAAACTTAACCAAATCATTTATTCCTAAAAACTTTTGTTTGCATAGCCACCAATGCAAAGTAGCGGTCTGTGGCATAAGTGGGTTGGGGAAAAAGAGGAAGCGTCAGAGCACTGTTTTGGCCTGGTTGATAAGAAGTAAATATAAACACAGTAGTCTGATTTTGTCACAAAGAAACTTTGACTATTTTCTAAAGTTTGCTAATGTAAGTTGGATTTGTGGCGCGTGGTGGAGCTAAACAAAAATGTCCTTGTCGAACTGATGCCTGCCATATTTCTTATGCAGTTTGTTCAGTGCAATGTTACATTTAAGAAATGTTTATTATGTGGTTATTTGCATGTAAGCTAACTTTAGAGCCGATCGCTACGTCAATAAACTAAACATTGCTTCAGACGGTAATGTTTTTTAATGAGGCTCTTGTGGTTGTGTTACTTGCGTGTGGTCGAGCAGTTGTCAGTTGCCAGAACAGCCCTGGACTATCATAGTTTGTGATATTTGGTGGCTAACGCTAACTCTTCCAATTAAACATGTATATAAGCCAACTCATAGAATTATACCAGCCTTTAGAATGCATGCCATGTTTTAGACTCACATAATAATACAAATCATTTTACCCTAACAATTTAAAAGTTAATATTTCTGTAATCATTGCAAAAAGTGAAGAAAAACTAAACGGTTCTGGCACTTTAACAGCCTGTCTCCAATTCCAATGTTGTTCCTTTAGCTCGGTTTAACAAGTTGGTTCTAACCACACTTTGTACTGAGCTTAAAGTCTCCTCCATTACATCATAGAAGGCCACAGCAGCCAAGAAGCTTCTCCATCCAAAGACATGTCCAGCCAACAGCTCTGCACACCACCACCACCTCTGCTGTGCTCGCTGTTTGGACTTTGACACATCGACGGCACCATGGACACCTCTCCGCTATGGACCGAGCGGAAAGATCGGACAGGAATGCCGCTAAAATTCCATGCAATTTCAGTTCCAGGCCGTATAGGTAATCGGGCTGCTGCTGCTGGACTGTTATGTAATTGCCGTGGAGTGGATCGCAGAGGGAAAAAGGTGACGTGAGGTGGATGAAATGTTCTCACAGTGCAGTGTTGCCAGCCACTTTTCCTCTCACATGTGCCTCTGTGTGGACTGTTTCCTCGTGTAGTCAAGCAAGTTCTCCACAAAGGAAGATAGACATTTGGCTTGATAAGAAACTTCCATCTCTTTGTTCGGCACGTCAAGTAACTCTTCAATGCAATGTCGTAGTCACCTCTAAGAACTATGCGATGCTGGAGTTGTGTTTTGTTTTGTGCGTCCATATTTAGGCAGCCTCCTTCTTGTCATGTGGTCTTATTATGTCAATGATGAAATTTTTTATCAACTGACGCTCTAGCAGCCATTGTTTTGGTTCGTCTTCCATTTTTCTGTATAAAAGTTGCCCTATGTTTTTTCATGGTCATGGTGAAGTGAATGGTAAAGTAAATCAGAACCGTATCAAGCGTTTCTGCCTTTGGTTAATTGATTTGTTGCAAAAAGGTCGGCAAATGAGATTTTTGGCGAATTTGACGCAGGGAAACTACAGTGACGCTGCTAGAGGTCATCCTGAAGGAGTGTAGGTTAATTACTTTTGAAGTAATTACAGATTTGAGTCATAGCATCTCTTCTTACAGCTCATGACCTGTTGAGTCTGTGTAGCGACCAGGTACTATTGTTAGATTATTTCTTTAGTTGACAATTATATCGATTTAGTTTCAGCATGGGAATCAGAACATACGTCATACGCCAGTTAACTTTTTCAAACTTTTCTCCCTTTGCCTCTGTATATTTCAGAAACATGCCTCATTTTGATGCCCGGAATCCTCGAATTCGGTTGCTGAGTTTATTTTACAATAAAGACAATGATATTTGACTGTTGCGCTAAATGGAGCATTAGCTTAGCATCTTTAGCAAAAGTTAGCCTGGGGTTACAGTGCACTGCAGTAGAAACACACCTTGTAGGGCCCTTTTTGGTTTATTATCAAATGATTTACTGTTGCAGAGTTATATGTATATAAAAGAGCAGGCATTAACAGGAATATCAATTACCAAAGAAATAAAATAACTGTGATGTGCTTATTAATTTACCACATAAACCACATCAGAATCAGAATCAGAAACTGTTTATTGCCATTGTCAGTGAAATTCACAAACGTAGGAACTTGCTTCGGCGTAGGTGCAACATAAAGCAAAGGATAAAATATAAAAAATATATAAAAAGGCATGCATAAAATTAAGAATAAAATAGACTAAGATAGACTATATACAGAATGTACAGTTGGCAGTGCAATGTGCAAATGATCGTAATCAGCCTTTCCACAGCCACTCAACGTTGCTATCAATATCGGCTCCAAAAGAAATCAATATTGGTCAGGCCCTTGTGGTAATATCTAATCTGTGGGAAGGACAGTGAAGCTTTACAAAGCCATTATAAGCCACATAACAAAACTTGGATCATTAACTCAAGTACATTACGGCTGTTTGCACTTCAGGTGGGAATTGATTTGTTGACCTTCTCGTCAAGTGTGCCATCACTGAAACTAGCTCACACAAAGTCGTCTTTCTTACTCATCTTAACATCAACAATGCGTTCTAATCCACGTCTTTGTGTGATGCTGAGTTATATTCTTAGCGCGTAAAAGCATGTGGTAGAACAGGTCCGCGCTTCCTCGTCTTTTCAGCTCCTGTCATCGGTGAGGCGCAGGTGCTGCCGTGACTCAAATGATATATTGTCTACTTAGTCACAGTCTCCAGTTGGATATTATGTCTTCCGTCAACGCTTTCTTCAAATTCCACAAACGTTTCGATGCCTTTGTATTTTCAGGCAACAGATGTCCCCACATGTCCTGCCCTCGTACTCTGGGAATCCCGGGAATTTTCTAGGAGCATAGGATTTCCTCCTTGTCTGAAACGTTTCACAAGATTGGTCTGTCCAAGTCTCATTCAAAGCTATATACCATGGAACATTTAGTCACTGAGGAAGAATCCATTTTCCTCATTTTTAATCTTGGAAATTGCAGTTCAGAAGTTAAAAGGTGATTTTCCTGGCACTTAATAGTTCCTTGTTCACATTACTTGCCTTGACGCTTATGTTCTATTACAGCTAACGTCTTATCAGATCGGTGGATTTGCTAAAAGGCGACAGTGGGGTGGGTGTTCCTTGCTGCTCTCTTAACGTATTTCCTGAAAAAGTGATGGGAAAAATCGAAACAGGCTGTACTCTCCGTTTTACTACCAAAAACTCAAATTAGTGTAGCAGTGCATAACATGAAATTAGCTATATTTATCTAGAGTACCAGGTTTAAAACATCAGAATCAGAATCAGAATTACTTTTATTTATCCCCAAGGGGAAATTCTTTTTGTTACATGTGCAACCGACCAGTACAGACAGTAAAGAATTATAAACAAAATAAGATATATATAAAGTAAAAAATAAAATACAATAGCTCTAAAACATAGCAAAAGGTGGAGAATATTGAGCCCAAAAAGTGAAGAAAAGTGCTAAATATGACCGTTCATAAATAACTTTCTAAATAATGTTTTTCTTTCGCCAAAATTCAACTCAACGGCGCACAAAAATATCATCTATAATGTACACATAGCTTTATAAAGAAGTTGTCTTTCATTTCTTTGTATTTTTAACAAAAACTCTACAAAGGCGCGTCGCATAAGCTGTATATAGAAGTGGACAGGGCTAGCCCACTAGCCGCCGCGGTCAAAATGTGAGCTGGGCATGAATTGGCTCCTTCGAGTCTGGCTCCCGTTCACTTTGTATTGAAACATCTCTGCCCTTTTACTTGTAACTGCTAATGCCAGGCTTGCCATTCTGGAGTTAATGGTCGTTTTAAATGCTCTACATCAATACATTACATGACTTTTTGGGTTTAAAAGCTACCACAGCACACCACTTACCACTAAAACAAAATCAAACCATTTAGTAAAAAAATGTGGTGTATAATGAGGTAAATAATGTCTGTGTAACTTTCTGATTCTTTACATTTTACGATAGTCAAGGTTTTGTTTTCTTTTTTGGTGCAGAAGTTGCTCAGAACACACTAAAAAGGTCATTTTAGTCAATTACATCCGCATTTGTTTACTCAAATTGGACATTTTTTCGAGGCACACCTGGAAAACCGCAAAGCACATTAGTGTTCCCCGACACGCTGGTTGAAAATCAAGGCTCTGTATGATCCTGGTATTTTTGCTTTTGTCTTGTCTTGTAAATCAAAATACAATAAGATCAACAATAATGATCAGGTGGCTTTTTTTTCACCAAGGTCTGCTTCATCTCATGTTAGCAACAGGTTTGATTGACAGTTTGCACAGCTCGTTGCAGAAAGGGGTGGGTTCCTGCTTGGCTTTGTGGTTGCGATAAAATGATGCGCACTTGGATTTCCAAATAGGGAAATTGCCACAACATTAGCCGCTAAAACAGCTATTTGCGATTAGCTTCATTTGGTTTGGGGCGAACAGTTTTGCGTCCCTTCGTCCACCTCTATATACTGTGATACTGATTGATATCAAAACTAGAAAAAAATCTCATAAATAGGACAAAGTTGGACTTTTCCTGAGTTTTTAAAATTATGTTGATCTTTTTTAGGACTAGCAAAAGAACATGTGATAATGTGGTTCTTTTGCATTTACAGTTACATTCTATTGTATTATAAAGTTGTTGTTTTTTTATCATTGCGGTATATTAGTCTTTCCTTAGTACCGAAATGATATTGTTATCGTTTTTACTATTATGACAACAGTCTGTAACTATCCCAGCCGAGGCACCTCTGTTAAAAATAAACAATCTCTAATGAGCTGCACCAAGTTTCCTTCCTGTGTCCGTCTGGTGTCAGCAGGTCTGTGGAAGGAAGCGGGAGGGTCTCCATTCATAAGAAACCCCAGCCCAGCTAATGCCAACCTCCCCCCAACTACACTACACTGCACTGTCACCGATGATTGATCACGGAGACCTCTCTGAGACTAACTGGAGACAGACAGGACTCCTCCAAGTGCACCTGCCGTGTCTGCTCCCACTGTGCTCCTTTGAGGTCGCTCTGGAGCAGACAGAGAGGAGAGGAAAGCCTTTTGTTTACAGAAGGACAATGTGGCGGCGGGGAGAGAGCGCTGCCGTCACAACAGGTCAGACAGAGGAAGAAGTGTGCGCTCCGGGGCTGCAGGCTGTCTGGGGGACTGGGTCAGTGCACCGGGCTGAGGCTGAGGCTGAGTCTGAGGCAGGTGGAGGGTCAAGAGGAGGTCGGCAGGACCAGACACAACATATTCTGAATTGCCTCCTCCTCAGTCCACATCAGTGTTGTCACAATGCTAAAATAAACTCAGTTTTGGTACCAGGAAAAGGCTTGACCATTTCAATTAGACAATAAAATGTAATTTTCAACAGAAAATTTTAGCTGTCTCTTTAATGTTACCCTGTGGTCCTCAAAAATTCAACTAACGATCATTCTAATATTATTAAAGAAAGGTCCAGTCTAGGGTGATCTTTTTACTGTTGACACTCCAATTTGATTACAATTAGTATCTGCAGGGCTGGATACCTTTTCATTTCTTTTGGGTACCATCATTGAATTTGGTACCTTCTCATATATTAGTTATTAACATCAGAACTTGCTATCAAACGTAACCAATAGTGCACTTAACATGTTTTGGTTCCATACTGGTACCTTTTAAATGGTAATGGTAATGCTAACCCAGCCATACATTTGGGCATTGTTTTGACGACCTAAAACTCTGTTTATATTTGACTGAATATTTTTTTTGCAGACACGCCCTTTGATTGATTTTCGTGTCAGTGACACAGGAAAGCTATTGAGTCAAAAAACATCAAATCACTTAAACAATGTTACTAAAATCAATAGACTCATAAATACATTTTTAAGCGATACAAAAGTTGATGATGAGTTTAGGAATAAGAGCACCAGACTGCAGAAACAACGTAGAGAAGAAGAGGTTCAGAAAAGGGTCAGCCTCAGCTCGTTGGCATATAATCACCTACAATTAAATGATTATTCATAGTCTTATTCTCACATAAACCGTTTAGACTTTGGAGGGGTAAGTTGATATGATTCCCACAGTCTCACTCTTTTACCTTCTTAATCCAGTGTAATGGAGTTTAGAATAAGACACATTTTTTTGTCTGAAGAGGAGGCGCAAGCAGTGCATAAACCTGGTTACAAATGCAACATGACCTAAGCTCCCCTATAAGCTTTCAGAATGCCTTACTAACCACTGACCATTAGCGACTTAATAGAAGTGTAAACTTCTGGCAACATAAGATGCTGGGGTCAGGTGTCCTGGAGGGTTGAGAATACACGAGCTTTCCATTCCAATCAAAAGGCTGTTTCCCCGTCAACCATAGAGCAAGATTTAGCAAGAGGTTCATCAGTTTAAATATCGTCATATCACCAATATCATGCCTCTTTGACTTTCCCACTCACATTTTGACAGATAAAACAGTCAGACCGCCAGCCCCCACATGCCAATGAGCCACTTTGATGCTAGCTGCTATTGTTTTGAGCCTTTTAGCCTAACTAAAAGTAACATCCTTTGCATCAGACTGGCTGAAAGCAGCAGAGGCAGAGGCTGAGTCAGTTCCGTCTGTGAGGAGAGGATGGACACAGTTTCTCACAGAGCGTGCTCGACAAAGAGCTTCAGTGTGCAGCGAATCAATGACCTGATCCAGACACAGTCCAAACACCTGGAGGCAGTGGTCACATGACACGGGGGCTTGTCTCCCTCTCTGAGCACTGACAGTTAAGGAGAGGGGCAAATGGAGGCAGAGGTTTTAAGAGGCTGGGTATTTATGACAATTACAGGTTTTTTCTGTTTATGTGAAGATCTAGTTAAATTGTTCTGCAAAGGAATGTTTCAATGCTTTATTTAACAATATTATAATAAAGTCAATATATCACAATAACACCAAGATTTTTTTATGTAAAAGAGAAAAAACATTTTCTTTTTTATTGAAAGGATATTGTGTGAATATTGTGCATTCTTCCTCAAACATTTTATTCTGATCAAAAATATGAATAGATATTGTATCAACTCTCATCTTGACAAACTTTCTATCTTTGTCACACATTTGAATATTGATTAGTGAGCCTTACTGTACAGAAGTGGTCCTTCCGGGCCTCCTCCCTCCCCCTGAGCCCCCCAGAGCCCAGTGAGCGCTGGGACCAGAATGAGAAACACACGACACAGAGGGACCCTTCTTCCTGTCGTCTCCACACTGTCGCTATGACGACAGTTTGTATAAAGGGATGCAAAGGGCATTTGTGAGACTGTATTGAAATGTAACACAGATGTAGATTGTTTAGTGGATTCGTTTTAATTACACACATACAAAAGTATAAGTCAATTATGATGTATTCTGAGACAGCCCTGAGCACATGGCTATTCTGCATAATAAACAAAGTATGTGAGCGGCCTGTCACTTACACTCTGCGGAATGGTTTTTGCTTGTTTCCCTTCAAAATGCTTCATGAGTGTATCAGAGGCAACACAAACATTGGCTCCCACAGTGTTTAAACGGCTCTTGATGTGAGCGTATACTTCCAAAAATCGCCCGACTCTTTCCCTGAATCCAATCCAGTGATATTTACCCGAAAGTGTGGCCTCGATGTGCACCTGGTTCTGATCTGTGGAAGGAGCTCTGCGTTTGGTGTGAGCGTAAATCTCTGTCCACATTTGACCTTGTGAAAGCCGTAGATGTGTATCCCTCAGACTCACGGCTTGTGTTTGGACTTTGATGTTGATCTCAGCTCCTGATTGTGATCTCCTCTGTCCTCTGTGAGAAGCCAGGGTATTACCACATGATAACACTACTTCCACACCAATGTAAGAAAGCCAGTGTTTCAGAGAAGGTAGGTCAAATAGAGTCTGTGTTATAAATGAGCCTTATATGAAAAAGCTGCTGTGTTGAGGGAAAGCATCATTCATAGATTTATACAGACAGACCGGGACCGCAGAGAACATGGCTTCCTGTCAGGACCGGCTTCATTGTGTGCAGACAATGTGGGTGTCTTCTGTCTGTCCATCTTTACTTCTTTAAGAACTGTAATACCCTCTAGCCACAGGGAAACCCCACGCCTCCTGATTTGGAACGACATTAAAGGTGCACTATGTTAACTTTTCTAGCGGGGCGTACACAAACAGCTTGTCTTCATGGAGATGTTTCTTTGCCGGGAATGCTCCACAGTATTACACTTATCTATCTTTCGTGCATTCAATTGCAGATGGTTTTATCGTCCAAAAACCTTTGTCGTGGTCATGGAAAAGATGTCACATTGAGACGGGTCAAATAATTGGCATCAAGCAGAGAAAACGTCTAAGGAGAAGCACAAACTAATCTACTACAGATCTGAACACCAATGAGAATCTTTGGGATGTGCTCAAGAAGAAGAATACACGATCTTGGTGAAAAATTAATGCAACACTGGAATTAGATAAATCTTCTGACATTGCAGAAGCTTTTTGAAACACCATCATAGCAAATGTGTGCTGTAATCAAAGCTAAAGGCGGTCCAACCAAATATCTGAGCGTATGGCGACTTTTTTTTTTTTTGGACTGGCATTGTAGTTTTAATGTGCAACGGAGGCTAACCAGCTATGTTGGAAGCTAATGTCCATAATGCAGTGGTTTTCCACCCAGAAAAATTTGACAAAATGTTTCAATAACTTATAACTTTATAAAATTGCTCTTTTTTAAAAAGCGTATGGGAAACGTTAAAGGAGCTGTACCTGATTTTTACTGTTTTGAAACGTGTAAATGTTTGGGATGTAAAAAAGTAAATTCTGTATTTCCCCAGCACAGATATATTGTAAAAGCATCTGTTTAAGTGAAAATGAGACCAAAGCACTTTCTCTGCATCTTTTTAATGAGTATTTTATTCTACAAGAGAAGCAGGAAGTGCACCTTTAGCATGCTAATGTTTATTGGCTTTAACATGGCCAAACTGATGTGGAATTTAATGTAATAAGTCCAAGGAAAAAGGTGGATTCTTTATTCTATGATGCATCAAAGAATACTTTCCCAGACAGATGTTCTGTCACGGGTGACCAACGGAGCAAAAACGCTGGCCCCACCATGAGAAACACACTATTATATAGTTACAGTGGGCCGGCCCATGAGGGCCAATGAAAAACAGGTTTGTCAGGTAGCCACGAGGAAGGGAGGACATTACAATATGAATTAGAGTGGTTACATACAGGGGGTCCAGGTGATTCAATTAGAATGCAAGTGGTGTCTCTTAGAGTGGAGAGGCTCGTTAACTAGTCTAGGCAGAAACAGAAGAATAAAGGTAGAATAACAAAGGTATCAGTTGTTACATTTCGCACGAGCAACCAAGAACAGGAGGCTGTGGAGCGCCTACTGTGAACAAGTAGTCAATGGTTATACAAGACAATCATTACAGAATCACAAGACATTTTCTTGATGACATGACGGCAAAACTCGTGAAAAATGATTATAAGACTCATTGTAGTGAATATTACTTAGGATGCTGGGACTGCATTACGAAAGTGAGCGATACATGTAACAACTTTAAAATAAGCTAGTTCTGTTTTTCAAAACAGGAAAAATCTGGTACAGCACCTTTAATGCTTAATTTACTTCCAGTCTTGTGTTAGGGGGTCACTGCTGAGCTCCATATTAAACACCTCCCAATTAATTATAACCCTGACCTACTTATATTGCAAACAGAACAACCACAAACACAATGGCGTTTCTGATGCTTTTATGAGAAGATGGCAAATGAGCATTTTTCCCTTCACCGCATTCTGCCTCCAAATCCACTTCCTCCTATAGGGAAACCACTATTGTCTGCGCCTGTGCCATTCCGGCGCTTTCCTCTCTATTTTCTGCCCGTGCGATGCAGTTCTGTGGCGTATATAGGTGTAATTGCAGCGTGTCCTTCCTTTCCACGCACTCACTCCGCTCTGGACTTGGCCCTCGTCTGTGTGGGCCATGTCAGGATTCATCACAGTCCGCGCTCTAACGTGTAGCTGCGCCTTAAACGTGTCGTGCCATTCTCGGAGCGATGTTTTTTTATCCGTCAATCTCTGTTCTTTTTTCCTACGGCTCGCGTTGATTCACGGCGACGATAATGTTCTGTGCGTCTCTGGAGGTTGGGATCGCTGTCAGATCATATTGTCGTGGAGTTGTCGGCGGAATCGGAGCCTGGTTTCAGTGGCTTGTGTCAGTTTTGAAGGATTTTTCTAAAGTCTAGTGTTCAACTCGTAGTAAAATGATGCCCCTCAATCCCAACCATTAACGCAACATGACATTTCCTCATTATTATTTCTGTATTTTATAACTTCTCTCACCAATGACGTGGCGTTTGGTGGAACAAATAGTGGGCGATATGGACCAAAAAGAATATCTAGCGCGGTGTGATCAAATATTTAATCAATATTGAGATTAAGTCATCTTTTTAAAGGGGATATATCTTAGATCTTTTAACCTTACAGCAGTGTTTTCTCATTTACTCAAAGTTGCATTTTGATTGATTCCTGCACGTTTGCGTTAATCCTGCAATGACCTGCAACTGACACTCAAGTGCTCAGAAAAGTCCTGTTTTAGTTGTATCTCCGCCCACGTCTCTGTTCTTACTTGCAATTATAAAAAATAAAAAAATCCATACTCCAGGTCAAGCAGTGCTCAAAAAAGCTATTTTTCAACAATAAAAACACATAAATGTCAATCTGTCGTGTGATACAGTGAAATGTCTCTATGAAGAGAGGATAGGAGGCTTATCAGTTTTCAAGGAAGTCAATGGACCTGTTTCTGTTACTAAGCTGTTTTAGATCAATATTGCGGTTTATAAAGAACAAAATGTAAAATGGTGATTTACATGTTACAATTTATTAATAAATACTTGGGAATAAAGCATAGTATGTCTCCTTTAATGCCTTTGGAGAAAAAAAGATGGCAATTATTATTACGTTCAGGCAGTATTAAAATCTCAATTGACCACAAGGAAAAAAATTGTATTACATTTGTATTATTTACATTTTTTGGATGATATAATTGCCGTGGTAATTATATCACCGTAGGGTGCACGGTGGCAGAGCGGTTAGAGCTTCTGCCTCTCAATAAGGAGATCGTGGGTTCGAATCCCAGACCACCCCAACATCGTGGTTTCGAATTCCGAACCACCCCAACATCACACGTGTTACCGTAGGTTCTCTCCGGGTTCTCCGGCTCCTCCCACCGTCCAAAGACATGACTGTGTAGGTTAAAGGTGGAATGGAGGATTTCGGGCAACAAATCAGAATCTCATTTCCTCGTGGGTAGCACAAATAACTGGTCCGCTCAGGTGTCAATCATTCTCTGGTGCTAGTGCACGCCCGCAGGCTCGTCCAGGGGAAACGCTCGCTCCCCTGGCCGCACATGCGTGGTTGATATGCTAGTGTGTTTATGTAGCAGGAGGTTAGCGGCGATCGTTCCGTCATTGTAGGTCTAAACTTTCATCCGCGAAGTACCGAAATGGCTGAGGGACGAAAGAGAAAGACTGTTTTCGAGCTTTCACAGAAGAGACGAAAGTCTGCAGAGGAAAGAAACAAAACGCGTGTTATTCTGGGGGAATCGTTTACGCGCTGGCGAGCATTGAAAGCGCAAAACAGGCTGATGCCTCCGCTGCAAACTTTCTGCTGGACAGGTAACTGTTTATCTGAGTCTTTTTTTAGCTTATTGTATGTGGAGTGTATTATTAAATCTTCTTCGCGGAGGTTGTCGTGAGAAAGCGACACCAATCGTCTTGTAAACAAATGCGCATGGGCAGTGCTGCTGAGCGTGCTCGTTCACGAGGTTTGGGAGGCGTTCAGTCAGGAGAAACGGGGCGGGAGGGAGGGGGAACCTGCGCATGCGCTTTTTCAAAAAAAGGACTAACAGTCGCAGATTTTCAAATCGGCGAGAAATCCTCCATTCAACCTTTAATTGATAACTCTAAATTGTCCCTAGTGAATGAATGTGAGAGTGAATGGTTGTCTGTCTCTCTGTGTCAGCTGCGACGAGTTGGCCACTGTCCAGGTGTACCCCGCCTAAGGCCCAAAGTCACTGGGATAGGCTCCAGTCACCCGCGACCCCTAACGGGAATAAGCGGTAGAAAATGAATGAATGGATGAATAATTGCCGTCCGTAAGAAAAATATATAAGGCAATACTGTATATATTCTACATTTTCCTAACCATGATTTCTTTTTCATTCACTCCCTTTACAAACACTGTAGCTAGCATTTGTCACCTTGATGTTCATTTTAAGCTGAACCTTCGAGACTAATTGTTTCTCTTAGACCGAGAGACTGTGAGACGCAGGATTCCTTATAACTTCCAACAAGCCCAAGTGTTTCTCAGTAATTCTGCTGTAGACGGTTACCTCAGCACACCTCTGCTCTGTTGACTCACAGACATGACAGTGTTAATAGTTCATGACAGAGTGTGGCAAGGCAGACGCTTCTCTGCTTGTGTGTGTGCGTGTGTGTGTGTGTGTGTGTGTGTGTGTGTGTGTGTGTGTGTGTGTGTGTGTGAGAGAGAGTGTGTCTGTATGTGTGTCTGTGTGTTTGTGTGTGTGAGAGTGTGTCTGTATGTGTGTGTGTGTGTGTGTGTGTGTGTTTGTGTGTGTGAGAGTGTGTCTGTATGTGTGTGTGTGTGTGTGTGTTTGTGTGTGTGAGAGTGTGTCTGTATGTGTGTGTGTGTGTTTGTGTGTGTGAGAGTGTGTCTGTATGTGTGTGTGTGTGTGTGTGTGTGTGTGTGTGTGTGTGTGTGTGTGTGTGTGTGTGTGTGTGTGTGTGTGTGTGTGTGTGTGTGTGTGTGTGTGTGTGTGTGTGTGTGTGTGTGTGTGTGTGTGTGTGTGTGTGTGTGTGTGTGTGTGTGTGTGTGCGTGTCTGGGCCGGGCCGAACCGTGCGCTCCAGATGTTTCACAAATGAGCTGGCTTTCGCTCCGGTTTGTTTCACTGGGACACAGCACATTCCCCCGGCGTGATGTTTGCCCACACAGACTCTTCTTCATGTGTGCAGCGTGTTTGGACTCCTGGTGACGCTCGACGGTTTCAGGATACTTGGGCGTCTGAGCAAAGCACCGACTTGTTTGTGGTTAGCTATATGCATTGGAATTTTATGTCTACAATGCACTTAATATAGAGCCTTCCAGGAGTGATGTGTTTAGAGCAGCTGTGTGCGCAGCCTGGTACTTTGTGAATGTTCCATCACGTTAATTTAATGAGGCAGCAGATTAAACACTGTCATTTTGTCGTTTGTTGACAGTGCAGACAAATGGTTGTTTATATGTTCATAACAATTGCCAACAAGTACATAAATATCTAGCATTTATTACTGGATGATTTTGGGCTCTTGATAAAACAAAACAAAAATGCAATTGTCAAACTATTGTGAATTATTATCCCGCTTAACTTTGGATTTAATGAATGTCTATTATGTCGTCGTTAACATCTATGCTAACTTCAGTCGTTAGTGTTAATAATCTACGCAAAACCATTTTCACAGGTGGTAATGTTTTCTACCGTTTGGTGTGGTCGTGTGGTTGTCAGTCACTAAAACTGCCCTGGTTTTCATAGTTTGTGATGTTTGGAGGCTGACGCTAACTCTCCCATTGAAAATGCATTAGTACTAATTTGTGAAATTGTACCAGCTAATGGAATTCATCTGTTTTGTTGAGAAACTGGAATGGTCAAATTAGAAGACAATTTATATCTGATGAATAACTAGGGGTGTGCAATTAATTCATATTGATAATGCTTTATTTATTAAGTAATATATATAATTATTATTTCAATTATTTCTCTATCAGTTACAAAAATGTTGTAATCGAAAATACAATTAATTGCAGGGTTATAAGAGTATTATACGTTTTGCCTCAAAACCTGGAGCAAAGGCAGTTTTCTAAAACATTATTAATAAAATATATTCAGAGTTATGTAGAGGCTTTCTCTACAGTCTATATGTTGATAATATTGAAGTAATTGTTGGAAATAATGAAACTGTGATTATAATTTTTGTCATAATTGAGCAGCCCTATGAATAACTGACTTTTCTTTTTCCGCTGTGCATACTATACATTTTATTGTATTATTTTTTTCGATGCTCTTGCACAGTTCTGGAAATGCCTCTGTGTATTTGCGTTAGCGCTGTCTAGCATGAACGCTCTCACCTGCAAATGAGAGAGACTTGAAGAAGCAGAGCAGAGAGCAGAGTGTGAGGAGGCTCATGTCTGTCAGATGGCTTTGTTCTGAACCTTTTTTTTAATGAAAGTATTTGGTAAATTGTCAAGTTTGAACACATCTAAATGGAGGGTGATAGAGTTTCAAATCGTGTCTGCTTGCATGTTGAAATAGTGAAGTTTCCATGAAGTGCGGTGTCATGCTCCTGCTGATGAGGGCTCTGGTCTGTGAGTCACGAGCACTCTGTGAACTCTGAGAACTTTCAGGTGTCCAGGAGAAGAGAAAGACTTGTCATCTCTCCACACAGATGCAGTCAACACTTCGCCTACACAACTCCTGCTGCACACAGCATGACACAGTTTTACATGGAAAGCATAGAATTTCCAATAGCTCCGTTAATGGTTTGATTTCTTAAATCTGAGGACAGAATTGATTTGCGTTAATCTTCTAAACAGACAAGAAGGTTTGGTTTCTCTACATAAACAATTGAAACAAGAACGTGTTACTGTGTGGTTACTTTATTTTTTTATTCCAGTGTTAAAATTGCTTTCACTACAGTGCATTGACAAAGTCCTGAATAGGACCACCTTCCACATAGGGATGTCAAGATTCTTCTGTTAAGACATTTAGAAGCAAAACTTTTTAACGGTCAACCTAAATGTCAAGTGCTTGTTTACCTGTCAAATTAACTTGACTTTATCATTCACAAAGTTTGACTTCATAAATCTGGTCACATACTTGGATCTATAATAGGGGACCTTAGAGGCACTGCCCCAAAGATTGTACAGCAGACAGTGGAGTTTGAAATCAAATATATTTGTTGGAATGAGCAATACATTACAATACAATAGCAAGTATTTAATATTTAAGGCTTATTAAATGACATAATTGCATTAAGTCCCTATGATTTTGACTGTGTTGTTCATTATGCATCTGGTGGTGTTGTGTAGAATTTTTTTTTGTTTTTTACATAAGTACAATTAGGCAAAATAACTGACAGTCTGATTAATGAGGGCATCTTCTTCTGTTTTACAGTTCTCTGCGCCAAGAACCTGGCAAAAAAGGACTTTTTCCGTAAGTAACATTTTCCCTCTGTTCATTTTATTTATTTATACATTTACTTAATAGAATTGCTGTTAGTTACTAGTTTAGTTACTGTCACTTTGCAAACCACAAGTAAACATAAGTTCATGTACATTTGCCTGAGGTGGCTGCAGCCATATTTAAGAAATATTGAATGCATTATTGTGCCTTTTTTGAAACATAACAGGATTGAATGATTGCACAAAAGGTCATGAGATTTAGACTGAGACAAACTTCATTGATTCATGAGAAAAATTACATGGTCACAGTAGATCAATTTTGATAGCAAATTGAATTAGTAAAATAATAATAAGAAATAAATCAAAAGTATACTGAGCAACCACGTTGGCTTCATTGCCTTTCTATTTCCATTAGAAAAAGAAGGAAATCCTAAAATATCAGCCTGATTTGTTGGGTAATTTTATGAAAAATATCCCGATATCTCAGCTACCGATATTGGCACCAATATATTGTCCATCCCTAGTGTAGTGTAAACAAAGTAGGCAAGAATTCTGTAATGATAACACCGTTTGAAGCATAATATATTGCTACAGGGAAAAAAAGCAGGTTAATCCTTGTAAACACTTTTCAAATATCAAAAGGCAATATTTAACACACAATTGAAACACACAAAGAAAATGTACACACAATAAATACTGATCTCCAAAATATATTGTCCCATCTAATTTACTCAATATAAGAGTAATAATCATTAAAGGCCAAGAGATCTTTTTAAATTGACCAAAAAATAATACTTTAATGCAGAGGACTAAACACAAAGAGAAGCACATCACTGGTCATTTATTTAGTCTATATGAAAATAAGTCCAGCAATGTCCTAAATTGTTAACCTTCAGTTATGGATAGGAGGATGGGAGGGCATCTGAAACAGAAATAAATAATTGTAAATTATTATTATTATATTTTAGCAGGAAAAGTACCGATAAGATAACTCTTAAAATACTATATCGATAAGCAGTATAAACAAGAGTATAGTATGGATAAACAATACCCATCCCTAAATATAAAGCAAATAGTTGCTTACATTCAACATATACACCATTGAAATTGAATTTAATGTTTAAATGTTTTGTAGAATAATGACAATACAAGAGTTAGAGTTGGACAGTTTTGATCTCGTCACATCCCTGAGACCTGTCCCACGTCCTACATTTACCCTGCTCTGTTTGATTGATGCCTCAGCAGGGCCAGGGAGCACAAAGTGATGCATGTGCCCAGTGAAGCTCAGTGGGCGTCTGTCAGTATGTTTGGGTGTGTTTGTTTGGGGCTGTCATGGAGAGTGAGCATGTAAAGGTCTTCTGCTCGCTCAGGTGGTTTCTGTGGTGCCCATTCCTGCCATTCCAGCGCGGCCAGGCTGAGCACACAGGCAGCCCACGTGTCCGCCCCTACTGTGGACACACGTCTCAGGGTGTGAGCCTCCACGGACCTGTTCACCACTGTAGTATTTCTGCTGGTGAAGACCAAGTTTCATGTGCATAGGACGGCTATATGCAGCATTCATGTTTCCTGCATAGTGGAGAGTCAAGTAGCTGTCAGAGAGAACACAAACATCAGTACAGTGAAGATATCAAGTCCATAGGTTGCAGTCATGTCCCTCTCAGCATTCTAAAGAGCCAGTTGCTCAATGTTTAGGTGGAGACTTTATGGCAGAATTTATCCTGCAGATAAGGAATGTAACAATAGCCAAAATGTTGGGGTATCGCATTGTCAAAAGTCTCACAGTAATATGGTCACAGTATATAATATATTAGGGTTGGATTGTATGCCGATACTTCACTAGTTTAAGGTATCAGTATCGGCGAGTACTCAAACAAAATTTCCGATTTGATACCATGATGTTCATTCATTCATTCATTTTCTACCGCTTATTCCCGTTAGGGGTCGCGGGTGACTGGAGCCTATCCCAGTGACTTTGGGCCTTAGGCGGGGTACACCCTGGACAGTGGCCAACTCGTCGCAGGGCTGACACAGAGAGACAGAGACAAGGACAGACAACCATTCACTCTCACATTCATTCACTAGGGACAATTTAGAGTTCTCAATTAACCTACACAGTCATGTCTTTGGACGGTGGGAGGAAGCCGGAGAACCCGGAGAGAACCCACGGTAACACGGGGAGGACATGCAGGCTCCACCCAGAGAGATCGTGTGATGTTAGGGTGGTTCAGAATTCGAAACCACGATGTTGGGGTGGTGCGGGATTCGAACCCACGATCTCCTTATTGAGAGGCAGAAGCTCTAGCCGCTCTGCCACCGTGCACCCCATACCATGATGTATATAATGTAAAATAATTAGGTCTATAACTTAAATAGGGCATAAATAAGCCGATAAGTGCAGCAGCTTTGCTAACGTTGCTGGACGAACCTGATGTTATCATCTTCTTCGCTGCTTTTTCAGGAAGTTGTAGCAGTAGCGTCTTGTTGTTCTTATTCTAAAAAGAATAAGAACAACGAGACACACTAAAGGGAACAACAAACTCTGGCAACTTGTTTCCAGCTGAGAGAAATGTTTTCAAAAGACACAGGAGTGCAGGTCAGATAACACAGCAACAACAAAGTCAATCATCAACCTGCAGCCAGTGTGCGCGGATGGAAAGTTGTGCTTGAACAAGGGGTTTGTTAAGGATAAGCAAATAGCCAGGAGCCTATAGTTGCTCATGTGGATGTTGAAGTTCTCCTGTAAAACAACAGTGGGACGTTCCAAGACCCTCACAAGGACCCCAAGAAGGCCAGGCTCTGCACTTTGGGTGCAACACAGAGGGACTAAGCTGTGTGGCTTTAAGCAGGCTGATATCATCCCGCCGCCCGTCTCCGTGGACAACGCCAGAAGCAGATTATGATTCAATTATCTTACTCATTATTTACTTACTTTTTGATGTCCTTCTCCTGTCCCCAGGTGTGATAACCTAACTTGCACTTTGAAAACATTAGCAGGCGTAAAAACTCTGAAAATCTATTTTCATTTATAGTATATTCTATATATATAATATACTCTTTGAAGCCACCTCCCTCTTAGTGGTTCTGGCTCCACAGTCCACAGTCCTCAGTCCTAGTTCATCTGCAGCCTGTCCGTCCGTGGGAGTAGGATCTCTCCTTCACTGTGGTTCTCCCCGAGGTTTCTACTTTTTCCCATGGGGTTTTTTGTAGTTTTTCCTCGCCACGGAGGAGGGTCAAAGAACAGTTATCTGAACTGCTTTCTACCTGTGGCCCATCGAGGCAACTTTTGTTGTGATTTTGGGCATTATAAAAATAAATTGATTTTATTTTATTTGATTTATAGCATAAGAACTTACACAGACATCATTTTATTGCAAGAAACTCTTCTTTGAGTGATTCAGCTGGTGCAGTTTTATTTAATCATTTCAAAGGGCAGTTAATTAAAAATGTTGAAGATGGATGAGGGATCATTATTATTGTTTGTAATTTAGTTAACTCATAATTTGCAATTTAAAAGCACAACACATCTACTTTAGTAAATGTAATATTCAAAAAAATAAACAAGCTAATTATAAAGATCCATTGCTTATATTTTGAGAAGACTTTACTAATGCTCCAGATGAAGGTATCATTTTCCCATTTGAACTGAACATCACAGATTCAAAGTTATTTATGCCAAATCTCTTTATATTAAAAAAAAAAAAAAAACATTTGGAGATTCTTAAATCCTTCACTTGATCAAACAATCGGAGGTCAGATTGAATAGGTCTCTGAATCAATTATTAGTTCATTCATGCCCCATTATCAAATCATATATCATTCATTTCAAACGGAGTTAAAAACAATGCAAGCAAATACAAGGTTACAGGAAATTTGACAATGGTCTATTGACATATAATACTTTCAATAGAGCAATTAAGTTTGTCTAAGTCTAAATCGCAAAGACAATTGTTTTTGCTCAATATTGCAGTTTACTGTGAAAAAGAATAATACTGTTTGTCTGCTTTCAATGACCAGGCCATGGTAACGTGCCTGTGTTGTCTCTAGGCCTGCCTGACCCCTTTGCCAAAGTGGTGGTGGACGGTTCGGGACAATGCCACTCTACAGACACTGTGAGGAACACGCTAGACCCCAAGTGGAACCAACACTACGACCTGTGAGTGTCTGTCCTGTCTCACAAAACTCACTCACTTCTACTCTTTCTTTTTTTCACCACACATTAGCCCTCAGCTGATGACTCACTGTTGTTCCTCTTTTGATGTAGTTATTATTGTGAGGAGAAACATTATTATTGTGAGGAGAAACATGTATATCTTAATATTTTTGGGGAGTTTCTCGATGACGACATTCAGACAATATTATGTCAATCCAACAGAAATTAAAAACATGTCTTTGAACATATTAGTTGAGGTTTAATTATCATACAAATGTGAAATGTCTGTAAAATGAGTCACAAACATGCTGAAATATTACCTTATACTATTATCTGAACGTTTATGAGAACACTTTTTATTCCCAATTGTATTTGAATCAGATCAGAATTTTTACTATAATCCATATACAAAATATTCAGATTTTACATATCTTAAAAGTAGGGCTGAAACAAGTCCCGTGAATAGTCCAGACAACGATTATTCCATTACTAAATTACTTAGCAATTATCTCAGTGATCGTTGCCTTATTTAGTAATGGAATAATCATTATCTGGACCATTCACAGATTTCAAAGAATGTGCTGTGCTAAGAAAAGAGGTTTTATGGCTCAGACAGATCAGGAATTACATCAAAACATCAAAGAAAACATGATAATTTAATGTTTTGATCATAACTTGTTTTTGTCTCTAAATGTACTACATCAGGATGTCCTAAAGCAGCTTCAACTTAGCTTCATCAGAGTCAAATTTGGAAGAAATCTTATTTTCACAGCCACGGCTAATCGATTAATTGAAAGAATCATCACTAGACTTGTCGATTACCAAAATAATCCTTAGTTGCAACCCTACTTAAAACAGCATTCACGTTATGATCTAAATTCCCAACTTAAATCACAATTTTCTGCCCTGTTGTGGTTAATTTTACCACCTAATCCGCACATTTATTGCACATTTCTCATGGATTGCATACATTTCACAGGATATAGGATACATCATGAGATCAATTCCTAGCTCAATCAATTTGCTGAATGTGTCCTCACTCTTCACCTGCGCCTTATTCAGTAAAAAAAAATCATAAAAATAAAATGGGGAAAAAATATTATGTTCTGCTCTGTTGTACTTTCACTTATCATTTTGTTTTGCTGCTTTTATCATTGACTTAACTGATGCTATGACGCGATGTAGCCTTCGTTTAGATTATACAGCCTTCCAGTTTTTAAATACATTATGCTTGACCTGCATTCTAAAGGCTGGTACAGTTCCAAACATTAGTTCCAATGCATTTTCAAGGGGAGAGTTAGCGTTCACTTTCAAACATCGCAAACTATGAAAAACCAAGGCTTTTTTTTGGCGACTGACAACGACTGACCTCACAAGAGTAACACCTGATTCTTGGTAGAAAACATAACCACATGTAGCACTGTTTTGTTTGATTGACAAATGCTAACAACTACGTAATAAACACTTCTCAAACCAATCTAACGTTATGCTGAACAATAATGCACCAAAACAGTAGTGGGCCACAACAGTTTGACAATGAAATTTTAGTCGCAAACACTGGTGAACTTTAGACACTGAAGCTAGATGATGTTTGGTGGCTATAAATAGATGTCTAAGCTCAGATACTCATAGATGGATATGACCCACCGGGTTTATGTGGTGCTCAGAGTGCAGATGAAAGCTCTCAGGTGCTGGTTCTGTCCAACAAGGGCTTTAATTGAGTGCGAGTCTGACAGCAGATCCTCTTTAAGACACCTGCTTCTACACACAGCTGTCAGAGCGGAGGAAAGACAGCTCTATTTTGAGGACCCATGACAAACAGGTCAGGTCAGGTAAAGCCCGGGTTTTACGATATCAACTGAAAAAAATACTTCAGTAGTTCTTTGGAGTATCCCTATAATGAGATGCAGATGATATTATGTGTTATGATACAGTTTTAGTCCTGTTTTTTTCCTTGGTTTAGTTTAGCTTTAGTCCTGTTTTAGTTCTTCGTTAAGACCTGTTTTAGTCTTGCTTTAATCCTGTTTTTTCCCTGTTTTAGTCTTGCTTGTCAGTTCAACAGAAATGTGTTGTGTCGTATCACATCGTACCCCATACATGGCAATACTTTAATGACATCTTGTATATAATAAAGCTGCAGTGAGAAGAATGGAACGCTTGTATTACACCCAAGCCATGAATGAGCATTTGCACTTTTACAAATGCAAGACTGATCATCAAATTTGGAAACTTCACTTCTAGTTAAATACATTTAGGGCAAAGTATTGCAGTTTCTAAAAATGAACCATAAAAAGTAGGTTAAGTATTGATTGCAAAACTTAATATCAAATCGCAATACATTGTGTATTGTGTCTGCTCTCATTGCCAGAGTTGCGGTACACACCCTTAAATTTAGGGCTGCAACCAACTATTGTTTTGTGAGTCAATTCATTTGGTGACATATTTTTATGCTATTTAATCACAAAAGACCTAATTTTTATTCTCCTGCATTCAAGACATAATTGCTCTGAACATTTTAGAGGCTCAGTTTAACTCTATCTGTGTATCAAATGTAAATGTACTGTCTTTCCAAACCACTAGATATTTCTATTCAGGCACAATTTTTGTTCTTTCCCCTGCCAGAAGGACAATGGGTTCACCATTAAGATTTTTTTGACTGCGTAAAAAAATGATTATGTTACATTTATGTTGTAAGCAACTTTCTTCTAACTTGTCACAGACTGCAGTAAGTTGTTTCCATATGTGTAAAGGACTGTAACATCTGCACATATGGAAGATCATTTGTTTTATCAGATTTTGAATTTTAAATGCTGTAAAATGTTTTTTCTAAATTCTCAATGAAAACATTACCTTGTAAATCTTAATTTCTTGGATTAAATTAAATTCAAAGTGCACAATTCAGTGAAAAATATCACTGCAAAGATTTAAGACGCAAATGTTCACTCACTTGGATCGATTGCTCATGCCTTGCTTTGCTAAAGTCACTGCTATTTTTACACTCTTAGACTGTTGAATTTGACGCCCTGAATATTTGAAGGATGAATTTTGAACCAAGAAAAACACAATGAAAACATACATATACTACAAAATGCCGTGACAGAATTTCAAACATGTTTATTGAGGGTTAAAAAATTCAAACTGAGGAATTCGCCAGTATTTAAAAATCAAAATTTGATAGAACTAATTATCTTCCATATGCTTACATATAAGTATAAATATTTGGAGTTTATTGATATATATAAAAAATAATAAAGGCCCCAATATTGAACCCTGAGGGATTCTCGTAGTAAAACAGAGAGAAGATGAGCGATTGTTGCTATTTTTACATATACATATACAACCCTTCAACTATTTGACTGTTCAATAATGGATGATTGAAGTGATTCATCTGGTTAGTTGTATCAGCCATATTTAACTGAATAAAAAGCAATTCATCTTCAGTTTAGCATTACATTTTTACTGTACCACATTTTTCTCCTCTGACCTAATTATGTTATGTATCCATTCCATGCATTGTCCATATTTAGGCCGATCGTCTGCATCCTCTCGTCTCTACATCAATTTTCCCAGTGTTTCCTTTGTGCTATCAGGCCTGTCTGCTATGAAAATGTTCTCCAGACTAATGAATTTTATTAGGCGGAGACCAGTCCAGCTGACGGGGCCTTGGGTTGTCGTCATGCTCAGGACCCAGACAGGCATTTGGCGCAGGCTCAACATGTCCAGACGTCTTACTCACAGCCCATTGTTTCATATCCCTTTAGTAAGAGGCATGATAATTACACGGGGATGCGGCCGTGCCAGGGTGAACAGCTGATTAGACTGAGTGCCAGAGCTGGGAAGACCCGTGGGAGAAGATGTGCACGACGGCAGACAGAGGAACACTTGAGAACGAACTCTCAATAGATTTGAAGCAATAGCCATAAAACCATGACATAAAACAATTAAAAAAAACACTTACAAGTCAGGTTTTATGTATTAGCTGGGAAGAAAATCAAACTTTTTGTGTCATAAGCAAGTTTAGACATGGTCTGATTTTTTTTTTCTGCAGCCGATACCTAGGGATGTGCAATTAATATATATTTCAAGGGGCTTTTCGATATATTGGGCATGTTTCTGGCCCCGAGGACAAAACAATCCGAAAGAGCTGGCCCTCTGTAATATAAAGCTGAATAGTCCTGTATTAGGGTGAAACCATGTCCATTGTGCCGTGTCTGTATCTAGTTATTTGCTGTTAACATGCTAGTCGTTGTTAGCTTTACCGTGATTTCAAAACTCGTTCTGACTCTCTGTAAGTTGTGAAAAGGGCTTATAAACACGAGTAATACATTTGGACCGCTGCAAACAAACTTGCTGTTTTTCACGTTTTTAAGATTGTAAAAATCAGGTACGGTGCCTTTAATTTAGATTGAGATTCAGTCATTTCTAATCATCATATTCGTATTCATGAATATATATTAATATGCTTGTCATATTGACCAGCCTTAATGATATCGATTAGATGATATCAGTCAAAATGGAAACACCTCTAACATGACCCACAAACTTTTTACAGCACATTAAAAGGTAGAAAAACCCATCTCCACAAACATGACTGGTACTTGTCCTGCTTGTTTCCATGGAAATGTTGCTCGTTTGCCATAGAGCTTTATGATTAAATTTGTGATTTATGTTTCCATTTTAAGATTCTGTTCAAAGTTCACATTTTGACTGAAATAGCTATGAATAATTTAATTGACAAACTAATAAAAGAGCCACATTAGCATTTCAGAACATCTAAACTACGGGGTTAGCAGTTTTCATGCAGAATAAGACAAGAAAGTTTTGTACTGTTGTTTAAATTGTAGTAACTGGAACTGTACTTATGACAAGCTTGTATTGCACAGTCCTTATGTCCTTATAATCTGAAGATTCACATCCCAATCCTCTACAATAAATGCGTTCATCCCTGTTCTTGTCCAAATTCGACATAAACCTTTCTTCTCTTGTATATTGTATTCGTCGTGTCCAAGCGCCTCTTTGACACTTCAGCTCCAGCTTGTGAACATGGCTCAGCTCTGTTTGCAAACACGCCCCGCTAAACCTGCACAGTCTGCCTTTAATCTTGATCCCGCACAAATTGGATCAGTTTGGATCAGTTTCTGTATTTACAACATACAGAGGCCATGCAAAATGCTAAAATGTTGTCCCTTCACAGATATATTGGAAAGTCCGACTCCATCACCATCAGCGTTTGGAACCATAAGAAGATCCATAAAAAGCAGGGGGCGGGGTTTCTGGGCTGTGTGCGCCTTCTGTCCAACGCCATCAACCGCCTTAAAGACACCGGCTGTAAGTATTCTCTCTGCACATCATTAGTGCATGTCATGAAAAGAATGAAAATGCATTATATTAAATGATATAGTAAAACTACAATTAAAACTAGCTACTCAAGTATTGAAACTGAAATGATTTTGTGTAGAAATGCACAGTTTATTGTCTTAAAATAGAAAATTGTTTTATTTATCATTGTGCTATATATTGGTATCAAGTATTAAGCCTAGTATTTTAATCGAGTTTGAAATTGTAGTATCATGACAAATATACAAAAAAGCCTTTCTGATTGTGGACCATACGCTTTAAAAACAAAACTTAAACATTTTTAAAGTTACATCACACATTTATATTCACTATCAATGATATACTTTAGGGCTGCAACGAACGATCATTTTGCTAATTGATTTATAACGCAATTGTCAATACAGTTTTACCAAATGTACACGGTCATTTTCATTTTTAAAATGATTGCGGCTCAATTTGAGTCATAAAACTTATTTTTTCAGCTCATGGCATGTTTGAAACCAATGTATAGACCAGTTAACGATTATTTGATTTCTAAATCAGTTGACAATTATTTCAATAATCGATCGGTTGTGATTAATGGATTAACTTGTTGCAGCCCTACTAGTTTATGTCACATTTTGAAAGAAAAACTGGATATACCTGTAATTTATTTTCTTCTTTTCTTCATACAATATCTTCCACCACCAAAAAATAACAGTTCTGTAATCATATTCATTAATTTTGTGCTTAAAGATTCATTGTTAGAAAACCCTTTCCTTTTTTACAGGTGAAACATCCAAGTGCAATTAAGTAAATTTCTGTAATTTTTTTTGGTATGACAGATAGAATAATGTATTCTTCCACCACAGTTAAACATTTCTCTACCTTTTATAATCAGCCTTACTTATCCAGTCATCCACTTCCACAACGGTTTGTTATGGTTCTTAATTGTGATTGGCTTTAGCGCTTGACCCCTCTTAACTCCATGGCCTGCCCTCTGTCGCAGCAGCTCAGAGGGAGAGGAGCTAAAAGAGGCTACGCTAACCTCTGTCACTTAGCGCCGTTAACCTGTGCCTCTCATCACTCCACTCTGAAGAGAGACGTTTAACCATTACAGCTCAGATCGCTCACAGCACGGGTCAGGGTTTATGTACCTGGAATTAAGACGAGAGCAGGGCTGAGGGCGGGGTAAATGTGCCGACTTATGAAGGAATTTCAGTCGTGTGTCACTTATAATAATTATTAATTATTCATGGCATTTATTGAACACATTTGCTCTATTGGCTTAACATTGTATTTTCATTTCAGCCCTCGTTCACATTCCATTGTATATAAACGTAGAAATGGACATGAACTTTACTGAGAACCCTCTACCTGCTTGTCGTCATGGAGATGTTATTGCTTTGCCTGGAACTTTACACAGTATAGCATTAAACTTATCTATTTTACACTTATCCAAAGGTGTTGTTATTGCCCAAAAAACTTGCATTCTTACTGTGAGCAGAGTCGTCTCTCCACAGATAATTCCTGTATCTAGGCCTGGTCGGTCACCTGCTTGTTTCCATGGAGATAGACAAGTTAAATTCCATACTGTGGAACAAAATCAATAAAATATGGATCAAGACAAGCATCAAGTTACACAGTGCACCTTTAACATTCTGCCATTCTGCGCCAACGGTCTCTTCTCCTAATCACAAAATCACACATTCATATGGACAAGATTAAAGCTCGGGTATCTGACTTTGTAAAAGCAAAATGAGACCACCGTGCTCGTCAATCTGGAAGTACGAGACGAAAGCAGCGCTCGAGTTTTCGCCGTCTGAAAAAAGGTCTTCTTATGTTGCGCACGTGCCTGAAAATGAATGCTTGTGGATATTAATGATGTGCCAAAGAATTTGTGGAAGCTAGGGGAAAGTTGGACGCATTTCTACTCACAGTTTTGCAGTGTGAAAATCAGGTACCCCAGCTTCAAGGTACACTTTCATAACCAGGCAGGGAAATTTGACCTCTGCATTTTACCCATGCTTCAATGAGTGTTGGGACCCATAGAGTTGACTAGGGGTATCTAGCTGGAGGAATAGCCTTGTGAGCATGTTTTAGGTTGACACATGGAGAAAACCCAACTCCACACAGAAAAGCTCCATCTGGCCTAGGAATCAAACCCAGGACATCTTGCTTCCTGGATGGAGTGAAGCCACGTGCCGTCAGCCAGACAAGCTTGAAGGACACGATGGAAAGGCCAATACAGGATCCAACTGCCAATCTTCACGTTTCTAGGCAAACCTTTGCTTGCTGATATAACCTGAAATCATCATTCCAAACAAGTAAATGCTCAACTTTAACATTTGTGGCTTTTCCAATACAATAGAAAACAGAAGTTAAATTTGCTAACAAGATCCCTAGAGTCTTTTTAATCCTACAAAAGGAAAGTGAAAGGTATGTGCAAGTTGACAAAACAGATTCCACCTAACCCCCTTCAGAAAACAGTTTGTTGTTGCCCCCATGGGTCCTACCTGCCGCTCCGACATGAACCCAGGAAGGCGTGTTTTTCCTCGAACCCCAGCTCTGTTCCTGGAGGGCCTGAGGAAGCGGCCGGGGTGCCACAGCTGTGAGTGGTTTGCAGTGCATTTCCTCCCCGCGCTGGCCTCCTCCTCCTCCTCATCGGCCCGTACAGAGACATGCCATTGTGACTGCACCAGCTCTATCTCCGTCTGCAGATCTCCAAACCACTCAGACACACATAATTGTACACCATCGGGCTGGAGCGAGGTTCTGCCTTGTGTTGTGGGTTTCTTTCTCTCTCCGCGCAGTTCTGAGGGCACCAAGTTCACTGCACGATGGATACAAATGTCTCATGGCTTAAAAGGTGCACTGTGTAACTTTTCAGGGTCTCGAGGGCCCGCCACTTGCTTGTCTTGATATAGAAGTTTTTGCTTTGCCTTGAATGTTGAACGATATGGCCTTAAACTTAACTATCTCCATGGAGACAAAAGAAGGTGAAGGTCAAGTTACAGATATGCTCTGTGGAGAGGCAACTGCGCTCATGGTAAGAAGTAAATTGATCAAATGAATTGATAAATGAACTCTAGTTAACATAATAATTAACCTACTAAGAAGTACAGCTTGTGCGGTTCAAAGGACGGAAGTTAAGGACTTTGAGATTGTGGGATTAGAGCTATTTGTTTTTCTGGTATCTATTACAACCACTACATGGAGTTAGCATGGGAACCAGCTAATGGACCTCTGAACTGCTATAGAGTTTTTACACCCAATCCGGCAGAAGAGAGATAGGTGTCATCACCAAACCGATACGCCAACGTGGAGTAAGATTGAGGCTTAGGAGAGCACTTTCCTGCCTCCCCTGGACGCTGACTGTGATGCCTGGGCTGCTGGACACATAGGAAAGACACAGTCCTAAGGGCTGCTTCTCTCCTCAAACTTCTGACACAGGAGCTCAGCTGACCAGTCTTCCTGTCAAGCTGCACTGGGACATTTGATCTATCATTGTCATTAAATTGCCCAAACAAATAAAGTTATATTGATTGAGTGATTGACAGAAGTACACAGGCAAAAGAGACGAAAAATAAAAAGAACTCCATGGAGACAAACAGGTGGCTGAAAAGTTGCAAAGGGCATAGAGTTAAATTGCGGCTGGTTGGAGCTATACTTTGCCTTTTTATAAATGCATAATAGGGTCACAAATGTTTCCTGAAAGTTGTTGGTTTTTCCCAACTAACGTCTTACAGGGCAGTCAGCGCAGATATCCGGGCTTTTGAACAGCTTTTTTACAGGGACTTTTAAATGTCAAAGACCTTCATCAAAGTAAGCACTAAAAACTCCAAATCACACAAAAACCTAAAATTAAATTTTAGTGCAGCACTATTACTGCACACATGGAAAGTTTCAGACACTTACAAGCCATATTTCCGTTGTTAGAAGATTTCTTGGAGTCCATTATGTTTGGTCTGTATGCTAATCACCAAAGCTAATCATTTATTAACATTTCCTACATAACTCGCAACAACAAAGTCACATTTGCGTTTTAAAATGCAGCTTTTGTGCAGTGTAATTTGTTGTACAAATACCAGAACCACAGATTTGGACTGTTCTGCTATTTCAGCAGTTTATGCAGATTTTCTTTGGATTTACATTTCTCTACATTAGTGATCAGAACCAAGATGGCTGCAGGTGGAGTCCAGGTCACGTGTCTGGCAGGAACCGATTTGTGATATTACCTCAACTAAAACATGAAACAGGTTAATCATCCAGCCAAGTACTCCTTTCTGTGAACTTCATGCAAATAATAATATATAATAAATAACTCATCATGTGAACAAACAGAAAGGTGCATTAATTAAAGTATGTTTTGTCTGAAAGAAAATGGTAAACTTGATCACTATTTATTATGTATAGCTCTCTAACTAGATGTATTATTTAGGGAAATATGTCATAATGAAAACCAAACCAAAACCTTTCTTTATTTTTAACTGACAAACCATTTTTCTCGGCCAGCACTTTCTCGTTTGGCTTGTAACACCACTCGAGCGCAAATAGGCCGTTTCTGTTCTCCACTTTGACCAATATATCACGGTAAACCTTGAATGCACTCATGTTTTGTTGTCCTTGGCACACTGGACACCACAATAGAATCTTATATGTCGCAGTAGGCAGTGATTGGCGGCTAGTCTGGGACGCAGCCACTGACCTCTGTCCAGCCTTGTAACGCTTTGACCAGAGCCTTGTTTAGTCTAGACACACATCCTGAACCAGAGGACATTTCTCTGTCTGCAGGCAACTCCACTTTATTTTAGTCTGTTTTTCATTTTTCTCTTTTTTCCTCATGCATCCATCCTCCTCTTACCCTGATCTACCTCGCTCTCAGATTCCAAAGAGTTTCCAGACTTTGGCACAAGTTCAGCGCGTCTATGTTCGGGCTAGACGGAATAGTGCGGGCTTTGTGCAGAAATGTGCAGGTCGAATGTTTGACCGGAGCGTTTGACCCGACTGTGAGTGAGGATTTTACAGCCCGCGGCGCGTTCTCAGTCCCACCATCTGTTGTGTGGAGCGCAGACACAGATAATGAGGCAGAGGATAGACTCTCGTGTAAACTGTGCAGCACCAGGGGACTCGTCTGCGAAGAAAAACTGTGTCTGAACTCTGCAGAGCGGCACGATATGAGGAAACTAGGTTAAAATGTTCCATTGTTTTATTACTGTAAATTAATTATTAATATTCAGTTACCATTAGTAAAGAGCTTTGGGCGAGGAGATGGAATTTTCTGGTCACTTAAGCAACGTCTCAACTGGTTTACTTTGGAGTGGATCGGGACGGTCTGTTATCAGTAAACTGCACAGGTCTATTTGAGAGAGCCAAAGTGGGCTGAGAGAGGTCTAGCTCCCAAAGTGGTTTGGCTCACTTTTGGCTATCAGAGCAATTGATTTGATTGAGTTAAAGTATAATTCAGGCACGATTTAGGTTTTATATATTAAGAAAACATCTGATATTTTCGGGTGACGTCAGCTGCTCACATCGCAGACATCTGCCTCTGGACTCAGAGCCAGGCCCTGAGCATGGAAATCCAAAACACTCTAATGCAAACCAGTCTGGTGGCCCAGGGCTAGTCCAAATGCAGGACAATACAGATTTACTCAAACAATGTTTATTAACTAACTTGTGACACCTGTTAAGCTCCAGGTTTTGAGGGGCAGAACGAGTGCACATATTCATTTCAACAGAAGATAATTAAATGCATTTTCAATTTCAACATTTTTGAAATCCCAATATTAAAATGCATAGACCTAGTATTAATTACCTAGATACTGATACTGTTGCTTATAACTTCTATTCTCCTCTATGGGGCATGTTGTCACTCACTGCAAGCAAAAAGGTTCTCTCCCTGTGTTTGGGTGGGTTTTCCTCTAAGTCAGGGGTGTCCAAACTTTTTCCATCGAGGGCCACATATTGAAATATAGACCAAGCGGAGGGCCACAAATCAATCGCGAAACGTTAAAAAAAGCTGCATTTATCTGATGTTTTAAGTGCCACCACATCTACATTCAGTCTCATTGCCTTAATATCAGGTCTGTATTGCACCAAAATGTTAGTTATTTAGGTTAGAATTGGAGAAAATCTGAAATGTGCTGTAAAAAGTACTTCTCAGGACAATGTGGGCCAGTTCACCAGGAAGCCTAGAATTTCAAACTTAATTTCAATACTAAGGAATGGCTCAATACCACATGGATAAGCTAGTTTAAAAAACATATCTATTTTTTTCAGACAATACACTACTAATTTTCAACACAAAATCATTTTACTTTCTGGTTTACCCCATCAACCTAAAACATGCACAATAAACTCATGCTCCAGCTATGGTAGACCTGACCAAACCTAGCACTGCAATTGTCCAGTGTTGGTTTTCTGGGTGCATATCACATTGTGCTGTCCTTCTCTCACACAGTTGTTTCATTGCTCTTCTCATCTCTTCGCTTTCTCTCCACAGACCAGAGACTAGACTTGAACAAGCTAAGCCCCAATGACAGCGACACAGTCAGGGGACAGATTGTTGGTAAGTGGAATTTTTGTGTTTTACATGTGCCATATCGGGGCTTAACGATAACAAAAAAAACGCTCTATGACGATTATAAATTAAGCAACATTGCCTTAAGTACATGACAAGTCCACACAGCACCCCTAACTGTAGTTTAAGCTTGACATAAAAGGACTGTGTGTGGACTTTTTTCTGTTCACCTGTTCATGTGTGTGCCATGTGTCCCCTCAGTGAGCCTCCAGTCCAGGGACCGGATAGGCTCTGGGGGCCCCGTGGTGGACTGCAGCCGCCTCTTCGACAACGACCTTCCAGATGGGTAAGGCAGCTCTGACAAAAAAAATGATTTGAGCTGTTGTAGTTTTGAGATTTGCCTCTTTTTAACATCCCTAATAGTCCTTTGTGTGTAATGTCTTATGTAAAGTATTAACTGTCTATTTGCCTCACTGTGTGTCCCTCAGCTGGGAGGAGAGGAGAACTGCATCGGGGAGGATCCAGTACTTGAACCACATAACACGTTCTACACAGTGGGAGAGGCCCACCAGGTGAGAACCCTCTGCGGACCACAGTAACCCAGAATGCTTTTAGGCTCCCATGTAAATAAATGCATCACTACACGTTTCCTCATTTCTAAATTTAGTTTTAAATTCAGATTATATCCAGACAGATCCATAGAATTTACAGAATTTTACAGTTCAACAGAGCCTTCCATTGATTTAAAACAAAACGGCTGGATTCTATTAGTTGGTACTAGTGATGTGCGGGTTGCCTTTTGGTTACTCGCAGGTCGGGTTGGGGCGGACCGAGAAAATGACCAGTTCAGTGTGGGGCAGGTTGGGGCGGGCCATTTTTTGACAGCATTAAATCTTTGTTTGGGCTTAAATAAAGCTAAAATTGTTGACATGATTTGAATCTATTTAATGGTTGTTCGGTGCAGGGCGGGGCTGGTTGTAAAAATTATTCTGTGGGCTGGGGCGGGTCAAATATTGTCAGAAATGCCTGACCCGCAGGTTGTTGGAAAAAACCTGACCTGCTTATCACTAGTTGGTACCATTTCACGAGTTAGCACTAATGCATTTTAATGGAAGAGTTACCGTTAGCTCCGAAATTATGAAAAACAAGTGTTAGCGCTTAGTGTTAGTGTTAGTTGTGCAGATCATTACTGTTAGCAATTAGCGCTGAAATTAGCACACAAGCAAACAACCATACAATAAACATTTCTTAAAAATTACTTTATGCAGGAAAAATGCATCAAAAATATTGTACATCATAACCGTTTTGTTTTTTTGTTTCACAAAGCGCCACAAATACTATAGTAGCAAGTGAACTTTAGAAAGTAGAGGTTGAAGTTAGATATTTACAGTTATTAATCCCTGGCAAATGCAATGAACATAAAGAATAACTATGTGACTGCACTGTCTTCAAACCACAAAATCACAGCAATTTATCAATTAAATGAATGTGATAGAATGTTTAGATAAGTACCAGACGGTGCGCGCAGCCATTCTAAACTTATCACTCTTGATAAGATCTATAGCCTATATGTAATAATGTATAGAACACTAGAGGATTGTAGATTCTGTGGATTGTGTATTTTATAATAGAAAAAGCTAAGAGACTAACCAGTTGTAAAACGCTTTCATCAGACCTGCATCAGAGTACTCAAGCCCGGGACGACCACTGAGCTGCATCGTAGACGAAAACACCCCCATCACTACAAATGGAGCCACGCCCCCCACCCCTGCAATACCCACCAACGGGGGCGACCAGAGAGTACAGGAGAGGCGGGTCCGATCACAGAGGCACCGCAACTACATGAGCAGAACCCACTTACACACTCCCCCAGACCTGCCCGAAGGATATGGTGAGGGCCTGCTTTTACACAGGGTGGCAGTTTGTATATACAGTATGTGCATAGTTTTATCCTGTTTGGGTACCTGCCATGATTGCCGAAATAGTTCTAAAGAGTTTGATTTAGGTTCATTGAAGGTTGAATTAATGACCAACGCGAATACCACCCATAAGTGCAACAAATGTTCTTGGGCCAGTGTGCAAGACATTTTACAAACATTTTCTCTCAAATTTTAATATGAAATTATACAACCTTACTATTGAAATTATTCCATCTCTGTTTAGTCCTGCTCTATGATTGAACTTTTTTGTAAAATAACGCCTGGGTATAGTTTCTGTACCATATCGTTAAATAAGTAAGAAGTAAAGTTAAGCTACAGTGAAGATACTATGCAGTCAATGTCACCTTAAAATAATTAGTAAACACACATCTTTTCCTCAACAATTCTAGATAATGATAAATACAAAAAAGAAGTTAAAATTACAGGAAGTAGTGGTGAGTTCTAAAATGGTACTCCTCCATCTGTTCTGTCCATTTTACAATTTGTTCATAGTGAAATGTGCTCATTCATTAATTTTCTAACCGTTTGTTCCCGATACGGATCGCAGGTGACTGAAGCCTATCCCAGTGAAGTGACATGTATTGTTGATCTAAAATGACTTAAAGACTTTCTGTTCAAAACTGCAGAACTGCAACCTCTTCATAGTGACGTTTGTGACTGTAACAAAGAGCAGATTTTTATTTATGTGTTGTATTTTTTATTAAGGCATTTACATTTTGGACATTATATGGGCAGGGATAGAGTGTAGGTGAAAACAGACATTTATTGAGCACTTGAGCCTCAGTTTCAGGACAATACAGGATTAACTCAGACATGCAGGAATCAATCGAGATACAAATGTAAGAATATAATGAAAGAACACATAAACAAACTAAAAGGCCACAGCACTCTCACTAGCTGCCCCCGTGCCCTCCTCCCTCTCCTCTCCTCTCTCTAATCTGTGTCAGACTCCTCATCTCCACACCAGGAGCCTAGAATGCTGGCTCCATCTGCGTCCAGACAATCTAATATTCTGGCTGTAGCTCTCTGCCCACAGCCTCTCACACAATCAGCCACATTCATGATCAGAAAACACCACAAAACCGCCCCATACCCCGCGCTGTCCTTCAGACTCGCCCTTATCAGCCATTTTTCAGATGGAGTCCATTTTTTTCTAAAAGCATATCGCAATTTAAAGATTAGAAGGCTCCTCAAATATGTCCCTGTCTCTTTATCTACACATTTGAAAAAATGGCTTCAAATGCATTTACTGTTCCTACTAGTTCACTCATCTCACACTAAAGTTCATAAATGTCATTAATGAATTACAAGATTATGACTTTTTTTTTTTTAATCTGATGTAAAAAGTACAATTCTGCAGGGTTTGAATTATATAAAACTCCAAAAATTCCGACTACTCAGCTGCTAGTTTTTATTATTGGGTGATTCCTGTATGGTGTTCTGACTATTAGATATTGTGGTAAAGGGGCCATTATTTCTATTGTATATTTAGACGTTTTAAATATATTATCAGTCAAATAAAGGTTGAAATATGATGACTGAAGGCTTCTAGATTAAAATATGTACGTGGATTATTGATTGACTTTGACATTTTGATGTAATATTGTCACCATTTTTGTTATGAAAGGTCTTTTGACATGTGTTTTAGAGTCTTAATAGTCAAGTTAACGAACGAGGTATTTTGCATCTTAAAATCTCAATTTGTCTAACATTAGATTAACTGAAAATACTGATGAGACGCCTGGAATTTTCAATTGTATGGCATTAAGCTTATCTTTCTTGCATTCATTCAATTACATGTCTGCGGGGGTCGCCTTTCCACAGATATGACCTATAACTTTGTCTGGTGGATCCTCCTGTGTGTCTCCATGGAGTTAGATGCATCCATCGCCATGTCGTGGAACATTCTGTACATATCACTAACATTTGCATGAAGATGAGCGGAAAAGTAGTCCACCTTTTAAACTAATTAATTGTGAAACCGACTGTCGAGGTGTTTAATTGACAACATTAGTTCAGCTTATATGCCGATTTTGTGGTTTTCTGTCCCTATCTGAGAGTGACTGTAAAATAAACTCTTCCGTCTGAAATTGCTGCAGCATAGATTCAGTGTGAGAGGGTTTGGAGTTGTTATATCTTTGATTCACCGTCATCTTTTGTTCCCGTTACAGAGCAGAGAACCACGCAGCAGGGCCAGGTGTACTTCCTCCACACACAGACAGGGGTCAGCACGTGGCACGACCCCAGAGTCCCCAGGTACGCTTGCTACTCTACTTCAACCGCAGTATTTCCCCGCTCGTACGTTTACACAATGCTGAGTCTGTGCTCCTTATGACAGAGACCTGAGTAATGTGAACTGCGAGGAGTTGGGCCCGCTGCCTCCAGGGTGGGAGATCAGGAACACTGCCACCGGGAGGGTCTACTTTGTGGACCACAACAACCGCACCACGCAGTTCACCGACCCACGCCTCTCCGCCAACCTGCACCTCGTCCTCAAGTACGGACCACACATACTCTCATCTGATTCTATTTCAGCACCTTCAGACTGGGCACTGTGGGAGTGATAAAGTTTCTGTCAGTGTTGTCAATGTCCAAAAGCACGTTTGGTAGAAAAAGTACTCCATCGTGTTCTTAAAGCAATTAAGAAAGTACAGATATGTGGACAAAAAATGACTCAAGTAAAAGTAAAAATGTCACATAAAAAGTATATTAAAAGTATTGCCGCACCACTTTACAAATTAGATTACAAAGAGATTTTAAAACTTAAAGCATTTCCCACCGATTTTGAGCCCTATTTGAGTCAAATGTAATGATATTGGTAGAGAATTGTGCTGATTTTGGGTCAACAGTTGCAAGTGAATTTTATTTTTCAAGCCATTTTTATCAATATTTTTTGTTTGCTCAAAGCCAGGACTTAAATTCAAAACATTTAGTCAGAATCTTACTATTAATATTATTATTAAACATGATAAAAATAACCCCTCAAACCATGTGCAAATTACTTTCTACTTTTCAGTCCAGCTAAATGTATTGGAACAGAAAGTACAGATACCTGCTTTAAAATGTAGTGTAGTGAAATAAAAGTAAAAAGTAAAGTCAAGTACTATACTTTGTGTTAGAAACAAAACAACCAATAATCACAAACAACTCACAACTGCAATTTATCCAATCTTTAGACCTTTAATGCTTGCGGGCGTGATAAAAGTGTGCACTTTGAACTGAATCCTGATTCGAAATTGTGAATCGCAAATCACTTTGAAATTCCAGCTCTTGTCTGAAAATGTACAACTAAATTTTTTCCCCAAAACCTTTCTTTAGACAGCTCAATACAAATACAAATACAAATAATACACCTATTCTATTCATTGTGCTGCTCAGTCTGATGCAGTTGGTTTGAGAGTGTTGGTCTGACTCGTGTTCTTCCTGTGTTGTGTAGTCCAACTCCAAGTCCTAACGGTGGACCTACCCGGGGAGGCTCTGAGAACCAGAACAGCAGGTACGCTCCGCCTCACTCTCCCTTCTGCTTGGTCAAAGTGTTGCACAATTGTTTTTTTAATATGAAAAATCCCACTATGATCCTTTACAATATTAGATCTATTTAGTTGCAGCATGTTTCAAAATTAGACAGAAATCTTTTAAAGAAGTTTGACATTTTATTCTGTTGTTAAGTTGCTAAATTGTATTCTACCTCCATCCTTTAAACCTGACTTTTTTTTTTAAACTTAAGTACTGGTTGTACAACGGTTGTAAGTTTAATCTTTGCCCCGACAACTCACGTCTTTGAGCCACATTTCAAGATTTTCCCCGCGTTCAGAAATCTTTCATCGCTGACGGACAAAATCGTGCAGTGGACGATCGACTTTAAAGGCTTCTCAGGTTCTCAGTTTGATCACAGAGACGTTTTTAGCACCGTATGTATTACAAAACCTGGCTCGGATCCGACAGGAGGGCCAAACCAAGTCATGACTGAACAGTGTGAAGCGGCCACATTCTCCAGTCTCTACAGCTGTTCAAACACACACACACTGCCACAGTCACTGAGAATTACCCACAAGCCTTTGCTGTACAGCGGAGGAGCAGTGCATAAGTTAAGGAGGGCCTCGATATTCTTTTCTGACTGGATGCATTGGTTTTCCTCTCCTCATCTGATAGATCAAAGAGCGGGTTCGAAAAAAAATCATATAAAAATGTAACTTGGCACGTCACATTCGTCCTTGATGTCGGCTTTGTCATAACTGTGATCATGGCCAGATGGATATGTCACATGTATTTTATTTCTGTAGACTTTGAATGCACGATGATTAGCTTACTTCAAAAAGGCAGGAAGAGGCAGCGGTCCTCTCTCTCGGTTTGAGTTTGAGATTGTGCAGTTGGTCTTAAAGGAGATATTTTATACTAGATTGACTTTTTGTAAACATATCTGGTGTCTTTTCTTCTTTGGTGTCTTTATCTGAACACTGTAAACTCTTCCAACATTCCAACTCTACCAAAGTCCATACACATTTTCCAGATTAATTTAAGTGCTCAAGTTAATCAGATGCTAATTGATACAACAAGAATAGAAACACTAGACACTAATATAGTATTGAAAAAAAAATCATATTAAGCAGATCATCTCAAGCTTTATCAGAACTATAATCAGGCCACAATGTTTAATAAAGAAAGTTTTTTGTAAAAAATTATGAAAGAAATGAAATGAAAGATATTGAAAAAATGTAAGTTTATTGTCTAGGGTTGCACCGACTGCAGCTTTTTCTGCTCCATTATCAATAATTAGGTTTTAGTACAGTGACTGAAAATAGTTTTTTTTCCCTTAAAATACTGTTTTATATACTTTCATTTATGTTTTTTTCTTTTCTTTTCTACACAATTAGTATAACAAACAAATAACTTTTGGAGTGTGCTTTTGATATATTCATGAACAACTTACATAGAAGATTTAACAAAATAAAAAAGCTGAATAGCTAAAAAGCTGTGGTCATACAAAATCTGTTTGCACCCCTTTAATAAACTCAACCCACAGGTCCCATTTCCTCAGAAATGTGTCTTGTTGTAGCCTAATAGTGTAGTTTTAAAGATGTCATATACAACGTCTAACCACTCTTCCACTGTGGGCGCTTGCATGTCAAGCCTTTTTCGAGCAGCTGCACTTTGGAATAAATATTTGACTCTATAGGACACATTCTCATCCCTCAGGACCACAAAATACAATATTTCCATTTGAAAAGGTACATCCCTACTAAATACCTTGTTAATTTTGTCCCAAAAGGGAACTATATGCAGGTATGCCCAAAATATATGCCAGTGGTTTGTATCAGGTTCTCCACATTGTCTCCAACAGATTGATGATTTTGTATTGTTTTTTCCTTGGACTGGGGTTTTGAAAAACCTAAGCAGATTTTTCCAACAGAAAATACTATTTACTTTGAATAAAATGGATCCAATTATGTGACCATTGTTTATTCTTCAATCAAAGCCCCACCGTGTAAGATTTAAGCAAAAATGTACTTAATAATTAAAAAGTTTAGTACTAAAAGTTTAGTACTAAAAAAACCTTGAAAATCATACAGCCTTGCTGTGAAGTGGCTTCTGTCTCCATAGACCTGAATTGTAACTTTTCAGGTGTAGAATCTGCCACCTGCTTGTGTCCATAGAGATGAGACTTGCCTCAAATATTCCAAACACGGTGTTAGCTGAACCAATAACTTGGAATTGATGCCCGATTCCATTTCCTGGATCAGCCACAACGGTATCAGTGCATCCCTAGACTAGATTACCTAGCATTTTTAATTATTAGTGTGGTTTTGAAATTGGTATGAAGAATCGAGTACCTTCCTTAGTATCGTATTTGAGTTTGAAGTTTTGTTATCGTGACAACTTTACAAAACATATACATCAGCATCATATATAGCCAGCTGCTAATTCATTATTTCCACATGATTCCCTCTCCATTGTCAGCAGAGGGAGTCAGACCTAATCCACGCCTTCTCTGTCAAAATGAAAGTGAATGATATATTAATTGACAAAGCAGAAAATATAATGAAGCATTTTCTGTTCATGATATTATAACAATTGAATAGTTTTTGTAGAGTCCACTGGGAGGCCTATCAGTGGTCATGGATTCCTGTCACATCTGCCTTTTATCACAGCTGGGAAATCCAAACTGTTCCAGGCCGCTGTCATCCTACAGGAATGTTATTTATGTGTACATGTGTCTGTTGGAGCCATGTTTTATTACATTTTTATACTTGGAATAGGAGTTTAACAATGTTTTTCACTGCACATTTTTCATCGTGCTGCAATCGAAAGAGGTCACTGAACAAAGTATCCTTCATGTAAAGTTTACGGAAGTGAAAATATTTAGCTAATTGATTAATCTATTGGATTATTTATTAGGTTGGAAATAGAAAACCAGATTAATTATTAATTTTACATCTTGATTTCAATTTAACTTCAAAACCACTTCTGAGATAGATATTTGTCGTTGAAAATATAATTCTTTTAGCAGTTTAAGAAACTTGTTATTGCTGTGAAAAAATCCAGTTAGTGAAAGACATGTTGGTATAAATGTGACTGTTACATCAGATATCTATTTAACGTTGATATGGACAGAGCAATGTTTGCATACGCCCCAAAATCTAATGATTTCTGGACCTTTAAGATTATTTAAAACTCAGTTTTCAGAGGGACCATGATCAGAAAGAAATCAAATAATTTTGCTGGTTACATATCCTATAAATTATCCTAACAGTCCAAAAACTGATTCAAACTAATAGATTTTAAGTGTGCATGAAACCACAGCCACTGTAGGTATGAAACAACATTTATGGCACTACTAATCTAGCTGCTCTGCCGTTATGGCAGTGTACATTGTAGCTCCTTAGACCAGTACATTTAGAACCATAATGGTAACCAAATACTGTGTGTGCAAAATAAGTTGCCTGTAGCCCTTTCATCCTTCCCTCCTCGTAGATGTTCTCTCTACATAAATAGCAGAGGCGTGTTGGAGTTTCTCATGGGACTAAGTGACTTCTAAAATCTTTAGGAAGTGATGGGAAAACGCAACTTAAAGTGGGCAGACAGCAGAGCCCGAGCGTGGGCTTTTGTTTGGGAGACGCTGTCATTGTGGTGCAGGGGAATGCAGGCAGAACAGGATTGAAGCTCAAGGATTCAGCCCACTACTCTTTATTTAAAAACATATGAGGAGGCCACGGACATTCTACTCTTAAAGGGGACACTACGTTAAATCAGCTGTTTGTGTTAAAACAGTATTATTAATTATAAAAAAGTTGTATTCCTCATGTTTTGCTGAGGTGTTTGTGGTGCACCTGATAAACATCGTATTGTTGTGTTTGCAGTCGTCAGACCCAGCTGAAGGAGCAGGCCCAGCAGGCTCTGGTGTCGCCCAGTCAGCTCCCAGAGGAGGCCGAGTGCCTCACTGTGCCCAAGTACAAGAGAGACCTGGTCCAGAAGCTCAAGATCCTCAGGCAGGAGCTGTCCCAGCAGCAGCCCCAGGCCGGACACTGTCGCATCGAGGTGTCCAGGGAGGAGATCTTTGAGGTGGGCCATCACACATCACACACCAGGGACACGTAGCATTCAAACCTGACAACAGGTTTCATACTTTAAACGACAAATGGAGACTTAACGACTAATCAGCCCCACCACTCCCACATAAACACTGCAACTGAAAAAAATCTATACAATTTTCACATGTTTAAATTTGATTTGTGACAATTAAATTCCATTTGCAAAGTTGCACTGAAACATTAACTGATCAGTTAGAGCAGTGATTTTCCACTTTTTCACGGCACACTTTTTTGGCTGAAAAGATACCACGGCACCACCTTTTAGACCTTAGTAAACAAAATCTGGTACATAATGTGGCTAATAATGTGTCACTTGTTATTAAATGTTTTGCTCTCTCTTTTGGTATAGAAATATGTTAAGGTCACTACAAATGTTTTTTTAAGTATTATATTAGGACTGTTTTGATCTTGGGGCAAAATAGGACAGGATAATACCAAAATAAAAGCTGTGCATTCTGCTAATTGCCATTATTATTCAGATTGCTATTTGGATGAAACTTTCAACTTTGTAGAGGCACATAATCTGATAGCATTAATTGCATTCAAAAAGTGAGGTATCATTTAGTCTAGTTAAAATATGTGCATTAAAGTACAAAGAAATTAAATCTTTAATCATTTGTCCTATGATGCATTCTGTCATTCTAACTGTTTAAACAAATGTGCTGCAGGAGTCGTACCGCCAGGTGATGAAGATGAGGCCAAAGGACCTGTGGAAGAGGCTGATGGTGAAGTTCAGAGGAGAGGAGGGGCTGGACTATGGAGGAGTGGCCAGGTCAGACGTACAGCCTGCCTGCCCCCTGGTGGAGCTCCGTCAGAATGCACACGACACTGACATGATTCACTCACGCTCACGTCCTGTGTTTGTGTGTTCAGGGAGTGGCTGTACCTGCTGTCTCACGAGATGCTCAACCCTTACTACGGCCTGTTCCAGTACTCTCGAGACGACATCTACACTCTGCAGATCAACCCCGACTCTGCTGTCAACCCCGTGAGTCCACACAACACACGCAGCGAAAGCAAATACGAGATGACTTCAGTTCAGTTTCTTTTTGCCCCTTGATATTTTTGTCATTTTAAGTCTTATATGGAAAAATATAAGATTCATAGAGATAAATAGATGTGGAAAAAAATGAATGTAATGATAAATAAATGTTTGGAAATAAAATAGAAAGGAATACATGTTAAAATAAATAAATGTAGAAATGCATACATTAATGCAGAAATGTAAACAGAAGCTTATTTTGCCTATTTATTTATTTATTTTACCCTTTTTTATTCATTGATTCATTTCCAATTATGTCATTTTTGGTTCTACACATAAAGCAACAAATAGAGGCTAAAGGAAAAATGAATGAATGAAATGGACATTTAATTACTGCTTTACTAAATGATCAGCTAGTATTTCTTCAATTTCAAATTCAAAATATAAATGCTCTTTAAACTCTTTAAAATTTTTCATGAAATCATGTTAATAATCCAGTTCATTTTAGTGAGTTAATATCTAAACTAGTCAGAAATACTTCAACCTAACAGTTTTTTTCAAGTTTGAGAAGTCAGATATTCAATACTGATTTCAATACAATGGTAAAAAAATGAACATAGGGTACTCTGGTGTACAAGTCCTATACTGTGAATTCCATTTGTTCTTTTCCATCTCCATATTTTAATAAATGTTCTACAACACAGAATAATAGAGGTTTCTTTTATTAATGTGCTCTCATGCGACTTCTGAAAAGACTAAGACTCTTTATATCAGCAAAAAGATTTAAATAAGTATTTAGAAAGTAACAATAAGAAAAAGTATAAAAGTACTGAAGTAAGATTTTCAGGCATCTGTTCTCTACTTTAGTCAAATTGACAGTGGATACTTTTTACTTTCACTTCCTTACATTACATTACATTTCACTTCCTTATTTTTAGGTAAATAGTACTTTTCTCTATTGTTTGAGGTGCTTGAAATGGCTTCATAGTTCAAATTGACGTCCCAACATTGAGCAAACAAAAATATACAAATAAAAACACCTAGAAATAAAAAATTTTTAAATCTGTTGTTTCTATTGAACAAAAACACTTTTTTTTAAATTCAGATCACTAATTTTGACACAAAATCTGTACTTAAAAAAGCTTTATTCTAAAAGTACATGTTAAAGAGGGACTTTAATTCTTTTACTTTTTCATTTTAACCCTGGTAACTATACTTCTACTTAAGTAACAAAATTGACTACTTCTTTCACCACTGGTTTTAATACCATTTTTTGCATAAGTTGGATATATTTTTGTACTAATTCTCTTGACAATTTCATTAAGATTATTAGTATTTAGAACAATATGACAATTGCAGTGCACAGTAGAAAGTGTGAGAAACGACTTGAATGAAGTGTTACTATATTTGTGTTTTTTGTGTTTCCAGGAGCACTTGTCGTACTTTCACTTCGTGGGGCGGATCATGGGCATGGCGGTGTTCCACGGACACTACATCGACGGAGGCTTCACTCTGCCCTTCTACAAGCAGCTGCTGGGCAAACCCATCACTCTGGACGACATGGAGTCTGTGGACCCGGACCTGCACAACAGCCTCGTCTGGATACTGTACGCAGCGCACACAATACACAACCTTTAGACACATCGCATTCATCTAGTCTTTTTTACGTGGTTTGTAAAGGAAAGTCAAACAAACATCAGTTACAAATTCATAAACAAATTATCTGAAGCAGAATTACAAATAGTTATAAGAGTGCACTCCCCTTCCAAGTGGCAAAATAATCAAATAAAATCAGCTTCTATTATAAACAAATGTCTTCTGGCTCCAGAATGTTCTGGAATGTTCCAATGGTATAAACTGATCCAACATTCATTCAGTTTTACAGGTGTATTTAAAAAAAAAACTTTATTTGGTGGAATCATCTGCAAGTTTTAAGCAATTTTATGTGGAACATTCCAGTAATTTGTAGTCAACTAGAAAGAAATTCTCGGTTGACTGAAGGTATTTCCTGTGCATTATTGATTATTCAACTTAAAATGGGTGCCAGTGTAGCACTGACAACAGCTCACAAAATGAGAAGAAAGAAATACTATGTACGGATAAGTAATAGTAAACAGCACCTTCAGAGGTGAAAAGGCAGATGAAACTGTCCAGTCACTCCCAAAACTCATTACTCACTCCATGCTTTCTCCTTTCTTCTCTGTCCATATTTAAACCTTATTATGCTAATAAAATAAATAATTACGTGACTAATAAAACATTTGATCAACTAAGACTGTGGCATGGTAGCAAGAAGGGACTGGGTGGGGCCATTCTGTGTGGAGTTGGCATATTCTTAAACACACCAGCCAAATAAACAAAATAAATCAACCAATTAATCGACTAAAGAATTACAGTTGATTCAGTCGATTAAGGAATTACACAAAACAACAACCTCTCCGTTAAGGATAGAAGGTTTCATATCCTCCACCTCAAACTGTACATGATGATCGTTTCAGTTGTGCTGGGATTCATGCTTTTGACAAGGTGATATTTTAAAAATGTAGATTTTTGTTATTGGTTTGAATATATATATAATGTATTCCTATAATGAATGGGACTCTCTTAAAGTTCGGGGGCTTAGTATTTTTGGCACTTTTAATTTGTCATTATTTTTGACCATATATTATTTCACTTTTCGGGTAAGGTTAGGATTATGGTCAGGTTTTGGAACAGTTCATTTGGTTCAGGTTAGGGCTTTGGAACATGCAGCGCTCGTACTGCCCCATGACTACATGGATTGCGATACTTAGGGAGTCTCTAGGATGAATTCAAACTAGTCTGGCGTTATAATTATATAAAAGAATGATTCAACCCATGCCTCGTGCTTGTCATACTGAGCCTGTACTTTGTGTGTGTCTGCAGAGACAATGACATCACAGGTGTGCTGGACCACACCTTCTGTGTAGAACACAATGCTTATGGAGAGATCATCCAGCACGAGCTGAAGCCCAACGGGAAGAGCATCTCTGTGACCCAGGACACCAAGAAGGAGTATGTGCGGCTCTATGTCAACTGGAGGTTCCTGCGCGGCATCGAGGCCCAGTTCTTAGCTCTGCAGAAAGGCTTCAATGAAGTCATCCCACAGCACCTGCTCAAGGCCTTCGACGAGAAGGAGCTGGAGGTACACAGTCTGATACCAGAGGGAGAGAGACACACATTAGATTTAAAGGGGGCATATTATCTTAACTTTAATGAGCATTTATACAGTGTTTCCTCAGCGTTGGCTTCCTCAAAGTTGTATTTTGTTTGAATAACCCGGTATTGGCCTGAAACTGCAGCTCGAGAGCTCAGGAAAATTCCTTTTTTCACCTATCCCCTATCACCGCCCACATCCTTTACTTAGTTGTGATTATTTGAAAAATTAAAACACTGAGTAACACATAGGATTCTAGAAAGTCACAAAGACGTTTATAGAATTAAACATGTATATGACAATCTGCTGCTTGTTACAGTGAAGAATGTATGTTCATGTTCATAATCTGTACATGTTTCTCAAACTTTTGGGCTTCTGTCTGTCTGCCCCAGGGCGGCTGTGGCTACTATAGTATCTCACCACTACTGAGTATGCAGTGAATAAATAATGCAATGTGAAGTCTTGAAAAGGCCTTTATAGACACAAAGCATCATTATTTTGTGTACCAAATATAATTAATTAATATGTATTAAAAACTGTATTCTGTACAGTTTCATTTGGTGCTATTACAGTTACTTTATCTAAAATCAAAGGAATACATTGCGGTATTTGATCACGTAATTTAGGCTTCAAACTGCACAGTATTAGTGAGAAAAATATAATACACAACTCTTCTGGAGAGTGTGTGTGAAATTTAGCCTTCACTAAGTAGCAATAGTAATAATATATAGCAAACAGTGCAACAAACATAAAATAGCATTCCTACTTTTACCATATATAATACATCTCGGTGTGGTAGTATTCTAAGTATTCAGAATACAGTGCTCTGATTGGAACATGTACTGTAAAATACATTTTAATGCAGGTATTCTGTATTCTAACGACATAAGGATTATAACTCTGCGTACACAGGACATGTGTGAAACTTAAAATGTTACTAGCTTGCTACATTTAAGGTCATTAACATAAACTTCCCCGACCAAATACATGAGTAAATAATTGAAACACTTGTCAGCTGAAATCCAAACCCCTTTAATTAAAGAAAAGCGTTTGTCTTTTCCTCCAGCTGATCGTGTGTGGCCTGGGTAAGATCGACATAAACGACTGGAAGTCCAACACGCGGCTGAAGCACTGCACGTCGGACAGTAACATCGTCAAGTGGTTCTGGAAGGCCGTGGAGTCGTTTGACGAGGAGAGGAGAGCGCGCCTGCTGCAGTTTGTCACCGGCTCGTCCAGGGTGCCTCTGCAGGGCTTCAAGGCTCTACAGGGTAAAGACACTCATACAACGGCTTATTAGAGCTTCGTTTTATGTACATGTGGTTTGGTATTTGACAAATAATTAAACCAGACACTAAAGTACTAAGGTGCCGTGCCAGTAACCGATTAATTGCTGATATACATTGTAAATGGGCAGCTGATAAAAGACAGCTGACAGGCTCGATTAGTTTTAAATTTGGTTTATTAAGCTGACTTTAGTGCTGATCTGCCTCTTGACAGTCAATTTAAAAACTGAAAGTATGTTTGCATAACTTGTTTTTCAACAGACTAGCCCTCTATTGAAGTGAATGACCCGAGAGCAGTGGCTAATTGATATGCGCGCACATAATTAATGTGTAAAAGCCGACCATTAACGGCTCTTTTCACAGCTCATTCACAGATCAATGTGGTTCCAGTAAACAGCCGTGATCACGTTACAGCATCCAATGAAAGAACAAATGTTTACAATGTTGTAGCATTTCACGAGCTGAGCGCTAAACTAAAGTGAAGGAAAGAAACAACGTGTCAAAAGCGACACATTTACAGCACTCACCGCTCAAACAGACTGCCTCTCAGATCCCAACTCTTCATAAATAAGACATATTTTAATTCTGGCAATAAATAATTGTTCGTAGTGAATATAATCCAGTATGTTGTTGTTGTTGCTGTGCTCTGTCTAAGGCAATTTTCTCTCATCTCCACACTGACACATCGATAAAACATATAGCCTGTTTTGTTGCTAGTGTGATATGTGCTGAATTTTGCTTTTATTCTTGAGTTAGTAGCTCAGTTCAGAACCATAAATAGTCAAAGCGCTCTGGTGCTGCATTAAGACATCTTGCGGCACAGACAGAAACAAACTACTGCACAGATAAATATTCAGAAATTAATGAATGTAAATTGGATGTATTGTATAATAGAGAGTCTAAGCTTTAAAACGAGATACAGGACAACAGGAATTGTATTTTAAAGTGCGTATGACAGGTTTTTATGATTTTCTAATGTTGACTTTATTCCACGTATTCCTCTTGTACTTCTTGTCAATACAAATTATAATTTTACTCTAATCAGGTTTGTGGAGAAAAGCTGAAAATCTGTTGAAAATTACTGGAAGTAAACAAATTGATGACATCACACTAGGGAGACAAAGGTTATAGCACAATGTACACAAAATAAACTACTTTTTTGACCATTTTAATATTGATTCAAGAAAATAAAGGTTTTCACATGTGTATTTCTTTGTCAAATAAAAAAAATCTGTGACATGAGATGGGTTTTGGCCCAGTGTACAGGATGGTTTTTTGGTCATTTCCTAGTGTCATGTCATCATTTACAACCAGGAAGTAAAATTGAAACCTTAAAAAAATAGCTAAACTGACAAAAACATAGTGATTACATTTTTTGTCAGTCAGGCGATGGCTACTAATGCATATTCAGTTCAGTTGTTCAGTTGCTGAAAGTGGGACCTATTTCAGACGCTCTAAAATCACATTTTATTTGGAAGAAAGTAACACAAACTTATGGTCTTGAAGTTCTTTCAACTGTCAACAATCACATCTTTGGAATTTAATAATCGCACCACTTTCTGAGGCTGTGGTGAAAAAAAAAAAATAACATTATTTATGCTGACAGAGAATATGTTGAACTTCTTACCAGTTTTTGCTTCATGTGAATAGGCCCAGCAATTACAGAGATATGAAATGTAAGGTCAACAAATCTGCAGTCGGACAGTTAAACAGCACATTCAGTATTTGCACAAGTCTGACCTCAGTTTTTATGGAGTATGGAGATTCTAGAATGTTTTGATGTTACAGTGAATGCAACCAGTAAATATGTTATGTTGTAGTTTACATGAAAGTGGGTGCCTTGTGTTTCAGCCGAGACCCTCCTAATCAGGACGGCTGTAAAGCACACAGGCTGTCATGCAAATGTGTCCGCCTCCATGTAGATGTGTCCGCTCTGCTTTGTCATGTAAAGTGTTCTGCTTTCCATCCAAACACCGCTCTGGTGCAAGTGTTGCAGTATGGAAATGGACCACGCCCAGAGTTCACTGAGGCATGAGACAAGACTGTACTCTCTGTAGCAATCACATGGAAATCAAGTCCAAAGTAATTTGAGTTTTGGACCCAAAAGTGGCCTGACCAAAACTGGCCACAAAGGAGAAAAAAGTAGGGTCATAAAATAGAAACATCTTTTCTTTACGGTTACACATTTTTGGTGGATTCAAAAGAATATATTATATATATTGTGGTTAGAATTGACTTACTAATGAGATGGAGAATATCTGACTTCTGATTTTTATCACTTTTCAAGTGTTTTTGAATTAGACAAACAAACTGGCAGAAAATAGAATTTTTGGTTTCAAAACTTTGTGTAACAAACAAACACTCTCACGTTTAATCTTGTACACACTTCACATGTGTTTATCTCTGATATGCCTCCACTCTAATCTCATGTGTCCAGGAGCTGCAGGCCCGCGCCTCTTCACCATCCACCAGATCGACGCCAGCACCAACAACCTGCCCAAAGCCCACACTTGGTGAGTCCTCCCCGTCTTACAATGTTGTACATGTAAATCACAGCACTGTTAAAGGCACCTGTCATCCAGTACTGTCCTACAAAGTAAAAACAGAGTAACTGTGCTGCCAGTTAAACTGAGAAAAATGGATTTAAACTTTACATGTTGTCCTTTTGTACATGTGAATGGTTTTCTAATAGTAGTGTATTGTGTGTTACCATGTGATGTAGCAAATAACAACCATCACATCTGATTTCATATTGAAGTTCTAAATGTGTACTCTAAGTACAGTCATCAAGAGGACTGAGAAAACATACCCGGCTTCACTTTTAGATCTGAGACAGCCGTTGAAGCTGTGCTAGTGGCCAAAATAAATCCTGCATGTGAAAACTAGAGATGAACCAAAGGATTTGTGAGAGCTAGGAATGAGTTAGAAAGATTTAAATACCTACTCCCATATTCCATATTTCACTGTTTGAAAATTGGTAGCTTTAAGTGTTCTGTTTTGTTTCTTTTTTTGGTTTTAAATGATTTTGACTTCTCTTCACTTCCTCATTAGTTGTAATTTGCTTGCGTCTTTGGTGAGATGTTCCTCCTTATGATCATATAAAACACTGTAGATCATTTAACTAACCTCATGATCGCCATCAGAAAGATTACACCTTTAACTTGGTTCACTCCTTTTTCTGTCAGCAGATGCATGACCCAGGCTTTGAAACGGAAAGTAATAGAGACTATAGAAATAAAAACATGTTTAAAATACCAACGCAAAGACGCCTTAAAGTATTACAAACCTTGAATAAACCAAAATACATCTCCTTATGTTTTTTTTTTTTGCCGTTCTCTAGTTTCAACCGGATCGACATTCCTCCATACGAGCACTACGACAAACTGTATGACAAGCTGCTGACGGCCATCGAGGAAACGTGCGGCTTCGCTGTGGAGTGAATTTGACCCACAATTCCAAGGGACGCATGGCCAAGTCACAGAACCATCCAACGGACCCCTTCAGCTGCTAAGAACTAGACACTCACTTGTGGAAATAAGACTTTGCTCTTCCTTTTTTATCCTTTTAAAATACTACATGTAGCAACCGTATTTTACCAAGAAGACAGAAGGAGCTGGGAACGGTTTGTTGACAGGGTACACTACGAAAAACAACAGAATACGAGGGATGTGTGCAAACATGGCAACGTAAAAGACAAGAAAACTCCTGGACCCCGCAGCAAGGATTCAACGCTGCGTTCCCCGACTAGTTTCTTCAAATATCCTGATTATTTTTCTATAACACGGACAAAACTAAAGTCTATATTATGTATCTAATTTATTGTTATAAATCTATTGTCCATTGTATCGGGCAAAAACAAAAAACAAAAAAATAGCTGAATTTTTTGACTGACATCGACTTCTTTTAACACTAAGGGCCTGGTTACACGGACACGGATATTTTTTATTGAGGAAACTGTTTTGAATCTATAAAAAACATTACGGAGTTCTACAAATAGTTAAGAATGTGTCACCGGGCCCATCTGTCCTTGTGCCATAATGATTTTAAATGAATGAAAAATTGCAAAAACTAAGCAAACCCTTTAAATTCAGATGGATGTGGTGTTCTTTCTTATAGCATTCTTTGTAGCCAAACTTTATCGATCTTATTTCCATCTCCATCCATACTGTTAAAATACTACCTTTGAACAATGTGGTGCTAAAATAACTCATAACATCTTATATTTGTGATTTTACATATATTTCCCTTATAGTCTGGTATTCTGTATAAAAGATCACTAATAATATACAGCATTTTTATTGAAATGCAGTAAGAATTTTCAGCAAAAAAAAACATAAAAAGATGCATTTAAACTTTTTTTTGACTGTTGAACATGTAGCAATTCTATCAAATGCCTTGAAAGTGCACAATAGATCGCAAATGTACTTTTGTGGAAGAGCCTAGTTTCAACTTTACAGTTTTAAACAATTTTTTTGTTATCCAGGTTTTTATCTATTCCAAGTCCTAATTTGATCCTTGTTCAAACACCAAGAACTTTCGTCATTTTATAGCTTATTCCAATTTACCTTAAAGGCGCTGTACCTGATTATTACAATGTTAAAAATATGAAAAACAAAACTAAATCATTTAAAACTCTTTTTATGTGTAGCTCACTCACTTAAAAGAGTTGCTAAATCCCAGTTGGACTTTCCTGGTTAAATAAAGGTCAGAAAAGTTACCTAATGCATTCTGACCATCCTAAATATCCTTAGCACTTTTCACAACTGTCCATAGTTTACCGTCTCCGTAATGCTAAGTACAGCTAGCATGCTAACAGTGCACTTTCTGGAGAATAAAATTTTCTATAATTAGATACAATGGACTCATTTTGGCCCCAAGAGCTGCGTTTACAATGTATCTGTAGTGAGGGAAAACAGATTTTATTGCATTACATGAAAAAAATCTGGTATAGCTTCTTTAAGCTTAGCACAGCAGAAGCTAACCGTTTCTCACAGCTAATGCTAACTTTTATTAGAATGGAAAATGTATAGAAACAACCAATTAAAATGTAAAGTAAAGGCTAACTGGTTGTTTTTATACATAAATTTCATCTTTTTTTTAAATTTTCAAATCTTATAAAGAAATCGCCAACTGAAATTCCATGCACATAGCCTATTGCCTTTATTTTTTTAAATGTCAACACTTTCCAAATACTAAATTTGAACTGCCTTGTAACAACGCACTCGGAAACTGTTTATTGTAGCAAATGCATTGACTACTTTTCAGGCATTTCATAGAACCAGGGTTACAAACTACCAGACTATCCCATCACATTTACATCACACAAGAAGCTAAGAACGATCACATTTTCAGACCATTTGGATTCACCGCACGTCTCCACTCGCCTCACCTAAATGCAACTTTCATTTGCTCGCTCGCTTGTTTTCTAAAGTGAGGAAAAAGGGGAATTGTTTTCTACTATTTGAATGTTTCTTAAAAAATGCTGCCTGTTTTAGCAATCTCTACGACCGTGGACTGTTCTTAACAAACTGTTGCTTTCCTCTGTTTGTTCTCTCATTTATGAAGTGTATGCAAAGTGGAAAGCGTCCTCGGATGGTGCTTTGTACAGGACTGAGATATTGTTCATGAATAGTGGATCAACTTGTAATTTATGGTTAACTTAAAAAAAAAAAGAAAAGATTTTTAAAAAGAGAAACGAATTGCACACAAAAGAATGAGGTCGCCGTGGAGTTTTGGATGGGAGTTGTATGTCCAGGGCACAGGCTGATCTAAAAAACCCACACTAAACGCTCTCTGCTAACTTCTTTTATTATTATTATTATTATTATTATTATTATTATTTTGTAAACAAGCCGAGAGATACAGTGTGGTCCTCAATCTGGGCTTTTCACTGTCATCGGTGACTGATGCAATTTGATGTACGTTAACACTATCATTTTGTAAGAGTATTTTATTTTTGTGTGTAATTAGTTCTAATTAAACTGGCCTTTGTCTAACAATGTACAGGTACGTGCTGTGTATTTTATTTGTAATCTGTGTTCGACATCTGTGTACATAAAGTCAAAGGGAGTGAAACAGAAATTGGAATGATGGGTAATGGACAGTAGTGGTGATAATTGTGACAAAAACAAGAACTTGAATATCTATTTAGAGTAGGGCTGTAGTCAACTAAAGAAATTCTCCTTGTGTCCGACCCAACCTGCACTCAAAAGAACACAACTGCACAGAAATTTATGCTAAAACAGCTATGTATACAGAAAAGTTCTAAGAATTTATATGTTCATATACATATACTATATACATACACTCCAAAATCTTCAGATAACTCACTCCATATCTTCTCGGTTTGCCACATGTAATTTCAATCTTAATAAAATGATCTGTCGACTAATAAAAAAATCTTGGTCGACTACACCCTCGACCGATTAGTCAATTAAAAAAATTGTACATGGAGTAGTCTTCAGACACCATACTTTTAATCCTAATTGAGTAAAGATTTGAACATTTGCACCACTCCTTCAGATATAATTTGTTTTTTTTCCTCATTTCTGTGTTTATCCTTTGAAAAAAACAGACTTTGCATTATTTAATCTTTTGTCATTCCAATTTCTGTCGTTTTAAATTATATAAATCAGAATTTGCATCATGACAGTCAATTTCTTGGACCATTATTTTTGTAATAACGTACTGTTTCTTGAGTACACTTTTTGCTTCTATACCATAGACTGTAGATCAGTGGACTAAGGGATTGTGACGTCACCCATAGCGTTTGCCTCCAGCCAAATGAAGCCCATCGCGGCTAGCAGTTATAGCGGCTAAAGCGGAGCCAGACTCCATATTTGGTTATTGCTAATAACTTGATTTATGAACAACCTAACGAAAAAAAAAACACCTGATTCATGTAGAGTGTGTCAAAACAGACGTTTTAGTTTCAAGATGGTGAACTTGACAGAAACAGTTACAGAGTAAAGAGCACCAGTGTCCCAATAGAAAGTGAATGGCAGCTCGGCTTTATGGAGCCAGGACCACCTCCATAGCTGCTTCCTATTTGGAACGCGGCGGCTAGCATGCTAACATGGTCCACTGATATCTACAGTCTATGTTCTATACCCATCTCTGTGTGTGGGGCATGTTTGCAGCCCCGGGGAGACTGACCCAGTCCTTTACATCAGACCAGCCCTGCCCCCATCCTCAGGTCAGGATTAAACTGTCTGGCAGATGGCTGTGGGGCAAAGAAAAGGGGGTCAAAAGGCGCTTCACTGTATCAAACTCTCTGACATGTTTGAAACTTTAAAACACTATTATGTTGATATAATTACTACATTACACAAGCAATTTTGGGTTTGATTGAAGTTTGTTATCACGAGTGAATGAACATGCGTAGTGCGCGTAGTGTGGCAACAAACCATTTGGACGGCTGCGTTGACGTCACTTACAGTAATATCGCGGAAGTGAGCCGCATCACAAGGTTCGGTCTTTGAGTTATTCCTCCGCCAACACGCAAACGGAGATGTCAGAAATAGACCCGTCAAATTCTAATGAAGCGGGTCCCTACTTGTTTTATTTCTTCTAAATAAAAAAACAACAATGCCCAGTGTCCAAAATTCTAATGAATACCTATAAGCCTGACATTCATTATGAACATGACTACGAACGTGTAAAGCACTTAAACCGTAGACCTTACATATCACGATAATTCGAACAATTTACCTTATCTTATGGTCACCACCAAAAAGATTAAATGGTGTAGCTTTAATTTGGCTGTTTTCAAGCCTTATCAAACTGTTTAAATCCCCATTTATGTCAGCAGATACATAATCCAAGCTTTGACATGGAAAGTAATAGACAAACTACTGAAATAAAAACATGTTTGAAATTCCACAGCAAAGACACATAAAAGGATTTAAAAAAAAACTTTAATATTGAACATTTGCTACAGCTTTAAAACCTTATAAATCCTTCAACAAGATAAAGCAAAATCACTAAATTAAAACCAAGAGCCCAATTATTTTTCAGGATAATTTGTTTTCTTTTATTCAATCTCGATGGGTTCTTATCTGGTTAAATAAAGTTTAATGAATAATATATACAAAATATTGTTGAACACAAAAAACAGGAAAAAAGGAAAGTCTTTGTCATATATAATATAAAATAGTGTGAACCAATAACACACTAAAACTTACAGTCCATTGACCAATCAAAGTTGTTGCTATTGCGCCTTCACTGACGAACCGCCGCCCGCGGATGAACACAGGGTAAAGCGGTCTTCTTCCTGATGCTATAAAACCCGGTCCTCATTTTTCCGGTACCGGCATTTTATCTTCCTTGCCGGTCAGGGCGTTTGTCGGCAGTTTAACCTCAGCTAAGCTCTATTTATCACTTTTATTTATACTCTTTGTTGTTTACAATATGCCTGGCTATTCAGACAGAGATCGCGACCGCAGAGACAGAGATCGGGACAGAGACAGAGGGTAAGTTAGTCTTCATTTTGTATGTGCGTGGTTGGAAGAATGTCCGGCGAGCCTTGACTACTGTTATTATAAATAAACGGAGAACCAAATATTTAAATGTAAATAACGACTCTGACGCGTTTCGCAGCAATTGCGTCGTTCCACAGTTTGTTATAAACCTTTTTTATGAAGTTTTTTTTTCTCCCGTTCTGGGCCTGGGCCTTGTCTGAAGCCTTTCTTTGGCTTCGGGCCTAGTCTGGCCTCGTGCCCCGACACCCCGGCGCGGTTAGCTTCGACGTAGCTAAATGCTAAATGACCCAAAGTTTATCTAAATTACATAAGTTGACATGTCGCTTACCATCCATGCTTGTTTTTTGTTTCTTTTGCGCTGTTAAAAGTCTACTAGAATTCTAAACACGGAGCTACCATCTATTTTCAGTGGGGTTTTTTCTGCAATGGCGGAGTGTGTCGGCCTCGTTAAAATGCTTGCTAGCGTCGAGCAAAATTCGGCTATCTCGGCTAGCATCGCTATAAATGTTACGTAAAATGTATGAACTTTTGGTTGCTTTTTCGTTTATTTTATATGTAACCTCGATATGTGCTTGGTTTTGTTTTGGAACTGTCCTAAATCGTCAGTTTGCGAAAATAAGTTGACTACCCGGCTTTTCCCCGAGTGCAGACGTGGAAACAAAATGCCGGATGCGCCTTTTGTTCCGTTTACCCAACATAGACCTGCCATTTTATATTCACTCCGCAGTTCAGGCCTAAGCGTGTACTGCACGTGGTGGTAGTGTGATTCCGAAGCCAATTGTAAATATTTTTCTTGCAGTTATGGCGGCGGTGGTGCCCGTTTTGGTGGAAACCGTGGCGGCGGCGGTGGAGGAGGAAAGTTTGGGAACCCCGGTGAGCGGCTGCGGAAGAAACACTGGAACTTGGACGAACTGCCGAAGTTTGAGAAGAACTTCTACCAGCAGCACCCAGACGTCGCTCGCAGGACTATGGTATGTGTGGGCAGCGTGGTCCATAAAATGTTACGCAACAGCTCTAAGCACATGTTATTGCTGCACGTGTTTGGGGCTTATGCAACCAGTTGTCGATCATAATGGTTACCTTTTTCATTTGTACAGCAAGAGGTTCAACAGTACAGGGATGCCAAAACTATAACAGTGAAAGGAAGGGATTGCCCAACCCCACTTGTAAAGTTTGCAGAGGCCAGTTTTCCATGTAAGTTGCTTTTTTTTAATGTATATTTTATTCAATTGGTTTTATTTTAAAATGTGATTACTCTTAATTCTAATCTTCAGCCTATGTGATGGACGTAATCAACAAACAGAACTGGACTGAACCCACTCCCATTCAGGCGCAGGGCTGGCCTCTGGCTCTTAGTGGGAAAGACATGGTGGGCATTGCCCAGACAGGTTCTGGAAAGACTTTATCGGTAAGCCTTTCTCAATTTCTTCTTTGATTTTACTGGAATTGTATGGTAATTTTTGTAATTCTTTGTTATAGTACCTCCTACCCGCTATTGTGCACATCAACCACCAACCGTTTCTGGAACGAGGAGATGGTCCGATTGTAAGTAATGTCCTTTTACATCAACAACTGGATGTTCTAGTTGCCCACTAACTGTGTGCTTCTGTTATAGTGCTTGGTCTTGGCTCCGACCCGTGAGCTGGCACAGCAGGTGCAGCAAGTGGCCGCAGAATATGGTAGAGCTTCTCGCCTCAAATCCACCTGCATTTATGGAGGAGCACCCAAAGGACCACAAATACGTGACTTGGAAAGGGGTAAGCCTCACATTTTTCATCCTTAAACTGTTCTCCATGTTTCTATAGCTGATTTTAAATTTTTGTGTGTAGGTGTTGAGATCTGTATCGCCACTCCGGGCAGGCTAATCGACTTCCTTGAATCTGGAAAGACAAACCTTCGCCGTTGCACTTATCTTGTCCTGGATGAAGCTGACAGAATGCTGGATATGGGCTTTGAACCACAAATCCGTAAAATCGTTGATCAAATCAGGGTGAGTAGAAGTGTCCTCGTTCTCACATTTCTTCTTATACCTTCACTTCTAATGCTTGCATGTATCGACAGCCGGACCGTCAGACTCTGATGTGGAGTGCCACTTGGCCTAAAGAGGTTCGACAGTTGGCAGAAGACTTTCTTAAAGACTATGTACAGATCAATGTTGGGGCTCTTCAGCTAAGTGCCAATCATAACATCCTGCAGATCGTAGATGTCTGCAATGATGGAGAAAAAGAGGACAAGTAAGGGCTGTTTGCCACAAAGGTTTTACAGTTAAGTGGATTGAGTTCTAATGCGGGTTTGCTTTTTTGTAGGGTCATTCGTCTTCTAGAGGAAATCATGAGCGAAAAGGAAAACAAAACAATTATATTTGTGGAAACAAAGAGGCGGTGTGATGACCTGACCAGGAGGATGCGCAGGGATGGGTATGTATCATACAGATGTAGACAAACAAGCTGGATGATGCAGTACAGTGGAATTAAAATTAAATCTTATTAGGTGGCCTGCAATGGGAATCCATGGAGACAAAAGCCAGCAAGAACGAGACTGGGTCCTCAATGGTAAGTTGTTGGCACTTCACTTTACCAGAAGCATGACTGCCTTACTCTGATTCTGGTCGTTTCATTCTATTTTCAGAATTCAAATACGGAAAGGCACCCATCCTAATTGCAACAGACGTAGCCTCCAGAGGTCTAGGTCAGTATCCGACCTGAACATGTTTGTTCTCGTACACATTGTTGGAGAAGAAAGTGTATTGCTTTCTTTAACTTGTCTGCTTTCTGAGTTTCTCCCCTCGGCTGAAGGAGCAGTCTATGTGGCAGGGCCTTGGCATGACAAGCCCAGGTCTCCAGAGGGGGAAGGAGGAGGATTCTTGGAGGTGTCCTGACTGGAGAGGCACGCTCTCAGTCAATGCTCATACAGAGGTGACCAGGCCCAAATGCAGCAAAACGCCCCGGCCTGTGCCTAAAGTGCAGGGCGGTTTGAGGGCTGGCTACACTAACTGGTCCCATTGAAATGCTTGTGCTCTGGCAAGGGTTTGGACTGCTCACACGCCCAGGCGCACAGCCCAGCTACACACCTCGACTTGCATGTCTGACCTGTGCAAGTGTTTTGAGCCTGTTGGAGGGTTGTGTGTTTCATGGGTGGCAGTGAAACTTTTGTCCGAGGAACAGTATCGATAATGCCTTCACCTCTGTACAGACATGGCTACTGGCGCTTTTGGTGACAGTGGGACATGCTAGATGGACACTAAATGGCTAAATCCAAGCTCGCACTCCTCCCTCACCTGCGTTTCCAAGTCATGTCGAGACCTGCCAACGAGAGACTAGATGAACACAGGAATTGAGTCTTGCCTTGGACAGAGTAGTTCAGGTCCTCAACTTGGCAAGAGAAAGTATAGGAGAGAAGTGTCTACATGGTACTTGAGGTAGTGCTAGCTGTAGACTTATATTTTGAGGGTCAGTCAGAAGCAATGGCGTTAGTGCCTCAGTGGGGATGGACTAGAGAATGCATACTCCACACTGGTAAGACGTGAGCCATTCTTTAAGGGTTTGGTTCGGGGGACGTGACTGGAGTTTGCATTCTCCCTGAGGAGAAACTAACCTGTTGACAGCCACATGTAATGTCTGTTCTAACTTGGGCTTTCTGATCTGGTGTGGTGGCATTGGCACATCTGTGCTGCTCTACTGTTCCTCTATGCCACAACACAATCTTACAGATGTTGAAGACGTCAAATTTGTCATCAACTTTGATTACCCCAACAACTCTGAGGACTATATCCACCGCATTGGCCGAACAGGACGTAGTGAAAAGACAGGCACCGCCTACACCTTCTTCACCCCTAACAACTTCAAACAGGCCGGCGACCTCATCTCTGTGCTCCGTGAGGCCAACCAAGCTATCAACCCCAAGCTCCTCCAGATGGCCGAGGACAGAGGAGGTAAATCCAATTGGTGAGAGACAGAATCTGTGCTGCCAACTGCAGCACCTTTTCTATTCCCGCTGCCCTTTGGTTAAAGTGGTGGTGATTTATCTCACATGGGTGTTACTCTAATGTCCAACATTATTGCTAATGAGCCTTGTCTTTTGCAGGTCGTTCAAGGGGCGGGAGAGGTGGCGGCTACAGAGATGACCGGCGTGATAGGTATTCAGGCAAACGGGATTTCGGTAGTTTTAGAGACAGGGACAACGGTAGAGGATATGATAGTGGACCTAACAAAAGCTTTGGCTCAAACACCCAAAACGGAGGCTATGGGGGTGGAAACTCCAACAACTACGGCTACAACGGCAACGGACAGGCTAACTTCAACAACCAGGCAGGAAACTTTGGAGCCCAGAACGGCTTCCAGCCACAACAGTTTGGACCTCCAAAGGGTCCTGCGCAGAACGGCAGCAGTCATCCACCCTTCCCTTTCCCCCAAGCCCAGGGCCAGCAACACCCTCCCCCACCGCTGGTGCCCTACCCCATGCCTCCCCAATTCCCACAGTAAACGCACAAACACTTGAAGAAAGTAATTTATTGCTTTTTGTCTAGTTGATCCTGTAAGATGTTTTTTGTATTCACAGCAGGGTTATAACCACAAACCTCTATCGTCTTTTAAAGATCTGCAGTGCGGCAGCAGTTGTGTTGCACGCTTTGGTTTCCTTTTTACTCTATTTAATTTGTTACATTCCTCTAATGTTTAGTTATGTTTTGTACTAGTGGATTATACACTTATTGGTTTTTCATATGTATCATAAGTAAACTCCTTTCCATAAAGTGCACTGCATGATCTTTCAAATAAAACTTAAAACCCCATCTTTTGCCTCCTGACCTGTTATTTTAATGTCTAGATTAGAGAATGAGATGTGACTTTAAGAGAAGCCATGTAAACAAGTTTGTATATGAAGTTTTATCTTAACTTTTCCAAATTTTAAGTGCTTAACATTGCTAATTATGCATGCATCTCAATTGCATAAATGTGTGGTGTTTGCTCAATCTTTTGACTCCTAAATATGGCTCCTGCGCCACCTACTGGCCAAGGGAAATAAACACTGCCTCTGGTTCTGTTTTGAGTAGCAAAGTGCCGCAGTTATGTAATAAAACGCACTTAAAGTAAACCCCAACCCCATTGGCTAGAAACTTCACACCTGAATTCCCACCAGTACTATTTGCTACTTGTGCTAAATGCAGTGGCTACAACGCGCCCTAGTGGTCATAAATAAGAATGCATGGTTGTCTTTCACTGATTAGTTGCAGGTCAGGCAGTTTGCACATTGCACTCATTGCAGATTAGATCGCTGATGAAAGATGGCAGATGAGGGTGCGGCGGGTCAGAATGGCCTTCATACCGACTCACATTTGCAGGAGAGGAGGAATGCATGGTACGCTCTTTTTGTAAACTAGTTAGACGAGTGAGAAGATTTTAGCAACTGATAAGGCAGACACACCTTGGTAGATCAGCATTTGCATAAAAATAGCCCATTATGTGGCATTTCCATAAAGTTGATTGTGGCTAAAGCATGCACAAGTGTAAAAACAATTAGCGCTGCAGGTTTAATCATTGATCAAATCAAATCAAATCAAATCAAACTTTATTTATATAGCGCTTTTCATACATATAATGTAACACAAAGTGCTTTACAGTGCATTAAAAACATTCCCACATCCCGTTTCCCTTCCAACCTCCCCCACAGCCATCCAGCCCCCCCCCCCCCATAGGCAGTCACATATACAAACCTGTACATTCACATGCACACACACACACACACACACACACACACACGCACGCACTCACACGCACACGTTCTAAGAGACATGAGGCTGAGTACAGATACACCAGCTGAACAAGCACCATCAGAGGAGCCGTCTGCACCAGGAGCAGCGTCGGCCACAGCCACAGGACACAAACTCAGGGCCCAGGGGAGAGATGAGGCAAACACCTCCACCAGGGGCCCATGAGCCAGGGCCCCACAGCCACAGACGACCGCCGCTCCTGGTACAGAGGGCCCCTCAGAGGAAACACTGGAGTCTAAAATGAATAAAACAATAGATAAATATTAAGAAATAAGTCAATAAGTGGTTGAAATAGAGTAAAACTAAATAGATAATAAATAAATACAACTAAAATGCTAGAGCTAAGTTAAATAAACACAATAAATAGGATAAATAAATATATTAAATTAACTGATTAAATTAAATATTAGTCAAAAGCTAAACTAAAAAGGTGGGTCTTGAGCCTGCTCTTAAAAACCTGAACGTTCTCTGCGGCCCTGAGGTTCTCCGGCAGGCCGTTCCACAGACGAGGGCCGTAGTACTGGAAAGACGCCTCGCCGTGAGTGTGTGTCCTGACTTTGGGAATGACTAGGAGCAGGCTGCCGGAGGAGCGCAGGGGCCGCGAGGGTTCATATGGTAAAAGCAGTTCTGAAAGATAAGAAGGCCCAAGACCATTAAGACATTTATAAACCAGTAAAAGAACCTTAAAATCGATCCTGAAACACACGGGGAGCCAATGCAGTGATTTTAAAACCGGTGTAATGTGGTCCCGCCCCCTGGTCTTAGTCAGGACACGTGCTGCTGAGTTTTGTAATAATTGCAAACCTGCAATACTCTTTTTGGGAAGACCAGAGAGCAGGGCATTACAGTAGTCTATACGACTGGAGATAAAAGCATGCATCAGGGTCTCCGTGTTGGCCCGAGAGAGAATGGGGCGGACTCTGGCTATGTTCTTTAAGTGATAAAAACCTATTTTTGTGACGTTCTTGATGTGCGGGATAAAAGTGAGCTCAGAGTCAAAGATGACGCCCAGGTTTTTTACTTGTGCTGATGGATTAAAAGACTGTGCTTGGAGTTTGGATAAAAGTTTCTCTCTATGGGCCTCAGGACCGATGACTAAAACCTCAGTTTTGTCCTGGTTAAGCTGGAGAAAGTTTTCTGCCATCCAGGATTTGATGTCTAAAATGCAGTTAAAAAGAGCATCCATTGGCCTGGTGTCATCAGGAGACATGGAGATGTAAAGCTGCGTATCATCAGCATAACTGTGGAAGTTGACTCCATGTCTCCTGATGACATCACCAAGAGGGAGCATGTAGAGGTTAAAAAGCATAGGACCTAAAATGGAACCCTGGGGCACACCACATGTGATTTTATGGACCTTGGAGGAGCAGGTATCTAAACTTACCATGAATGTTCTGTCTGTGAGGTAGGAAGTAAACCATTTATGTGCAGTACCAGAGAGGCCCACCAGGTGTTTGAGTCTGTTTAAAAGAATAGTGTGGTCTACTGTATTGAAGGCAGCGCTTAGATCCAGTAGAACCAACACTGTCACCTGTTTAGAATCATAATTTAATCTCAAATCATTTAAAATCTTAGTTAAGGCTGTCTCGGTACTGTGGTTTACCCTAAAACCAGACTGAAATTTCTCAAAAATATCATGTGAGTTTAAGAAATAGTTTAGCTGAGTAAAAACAAGTTTTTCTAAAATTTTACTTAAAAATGGTAAGTTAGATACTGGTCTGTAATTGTTAAAATCATTAAAATCTAAATTGCTCTTCTTCAGCAGGGGCCTCACCACCGCCGCTTTAAAGGCAGTGGGAAAGACCCCTGTCTGAAGAGAGCAATTCATCATGTTTAAAAGCTCCTCCCTAAAAGATCCATAAAATGACTTAAAAAACCTTGTAGGAACTGGATCTAAAAGACATGTGGTGGGTCTCACTGAGGAGAAAACTTTATCAAGACTCTCAGCATTAACCGGGAGAAAACTGTCCAGTGTTTCCTCCGGTAAAGACAGACACTCAGATGTGTTAAAAACGATAGATGGACTGGATAAAAAATTGCATCTGATGGTGTCTATCTTCCCCATGAAGTGGTCTGCAAACTCCTCACAGAGAGAGTCGGAGGGTGTTAATTCAGGTTTGTTAAAATCTTGGTTAAAAAGCTGATCGACTGTAGAGAAAAGAATTTTGGGATTATTTTTGTTATCGGTAATTACTTTGCTGAAGTATGCATTTCTAGAATATCTAATTGTTTTATTATAAAGTTTTTGTAGTTCATTCAGGATTTGCTTATTTATTGTAATTTTGTTTTTCCTCCATTTTCTTTCTGCTGCCCTGCAGTTCCTCTTTAGTTGTTTAAGTTGCTCATTTCTCCAGGGGGGTACTGGTTTTGTATGGGTCTTTTTTATTTTTAATGGCGCAACCTGGTTGAGAGCAGACTTGAGTTTACTATTAAAATTGTCAACAATAAAATCACAGGAGGCAGGTAAAATGACTGGAGGAAGATCTCTTAAAACTTGGATAAAATTTGCAGCCACTTCAGGGGTCAGATGGCGCTTCTTCACAGTTCTCGCAGAGGTCTCTCGCTGAATAAAACCAGTGATGTTAAAAAGCACACAGTAGTGGTCAGACACAGCCAAGTCGACAACAGAGGACACACTGGTGGACAGGCCATGGGTGATGACCAGGTCCAGAGTGTGTCCTCTGTTGTGAGTCGGCTGTGTGACGTACTGAGTAAAATCCATGTAATTAAGAACATTTAAGAATTCTTTTGTGAGTGGGTCTAAAAGGTTATCAATGTGCAGGTTAAAATCACCGGTTAAGATAATCATATCATAAGAACTGTATAAAATTGATAAAAATTCTGAAAATTCATTGATGAAAAGATTGCATTTCTTCGGTGGCCTGTAAACTGTAACGCATAAAATTTGTGGGTTGCTAAAAACAATTGCATGGTATTCAAAACTTGTAAAATTGTTAAATAAAACAGGTTTGGTGGCCAGAGTGTTTGTACTTTTAGAGGCTGTGCCACCTCCCCTTTTAGCGCTCCTTATTGAAAAAGCAAAGTTAAAATCTGGTGGAGAGGCCTCAGTGAGAACAACTGGTGCATCTGAACCCAGCCAGTTAAAAACAGACAGTCAAGTTTTTTATCTAATATGAGGTCATTGACAATAAAAGACTTATTCAGCAGAGAGCGGACGTTTAAAAGAGCCATATTTATTGTTGTTGGGGGTGGGCAAACTATAGGGATTTGTTGTATACAGGCTTTCTGGATATATATGAGATTATTTTTGTTTACAGTAGTTTGGTTGAGGGTTTTATGTGTTGTCCGCTCTCTGCTGATAATTACCGGAATGAACTGTGGTTGGTTGTGTTGTCATAGTGATTGCAAGGTGAGATAGCACATTTTACACTGGGTGCCCTCCCTGTAGTGGACAACACTGAAGCTCAATATGAACCATTTCTATTATGTTTTTTTCTTTTTAAGTAGGCCTATATCCTCTGACAGGATTTTGTTTTCTTGATGTAGAAAAAAAATATGACAAAATTACTCAGAAGCCCCAAAAAATACCAAAATCTTAATTATAATCTGTATTTATCTCCATGTATGAATTACGCAATGTTTAATTTAAACAACTGGGTGGGACACAACATTCTTTAGTAGAATGGCACAGCAAATACTCAGCTGATACCTGTGTGGCATTAGTCATGTGTTACTTACAAAGTAGGAATCCCCGTACAATAGGCTCTTTTGACTAAGGCTTGACCATAACAAAAACTTTTTTGCTGACTAGCTGGTGTGGCTGGTCTTCTGTAAAATGACTTGAACATTTAATATTTTACTCGTCACCTGAATGTTGAATCATGTTACTTCAAGAGTCTCCTCCTCAATTTAACCACAGGGGATAAAACCAGTAAGTCTATCATGAGTTAAACTGTAAACAAACCGTTGTGTTTTTGTTATTTATCATCTTTTTTTTCTCTTCTGGCATTTTATTATAGAATTTAAAGCTGCCCTGTGTAACTTTTCCACGCATCCTGCTTGTCTCCCGGGAGTTGTTATTGCTTTGTCAGGAATGTTCCACAGTCTTGCTTTAAACTTATTCTCTAGAAAAAGTTATAGGTCGGATCTATGATGTTTTTCACGGTATCCAGGTAACTGATCACATGCAAAATACATCACTTTAATGCTATATTGTGGAACAATCTAGGTAAAGTAACTACATCTCCATGGAAACCAGCAGGTGGTGGACCAGAGAAGAGTTACTTTGAGTTTGAGTTTGAGTATACTTTGACTATGTGTATCTACAGCACTGGTCCATTTGTCTTAATTAAAGGAGATGTATTTAACTTTTAAATAAAAATAGATCACATTACATTTTGTTCATTGTAAACCACATTATGGATCAGAATCGGCTTAATAACAGAAACAAGTGCATTCACTTCCTATTCAAAACTGCAGAACTGAGAAGCTTTTCATAGCTTTCAAAGCTAAGCAAAGCATTTCAAAACATTCTTTCAAAGCTCTTCATAGTGACATTTCACTGTTACAAGCAGCAGATTGTCATTTACATGTTTGTTTTGGTTTTTTTTTTTTGGTTTTTTTTTTCAAAAAGTGGCTGTGTTACATTTCAGAATCCTACATCGGGAGTCTTAGTTTTTCAGCTTACATATTTTCTATCCACTTTCAAAGCGGCTTTTGGAGGTCTTTTCCCAGAAGAAACCAGACCACATTTCCTGCTTGTTGGTGCATTTTAACATGTGTTAAAATGCTACTGTGTAGCTTTATTTTACTCATGAACCCATTCTAACAATGTGAGAGGGACAATCCCAGACTATTTCGTAGTTGGTCTTTTTCTTGTTTAAAAGTACATTGCACCATTTTATTGTGATTATTGAGAGAACTCGAGATGGTCTCTTAGGGCGTCTTATTGGGGCCACCATTAGGCAGGAGGCCGCAATTGTCTTGGGGTCAAGTCCGCCACTGCTCTGCAATCTCCTCAGTTGCAGAACAATACAGGATTAACTCAAAATCAAAATACAACTTTGAGTAAAATAATGATGAGAAAACACTGCTGTAGCAAGGTTAAAGGTCATGAAAGTTGATTTTGCATTTTATCCCCTTTAAAACATTAAGCTTTTCTAACCATTATTTACCTTGTAGGCGCCACTCTAACATCAAAATACTTAGAATAATGCAACGACAGTGGTGAAAGTTCAAGGCCGAGTAAATCTGCGGCCTGTCACTCAACACCGCATGCGATAACCCCCCCCCTCTCCCTCACTCTCTCTCCTCTGTGGCAGGTATGAAGGCGTTGGTCCATGGGTGTGAAGGATCGAGGCAGACGCGCCCTCCTCAAGCATGAGCCGCGGCCGCATGCTCCGGCTTCTTCTTACCCGGGAGTGTATTGTTGTCTGGAGTTGGCAGAGGCACTAGTTCTGCCGAATGTCAACCTAAAAGCAACATTCGAATAGCATTCTTTGTGTTGTGGAAAGTGCTATCAGCTCATCAGCATTCCTCCCCGTAGACCTTTACTCCGATAGCACAGCTGCATTAGGTGTGTTTCTGATAAACTATGAGAACACAGCCTACTCCCGCGGAGAGAATAACAGGTTATCAGAATCTTCATGTCAAGACCTGTGTGCAAAAGATAATTATTATTTCTCCATGACTCAATCGCTACAACTAGTAAACATGATCAGCTATTTGCATACAAAATGTCATCAAAACTGCTCTAGAAACAAAACTGTAACTTAAAACTCCATAACTGTTCAGTGACTCTGCGGCTAGCCCTCTCACCTCACAGCAGCTGTCCTGGGTTCGACTCCCAGGCAGCGTTTGGCATTTCTGTGTGCAGTTTACATTTTCTCACTGTTTCTGGGTGGGTTTCATCCCACATCAACCCAAAATTTACACGTTATGCTATTTTGCAGATTGTCCTCACCAAGATTACCTCAAGATCTGGAGATGGGTCCCAGGCGATGCACGTCAGCTGCTCTCTGTTCCTGACACGTTGGCCCATTGAGTGATGGATCAAATTCAGGCAGGGAACCATTTTCCTTTTCCTTACCTACACTTTTAACTTTTAAATGCAAATTGTCATTTCAGCATTCTATCAGTTTAAAGTCTATACGACAGGTTCTCATGATATTCTAATCCTGACTTAGGTTGGTGGGAGGGCACCTGTGGTAAATATTTATCATAGTTTTACATTTGTTTATTTGCGGTTTGTGAAGAAATTATTAAAAATAAAAGTTTAAAATTACAGGGAGTAGTGCTGAGTTCTAAAACGGAATCTGTCTGTGATGTCATCAAACAGCGACGTACCGCTGTAAACACAGATGATTTGCACACAACTGACACATTGTTTTGTCAATTTAAACACCGTTATCGGATTTTATCACGTGTCAATCATAACTATTGTGTAATTTATATGGGTTTTGGCCCTTGCTTTCAAAATGATTGCTAGGTAACAGTTGTGGAATTACCTCTAACTATGTCACATTTGCTGCTTATGTCCAACCAGGAAGTACAGTGTGGAAAGTGTAGTCTAACCTGTCACACTTGTGCATTTACTTTTTAGATATTTCCTCGCAAAGTTCAGTGTAATCAATAGGGTAATCTGGATCTGGCAATATGACATCGTCACAATATAGGACAATAAGCCCCAACAACAAAACAAACAAAACAGTAAAATTATGACTTATTGAGGATGTAGGACTGGGTTATGCACGTTTTGGTCCAAACAGACATCCCACACTTTTCTCTCCCCAGACACATCCTTAACCTCCATCATCATTCATTCCAAATAATAAGCTTACAATGTGTTTTTCCCACATTAACAATATCCAGTGTGTATACGGCTTCATTCAAATCTGGGACTAAACCAGGAACTAAACCTGGACAACGTTGGGCTAAAACCAGACCAGGACTAAACCAGAGCAAGTGTGAACGCACCTTTAAGTTCATAATGGTTAGGGTTAGGGTTAGGGTTATTTTCACTTTGTATATTTATAAAACCAGTCTCTGTTTTCGTTATTTTTAGGTTTCGTTACTTACTCATTTTCAAGACAGACCACACAAAGATGATTTTTAATTTCCGATCATTAATGAACTTGTTTGACTACATTCCATCAGAATTACAGCATATAGTGTCTGTCTAACCAGTGCGTTCACTCTGGCGCTCTACCCAGTCTGTGGTTGGACAGTAACTGGGTTAAACATTCTTACCCCATTCAAATTACAGTCTGTAGTAATGAGATAAGCACTTGTAAATGATTACACATATCACATATATTATCCTATTCACAATGGGATTTTCTATATGAAATGTGATCAGTTCTCTACAAACTACTCAAATTGTTGTATAAGTAAACAATTTACCCCAAGAATTTTCGAGGCTGCATGGAGTATTATTTCATTTTCTGTGCACTAAAGCTGCTTGTCTCCATAGGGATGTTATTGTGTCACCTGAAATGTTCCACAGTATGGCATCAAACTTATCTATATTACATTTATTCAACTGCAGGTGTTTTTATTGCTAAAAAACCTTGAGAACTCACATTCTTACTGCGGGCCTCTCCACAGATCTGTCTTGTAACTTGGTCTGGTGGCATCATCTTCTTGTGTCAATGGAGATAGGTTAATGTCACACTGTGGAATATTCTAGGCAAAACAATGATATCTCCATGGAGAAAAGCAGACGGCATTAGAATAAGTGGGAGACTTAAAAAAAAAATTGAAAATATTGTAATTATTGTTTAGGAGATAATGTACAATTAGACTATTGAGTGTATCGTCTGTAATTAAAATGATTAAAATGACTTCAAAAGGAAACAGAGAAGTCTAAGTTAATCTCTGAAACAAAAGTGATTTTTCTGCACTTTTGTGTTAATTTTATGGTCCATTCATGTTTTGTGCAACGCTTGATGCATTGTTAAAATATTAATTAAAAAATGTTACCAAGATGATGTAAAAAAAAATTACATACGGCACCTTTAATAGCTTCCCTTATTTACTCACAATTTGAAGTATAAAATAAATAAAATTACTTACTTAATTACTATATTTACGCATTTACTACTTATTTGATTACCAGTACAGTACAGAATTTCCAATGTGCAGTTGATTTTGAATCCGAGCATGACTTTGAAATGTTTGTGTTCATTCATTTACTTAGTGCTCCATAATTATATCCAAGTAAAAGTACAATTTCTGCCCTGTTTCTCAAGCAAACCGGAGAAATGTCACAAATAAAAGCACAATCTGCATTAAAACAACTTCCTTCATCTACCTAATTACCTGCCTGCCATTCCTTCACAGTGTTCTCCATTCACCACCTCCTCCTCCACCAGAAGGCACGCATGAAGGCAAGCGCTCCGGAGAAACAGCCCTGACCTGCGAGCGCGACTGCGTGTGCGCGCGTCAAGAGGTGGAACAGGTCGGCCCGGTCCCCTCCTGCCCTGGGAGGAGCTCCGCGGCACGACAGGTGGAACCCTCTCCGCGCTCTCTGGCCCTTCCACCTCCGCCGCACACGCAGAAGGAGCCGGAGCCAGAGAGAGCGTGTGCGCGTCTGAGCGTGGAGCTGCTGCGAAAGATGTCCAAGAAGACGTCTCAAGTCAAGATCAGCACGTAAGTCCCCGCTGTGCCGTCTGTCTGTCTGTCTGTGTGGAGTCCCCAGGTAAGTAAAGCCGGTGGTGGTTTTAATGCTGTGATTCATCCGTGGTGTTTGCAAAAGACAGCTCCCGTTTCTAGATAAACAGTGATACAATGGAAAGGCGAAGGGTACAAATGACAGGCAATACATGGAATTTTGTAATGTGCAGTTGAAACAGTTCAGTTACAGTGTTTACAGTCACAGCAAAACTCCCAGGCGCATCTTCAGAACAAACTGCTCGCTGAATGAACTCGATCATGGCATCAATATAACTGTATGTCATAATAGTTGAACAGTTAATTAACTTTTTAATTTAAGTTAATTCATAATGGACAACTAGTTTATTCGGAATGATTCAGGCTTACTTAATAAATATAGCATTCTAACTTCATCATTCTTAATAAACAATTTGTTCATTGTAAATTAAGCCTGTTTGTGCTTTTGAAAGGCTATCGAAATTGTAGTTATTGTATGGTGCCTAATCTCATAATCTAAGTCAATTCAAGCTGGTTTAAAAGTTGTTGTAGAAGTACAGGTGGGAAGTACTCGGTTACATTTACGTGAATAACTTTTCGATGAAATTGTACGTCTCAGAGTAGTTTTCAAACGTCATACTTTCCCTCCTTCTTGAGTTAAATATTGTGAAGTGTAACAGTTGCTTACCTGATGGCAAAAGCTTGACAATATGAAATGATTTGAACATTTTCTTGCACCTCTTCCTTGAGTTGTGGTTTCCCCAAACACTTTTTCACTGTTCCTTGATTAATTTCCTGGACCATGACGCTGTATGAGTAATTTTATTTTTGAAGGAACAATACTCTTAGTACAGTTGTTTGGGTTTATTTGTCTTGGAAAGATTTTCATTGAACACAGGGCTTGGTGGTGTTGAGCACTAATATTATTGTGTAATTCTTTTATACAAGGAATGGACCTGTGTGGTCACTTATTGCACCAGGCTTGAACTGTTTCATTGAACATTTGAAGGTCAATTTTAAAGTCAATGGGTTAAATACTTGGAACACACGATGCAAAAATCAATATCTAATGGGGTAAGGCTTAATAGTTTGGATCTATTGCAAAAAATCTATATCTAATACAGTTTGTGTCTAAATAGTTTGGATCTTTTTAGTTTATGGGTCAAGTTCCAAGTTATTTTTCATATAATTCTGTAAAAAGGCTTGTAGTGTATAATGGAATTGTGCCAGTCATAAAATGTTTCCTCACAAGGAGATAGTTTTAGGAATAGATCAGGAAAAAACAGTCAAACCAATGAAAGGATGTAAGTCTTTAATTACTCAAAACCAGCTTAAACCTCTGAATATCTAATGTATATTAGTATTTTAGCTGTTTTTTTTTCAGTATTGCAGACTCATTTAACGTTTAAAACATTCTCAACACTCTAGTTAACCTCTACCAGGACAAATTTGGACTTAACATCCTTAACTGGCAGCACACTTCTCTTCCTGAGCCCGAGGGTGTATCAGCTGACTCACTCAATCCACCTGCAGTGCCAGTCCTTATTAGAATCAACAGGGAGCAGCGGAACCCGTAGAACTGAACTCAAACCGAGAGAGGAGGAGCCCATGTTTGCTCACCGACCGATACAACTCAAGTGGTCCCCGCAGAACGCAAATTGTGCAACTCCTGACACGATAAGCGCTTGTTTATCTATGCAGGAGCTGAGCCGGGGGCCACGCGGCGGGAGAGGAGGGGCCGGGGAGTGGTCGGACAGGACAGAGGGGGAAAACATGTCGGGGAAAAGTGGTGGCCTTAAGCAAAGAAGGAAGGATTGCAAGGATTCTTAGAGCCGTGTCACTCAAACGTTTCACACCGCGTACAAAGACAATGTTTGGGCTTTGAAGTAGAGCCAGAGCTAAACCACGTCTTTAACAGGTAGAGGTGGGAAATGTATTGGGAAATGTATAATATCGCAGTTGTTGTTATGGAGAGGTGCAATATTAGAATGTCAAAATCATTGTCTATAACTAAAACTATTTAAAAATGCTGCAAAAAGTGTAGTGGAATCTCCCAGACAAGATTATAAAGTGAAATTGCTGCACTTTTGTGGTTAAGTTCATGCTCATTTGATGTTTTGTGCAAGATTTGAACCTCAACCAAGAAAAATTCAGGCACATTTTTGCACTTTCTTGATGTTTAGTAGAAAAGACATCTGAATATTGTGTTTGAGATGCAAAAACAGTCAAGATATTCATTGTCAATATCGCCCACTCCTACTAAAAGGACTATTCTAGATCTAAACAAGGGCAGGAAATGGTCCGTTTTTTCTGTAAACTTTCAGAATTCAGCCGTTCTGTAGTAATGGTGTCTTCACTCCAACAACTGAATAATTTGTATTTCTTTAAAATGCCAACAAACAAATACAAACAAACAATACATTTGTGAAAATGTGAGATCATTCAAAATAACTGGATTTGAGTAGTTTTGAGGTGTAATTGCCAACGTGACGAGGAATATTTAACTAGTTTCAACACATTTCTCATCATTTAGATTCAAAGGAGAAAGTGTATATACCACATAGGACAGTATCTCAGTGTATCTCAGGTACAATTGTTAGACAATATTATGGCAACAAAACAGAAAAAATGATAAAACATGTCTTAAAACATATTAGTTGACATGTAATTATCAGACAAATGTGAAAAGTCTGTAAAATTAATCACAAAAGAGCAGAGCTATCCCCTTTTGCTCAGTAACTTTTTTTAAATCAGCTTTTTGTAGTTTCACTATAAACGATATACTCAATACTCAAATTTTGCATAGCTTCAAAACAACAGTCACGATATAATCTCAAATTCAATACATTGCTCACCTCTAATGCCATAAAAAATGCAAATAATTCAGCTTGAAACAACAGATAAGGCAATGAAACAAATTAGATAATGTTTGCTCATCAAGCAAAACCTCAAAACTACTCAAATTAAGATGTCTTTTACGTGTTTTTTACTTCACTTTCGTCTGTGATAGTTATATAAATTGCAGGAAAGTGATGCAGACTCATTGATGGCAGAGTTAAGTGAGGGTGTAAGCCAGTTCTGATGCTTTATACGTGTGCACTGGAGCGGAGCACTTTGTTCTGTGTTGACTTTCACCGGCTTGAACAATGACTGAGGCTGTTTGAGAAGCACCTGCAGTGTTTTGACAGCGCGGGCTTGTCACTTTTCCATGAGAAGCCAGAGCTTTAATCAGGTTACTTTTTTTATACGGACTTGACAAACAGACAAGGCACGGAGAGCGAGGAAGCAAAAAAGACAAAGACAAGTCTGTAGTAAGTCAGTCCGCTTTCGTCCCAGTGTTTGTCTTTCCATTTTCTAGATATCCAACGTTACTTCAATCCAGCTTTTGACAGTCGGCTCCATCATTTTTTTGTTTTTGTCAGTGTAGGCTTGTCACGATAACACATTTTGAGATATACTGTAGTTCGACAGAAACATATCACAATAAACTTTAATATTGAAACTACTTTATGCCACTGACATAACCATTCTAAAGCAGGATAATTCAAATAAACCCTTTCTGAATGTACATTACCATTAAAAACATCAGCTGAAGTCGAATGAAACACTTACGCTTTTTTCAGGTACTTAGTAAAGAAGTATAACCAGTAGATCGTCTGTCATTTTACATTTTGTTAATTGTAAACTGCAATATTGATCTAAAACGGCTTAGTAACAGAACCAGGTCCATTGACTTCCTGTTCAAAACTGGAGAACTGATAAGCCCCGCCTCTTTGTAGTGACATTTCACTGTAACAAGAAGCAGATTGTCATTTACATTTTGAACTCTACATGTGTCACTCAGAGTCTTCATTTTTCAAATAATCACAGCTAAGTACAGGATGTGGGCGGGGATAGGGGGTAGGTGAGAACAGGTTGCATAATTTGTCTCCTTTAAATACTTAAAATAATATCAATAAAATGTACATAAGAGGTACAAAGCTACTCTATTACAGCTATTGTTTACTGAACGATAAGTCGATACAGTAATTATAACACGTGTCAGTTGAGGGTGCAGTCTTTTTAAATGAAGGCAAAGCACCTTGAAGCACTGATGAGTGTTCTGATTATGTAATTTAGACCAGAGTTAGTCCAAGTCATATAACAGCGTGCACACAAATGACATTTTGCATCGACATTTAGCCTTTAATAGACTAATTGTCAAAACTAAACTAACTTAAATGGCAAAAAAGAACAAAAAAATCCAAATTTTCATCATTAATACACTTCATTCATGAACATTCTCTAGTTAGAAGCTTTCCATCACCTTTATTTGGTTGATAATTTATTTTAAAAGTCCCAGTGTACAAAGAAATAATAATATAAGCGCTGACAAGTCGACTACTAAAATGTATTAATTCATTGTTATTTATTATTAATTGAAGGAAGGTGGTTAGATTAATCATTGAGTCAATTATAAATGATAACATAACATAATAAACTCCAAAACTGCTCCAACAGAATGATATTATCAGAATGGATGTAAATGTAAATGCAGTATTCATTCACTAAAAGTAGTCAGATGAAGTATTTGACTAGCAATCTCACACTAATGAACCAGTTATTTTGAAAGGTAACTGTGAACATTTTAAAGCAGTGAATGAGTGCACAGTACAGTAAGGACATGCTCATCCATCTAAACTAAGGCTCAAAGACGACAACTCAAAAATGGTGGAAAAAGGTTTGATCCGTACAAGTCATGATGCTCCAAATAGTGTCTCCTGACCAATAAATAAAGAAACCTTTTGGAGCATATGAACTTTTTTTCACCAAAATTCAAACGCAATAGTATATTTATTTAAATATAATCAATACGACTTGCATTTAAATGACTTGAAGAAGGGGAAAAGAACAGTTTGATACAGACACACTGATCACAGAGTGCAGTCTGTGTGAAGTTTGGATTTCTCTTGTCCTTGTTCTTATTAGTTGAGTCTATATTAGTGACTTTCTGCAAATTAAAATGTTTCACGGCATCACTAAAATCAGACATGAGTATAAACTGGGGCAGCAGAGTATAGCACAAAAGTATCTATATAATAAAAAACTGTATGTTACAACAAACTAAATATATGATAATAACAACAAGCTCCTCCGTCTGACAGAAGTGGACTGTTGTTTTTAAATGAAAATGTTGGAGTTTCCTTGTTTCTTGAAGGATTCTTTTTGTTTGACTAATACATTAAGGCTGTTTAATAGAGCTAAAATTATTGTGTCAAAAAGTATGTTCAAATATTGCAAAAATATCAAGATTGCAGAACCAACTTTTTTCTAGATTCTGATTGTAGATTTGTTTAGTTGTTTATTTTGGTCACAGTTATATTCGAACGTTATTCCATTCCGTTATTCCAGAAACAATAACACTTGACCTGCAGAAAGAGCGAAAAGGTGTACGTTGAAATAATTCACAGAAAGCAAAAGAAAACTGTACAAATGCATTATTGTTACAAACTAAGACTCAGAATTCACCTATTTTAAACTTCTTTTTAAAGTTGAACAAAGCGGTACATGATTCAAGTTCTGTTCTGTTCCAGAGATGCAATTTCTGTTTCTCTAAGTTTGTGACGGCTATCTCTGATTTTGATCACATCTGTCATGATTTTGACAAAAGATTGTTGTTTATCTTAATCACGATTTTCAGGTTTATAAATAGTGCATTGGTCGGTTCATTAAAGGCTGAAAATGTGACTGCTTTTGTTGCCTTTTGTTGCAAGGTGAAGATTGGTTTTATAGTCTTACTGTATGAATTACAACTTTCGAGTTATCGATAATAAAACGATTTATTTAACATTTAATTTATCTACATTTTATATTATTGCTATTACTTTGGATAATTTTATACAAATTATCCAAAGTAATATAATGTATATGATACATTTCTTATTGTGATAATACGCTTCGAGATCTTTGAGACGTTTGTCTGGTAGTTATGGCAAAAATAAACAGTTCCGTTTCATAATATAAGCCAGTAGCTACACAGGATGTCAATAAATAAGCAAGTTATTGTTAGGCGTACGTAGAAACCATAGTGTACATTCTAGCAATAGCGAATGCAAAAATAACAATCGTAACTGAATTTGTGGGTATAAATAAATCATATACAAAATTATGTATTAGGGGCCCACTGAGAAGGTTTGTACCTGGGGGCCAGAATGTGTTGCTACGCCCCTGCATTCACATTAAACTTCAACTAATACATTTTTACAGACATATTTTAACACATTTCTGTTGAAATGACATAATCCTGTGCATGTCGTCATCAGGATACTCCAAATAAAGTATCGAGATTGTCATTTTAGTCAATATCGCCCAGCCCTGCTTATTTCTAGTACTCGCTCTGGATTCTGCTGGTGTCAAACTGTTACCTGCCGTGAGTAATGCTCCGTCTGTGATGAATGGACCGCTCCCTGTTGGACTCGGGCAGGATCTGAGATAAGCCTATCATTACGACAGCCATAAAAAGCCCCGCCCTCCCCCTACAGGCCATAAACACCTCTGCACCGGCCCCTGCGCTTAAACAATTACCCGGCGTAGTACTAGAGACGCGACACATGGCCGTCTGCAGGAATGTGACGCCGCTCCGACCGCATTCCAGAGGGCCGCGGCAGGGAGGGGCCCCCGGGAGCCCCCCCTGCAGAGCTCGGGTGTGTCAGGACAAATAGTTTCATATCACAGGCATGGCCGAGTCAACACGCCGACGTGTTGACTTACTGTGCGTTTGTTATTAGAGATGACCGTCACTTCAGGTGCATTTATAGCAGACATTTCAAACAAAGGCCAAGTTTCACCTCTATGAATCATATTGAGCATTACTTGAGTTTACTAAGAATGATTTAGACTATTTAAGAGGTTAGGGTTTGGAGTCAGGTTTTGGGTAATAATTAAGCCTAAATCATTCTTAATAAACTATCTCTTTGCTATGAATGATGTGTTTGTTCATGTTTTATTAAGGCCCAAAAAGGTGTAGGTATTATAAAATTTTATAATTTCTTTTATTACCTTTGATATAATTTAGAACAAAGCATAATAAAATGTATATAACATTATAAAACAAAAAAGTAGTGATGGGGGGGATCAATACTAAATATATCAAAAAGTATCAAAAAGTAGGGATAGGCCATATATGTTTTTTCTTTCTTACAGATTAATGAATTAAAACATGGCCGTATATTCTGTTATTGTGAATGTTTTATTTGTTATTATCTATTTATGAGTGAAAAGTTAATTTTGAACTTTACTCAACTTCCACTAGACATATGGGCCTTGCTATGGATTTTAAAATATAAATATCGGTATCAACAAATATCGGCTTTCGACCACAGCAGTGATATTGGATATTGGCTAAAAAAATAAAATTCCTATAAATATGTTATTTTGAAATCCTTTGTTTATATTTTAGTTTCCTTGCACATTTTTTGATCAGTTTAAGCTGAGGTGGAGCAAAAATGGTCATAGCTTCTAACCCTAACCCTTAATTAAAAGCCAAAAAGACTTGCTACGGTATTATTGGATTGGATTGAAACAATCACAGGTATTTTGAGTATTTAGAGAATGTCTGTGTGATTCCTCAGTCGTTTTTTGACACTGAAGAAGCAACTTGGATTAGTGACTAAATGTATTCTCTCTTAAACCATTTCCAGTTGACAGAAATAGTCTATTTCTTTATATATCAAAATGTCATATATTTATAACAAAATAGCTGAAGAAATAATAATACATTTTTATTTATAGTTCATGTTACATTTGACAAACAAATCTCAATGTGCCACAGTAAAAATTACATAAAAAAGAGAGGCTAAAAACATAACTTAAAGGGGCTGTATTAATTAATTTTTTTAATGTAATAAATGTAAATGTTTTTGCTTCAGTACAGATATTGTAAAAGCAGCTCTTATGGTCAAAATGAGAATGTTGTGTGCATCATAGAAACCAGGAAGTGCACTATTCGCGTGTTAATATTTGTTAGCTTTACTGAGATTTAATGAGACTCCACTCTGGCCTCTGAAAGTTGTCAAAAGTAGTGGCATATTTTAAAATAGTGTGCTTGTTTTTGATTTAGTGTGCATGTTTTTGAATTAGTGTGCATGTTTTTGAATTAGTGTGCATGTTTTGAAGCTTGTGTGCGCATTTTGTCCTTCAGAAGTTGTGAGAAAAGCTTATAAACTCAAGAACACATTTCCTTAACGACAAGATTACTTTCTTCAATTTCGTCTCTTGAAACAGTCAGAATTCACTCATTGTTGCATACTTTATCACTTATCAGAACTATGACACAAATCCAATGTAACTCAACACGTTGCGGTTTCAACAAATACACTGACTACTTGCAAAAAATGTCCTGTGACACGTGAAGAACGAGTGGTGTATTTTGTTGCAGGACTGATGCTGCTAAGCTGGTGGAGCTGATCAGTCGCATGCAGAAATGTGCCGACCAGGTAGAGAAGGACATCCTCTATTCAGAAAACCTACTGGCTAAGGTAAGTCTGCCAGAATCATCATCAACGTGTGGACAAAAACCTACACATTGGGTTGTGTTAACGTCCCTTACAACATTCTAGAATCTCTATCATTTAAAACGACTGGAGACAGGTCAGAATTCACTTAACAGTCAGGTTATAGATTTATTAACCTGGTTTATGGTGCATATCTCTGTAATTACTGGGCCTAATCTACATGAAACCAAAACTGTAGCAAAGTTCAAAGTCTTCTCTGTCAACCTAAATAAACACAATTTTTTTTTTTCAGAATAGCCTCAGAAATCGATGCCAGTATTCAGCCACAAAGCAGTGATTGTCGTTAGGTTTGGAGAATCCATTCAAAAACAATAAAACTCCCAGCCCTCCATTTTGAGATTACGACATGATCAAATTCTAGAACATGATTGTATGGGTTTCAGAATGATGCAAAATTAAGACAGTTGCTATGACAATTAACAATTTGAAAAAGAATATCCTAAAAGTCCCCAAAATATCTCCTATAAACAGGAAATCCATGAATAAGCATTTTCTTGTTGTAGGTAATGCTACAAAAAGAAGAAAACACATAAATCATCCTCTTTTTCAAAACACGGTCTTAAAACAAATAGTGTAAATTGTTATAAAACACCATTTATCTTAATAATTTTAAATTTATATGGATTACACTCAAATCTTCTAACTTAGGGCTGAAACTAATGATGATTTTAGATGTCAGTGATTCATTTGCATTACAAACAATTATTTCTATTGAACAGTTTTTAAATACATTGTTGATATAGTGACTGAAAAAAATGTAGATTATTTACAGAATAGTTACAGAATATTTACAAAAACTCTATTATTAATAAAAATCTGAAATAGTTTATTCTTTCTTAACATTTTGATTTAATAATGTAGCTGTCTTTGTTATAAAAGCTATTTTTGTGTGTGAAAACTACAATTATTTCAACTGGTCATTAGTCGATAAATTGTCGCAGCCTTATTCTTAATGCGTTTTCTCATATTTACTCCTATTTGAGAGAGTGAAAAAGGACATTTCTCTCATACAAAATATGTCCATAAATTTTACAGTACACAGACCATATCTTAAACAGTTTTCTTCAGAAATAGTTTAAAAGGTTTTTACGAAATGTCTGTTTGTCAGTTCTGAATTCAAACTTATACGTGCCACATAAAATTGGGACTAATCCTGTATTACAACATCATCAAACAAACAGTTTTATGGCTTTGTCAGTATCAGACAATAGGTTAGAGATATATTATTAACTTAACATGTTTTGATGAAGATGGAAGTTACCGCCGAAACATGCCAAGTTAATACATCATCTCTTACCTATTATCTGATATAAATGAAACTATAAAACTATTCTAACAAGAGGACAAGATCAATAATTGTAATCTTTAACCAAACCAGGACAAAGTGTGGACAGAACGCAGCCTTAAATACCCTTTAGATGCCACTGATATGTGTTTTTGTCACTGGCTGTTTACACTCAAAACAGCAAAAGCGTGATTATTATCTGATTCCTGGAGTTCACAGATTATTGAAATGTCTTGTAAACAGTTCCATCTGATGTGAGTAATCTGAGTTCTTCTTAATGGTTCAGACTGCTGGTTTTGACAAGGAAAATTATGCAAAAAAAAGAGGGGTAAACTAATGCAGAAAAACAAAAATGAAAGAGAAAATGTTAAAGATCGAAAGAGTTCTTTTAAATTGTGGTGTCCTATGTTGCAGGATCAGGAGCGTGAAGTGAAGAACCTGCCCTTTCAGCACCAGAATGAGTGCGCGGACAAGCTGGGGCAGGCCGAGGGGATGCTCAAGGAGCTCTTCATGGACGTGGACCGGGCCAGGAAGCTCGGACACCCACAGGTCAAAGAGATCGAGAAAGAGTAAGAGCCAACACACTCCACAGCATCACGCTATGTTGAGGTCACATTTTTAAGACAATGACTTGCAGATTAAAGACGCACTATGTCACTTTTCTGGTTGTCTTTGTTGATACTTTTCTTGGAATGTTGTACTATCTTAAACTGATCTTTCCTGTTTTTATTGCAAAAACATCTTTAAAATTCTTTCTTCATTGTTACTCAGAGCTGGGGCGCCTCTCCACAGATCTGGCCTGTAACTTTGAGCTGGTGGCGTCATATGTTTGTCTTCATGGATATAGATACGTTTAATTCTAAGCAAAGCAATAGCATCTCCCTGGAGACAAGCGGGTGGCAGATCCTATAAAAGAAAAGTTATGTAGGGCACCTTTAACCCCTATTTTTCCTAAAAAAAAAAAAAAAAAATTCCCAATTCCTGTACACTTTGGAGTATAAACAAGTGGCTGGACTCTTTTTGAAGCTGAGACTTTGTACTTTTGCCCTCAAGTGTCTGATTTACTCTGATTATAATTGGTAACAAGCTCTGCACAGAGGACTATCAGATTTAAAGTCCCGCCTAGATCTTTTTTCTAGTGGGTTAATATAATAATAAAGCTGCTGTTGGAGAAATGGACTTACAGACGGTAGACTCAGCATTTTTTGGGGTTTTGACAGTTCCCATTTCTAGCTGGAGCAAATATCATACAAAAAATAGAATTTTAGAAGCTTAAAATAAAGTAAAAAAGAAAAAAAAGTTGAGGTAGAATGGGCATAAATTGGTTTGATAGACTCATAAAAGAAGAATAGAAATGTTTAGTGTTTAATGTTAAATTGTTGTGAATTTTAGTCTTATTTTTTTGTATTTGTGGGTTTGGAGTACAAACTGATCCTGATTCATCCCAGAAGGTTTTAATTTGACTAAAAATAAGAGGCTTTTACAGCTTGATGATGGACTAAAGGAATATGTTAAGAAAAAGTCCCAGGGCTGCTGTTACATGTGACTACAATCAAAACAGTACAATCTAACAATAGCTCAACTTTTCAACGCCACATAAAACCTAACTTGACCATAAACCAGAAATAAACGTCTACAATTTGACAAAACCCTTAAATCATGAGCGCGCCAGCTTAAGTTGACGTCATTTCAACACTCACTGTAACAATTCCGTGGCTTGAACCGTTCACCCTCTGGTCCGCGGGCCAAACACTGATGCTCTGCGCGTTCCCTCCTCCTGCAGCGTGAAGAACCTCCACGAGCGCTGGGCCAACGACTGCGGGGTCTACAGAGACGTGTACGACCAAGTCCAAGACCTGGAGCTCAAGCAGAAGATCGACTGGGGCCCACTGCTCGACAGCAAACTGGTGAGAGCTCTGCAGTGAAGGCGAGGGGTCGGGACCCCAAACGGGGTCGCGAAATAATTTCCAGGGGTCCCCCGATGATGGGGAAAAATGAATACAATCATGTTAAATAAGGCTTGACCCCCTTCAAATGCAGTGGTGAATGTAGACTCCTATTTGTTAGACAATCAAAGTAATTTTTCTAGGTCTATAAAATATAAAAAGGTCTCAAAATAAAAGCAAACATTAAATATAAGGCTAATTTATCACTTTGCGTGTCGCCTATTCTTTGTGTTTGGGGATGGCGAATGTGAACTATTGTTATTTTTGGTGTCGCAATTGAAAAAGTTTAAGAACCACTGGTCTAGAGAGAACCCAGAGAAGAACGGCCACTGTATTAATGGCAGGCGTACACATAAAGACAAAAGAGATCACAGTTTTGCAATACATTTGATAATCAATATGTTGCACATGATATTCTATGTTTTGTCACTATTTTCAACACTATGTCTTTGTTAACCCACCGACTTATTATGGAGACCCATTTTAATCATGTGTAACAAAATAATTTAGTAATATATACCAAAAACACACCCCTAGTTGGAAGTAGGGGTATAAAAAAATATCATTACCCAGATACTATTTGATACTAAAACTAGTATGGAAACTAGATAGTTATTTGACAAGTATCAATTCTGAAAAAAAAAAAATAGTATAAAATTTTGCCTTTCCTGAATGAATAGTTTCAGAATGAAGAACTAGCATAAGACCACATAGTAATACGTATTAAAAATAAGTAGTGTTGAAAGTAATAATCTATAATCTAACTTTTTTTTAAATTATCATTAAAGTATCGGTATTCAAATCAGCCCTTTCTTTAGTATCTGACAGACAGAGACTCAATGTTCAGGCTTTGGATGAAGAAATGTGACTATTTTAATTACACTGCTTAAAGGTTTTTCTTGGTTATAAAACTGTGAAAAAATTCAAATATGCATATTTTATACCATCTCGCCCAGCCTGAATATATACAATCATTCAACAAATACATTTCTAGTGAAATGTTAAATGCTGGATATTGTCAACTACGATGTATGATATGAATATGATATGATATGATATGATATGATATGATCCTTATCTCAATACAAATCTCTTAAAAATTGTTTTTAAAGTTTACTGAATTTATGTTTTATGTAGAATAACAAAATGCATGGAATTTCATGTTCACAATGAACTAAATACCAATATAATGTAAGAATAACTCACGTTTTTAGCTCAACAGACAACCTTAAAGTGTGTAAAGTGTTTTTATGATTGTCTAATTTTGGCTTTATTTGGCATACTAATACCTGTTGTAAATATAAATTATAGTTTTGCCCCAATCAAGTAGTAGCTGTTTGTGGAGAAAAGTGTAAAAATCGGTTGAAAATTACAGGAAGCAAAAGCAAATGGATGACATCACACTAGGAAGACCCAGTCACTTTCCATCATAAGGTTAAAGATAATTTACACAAAATAAACTACTTTTTTTTTTAACCTTTAAGCATTAATTCAACTAAATAAAGGTGTTCATATATATTTGAATATGTCAAATTGGAAAAAAGTGTGTGTGTGTGTGTGTGTGTGTGGTTGCTTGGTAATTTCCTACTGTGGCGTCATCATTTACAACCAGGAAGTAAAATTACAAAACAAAACTAAATTACTGAACTGGGATATAATTTGTAATTCTTTTTTTTTTCCAGATTTTAAATATAATTGTCTTACCTTCATTTTAGTTAAGTGAGTAGTTCAACATGTCGTTAAGTGTATAACTCAGCAAGTCAAAATAAATGTATACTGTGATGCAGCATCTCGTATCGATACACATACTGTATATTACCCAGACGTCTGAGACAATATGTTGCAGTATCAATATTTTGAGTACAGCCCTGCTAACAGTAGACCGTACAGTGGACCTGAGTGTGCGTGTCATTGTTAATGCTTTGCTGTGTTGCTGGGTGGCAGAAGCAGCTGGAGTCTCAGAAGTTCGGTCCCAATCTGTCCGACGTGGAGAAGCAGATGGCGGCTCACAACATCCTGCACCAGGAGATCGAGGCCTACAGCGCGCAGCTCCAGCCCGGCCCCACCCTCCCACAGGTCTGCAGCATGTCATATCACTCAAGAACATTGTTGGGGAAAAAACAGGACTACGTTTAAAAGCACAGACAAGGTTCATAGGATTCTCTCTCCACCTCAAAGAAACCAGCTCACAAAGTCTGAAAAGTGTTCCAAGCTGTGGGAGCAGCATAAGTGAATGCTCGCTTCCCCAAATCAGTCATAGCGGTTTCAGTTCTCTGCAAAAAAGGAGAAGAAATCATAAAGTGTCTACCACAAATAGTCGTAGAAATTAGAGACATCCAATTGGTACCATTTATACTATTAAGGGTTTTTTTATTGCTCAAAAATCCCGTGTGGCAGACTTTTTCACTAATCTACTTCTAAAAGTTTCCATAGCTACTCTTTAGGAACTCCAACTATCTCCTTTCTCTAAACACAGCTCGTATAGGGGAACTTTTGTCTCTGAATTACGCAAAGTGATTCTGTTTGAATGGTTGTCTGTCAGTCAGCCTTAAAGGGTGTTACTGGTCTCATAAACAAACCAGCTGAGGTATGCTCCATTCATAGCGGTGAATGCACAGAGTTAATGGTAGAAAATGAATGGAATTACTGAGAGAACGCCTGTCTTTTTTCCCCTCAGGATAAGTACGCTGCTTTGAAGAACAAATACGACCAGCTCTTGGTGAGTAGTCAATCATTCTTTTTAAGTAACGCTACTGTATATCTGTTTATCTTACAGGAGACATGTCATGCTTTTTGTTTGAGTACTTAGTGACGTAGTAACAGACAGTGTAACAGACATAGAACATTATTTTACGTTTTGTTCATTGTAAACTGCAAAATTGATCCAAAACGACTTATAGAAATAGGATTGTTGCCTAGCAGTTAAAATGCAGTATTGATTTGTTGTATGTAAGTTGTATTTTAATTGTTGGAAAATGGCTACACAACATTGCTTAACCTTATGTGTACGACCAGGAGACAGAATTTTTTGGAAGAATAAAATTAAATAAAAGCACGTAAGTATAGGGAAGTAAACGGGGATAGGTTAAAGTCTTATAAAGGTTTATTTTACATAATATGTCCCCTTTAAGAGTAAATGTACTACAATTACCTTTGAATTATGTTTGGAAACACTACTACAACTATACTTTTACTCACACACAGATGAAAAAGGTCCCATGTGGAGTTTTTTCACCCCATAACCAATATTTGTCTTGCTCTTGTGGCCAATAACTAAATAATATCTGCCAATGTCAAAAAATGTAAAAAAAAAAAAAAAAATCTATAGCAAGACTCAAAAATAGTTGTAAAGTTCCCAAAATTATGTTTCACTTTTGTAAAAATAATCACACATTTTATTGTAATTTGTTTGTTTTTATAATTTCTGATCATTGTGCATAGTGCCTCCTGTTTACAATGACAAATTTCTAAATAACGCACACAGACAAAAAATACAAGCATTTTTTCCTATTCCAGTATATATAAAATGTCTGCAAATTGGTCATTATCAACGCTAGCTCAGATCTCACACACACGAGTCAGACTGAGGAGTGACGGTGGGCTTGTTGTGCGTTTGTGCAGAAGAGCTCGATGCAGCGGCGCGCTCACCTCTCCAGCCTGCACGAGTACATGCAGAGCTGCAGCAAGGAGCTGGCCTACCTGTCGTCCCAGCAGGAGAGGATCCTGCAGAGGGACTGGAGCGACCGCATGGTGGACCCTGCAGGGGTGCGCACAGAGTATGAGGTCGGTGCACACACACTTTTATTTAACTGACTGATGATTTGTCAGAGAAGTATGCTCACACAGTGAAACAACTTAGAGGCGTTCCTATTTAGTCAGAGGAACCACCCACGTGTCTTTGCTCACATTCACACAGCAACCGTGGCCGAAACTGGGTCTAACTGATTTCTTTCTACTCCTTTTGAGCACTGTAAATCTGCACATTTCAATGAAATTATTATACTATATTAACTAAAACATTTTTTTACAGTTGTTCAGAATTATAGTTACTTCTTAAGAATGTTATTTTTTGGAGCTACTGTGTCCAAGTAATGTCTCTTGTGAATCAGTTTAGTTTGTCTAAGTCTCAAAATGAATGAAACGTTTTTCCCAGCAAAGTCAGTGTTGCACATGTGCTTATGTTACTAAAAGCTTCCTGGTCTGACTTAAAGTGCCTGACCCTGAGGAGACGCCAAAAAGTAAAGTGTGGCCTCAGTCCCTAGTTCCTACAGTGTGAAAATAATTGTAGTCATATGTTGATAATCGTAATTGTTCTCTAAACTCTAAAACACATACTGTACAAATATACCTTCTATAATGAAGACAGTGGCATTATTAAATCAAAATGTCAATAAAGAATAAACAATTTCTGACTTTTATCAATAATAAACTTTAATCGTAAATATATCTATCCATATTTCAACCTTTATGTGGTATTTTAAAGTCGATTAATCAAAAAATTATTGCTGACTAGTCGACTGCTAAAATAATCATTAGTTGCAGCCATAGTGTTCAATACCAATAATTATACCATACCGTACCATAGCTTAAAATGGCAACAAGATAAACAACTATATTTAAATTAAAAAGTTAACACTACAACTGGCTCCCGAACCAGGTGGGGCTTAATATGTGCTACTGATCAGAATGTGTCTTGGAGCCTGCGGGGGCTGTGTACGTGCAGGGCCCTGTCACTGTATTTACCCTTGTGTCCACTGTTTTTCTTTAGAAATTCAAAACAAATAGTCTCCAGGCTCATGAGGGGGAGGTAAACCAGCTCCAGGGAGAAGGAGATCGCCTCATAGACGCAGGACATCCAGCCAGAGAAACAATCGGAGTAAGTCTTTATTCATCCATCCTCATCAATATATGACCTTTGTGAAGCCCATTTTTACATAACTTGACATTTTATAAGTGTGTATATTATTGGTGTTGTTATTGACCTTTGAACAACCTTTTGTTTTGGCATCTCATGTTTTAGAACTAGGAAATAGTCAACAAAAAGCATGGAAAGGAATTGAATTATAGCTCCATCTACTGGCAGCAGAGGGAATTACAAATGGAGATAAACAAACCTTGCCTTCTCAGACATGCTAATTTAAGTGTCAAATCATAACGAACGTAATTTGAGGCAGAAATGCTCAGAACGAGTCTGGTGATGATTTATGAAGATCTCAGAGTTCATCACACAACTGTAAAATGTTGTGTTTTGAGGGAGAAAATATTAAACAGAATTCACCAAACAACCGTGAAGCTAAATACAACCACAACCTTTTTGATGAGTTTGAACATCGTCAAAAGCACAAAAGAGTCACTTCAGCAAAATATGTGTCTTTTAAGAGGTTGCTCCATAATCTGGTGTTTATCAGATTTATATAAAGAAATACCAAGAACAAACTAGTCAGTCTGATGTTTCATTTGCCAAACACTGATTTGGTTTGGTGACATTTTTGTTTTGTTTTTGTCAGGAATGTCAGAACAACATCCAGTTGGAGTGGCAGCACTTCCTCAACCTGTGCCTGGCCCAAGAGGAGCACCTGGACAACATCCGGGACTACAAGAAGGTACTCCAGAGCACCCACACTGAGCACCCACACACTGAGGACCCACACTGAGCACACACTGAGCACACACACTGAGCACCCACACTGAACACCCACACACTGAGCACCCACGCACTGAGGACCCACACTGAGCACACACACACTCAGCACCCACACATTGAGCACACACACACTGAGCACCAACACACTGAGGACCCAAACACTGAGCACCCACACACTAAGCACACACTGAGCACCCACACACTCAGCACCCACACTGAACACCCACACACTGAGCACCCACACACTCAGCACCCACACACTGAACACACACTGAGCACCCACACTCAGCACCCACACACTGAACACACACTGAGCACCCACACTCAGCACACACACACTGAGCACCCACACTGAGCACACACACACACACTGAACACCCACACACTGAGCACCCACACACTGAGCACCCACACACTCAGCACACACACACTGAGCACACACACACTGAGCACACCCACACACTCAGCACACACACACTCAGCACCCACACACTGAGCACACACACACTGAGCACCCACACTGAGCACCCACACACTGAGCACCCACACACTCAGCACACACACACTGAGCACACACACACTCAGCACCCACACACTGAGCACACACACACTGAGCACCCACACTGAGCACCCACACACTGAGCACCCACACACTCAGCACACACACACTGAGCACACACACACTCAGCACCCACACACTGAGCACACACACACTGAGCACCCACACACTCAGCACACACACACTCAGCACCCACACACTGAGCACACACACACTGAGCACACACACACTGAGCACCCACACACTGAGCACCCACACACTCAGCACACACACACTGAGCACACACACACTCAGCACCCACACACTGAGCACACACACACTCAGCACCCAAACACTGAGCACACACACACTGAGCACCCACACACTGAGCACACACACACTGAGCACACACACACTCAGCACCCACACACTGATCACACACACACTGAGCACACACACACTGAGCACACACACTGAGCACACACACTGAGCACCCACACACTCAGCACACACACACTGAGCACACACACACTCAGCACCCACACACTGAGCACACACACACTCAGCACCCAAACACTGAGCACACACACACTGAGCACCCACACACTCAGCACACACACTGAGCACACACACACTGAGCACACCCACACACTCAGCACACACACACTCAGCACCCACACACTGAGCACACACACACTGAGCACCCACACTGAGCACCCGCACACTGAGCACCCACACACTCAGCACACACACACTGAGCACACACACACTCAGCACCCACACACTGAGCACACACACACTCAGCACCCACACACTGAGCACACACACACTGAGCACCCACACACTCAGCACACACACTGAGCACACATACACTGAGCACCCACACACTCAGCACCCACACACTCAGCACATACACTGAGCATCCACACACTGAGCACACACACACTGAGCACCCACACACTGAGCACCCACACACTCAGCACACACACTGAGCACACATACACTGAGCACCCACACACTGAGCACCCACACACTCAGCACATACACTGAGCATCCACACACTGAGCACACATACACTGAGCACCCACACACTCAGCACCCACACACTCAGCACATACACTGAGCATCCACACACTGAGCACACATACACTGAGCACCCACACACTGAGCACCCACACACTCAGCACATACACTGAGCACACACACACTGAACATACTGATGTCATTGCCGCTATTAAAGCTGTGGTTGCTACAGTTTCAGCTGGATGCAGAGACGCTGTCCGACTCTCTGCACAGGCTCCACTCAAACCTGGACCCCAAAGTGTTGAAGGACAAGAGCAACCAGCAGGTGGTGATGGCCATCGAGGTACAGCTTCTGTTAGAACACACTCTATCTTTGTATCTGTGCTCGTCACTCACACTGGCATCTCTGAGAGCGAGGAAACATGGGTCACTATAGTTTGGGATACAACCCCAACACCCAGCTAGTGTGACTATCGCAGGTCACGTTAGCTCAGGATGGAAGGTCAAAACTGACAAGTGTGTCAAATGTCCATAAAGATACTTTGGCCAAAACAATGTATAAATGTAATGTATGTAACGTATGATAAACTAAGAGTAAGGAACAACCCAATAAACAGTTGGGTCACTATTGTAAATACATTTATCACACCATAGTGTCAGAATACTTTTGATTGAACACAATGAAGGTTTTTTTTTTTTAAATCTCCAATGGTTTAACATTAGATTAAATGAAAAGCTCTATAGTTTCCTGATCCCACATTTTGTCGGGGAAAAATGAACTTTCTATTTATAATAATAAATGGTTTATAACATTCATATATTTTAGTTGTTCATCTGTTAATGGATTCCTATTAGTTGTTCCAGTGATCACCAAGTAGTTTATTACATTGCAAACCAATCACATGCAGACATTCATTTAAGACTCAGTAATATGTGTAATATGAGCCTGAAACAGCACTAACTTTTTGATTTTTCTTGTGTGGGAACTTCTTATTTGGATTTGTGGTTTTATTTTTCAGTGATAGTACATGTTCTGTTATGTTTGAGCAATAGCTGTGTTTGTAACTGTCACAATGTCATCACTAGTCCATCACTAGTTGCTGTGTGTTTGAGCTCAGAGTACAGAGCATGTGTGACTGTTGCAGGGGGATGAGCCGGCACTGCAGAGGAACGAGCAGCGCCTGTCTGCTCTCAGAGACCTGAGCCGGACTGTGATCCCCCTGAAGCAGAGGAGGAGCCCCCCCTCCAGCTCCACCCCTGTGGTGTCGCTCTGTAACTGGGAAGTGCCAGAGGTAAACAGTATTTCTGTACTCCACCAGTCTGCCATTATTCTTGTCGTTTGTCAACACTCAAACTTTTATTTCTATTGTTCTATTATTTGACATTTTGATTTCTTGTTATGAACATTTTTCATATGTGTTTTAAAGTCTGTATCGATGTCACAATGAGTGGATTTAATTGTTGCAGCCCTATACCTTATGAAATGTACATTTAAACCCATTTCTTCTTCTAAAGAATTTGTAATACTTTATCTATACAAATATACCAGCTGTTTGATTTATGCATAAATCTATTTAGGACCAAAACAAACACACCTGACACACAAAGAGGGTAATACACAATAGTGTTTATGTCACATTTAAACAGTCCACGATAATAAAAAAAAATTATTTCGGTCTGGGAGATATGATTTGACAAATTTAGGTTGTCTCATTACAAACAAATAAAAATTTGTTTCAATATTAATTTCAACAACATAATCATAATTTTCTTCATTTGTCGCTTAACACAAAAATAATTAAATGTCTTTATCCAAAGTCCACACATTTTCCTGACAGAGGACTGGCTGTGGACCTGATCGCATCGTAATAAAAGCTTGTCTTTCACAACTGGCAGTTCTTGTTACATATTTAGATCACCTTCTCTCTTCCTTCAGGGCTCGGTGACACGCGGGCAGAATCTGACCCTGAAGTCCAATGCAGACGTGAAGACCTGGGAGGTGAAGAACGACCGCGGCCAAGTCCTGAAGCTGCCCGGGGCCTGCTTCATGGTGCCGGCCCCTGACCAGGAGGCCCTCAACAGAGTGGACAGGTACGGCTCTGCTCTCTGACCTCTGACTGACCCTCACGCCCGAACTTGACCCTAAGCCTGCGTACGTGTGTGTCCAGCCTGCAGAAGGAGCTGTTGGAGCTGAAGGAGCGCAGGGCCAAACTGCTGTCGTCGCTGAAGACCTCCACACCGGAGAAGGTGGTCCCTCAGAAAACAGGTGAGGAGGTGCTCTCGCGGGTGAGTTGTGTTCAGATTTTAAAACGTGTCGGTCTCAGGGTCAGGAGTCACTTTTCTCACGTTCATTATACTCTTTAAGGCAAGGCAAGGCAAGTTTATTTGTTGAGCACAATTCATACACAAGGCAATTCAAAGTGCTTTACATAACAGGAAAAGTTGCATTAAAATCACAAAACACAAAGACACACAGAATAATTTTAAAATAAAGCGCTTTTAAGACAATCCATTTCCTGGTAACAAGCAGTGGCCCCTCCACGCTTTTGCAAAATGAGCCACATCTAAAAATTGGGGTGAAATAAGTTTGATAAGGCTGTTCAAACTGCTTTTTCTGTTTTCTTGCTATTAAGATGAGCCTTAATGAGAACGAGGATCATCCCAGAAGATGCTTAATATAATACACTACATTTCCAGTCATTTGGTCCTGTTTTGGAACATTCCAGCTGGTTAGGGTCATTTAGGTAATTATAGTCAAGTTGTATTACAAATATTCATAGTAGCCGTAACCCATGAACAAATATATATATATAGCCTTGTTTAAATGACATAAATGTATCTTTTTTTATCTGTATTTGCGTGAATCTGACACAATGAGATTTAATTGCTCATGTGATGCAGAATATTTCACTGGTTTTTAGGCATTTCTGACAAATCATGTGATAATTTAGGACAAAATAAGAAAATTTATTTGCCACTGAGGTAAGTGAAATGATCTTAACCCACTGGCAGATAATTTGGCCTGAAGTAAACAAGTCAAATCTGATCTAGTTCCATCAAATAAATTAAACTAAATTGAACAGGTCAAAAAATCTGAAATTAAGATTTATAGCTAGAAAAAAAAAAAATCCTTTATTACTCCCATAAAATAAACAGAAAGGTCATACAGGTTTTATTATAATAGTCAAACTTTGTATGATATTTTCATCTCAAGATAAAGTGATAAATCTGTGAACATCCACACTGACATAATGATCGATCCTGGTTAAAGATCTCACAAAGAGTTGTTTTTCAGATATTCAGTAATGTTTATGTGAACTCAGCATAAAACTCAAATAACTTCAAAGGTTTTGTCGTCTTGCTGCAGTTCCGATATCCAGCATCCCTGAAGACCCCAAGGCCAAAGAGATGTTGAAGGAGCTGGACCGGATAAACGCAGCACTTGAGCAGCTCCACAAGGACGCTCTGAGGAGACTGAGAGAGCCGCTGGACAACCGCAACCCGGCGCAAGACCTGGAGACACGCCTGCAGGAGCATGAGGTACTGCACGCATTTGAAAAGAGACATGAATCAACTGTTTTACACATCCAGATGTAACATTTTCCCAATTCCTTTTAACTTAGCTCAGGGAAAGTGTTGCTTACTGGTCATTTTTTATGAGATTAGTATGGTCTTTTCTAAATGCTAGCCCCCACAGTTGCCAGCAGAGGGAGTCAGATATTCAATATTCTTTATGAAAATGACAACTGTGATAAAAGCAGAGATGGTTTAAGAAGTTGCTGTTACTTCAAAGTATTAAAATTCAAGTAGAAGTACAGAGTAGACAGAAAAAATATCTAATACAAATATAAAGTAAACATAAACAAATACAACCGTTTTCTTTTTTTAATTTTTAATTTTATTTATGATTAATATGACATGCAAAACATTACAGGCAAAACTCAGGTTTTAGTTTTTGGTCAGCTTGCTCCTTGGAAACAGACAAAAAACTACATTCAATGACGTTTCTCAGGTCATGGTTTTTAATTGTGTGCCACTCCCACATCTAACTTTGCCCCTCTGGAGTAACACACAACAATACAATACAACTACATTATAATACACTACCGAGGTGGATCAACAAATTGTTATCTTCATGTACATTTAAAAAGACATAGTTCATACATTCAGCCAAAGTCTACAAGAAATATCTGATCTCGTATTCTGGAATGAAGCCACTAGGTGCCAGCGTTTGTAAAGTGTAAATCTTTTGACATCTGCTCCAGTTTTCTCCTGGAACATAAGCTTTCTCCTGGAGACAACAACAAAGTCTGAACTGCACCAAAGATTCCCTGCTATTTCATTTAATTCACTTCCATCCGTAGATTTCTCCGGGACATTGTAACCTCAAAGGATGCATTCTGAAAATGATTCTTTTTCACACAGAGACATAAAGATCAGCTCTTAAAGTAGCTCCTGCACATACCAAACTTTACAATCTTGAACTTAACAAGATTTTGACTTTGATTATAAATGTTTTCAAGTAGAAAACAGCATGTAAACATAGTCTGATAAAAACTATACTATATAACTAACAACTATAAGAAGAATATATATAACACTGTAAGTCTTTTCTGCCATATCGATGAATGCAAACATACCCAAAACTATTCAAAAATCAAAAGTAAAGCAGAACATGTCTCCGTTAACTAGGGATGTCATGATATCAAATTTTAGTGGATTATTGTGAGAAAAAAAACATCACATTTTAATAATTATTCCCAACACGACCAAACAACAGTTTCATCTGTAATTTTTTCCCATTCCGATTGTCTAACACATAAGTATTCCTTGAGTTTGTGACCAGCTTTGTGAAACTGAATTACATTGTCATGCCATTCTCTGAGAGACAAAATACACTTAATGTGACAAAAAACAGCCAGATTAAAAAGTTAGGTACCACTGTATAATAACTACATCTTAATTACCCTTAATAAAGCATGAAAGCATGAGAAAGACTTGCTTCATGATGATTAAAGAGTTAATTAAGCATGGTTCAGAGCTAGTAACTACTTAATTAAGGTTAGAGTTAGGGTTGGGGTTAGGAATTAGGGTTAGAGTATTAGTTAAGTGGTTATGAAGCTTGAATCATTCTTAAGAAACTATTTGTTCACTATGGATTTAGTCTTTGTTCATGTTGTACTAAGGCAAGAATAAGTGTAGTTATTATAAAGTGGTACCATACGTTCTTTACATTTAGGTGTATTTTTTAACTGTAGATTCTAAATTGTCTTGACCTGAATAATTACAACGATCAATTTACCTAAGAATCTTGACTACCATTAACTTGTGCGACAGAAAAGCGCCCAGGCTCTGAACAAGCTGGAGTCGGAGAAGGCGGCGCTGCAGAGGGAGATGCAGCCCATCATTTCCCAGAAGCCCCTGGGCCCCACGACCTCCACTCTGCCCGTGAAGCTCGGGAAGGTCAACAACAAGATCGACGACATCACTGCGCTCATGGACCTGTACAAGAAGAAGTCAGTCACAAAATATATCATTAAACACACAGAATACAGCCCAATACTGACTTGTACCAAACGTATTATATTTTGTTTTCCTAAAAAGATTAATTCACTAATTCAAGAAGATTTGGTTCTGAGCAATTGTTTTCTATAGTTTAGATGTATCTTTTTTATTGCTCCTATACTGTATTTACAACAGCAAACTGGCTCCACAGTTGCATGGCTGATTTTTTTATTTAAAAACTAAAACTTTAAATAAAATTTTAAACATAAGTGAGTGTTCTTTTAAGCTGCTCCCACAGCTTGGAATACTTTTCAAACTAAACTGAAACTTTGTGAGCTGGTTTCTTTAGGGGGTTTTCGCTCGATTTGATAAAACAAAGAGCGAGAATCCTGTGAACATTGTGCTTTTTGATGTTTTAATTTTTTTCTTTTTAGTGCTAATGTTTTTATGATATGTTAATTTCACCCTTGAAAAAGAGATTTCGATCTCAATGTTAAACAAAGATAAATAAATCCAAAATAAGGCCAAGAAAGAGGAGAACAAACCTGAGGATGCGTTTACACACACACCACATCAAAACTGGAACTAAACCAGGTCTTAAACGGTACCAAACCAAGTCTACATCAGGACCAAAATGGGCTGAAACCAGGACAAGGACAAACGCACCCTTATAGACTTAAAGTGGGAATCAAAGCATACTTAAGAGCAAAATATTGTTCTTCATAGTGTTAGGACTCAGGTAAAATGTACAAAGATTCAGTTCCAGGATGGCGTCTGACAGTGTTGCCTCCACAGAGCCTCGGCCTCTCTGTTCCTGGAGAAGCAGATGCAGAAGGTGAACAGCACCGTGTCCGGGTTTGAAGAGCAGCTCGCCAAAGACGGGGCCGTTCTGGACAAACCCAACGCACTGCCCGCTCGCAGCCGGGAACTACAGGTACTATTCAAACCAGAAGTGAAAAGAAGAAGTTAAGGTTAAATATGGTCATGCTAATTATTTAGTGGAAGAGTAAGAAAACATTTTAAATTACTTGAAATTGTTTGGACATAACGTTTGATTCTTGATGATGATTTGGTGTTGAAGTTGTAAGAAAAAGAGGTACACAAGTAATTCAAAGAGCTTTACGTCACAAAAAATAAGTAATAAAACCATAATACAGATAAATAAACCAATAAAACATAAATTAACATAACTAATCATTATTAAAAAAAGGAAAAAACAAATATGAAATAAGGTGCTAATTCTGGTTACAGCTGTAACAAATAATTGACTAATAATAATAATCATCGTAATTGTATGATGAGAATTGTTATCTGGACTGTACAGTCTGTAAACGGATACGAAAACACCTTTTATAAACAAAAACAGTGACATTATTAAATCTAAATGTCAAATAATAATAAAATATCTGTTATTCATCAATAATACACTTTTTTTGGTAAATATTTCTTTGGTAAAGAAGTCTTAGTTCGTCACATTTCAACCTTTATTTGATTGATAATGTGTGTACTAAAATAATTGCAAGCATAGTAAATAACAGTAAATGAAATGAATGTCTAAACATTTCTCTCTGTTCTGGTTTCGTTGGGCAGACGTTGCAGAAGGACGTGGCGTCGAAGAAGGACGAGCTGAACAAACTGGGGAAGGAGCTGGAGCTGACGGAGCAGGCGTGCAGCTCGCTCCAGCAGAACTTCAACGAGTACTGCCCCGACATCCGCAGACAGGAGGGCCAGGTCAAAGTGCTCAAGAACCGCTTCAGCACCGTCAACACGCAGCTGCAGAACCGGTACAGACACACCCTGAGATAATGCACTCTACACATCCTGGTATGAGGCAGAAGGCAAAGTAGAACTGTCCCCGTAATGCACCAGTCCTTATTTAGTCAGAGGAACCACCCAGTCCCACGTGTTGAAAATGTTTATCTTGCATTTACCTAACTACTGGTCCAACAAATGTACTCATTTAATGCACATTTTAGTATATACTTTATTAATTGTCATGTTTTATGCATTTTTACTGCGTTCTGTATTCAGGACTCTTTTGATAATTAGATAAAAATCTCAACAGGACTTTAATAAATAAATACATACATTTTAAATACTGTTTGCGTTCACACAGAAACAGTGGCAGAAAGTTGTTCTAACTGGCTTTAAAATAAGAACATTTAGGAAAGTATTGTTTTTCCTTCATCCTTCTTGTTTTGAGAACGCTAGAACCTGCGCATAAAACTGATGATATTCAGAATTTTGGTAACTACTTACTAATTAAGAATTTTTTTTTAGAGCTGCTGTGTACACGTATTTTCTCTTATGGATCAAAAAAGTTGTCCGAAAATGAAACAAACAGATTTCCCAACAATTTCAGTGTTCCTGTTCTGATTATAAAGTACCTGCCTCTGAACAGTAGCTAAAAAGTCCCCAGGTGTGGCCCTAGTCCCTAGTTCCTATGGCAAACAAGCTTCAAATGGGGACTAGAGGTAAAAAAAAAAAAAAAAAAGGACTGAAAAATGCCTTACAATGCGAAAATTCCCCTGTAATCAAATTGTGATGTGATCCTCCCTGGATGAGCCAGTGACTGAAGTTGTATCCTCAAACACAGACACACCCACTTCTCCGATTGGTCAGCCTCTGTCATGTTGACCAATGACAGTGTTGAAGTGTGAACTTAGTGAAGAAGCTTAAAGAAAATATGATTTTAGCACTGGCTACAAACTTTCCAGGACCGGACCCCCACAGCAAAATTAAATTGACAATAGGATATGTTTTAGTGGTAAAGTGTTGCTATTTATGATTTAAATAGTCTACTATTTTTTTCAATTCAAGTTTTATAAGTCAACTTAGTTCCCTTTAGTATTTTGTCAGTAAACTCAACTTATAGTATGGAAGCCCACTGTGAACAGACATTGTTGATTGTGTAATATGTTTTACAAATGCATTATGAAAACAACGTGATAAACCTGGAGTAAATCAATTCCTTCTTTTCCAGGCTGGCTCTCACACAGGAGGCGACCAATAAAAGCCAGGACTTCCAGAACGCCGCTCAGTCTCTGGATTTCTTCCTCTTCAATTTGCCCAACAACACGATAAAGCCCACGGACGACACGGCTCAGATCTCTGCCAAGCACTACTCTCAAATGGTGAGCGTGCACCGATACGACAATAACTCTCACAACAGCAGACATTGTACTCATCCTGTGTTTGCCCGGTGCAGAGAGTGGTGGAGGACGTCCAGAAGAAGTCTGCAGATCTAGACCGAGTCCAGCATATGTCTCAGGATCTGCAAAACCTCCTCAATGTGAGTCCAAGTCTGGATTTGTTCAGTTCAGAGGTGGCATAGTTCTCAGTTACATTCACTCAAGTACATTTACTAGAGTAACGTTTTCAAGAAATAGTTCTTCTCCGAGTAAATTTCTGACTCCATACTTTTACTTTTACTTGAGTCATATATTGTACAGTGTAACAGTCTCTCGGATAAAAGTGTTGTTCCTCTTCTCACTCTGACTAAATCTACAAGTGACAAAAGCTTTATGATGACAAAATTAAATGATTTGAACATTTGTTTTTCTTGCTCCACTCCTTCAGATATAATTTTGTTTTTTGGCCATTTTTATGTCTATCCTTTGAAAATACTAGATTTTGTGCTTTCTTTAATTATAAATTGTTTCACATGTGATACCATTTTGAAGTAAAAACACCTGAGTACACATTTTGAGCAGTATTATAATTTAACATTTTTGCTTGGAAGTCTTTATTCATAATTGATTATTGTATATTACAGACATATGAAGCCAAGTCCAGCACTTACCGGGAGACTCTGTATGGTACAGATGATGAGGACGACGAAGACGATGAAGAGGAAGTACTTTCTCTGAGCAAACGGCAGCCTTCCACTATGGCCCAGGCGGTTCAGAAGCAGGTGCGCATAATACACTTGACCACACAAGATGTTTTCACACAGGTACTTGAACATCCTGGAGACTCCAAACAAGAAGTAACAGCATTATTTGTATTGTTATTGTCTTTTAAACATGCTCTTGTACTTTATCTTTGGCATCTCATGTTTTGGAACAGAAAAACTGTCTACAAAATGCACAGTTCACATTTGTCATACGTTTAGCACTTCAGGAATTGAGTTAGAGCTCCATCTACAGGCTGCTGAGTGAATTACAAAGAGGAGATAAACAAACCTAGCTTACCCCCAACATGCTAATGTAAGCATGCAGTTGTAATGAACATGATTTGAGATGGAAATGCTCAGAATGAGTCTTTAAGGATTTATGGGCATAAAAACAGCACAGAGGATCTCAGAGCTTGACATGTGATTTCACAAAACTGGAAACTACACCAGGACGGACAGGCTGCGGATGGTCCAGGACTGAACCAGGACTAAACCAGGACGGACAGGCTGTAGAGTATGGTCCAGGACTGAACCAGGACTGAACCAGGACTGAACCAGGACTAAACCAGGACTAAACCAGGACGGACAGGCTGTAGAGGATGGTCCAGGACTGAACCAGGACTAAACCAGGACGGACAGGCTGTAGAGTATGGTCCAGGACTGAACCAGGACTGAACCAGGACTGAACCAGGACTAAACCAGGACTAAACCAGGACGGACAGGCTGTAGAGGATGGTCCAGGACTGAACCAGGACTAAACCAGGACAGACAGGCTGTAAGTGGTCTAGGGTTGAACCAGCACCAAACCAAGGCTAAACTGAACTGACTGAACCAGGGCTGAACCAGGGCTAAACCAGGACTGAACCAGGGCTAAACCAGGACTGAACCAGGGCTAAACCAGGATAGAGAGGCTGTAGATGTGTCCAGGTATGATACACATGCATTTGCAGATAGAAATGAGTGTGCAACACAATTGCTGTATGTACTTCTACAACAAAACCTGCTTTATAAGGCCCCTATATCAGCTTTTGCATTATTATGTTTTAATACAGGAAAAGAATCTGCTGAACTTGTATTCTGAAGTATCTGCAAAGAACAACCAGCTCCTCAAGCAGCTGAACACCACAAAGAACATCAAGGCCAAGGTATATTTCCAGTACAAAAGCCAACTTTGTACTAACCACCTGCCATGTCTTCTCGATGACTGTTACACACTCTTATGTTTCAGAACGAGGACATGGTCAATCATGTGGTGGTCATCCAACAGCAGCAGATGAAGAGCCAGCAGAAGGACCTGGAGGCCAGCGACAGCCTGAAGAAAGAACTGAGCGACGAGATCGCCAGACGGATGCATGCCGAGAACGACCTGGAGACCTACACTAAGAGGTTCATGTCTCTGAAGAGCAGGAGGGGTGTGGAGAGGGTGGAGGAGAAGGAGGTGGTGCAATACTACCGTGACCCCAAGCTGGAGATAGAACTGGAATCGCTGAGGAGAAGGATCCAGGAGGAATCTCTGAAGAGGACAAAAACTCACACTGAAATCGAGATCATGAATCAGAGGATGACCTCGCTGCAACTGGAGTTGAGCAGAATCGAGCCCAAACTGATCACCAAGGTCCTGACGGAGTACGAGAGAGACCCGGCACTGGACAGGGAAGCGGCGAAGATGAGAGAGGAGATGGACAGGATTCGTCGGGAGCTCAAAACACAAGATTCGGAGACGGTTCATGTCAAGACCGAGCTCACGGTCCTGACCCAGCAAAAGCCCAAGATCAGGGAGAAGGTGGTGAAGAAGGAGGTGGTGCATCTGGAGAAGGACCCCGAGATGCTCAAGGCTGTCCTGACCTTCCAGAACGATTTAGCGAACGAGGTATCCAGGTGTCAGATTGTCAACGAGAACATCTTCAGCGTGCGCAGTGAGATCAACACTTTGGAGAGAGTCATCCCCACCATCCAACCAAAGATAGTCACCAAAGTGATCAAGAAAGTGGAACAGGACCCAGAACTGCTGACGGAGTCCAAGAAACTGCGCATCGCGCTAGATGAAGAGAAGGATGAGAATGTTATCTTAATGAAGGACCTAACCACGCTGCAGCTGCGCTATAGTGAAGTAGAGAGGCTCATGCCCAAAGTGGAGACAAAGGAGATCATCAATGAGCTTTACAGAGTGGATCCAGAAACAGAGATCGAGCTGGTGCGATTGAGAAAAGAGCTTCAAGAATTGACCCGTACCCGCTCAGAAATGGACAAAGAGATCCTCACAATCACCTCAACTCTGTCAACAGTACGAGCTCAGAAACCCAAAGTAGAATACAAGGAGGTTACCCAAGAAGTTATCAAGCAAGAGAAGAGCCCAGAAGTTCAGAGGGAGCTTCAGAGGCTCAACAACCAGGTGTCCCGCCTCCAAGGCAACGTGGACTCCACTATGGAGCTTCTGATACGCCTCCGCAAGGAGAGAGATCAGCTGAAGGAGGAGAAATCCAAGGTGGAGACCCAGCTGGTTACAAAGGATTTGATCAAATATGAGGATGACCCTCTGGTTCTGAAAGAGGCAGACAGGTTGAGGAGAAACCTGAGGGATGAGATCCACCAGCGCCGCACCATTGAGGAGTCCCTCTTTGATCTCCAGAACACATACATTAGTCTGGAGCGACAGAAGCCTGAGGAGAAGATCATCACACAGGAGGTGGTCCGCCTCCAGAAGGATCCCAAACAGATGCAGGAATATGAGAAGCTCAACAGGACCGTGGATGATGAGGTTAAGACCAGAAGGAAACTGGAGCAAGAGGTGCGTCAGCTTCGAGTACTGCTACAGGAGAAGGAGAGCATGTTGGCTCAGATGGATGACAGGCAAAAGAAGATCCAGGTGGAGGCAGAGCTACGGCAGATTAAGGCTCGCATCCTAGAGCTGGAGACCACCGCTCCACCAGTCGAAGAAAAGATCATCATTGAGGAGGTGCTGAAGGTGGAGAGGGATCCCAAACTGGAAAAACTTACTGATGGCATACGTTTGGGGTTGGAGACTGAGGGCAACGAAATCAGCCGACTGGAAAGAGAAATACGCAACCTCCGGATTAGACTGGAAATCTTGCAGAAGGAGAAATCCACAGAGAAGGTGGTGTACAGAGAGGTGGTGCGTGTGGAGAAAGACCCAGCCGTGGAGTCAGAAAGAGATCTTCTCAGAGACCAGGTGTCACAAGAGAAGAACAAGAGGCGTAATGTGGAAGACTCTCTACAGAGCTTCACCCTCAAGATCAACCAGCTGGTCTCATCCAAGTCCGTGGTCAGTCAGGAGGAGACTATTCTGATCACCAACAGAGATACGCTTCAAAGAGAGAAGGAGGAGCTGCTACGCCAACTCAAGGCCCTGGAGATACAGCGGCAAAGCATCACTATCACCTTCCAGCAACAGTCCAAGCTCGTGAGCGAGAGGAACATGATGGCACGCCAGAGGAGCCTCAAGACCAGCTCTGAGGTCCAACGGCTGGAGAAGGAGATCTTGAATGAGAAAGACAAAATCCACCAGAGGGAGACGATGATAATTGAGCTGAAGAACAACCTCCAAAAGGAGGACCAGGCGGAAACCCACACCAGAGAGACCAACATGTCTACCAGAGTGTCCATTTTGGATCCAGAGACGGGCAAAGACATGTCTCCGTACGATGCCTACCTGCAGGGTCTGATCGGGCGGGAGCAGTACATCCACCTGGCCGAGCTGGAGTGCGACTGGGAAGAGATCACATCCACCGGTCCAGACGGGAACACCACCATCCTGCAGGACCGCAAGAGTGGCAAACAGTACTCCGTGAGAGACGCTCTGCTGTCTGGCCGTCTCACCGAGTATGACCTGTCTCGATACAGGGACGGAAAAATGCCCATCTCTGAGTTTGCCCTTCTGGTCGCAGGAGAAACCAGAGTAGCGCCTGTCCCTCCTCTTTCTCTTCCACCTCCATCGCCTTTACTGAGATCTCCCACCAAAACCATCCCCAGCTCTCCGCTCCCTCTCACGCCCACATCCAGGTTTTCTTCCTACGGCAGCCTCACCAACCTCTCCAACCTCTCCAACTTTAACAACCACCTGAGCACCAGCACGTCAAACCTCTCCACCTCGACCCCAAACTTGACAGCAGGAGACGAGTTCTTCCCCATCTCTGGCATCTACGACAAGACCACCGACAGCCGCATGTCGGTGAGGAGCGCCCTCACCAGGAAAATCATCGACCCTGAAACGGCCCTGAAGCTGCTGGAGGCTCAGGCGGCAAGCGGAGGCATCGTGGATCTCATGAAGAAAGACAAACTGTCCGTGCACAAAGCTGTTCAACAAGGCCTCATTGACCAGAGCCAGATGTACAAACTGCTCAACGCCCAGAAGGCCTTCACCGGAGTGGAGGACCCCATGACCAAGGAGCGCCTGGCTGTGGGGCCGGCTACGCAGAAGGGCTACATCACTGAGGAGAACGCCAAGAGGTACATGGAGGCGCAGTACCTGACCGGAGGCCTGGTGGACCCCGCTAAAGCCGGACGTCTCTCCATCAAAGAGGCTCTGGATCGCAAACTGATCGACGACAAGTTGGCCAAACATCTGCAAGACGAGTCCTGCCACTCCAAAGAGCTGCTGGACCCCATCACCAAAGAGAAGATAACCTACAAAGAGGCCATAGCGCGCTGTAAGAAGGACTTGACCACCGGCCTGCCGCTGCTGCCGGCCATCTCCATTGAAGGAAATGCACCCTCCTACTCCAACTTCAAGTTCGCCTCGGCCACCAGAGTCACGACCACTTGAGTATAAAGAACTGCTTTTTGTTTTTTGTTTTTTGCTTCAGAAATTAATTTTTTGTAAAATCTTTTGAATGCCATGTTGTTTCAGGGTGTGCCTTAAAGCTCTTTGTATTATATTGCCAACTCTGGAAGATAAATCGTTGAGATTAAAATTTATAACTTTATATTTTCTCTACTTACTCTCAGTTATTCATAAACACAGTGCATATCAAAAAGGTCCAAGCACATTTCAAAATCTTTTATTTTGGCCCTAACGAAGTCAACATACCTATGGCAATGTTTCTTAACATTCTATTTGTGAGTCTTGAATAATTAAGATGAGGAAAGATAAAATTACAAGAAAAATTGGATTGGATTAATTGGATAAATACTGTGATATAATAGAGCTTGTTACTAAATACTTTTCTTCCTTTTGATGTTTCTAAAAAAAAAAAAACTAAATTCCAGTCCAGCTGTTTTGATACCCGTGTGAGGCACTGACATTGAGTGATGAGTCTATGGTTCCGTAAAGGTATTTGTGTGAAGCCCCTGTGGAAAGTGCCCCTGCTGCAGAACTCCTGCTCTTAGCCGAGTGCCGCTAAAGTGACTCATACACTGGAAATGATGGATTAAGGAGAGGGCTTAGTGACTCACTCGTGTATTGTGTCGAGGTCAAACAGGTCAGACATATCAGCCGACGATCTACAGGTGTCACTGTCCAGAAACCTCAGTGTGATGGACCTTTCTCTGTCATTGCCAGAGGGTCTGAGAATGATGAAACATTAGGACTGCTGCCATAGCAATTAACAATATCAAACAAAATATATCATTTGATATATATTAGATGAAAAGTGGGGAAATGTAGCTTTGGTTTTAAGACTAAATTTGATTATTTATTAGAATAGATTTTTGTGCGTCAGGAAACACGGCTGTGACTTGGTGTGAGCGTCAGGTGTGCCAGATCACTGGTTTAATTGAATCATTTATCACAGAAGTGTTCAAACTTTTTCCCCACATTTTGAAATGTATATGCAGGGCAGAGATGACATGACAATGAGGTTGATCATTCAAAATTTTGCGTTTGACGTAGTTTTGATGAGCCACATCACCTTTAATAAGGCTTGGAACATTATTGTTAGGTCTGTATAATATCAAAATGGTTGTTTTGGTTATGACAGCAGAATTTTATAGTGAAAAAGTACCAATTTTTGGTAATTTGGGCTAATATAGCAGGAAGCCTAAGGGTCCCTGATTTATCATTCTGCCATATGAATTCTCATGAGATTTGTGTAGAACTCAATTCAGACCTTCTTCACGAAAATAGAAAGCAAAACAACCAACATTGCCAAATGTAAAGAATCAGACTCGCTGGCACGGACAATATTTGCTTAATTAAATATCACGTTTCTTCCTGAGCAATGCGATTTGCCACTATTACAGCAGCTGGTGTGCTGCAAAATATTTTCAACCTTAAAAGAGTTCAGTGACACAAAAGAGGCTGAAAAACAGTGGTCTTGAACAGGGGCTGTCAAACAGGGACCCCCTATTGGTATGAAAATATCCCAAGGACTTCCTTCTGTTCTCCACAATGGCATCACTATTCAATTCAAAGTTCAAACTGGGATGAAAGTATTTTACTTTTGGAACTCTGAGAACCACAGGTCTAGAATGTGGAAGCAATTTGGAACTGTTTTTCAATTATTCATTGTGGTATTAAAAAGGCTCAGTATTTTCACAGAACTATAGGCTACATATGTTTTCAAAATTCAGATCTTCACACGTTACATCCAGACAAGACAAATGATCACGATATGTCCATCCATCTGCACCGCAAATCTGAAAATGAACAACTGCATTTAGTCCACCCCACATTCACTCACACTGGATTATGGCATTTTTGTCTTGTTCAATCAATAGTCATTTTATCAATTAATGTTTGTCAGTCCTAATTGTCATATAGAGGTTATTCTCATTCTAAACTGGGAGTCTGGGCCATACACTGGCGAGTAGCTGAGCAGTGTCTCACCTCTGAAGGGTCACACACTGGGGGCCGTCTGCGGGACAGATTAGCCAGTCAGGGAGAGGACTTTGTGGGATTACGGGACGTGACGAGCCTGTCTGGAGGCCCCCCTCACTGTCAGTAAACGAGAGCTGAAAGGACACGTCACCACCCACTCTCTCCAACAGACCCCCAAGAGCACAGGGTCAACCGCGCTCTACAATTTACACTCACATTATGCAGTGCTGAATGACGTCGTACACTATGAAAACAAACGGTTGTGACCGGCTTGAGTGCTGCACATTATACAGTAATTACATGTTTGGTTTGTGTCACTAATGACTATAATTGAGACTTCTGAAATGCATATTTAATTTGACCTTTTTGAATGAATGAACCATGAGCCAGGCCTACAATCACATCAGCTCTGCGTAAACAAGTGGTCCAGTCAAACAGAAATGGTGATTGTCATTGGATTTTAAATGGTCTATGACGTATGAAAGAAGGTTACAACGAGTTTAATTCCCAGATGCATGTGTGGGCTTTGTGTGGGAGTCCTTTGGGTGCATCAACCTAAAACATGCACAGCAGACTGATCCTTCAGGCTCAAGATCTGAGAGGTTGATGCTACTGCTGCTTATCACACTCCACATCTACCGCTCTGGTAAACAGGTACAACTGGGAGTCAAACTCCAAACCTTCCGGTCAAACCCTGAGCCACTGTGGCCCAGTGTCCATGTCTGCAGTGTGCCGGTGCCAGTGTTCTTGGACCCATGCTGTGAGGAGCGGCCCGTTAGTGGATTAGATGTGAGTGAGTCAGGGGCTGGGCACAGATTATTCCCCCATCAGAGGCTCAGCGGCTCGCTCTCACACAAGACCAGCCCAGGCCACACCACAGGCACAAGTGCTCAGTGGTTATAGAGCTAATGTAGTAAGGAGTGATCATCATGTCATTCAGAAGTGTGGCTGAGGTGTGGTGTCCAGTCTGCCCAGTGGGTCAGCTTAAATGCGGTCGTTGACCCCTGAGTGCAGAGGGTGTGAGCACCGGCTAACTCAGTAAATCCGAGCGTTTACAGCGGCTAAAGCGATAAGAGCGCGCTCTGACGTCAGCGGCACAGGTGGGAGTGACAAAGGTAAGCAGACAGCAGCTTACCCACAAACAGCCACGCACACACCTTTACATTCAAAACACAACACAGTGTCGTCGCTTGTGGATCTGACCCACCCTAAATGAGAATGTGTTTATTACAAACTCCAGTGTAAATGCTGTGCACTGATGCACCTTTACAATCAAGTCATGTTTGACAAAACACGTGATACATGGAGAACAAATCATATTGTTGGCTGAAAAAGTAGCCAGAATAAATCCAAATGAAACATTTCTAAAAGTACAACATTGGAACTAAAGTGAAACTTGAACTGAGATCAACTCAGTGAGTCTTTGTAAAGAGAGTACAGACTTTGCTGTGACGCACAGAGAGCCGCTGTGATCACAGTGTCATACGTCACTGGCCTCACTGCTCTCCTCGGTCTGGGCCAGGGGCTCACTCAGGGCGGGGGGCACACTCAGAGGGGGGTGCACGCTGAGGGCCTGGGGGAAGCGGATGGCCTCACTGTTGCGGCGCATGTAGGCGTGTCCGCTGATGGGGTACCACATCTCGGTGAAGGTGAGGTTGGCCACGCTGATGGCACAGCGGCCCAGGGACCTGAAGCCGGATTTACGATAGAAAGGCACCAAAACGTCCTCACACATGAGCACGGCCCGGCGCACGTACGGCAGGCAGCGCAGGTACTGCAGGTAACGCCACATGAGGATGGGCCCTTTGCCCTGCTGCCGGAAGGTCCGGTGCACCGCCAGAACATGGATGTGAACTGTGGAGCCCCGCGGCTTGTGCAGGGTCAGGGCCTCCTGCAGACAGCACAGGCACACAGGGAGAGAAGTAGAAATGATGTCATTATCTTTCACTTTAATGAACCTCTGCTCCTCAAATACACTTTAAACTAATCAGAAATAAATAACACATTTGGCTTTAATTACTAACAACCCATGACTGTGGAAGAATGTAGAGGCACCAGATCTCAGTCAGAATGATGGTATACAATACATGAGGAAATGAGGTCAAGTAACAAAATGAATTATTCAAATACACAATATGACATATAGGCTGAAACTTTGATTGGCATCATTTAAATGGTACAGGTGCAAAGTTATCACTCACCTGTTGGTGATTCATACAAAATATAAATACTATTGGTAATGCAAGCACTTTGAGTACTCTGACCACTGAGTACACTGAACCACTTCTACTTTTATTAAATTTGAGAGTAATATTTGATCTGGTGCATTTGTACTTTTACTCAACTCTTGAAATGCATACTTTAGCCTCCTCTGGTCTCAGGACAAGTTCTCTAAAACAAGCACACTATGGTATATCCCCTGAGATTAAATCGTGTTGTTTTCTCGTGCGGGTCTCACCACTGCGAGCCGCTCCTGGTCCCACAGTGAGCCGATGATGAACGCCACCAGGCGGCCCTCCTCGAACCAGCCCATGGACAGCTCCGGGCACAGCGTGAGGAAGTGGCGCACCTCATCCAAGTGCAGCGGGCACTCACCGGACACCGAGATGAACGCTGCAACATAGGGCACTGTTCAGGACGAGCGTGCGTAATGGACACGTTTACGCACGCGCTTAACTTATCTAAAAGTCCAACATATGATTGTATTCTATAGTACCTCACTGTTTAAAACATAACAGTAGGCTGACGCTAAACAAATCCTTTCAAAGTACAGACATTACGCACGTCACCATGTGCTTTACGTCGTTACGCATTGGTGTTCTATCAGTGATACTCTGGAAATAAACTCCAAATCTTAAGATCACTGAATGAAACGCTCCTATTCTGGGTGAGCCAACAGTTTAAAAGCCCCTCTCCAAACTAATTTCGAACAGTTTAAAGGCAGCAGTTAAAGTTTGTACAAGTGTCGGGTTTAGGACTTTGCCAAAACCAAGTTTCAAACGTGTGCCGCACGTGTGCGCGGGACTCACCTTCTCTCTCGATCTCAAAGACGCTGATGGCGTCCTGCGTGTTGAGCGGACGCACCTCGCTGGCGGGGAGCGTGTGTCTCCTCTGGATGGGGGACACGGAGGGAGAAGACTGCATGGGTTTGCTGAAAGGCTGCGCGCTCACTACGGACATCATACGCGCCGCTGCCGCTCCAGACTCCTCCGGTGAAGTGTGTGCGCTCCGCGGTGCTCTGCAGGCTCTCCTCCTCTGGGCCTGCGGCGACGGCACACGTTAGACCGTATTTATACCGGCGCACGTCTGTCCGTGATTCATGCGCCTCATTTGCATGTGGACATTTGTCGGAGGACAAATATCGGACCCTGCAATTAGCGCGCGCTGGTGGCGCGTGGCTCTGGTGCCAAACAATAGCAGAGCACTTTCCATCAGGAGCATCAGGGCCCCGGGTCATTCACTGCACTCACCGCAGTGTTTACTGTTAAGGCTGTGATTAACCACGTGTGCAACAATTCACACATTCATCTCTATATTTAGCCCATTTATTGTTTCATTTAGAGGACGTGTGGCGTGGTACCTTATTGCCCTTTTGAATGAGGTCATCGATGCACAAACAGTTAATGTTTACTATAAAAACAATTGGTTCATTTTGATAGAAATAGTGCACTCACCTGTGCTCTGTCTGCTCTTCAGGCTCCTGTGTCTGTCTGCCGCACACGCACAAGTGCACACTGAAGACTGCATGGATCATTCTCCATAAGTGATGATCACTATGAGTCACGTGATGAAGATTACCTGCTGTTTGCAGCAGTCATTACAAATGCGCTGAGGACATGGGCGTGTGTAAGAAGTCCAGCCTTCAGACCGATCAAAGCTCCAGCTCCAAACTCTGTCCAACATTATGTTCCACAGACACGGGGGACAGAGGGGCCCTCCTCCAATAGTGTCCTAGTACCTAATGGTGTTGAGCAAACGAGGAGTAAAAACACTTTCAAATGACTGAACATGCCTATAATGGTCTGTTTTTGTTTCCAGTTATAAATGAACTGGACTTCTGGAATAGAGGCTGTGCAAATGACATCACAACATTTGAAATTTTAGCACTGAATGGAAAAAGTGTCAAGTGTCAATAGTAAATAATACCATTATCTCCTGTAAGAGCTCTGAATACAACTACAATGTGAATGAGCTGCTACAGTCTGAGAGCTAATATAAAACTCTACAAGTGTGTACCCAACATTTAAAAGAAAGTGAAAGTAGAAAAGTGAAAGTGAAGTAGAAAACCAAATAAAACAATCCTTTGAGGCTGTGACATACACAGTTACCTTTGGCTCTTTAAATAAAGCAAAGTGAACAGAGGTTTTGCAATCAGAAAGTGCCCCAAAACCACTTCACAATAATTTGAAAACACCAGACTGGGCTCCATAGACTTTTAATGCATATGACTCATCACTGTACACGCGCCTCACTGAGCATGTGCAAACCTGAGCGCATACACGTTTACATTGGCCGGTATATAAATACATTTGTCGTCTACTGGATCTTTTCACTCTCAAAAATATAAAAGTTTATCATAAGAAAATTCATAGCACCCTCCAATAACAAACATCCCCATCAGGCAGGATTTATACAAGCTTACACAAATGTACTTCTTCATAACTAGGCAAAGGTTTATGAAAATACTGTGCTTGATATGGAAAACGAATACATGTTTGAGTGAATTACAAGTCAAAAGTGACCTACTGTCTTCGATACTAAACAGCAGTGGTGGAAGAAGTACTGCATTTGTTACTAAAGTAAAAGTACAGAAATATTGGACTGATAGAGAGCTGGCATCCCACTCGGCTTCAGAATATGTATCTGGGCCTCAAATTGTAAATTGTGCATAATCTTTGGATGGAATGAGTCTGCCTAGAGCAAAGGTGTCCAAACTTTTTCCATCGAGGGCCACATATTGAAATATAGACCAAGCGGAGAGCCACAAATCAATCACGAAACGTTAAAAAAAGCTGCATTTATCTGATGTTTGAAGCACCACCACATCTACATTCAGTCTCAGTGCCTTAATATCAGGTCTGTGTGGCACCAAAATGTTAGTTATTTAGGTTGGAATTGGAGAAAATCTGAAATGTGCTGTAAATAGTAAATCTTAGGACAGTGTGGGCCAGTTCACCAGGCTGTCTAAGGGCCAAGAAAAATTGGTCTGAGGGCCGCATTTGGCCCCCAGGCCTTAGTTTGGACATGCCTGGCCTAGAGTGATGTCATCCATTTGTTTTTACTTCCTATAACTTTCAGGAGATTTTTCAACTTTTCTCCTTCAGGCCATTTTTAATCCTAAAGAAAAATTCTTTACTTTTACTCCAGTTCCGACAATTTGCTGCATGTCCATCCCCGTTCTTATCCTCACTTCACGCTGCACTGTCCTGTCCAATGAAGCCTACGAGACATAAAATCTTAAAAAAAAATAAAGTACAGATACCTGGTCTAAAAAGTATCCAATGTCAAATTAAGTTAAGTACAGGTAGAGTACTTTTACTTTTGTACTTGTTACTTTCCACCACTGCGTACAGTATAACCATAATTCTATTCATGCACACGAATAACCGAGCAGACAGGAAGGAGAAAAGTTACACATTAAAGTCAGGATAACACTGGGTCTATAGTTTAGTATAAAAGACAGGTTTGCTCTGGAGCGGTCTGGCACGGGGCGGCACGGCTCTGCTGGAGTGGAGGTCACAGATGTGTTTAGAGGGGGAAAAGTTGGGAATAGAACTTAAATGTGCTGCAGAGAATTAAAAATGTTCACAAATCTGGAAGTTGATGGTTCAATGTCAGCTCTGACAAGGCAAGCTGTCATTGATTCCTTTGGGAAAGACGCTTTTATTGTACTAAATGATTTCTGTCAATAGGATACTTGATGTTTAGTAAGTAGGAGTAACGCCTTTTTTTGGTCCTGTGGTGTGACGTGCCTTCAAAGTACAAAAAAAAAAAGAAAAGAAAGAAAGAAATCAGTTCTACAACAGGCTTAAGGAAGGTTTTTCACAAGCAGTAGATAATGGTGTAAATTTAGGTAATTAACATCACAAAAAAGTCACAAAAAATTGCTGAATATGTTTGTAGTGTTAGTAATAATTATGTAATTGTCCCATCAGGATATTTTTTAACAATAACAACTGTATTTTTCTCAGGAAATACAGTGAGCACCCTGCAGGACATCAAGCTGGTGCATGTTCAAAGTAAAAAAAAAAAAAAAAAGGGATTTTTTAAAATAACGAATATAATAATGACTCCATTTGTGCTGTGTCTCAATTATTATTTAAAGGTCCCATAACATGCAAAATCGACTTTTCAGGGTGGGGGAGGCTCGCGGATTGGGCGGGGGAGGCAGCCTGCTCTCTGTTCGGGGGGGTCAGATCTCAGAGTGAGCCGTTTGCTTTTGCAAGGCGGGGGGCCAGTCCAAGAAATGGGTGTTTTTTGGAAACTGTCAAGAATAGACTGTGTAAAGGGGAAAATAGCAGAATATGGGACCTTTAATATATATTTTTGTTTATTTGTGCTTTTTTCCCTGTCACACAGCAGGACGCACTTTAGATTACATCATTAAGCTTCTTTTTTGTTTAGATTTAAAATAATGGTAAAGGTATGATTTTAGTAAAGAACGTACCCTTCTGCCAGCACCTTTATGACACACGTGACTCATTCTAGGAACATTTTAAAGAAAAGTGTTACCGTCACATCGCAGGACATTTGCACATTGACAATTAAGTGGAATTTTGGAAAAAGTAGATAAGGCAAAAAAAAAAGGACATTACGTCAATAAAAGCTTTAATTAAACTCGCACTTTTCCAAATGATGCCATGGCGACCCGTGCCGTACCACTCGGGCCAAACCGCTAAAACACTGGTCCACTGGAGGCTCTTCACTCCACACTTCACTTGTGCATGTGCAGCTCTATATCCACAGGTCGTATCCCGCGGCGACGACTGAAATGATCGGGGGGCGAGCTCAAATGGATGTTGAATCTGAACCTTAAGGCAACAGTAAAGGTGCTTGTCTTCTCCCATCACTGCTGGTGCTGGGGTCATGCTGCAGAGGGAAGTGTGGGGAAGCATAAGGCTGGGCTTTACTCCGGGGTCACTCGGGGGTCACTCGGGGGGGTTCTGGGAGGCTGGGGTCTCGTTGGCGTTGCTGTCTGTGGTCTTGTTCTCCAGCTCTTCGTCCGAGAGCAGCTCCAGAGAGGTGCCTTCTACCTGCAGCTGCCGGCGCCCGGAGCGACTGCTGGAGAAGGAGATGGGGCCTCCGCGTCTGGACAGCACAAGCACAAGCATTAGCATTAGCATTAGCATTAGTATTAGCACAGTGTGGTGAAGAAAAATGAAAACAGTTAAACTTAAAGATTACATGCTAAATTGCTTGTTTTGGATGAGGGGAAAAATCAATCAATCAATCAATTTACATATGTTATACTCTGCATCTATTAAGTTGTAAGTTCTTTATTTGCAGTGATGGGAAGAATACTTTGAAAATGTTTCTAGCTTCAGAATAATAAATATATGCATTCAAATTTGTAATGTATTTGTTACATGGTCCAATCAGAGTACTGTATTCTGAATACTTGGAATACTTTCAGTTGTATTATACAACAGAGAAAAACATGAAAAAGCTTTAGGTTGTAATGCATTTATGAATTTGAGAAAATTTGAGAAATCCCACACTCACCACAAGAGTGATGTTTTTTCTTTGTTTCTCACTAATCTGCAGTTTGATTTCTTACTTGATCAAATATTGCAAAGTATTCCTTTTATTTTAACTGTGACTTTATTCTGAACACCACCAAATGAAAGAACTATACCGGAATAAGTTACTCAAAAATAGTATTCTGATTATGTATTCTTGGTATTTAGTTAAGTAAGTAAGTAAGTAAGTAAATTTTATTTGTATAGCGCTTTTCACAGATAAAAATCACAAAGTGCTTAACATAAAAATAGGATAAAATACAGAGAAATAACAACCCAGTCAACTAAAAGCTTTTTTGAATAAGAGTGTCTTTAGCTGCTTCTTAAAAGTGTCCACTGAATCGGCCTGGCGAGGAGCCAGGGCAGGGCTGTTCAGAGTCTGGGGGCCACAGCCTGAAAGGACAGGTCCCCCCGAGTTTTGAATCGTGTCTTTGGGACCATGAGAAGACTCTGGTCTGAAGACCGAAGAGTGCGGCTGGAGGTGTAAGGGCACAGCAAATCAGCAATATACTGAGGGGCCTGACCATGCAGCACTCGGAAAGTAAGAACACAAAGTTTAAAATCAATCCTATATTTTACTGGTAACCAGTGAAGGGACGATAAAACTGGGGTTATATGGGCTGTTCTGGGAATTCCTGTTAAAATCCTTGCAGCAGAGTTTTGCACAAGTTGAAGTCTTTTAAGAGCTGACTTATTAAAGCAAGTAAAAACAGAGTTGCAATAGTCAAGACGAGACGAGATAAAAGCATGGATGATCATCTCCAGATCAGTCTTTGATAGCAATTTCCTCACTTTTGAGATGTTTCTCAGATGATAAAAACAGTTTTTTGTCAACTGTTTTGAGTGGCCCTCCAGAGACATAGCCTGGTCAAATACAACTCCCAGGTTTCTTAGGCTGGTTTGTACGGAGGAGCCCAGAGAACCCAGGTGTTGTTTGATCGAAGGGATCTTTTGGTCCGGTGCAATAATCAGAGTTTCTGTCTTCTTTGGGTTTATCTGGAGGTAATTTGACGACAGCCATTTTTTGATGCAGGACACACACTCCAAGAACATGGTTAAAACATGAAACTCTGAATCATTAAAAGAACAGTACAGTTGGATATCATCAGCATAAAAATGATAAGATACATTTTTAAAACCACAAACTATCTGACCAAGAGGCAGCAGATACAACAGGAATAAAAGTGGGCCAAGAACGGATCCCTGAGCAACTCCACAAAACAGGGTGAACACTGTTTATTTGTCATTGTTTGTCATTATTTGTCATGTGACCATCATGCGTTGTACCTGAGCCTGTTCTTGAGCGTGTGCACCTCTCGGGTCAGCCCCTCACTGGCCTCCGTGGCGTCGTCCAGCTCTCTCTGCAGCTTCCTCCGGGACGCGTTGGCTCGAGTGGCCTCCTCCTCTGCCTCCTCCAGTTGCCTCTTCAGCTGCTTCATCCGGGAGTTCGCCTTCTCCAGCTACAAACAAACAAATGCATTTGTTACAGAAGAGATGGTAATGTCCTCACATACTGGAAACCATTTGTGGGAACAGATCCAAAAAACACTTTACATTTAAGTTTACTCTTTTATTTCTAAAATTGTAGTAATTTTTCAGGCCTCATGATTATACTATGACTTGAATAATCAAAATAACTGATTAACTATCAATGAGTCAAAACTGTTCAAAATGGCGATCATAAAAGGTAAAAGTAATGAGTAATGGCTGACGTACAATACTTTTAACATATTCTGTGAGTAATACTGTCATCGACTCATGGTTCAGTAAATAATAGAGGAAACAATATTTCATGGAGCTCAGTATTTATTGCGTGTACTTTTTTTCTTGCACAACAGAGGAAGACTGACTTCTTTAGATCTGAGCTGTCATGTTTTTGTAAAACAATACTATACATTTGGAGAACGGTTTAATGGGGTTGTCTTGCGTCAGTGTTATAGAGAAATGTTGGTATACGAAGAATTTATAAATTATTCAAATTCAGTCAATGATTAGTCATTAATCATAAGCTAGTCATTGACAAAAATAAACTAATAATAGAGCATAATTTTATTTTTTGTCAGTGATTAAGAAACATTTATAAATGCTTTGTGTATGTGCCTTATTAAAAGTGTTAACAACAATGAATCTGTGTGTAAAACTCCAACAATGGAGATGATTGATGGATATTTGTGCATTGTGCTTTTGGCAGCATATCAAAAAAATGGATGGGGCGAAGTCGACTATCAAATAACTATGAAAATAACTAAAACGACAATGAAATAACTAAAAATGTACTTTTACAATGAACTTAAACATCCAACATCCAATCCAACTGCCACTGGGACAGATACAAAAGAGGGCAGATGGCAGACTGATTTTCTTTGGACTCCTTTGTTTTTTTGCTCTCTCTATCTCTGTGTCTTGCCCTGTTTGTTTTTATTTTGTAATATATCTTTCAAAAAAGGTGTTGAAAAAGTGTTAAAAATGTTGTTATAGTGACAAGTCTATCCGTGAGTATGTTGCAAAGGCAATAGTCATTTGGACCCAATAAATAAATAAAACAACAGTGTGTGCAGTGTCCAGACCTGCTCCTTGTACTGGTCCCCGTGGCGTCGCTCGTCCTCCACCTGCATGCACACCTCCTTCAGCTTCTTATCTGACCTCCTGACCATCTTGTTGGCGGCCGCTCTCTCCCTGTGAAGCACACGCCTGTTACACACCTCTCTGCCTCACACACACACACATACACACTGTGGAGATAACGGCTCTGACTTGGCCTCCTGCTCCAGCTGCTCCTCCAGCTGTCCGATCTTCACCTCCAGGGCCGTGATGGAGGCCTTGAAGCGGCTCTTGACGGCCCCTTCCAGCTCGCCCAGTTTGGCTTTCAGCTCCTTGTTCTGGCGCTCCATCTGCTGCCGGGCGTTCTCGCTCTTCTGGGCACTGCTGCGCTCCACACTCAGGTCCGTGGTCAGAGAGTCCACCTGCAGGGACCAGGCAAACCACGTCGTCTGCATTTGATTGTCACTTTTCTACACCTAAAGCTCTTTACATTGAGGAAGCACATTCAGACCAGTGAACACAAACACTGGGGGTAAGGTGGGTGGAGTGAAAAAATACACTCCACTGGGCACCGAGCTTCAGGTCAGTGGGTGAAAACTCCACCAATATGCACTACATTTAGTGTTTGAAGAGACTTTTAGACTTTAGACTAGTCTTTTCAACACAGTCGTATTAGATTTTTGGCAATATCTACTCACACAATTTAAATTTTAAGTAAAAACATTTTAACAACATTAAAGGAGATTTAAAGGACACATATTATGCACTATTTGGATGCTATTGTCCTTTAAACATGCTCTCTGCTTTGATATCCCATGTTTGTACTGAAAAACACACATTACTTTCTCTCAGTCAGGCTTTCTCTCATCAGGATTGGTGTTAGCACTCCATCTATTGGGAGCAGGAATTACACTGGAGAAAGAAACAAAAGCTAGGCATAAAGCGTGCAGTTGTAATGAACGTGATTTGAGGCAGTAATGCTCAGAACGAGTCTGACAATAATTTATTGATTTAAAAACAGCACAGGAGACCTCCAGATATCTGCCTTTGATGTCACAAATATGGGAAATTTGAAACAGAGTGTTTTTGTGAGCCTCAGATCAGGCTGCAGGCCGCAGAAAAGGCAGGAATAATGAAAGCAAGTGTGAATGAAGCTAAATACAACTACATTATCCCGGTACAGGTAATAACATACCATACCATCTTAGTCTTTGTTAAATGTTAAAATGAGACACACTGCTGACTGTGCATCTGTCCCGAGTGTCTGACCTGCAGCGCTGTCTTCCTGAAGCGGTCGTTCAGCAGCTCCATGTTGCCCTGCTCTTCATCCAGCTCCTCCTCCAGCTGAGCGATACGAGCCTCCAGACGCCGCTTCTCCTCCATCAGAGCCGACCTGACGACAACCAGAAAGCACAATGAGCACCACACCACTGAAACTGGTTTTAGTGGAACACCGAACCACTTCATTTTTCACATAAACGTCACTAAGTACAGGGGTGTGGGCGGGGATAGGGGATAGGTGAAAACAGGCCTTTTCTGGACACTTGAGCCACAATCACAGTACAACTTTGAGTAAAATAATCATGAGAAAACACTGTTTTAATGAAGGTAAAGGCTCATTAAATCTGATTTTGCATAATATGTCCTCTTGTTTCCTGTATAAAATGTACAGTATATTGAATGAAACGTTTATATATCTTTTCAAATAAGGCTCAATCCATATTCATTTCTTTCACAGATGATGAAGGATTTTGCTGCGTACTTTCCAGAGGTGCTGTTGGAGATCTCGTCCTGGAGCTCGTCTCTCTCTTGCTCGGCGTGACGTCTTCCTCTCTCAGACGCTGCCAGGTCCTAAACAGGGACAAGGGCAGAATAATCCGTCTGTAATAATTGACTTCCACACAATTGGGTATCATTTAGAGAACTTCACACTATCCCCTGTTTCCAGCAGAGGGCATAAAACCTGTATAGTATTTTAATGAGCAGAAAGAATGAGCGGAAAATCCTACTAAGAATAGTCCAGGCTTGTGAAAACCTAAAAGTTTACCACAGCCAGATACTGTATGTAGGTAAAAGGTCTCATGAGTTCATTTTATCCTCCTTAGAAAAAGAAAAAGAGCTCCCACTGTACCTCATTCAGCTGCACAACCTCGGCCTCCAGGCTCTTGAGCTTCTTCTCGTTCTCCTTGGCCATGGAGAAGATGTCATCTCTAGAAGCTCTGGTGTCCTCCAGCTCCCTCTGGTAGTCCTTCAGCTGAGCCTGAACACGCAAGGAAATGACCAGTCAAAATAATAACTATATTAATGCATTTGGTTGTATATAACATCTGGGGCTAAGCCTTTTGTGGTGACAGACACATGGTTCCATTGTGTGTTTCAGCCATGTTTCTACTGATTTGCTTTGGAGTGAACTTTCCAAAAGTGTTAAACTATCCATAGCAGACCCTGTGAGGCACTATGTTCCAAAGTGCTTTGGCACAAGATGGGAGAAAGCAGATAGAAACACCTCACCTCACCAAATGCTGATAAACCACCATATTTCTTAGGCTTATTTGTTAAGCCTTTGTTGTGCTTAGTGAATGTTAGCATCAGCTTTTTCCTGTTTATCGATGCACAGCACTCAAGTCAAGATAAAAAAATATTATATTTCCAGAGTATAAAGCATTATATTCATCCCCAAAAGGAAATTCCTTGAATCAAAGTTGTTTCTTGTTTGTCTTGTCTCACAGCACCACAAACTTGGAATAACTAAACGTCTTTATAGAAATTGTTGAGCTCAATCTTATGATTAAAAGGTATAAATCAGGTACAATTTAAAGTTTATTTATCAAAAAAACATTTGTTATGTTTGGGGAAACGTCAGCTGACACACAATAATGTGCACTATCACAAGAAGAATGCATGTTTTTGATTGATTTAGTGATTATTTTGACATACTATTGAGCAAAATAAATTCAAGCTAGATCAAACAACAACAACAAACCCCCATTAGTTACATAGCACCTTCAGTAAAATACAGCATGCTGAAGTGGCAGATAAGGTGCAGCAGTGTGTAGTCCATGTGTGTACTGTACCTGTATCTTGCGCAGCTGCTTGATGGCCTCGTCGCGGGCCTTGGTGGCTCCTTGGATGTGGCCCTCCACGTCCTTCAGGTCCATCTCCAGCTTCTTCTTGGTCGCTACAGCCAGAGCCCTCTGCTTCCTTTCATCCTCCAGCTCCGCCTCCATCTCCCGCACCTGAGCCACACAAGAGCAGTACATTCATCAAGACAAGGGGTTCAGTGGTTGATGTTACTACAATATTTGATGTCAATGCCACGTCACAGGTACTAACCCACCAAACAAAGTCATAATGAATCAAGAAAACCTGTGGCATGCACTTTAAAAGGCCAAAATGAACAGGTAAATATTTTATTCACAGAGATTACATTTCCCTCTCAAATCCTCCTCCCCTTCTTATGTTTTATGTTGTACGTCAGTTTATAAAATCGGTCTACTTTGTAAGGATGAGTTCGTTGTGTGTTCTTTTGTGCACTGATGCTTGCACTTTTTTGCTTTGCATGTCTTTTGCAACTTTGTCATTGAACATGAAGCAGATTTTCGTCAAATAAACAACATTTTGTAGCTGCCACCAGCAGAACAGGGATTTGTGGTAATTTTTCCCCACTGGCCCTGAAAGCACTGTGGGGTAATGAGTTTGTAGTGATGAATTTGTAGCTGGTATATGCAAATCCAGCCTCAGTTCTAGTGGTTATTAGAAATGTAACAATATGCAAATCTCAGGATACAATATTATCACAATGTGAACCTCACGATACGATATGTTTTGCGATAGAGAAGCTCACAATATTGTAGAAGAGCTCAAAATGATGTATCCATGTTCATAATTACAAGACTGGCATGGTGATATGCTCCTGACATGAATAAACAGGCCTTTATTGTCATATTTTAGAACCATAATAAGAGAAATAATGGCAACTCTAAGGTGCAATTTTCAAGTTATGTCAGGAACAACAATAATGACTGCTGTATATTCTGTGATGTTCCTTGTTATTTCTTATTAATTATAATAATATTATAATATATACAATAATTCTTGTCAATAATGCTTTAATCTGATGGAGCAGGCTAAACCCTTGTTTTTTTTCCCACATAGACAAGCTGTTTTTCATATCGTAACATAACAGCGACAATATCGTGACAATTTTATGATCACGATTTCGTCAGTATCGTTACATCCCTAGTGGTTATGCCTACGTAAACCTACAAGCAGTGGTCAAAATAGGCCCTTGTAATGTAGAGACTCTGTTGAGAGTGTTGTTTAATAACATTATAATGTTATGAGCTGATTTCTTTGCAAGGTTTTTACTCAATAAAAAAGAACAAAGAGTGAGAATCCTATCAACTTTGTCTATGCTTCTAAATGTTGCCTTGTTTTAATCTCTTACAATGTTTTTTATTTTATTTTAGAGCAATGCTTACATGTTTTAAGATGTATGCTTCAGTTTACTTTAGCTCAGGTCACCCTTGAAAAGAGATTTAGATGTTTTTTTTTTTTACATGGTTAAATAAAGGTTAACCCAAAATCAATCAAATAAAGCAAAGGGTTCTTGTATTAGTTTAGAAGGTCATATTTCAGTCTTCTCTCAAATATTGTTCTCTGAGTATGTTTAAAATGTGCACTCACTGCGAACAGAATCTTTGAAAGAATCAATGACAAATGTGAGCACCTGTTTGAGGAGCGCCCTCTTCTTCTCGTCGCTCTGCTCGTCCCTCCCCTGCAGGTCCCTCTCGTACTGGGCCTTCAGAGCCTGCATGTTGACCTCCAGCCTCAGCTTGGCGTCCTCCGTGGCCTGCAGCTCGTCCTCCAGCTCCTCCAGCTGCGTCTTCATCTCCTCCAGCTGCTGCTCCAGGGTGCGCTTCGACTTCTCCAGCTCGTGCACCTACCAGAGCGCGTGGGAGGAGAGTGAGCTGAGATTATTGGTTAAACAAAGTGATTTTATGATTGTATAATGAAAAGGGGTAGCTGGATTGGTTAAAAATGTCAAACTCAGGAATCCATAATTATTATTTCAATAGGAAGTAGATTGACAGGTAAAAACATTTGGAGAAATACGTGGCCATATCTGCTTGAATGGAAAATTGTTCATACCAGCTGTACATAAAAGTTTTTATAATTTTTTTTTTAATGTGATAGAAACAATACTGACTTTAGATGCAGTTGCATACTTAAAGGGGACACATTAAGCATCAATCAATGAATTAAATTCACTTTTAACTTTGATACAACAGTGTTAGTTTACTCAAAGTTGTATATTGATTCCAGCATGTTTGAGTTAGTCCTGTTTTGTCCTGCAACTGAGACTCCAGTGTTCAATTGTAGAAAAAAAAAAAAAAACAATAATTGGATTTGAAAATTTAATTAATTTAGTTCAAATCTGAATGTAAACTGGACTGTAAAGATATTTTAAGTCAATGTAAGCTTCAATGCACCGACTAATAACAGTCCATATCACAGACATGAGGATCAAACGGGACTAACATGACTCGAGGACCTCTGAGTTTGATGCATCACAGGCAGTAAAACTCAATTTTACAGACATTTTCACAGACGGATGATTTGCATGGGACGAGAAACACAGACGATGTTCGTAATTACTACAATTTACCCGAGGTCCCTAGTAACCCTGTCCAAATATAGCTTATGTCTCCTTTAAATAAAAAATATGATACGATTCTACTACTCAGGATTTAAAATAGTTATCATTAGGATCATAGGGTCATTTTAAAACTTAATGTCAGTTTGTGTTAGCACGAAGTAGAATTACAAGTGCTCTAAAGCAGTGGTGCTCAAACTTTTTCAGTTGCGACCCCTAAAATTACCATGGTTCACATTGGCGAGCCCCAAACATGTTTGATTTTATTTTGAGAATATAGACCTAGAAAAACTTTGATTGGCCAAAAAATAGGAATCTACATTTACCACTGCATTTGAAGGGTGTCAAGCCTTGTTTAAGACTATTGTATACTTTTTTCCCCATCATCTGGGGACCCCCAGAAATCATTTCACGACCCCCATTAAGGTCCTGACCCCTAGTTTGAGAACCACTGCTCTAAAGAACAGGCCCCCTTGGGGCAGGGCCTGCAATTCAAGCATGTGCCCAAAACAGGAATGATAAGAGAGACTGTAAAGACTCACGTTCTTGCCCACGTCGTCCTTGGAGCTCATCAGGTCCTCCATCTCAGCCTTCAGCTGCTTGTTGAGCCTCTCCAGCTCGTCCTTGGCCTCCAGAGCCTCGTCCAGCGCTCGGGTCATGGACAGGGCTTTGGTCTCCTTCTCCCGGGCCTCGGCCTCTGCGCGGTCCCTCTCCTCTGCGTACCGGGCTGAGATGCTCTTCTCCTCTGCCAGCATCTGCACAGGACAGAGGCACATCCACAGGCATTTTATAGAGACACCAAAGTCATCAGACTGTTCAAAATTCAAAAATGGAGGCGACTGGAAGCAAAATGAAGTAGACCATAATGTACTTTCAATATTTAACTGACATCAGATCAAAATTTGAATGGTTTAAGTTAACTTTTTTTTTTATTTCTAGGGAAGAAATGTCTGTTTGTTTGATTCTCTGTGATGAAGGATGGAAAAAATATAATTTTATAGTCTCAAAATTCTATTTGAGCTTCATAAAAAGTGTAATTTGTGGTAAAGTATGTAATAAATCAATAGATAAAATGAAAAAATATTGTCAGGTCAACATTTATGTAGCATTTGTCCAGTGAAACATTTTTTATTTTATTTTTCCTTCATCAAAAACGAGTCTATCATAAATGCCTATTAAATAAACAAATAATGTAAAACACAATGTGTTTAAAGCATGCTCTGATATCACTCACATGTGTCTTGTGAGGGCTTTTACTTTAACAAAACCACCCTTGATTTGTTCATATTTTGATATTCTGGGGTGAATTTCATTTCTTCGATTGAAATCATATTATGTTCTACTTCACTTTTGCCTCCATTCTGGCACATTTTCTGTACAAACTTTTAAAGGTTAATGCACAATAAAATGTATACTATATATATATATATATATATATATATATAAATATAACTATATATATATTATAACGTGCATAATTCGAGCACTTAAAAAGGTAAAAAATTGGTATGTGCTACAACTACTGAAATAAAAATATTTTCTAATTAATTAACTGTCTTCAGTTTTAGTATTCGTGTAGGTTCTTGTACCTGGTCAAACTTCTTCTGCTTCTTCTCCAGGTTGGACACGATCTGTCTCTGGTGGTCCAGGTCCACGGTCAGGTCCTCCAGCTCCTGCTGCAGGCGGGTCTTGGTCTTCTCCATCTTCTCAAAGGCGATGGTCTTCTCCTCCAGACGCAGGTTGGACAGCTCCAGATCCTTCTGCAGCTTCTTCTTACACTCCTCCAGAGCCTCGATGGTTCCCACGTCGTCCTCCAGTTTCTTCTTGCTCTCACACAGCTAGAGACAGGACAAGAGGCAACAGTGATGGAAAATCACATTTTTCAAGTCAAACCCATTTAAAGCAGGATTGTAAGTATGTTTACCTGAGCCTGCAGTGAGATCATCTGCTTCTCCAGGTTCTTGCGGGCCTCCTCGTCCTCCTCCTGCTGCTCCTGCAGAGCGTTCTTCTCCTCCTCCAGCTGACGCAGACGACTGCTCAGGTTCAGCTTCTGACGAGTCTCCTCCTGGAGCAGCTCCTGCACAGGCGTCATTACAATAATCTGAGAGGGTCCTCACAGTCAAGGTTTGCATTTACTCAGCAATTTTCACCTCAGTCACTTGTTGGATTAAGTAATTCTTTTCTATTATTTTTTAATCAATACTTTGCAGCGACATCACGCAGAGGGAACTACATTAATGTCAGTTACCATGATACCATGACAAAAAGGATTTAAACAACACATTTTCAGAAGACTTTGATCAATCCGAGCGTTCATGGTCCAAAAGTGAGAATCAGAATCAGAATCAGAATCAGAAATTGTTTATTGCCATTGTCAGTGAAATTCACAAACGTAGGAACTTGCTTCGGCGTAGGTGCAACATAAAGCAAAGGATAAAATATAAAAAATATATAAAAAGGCATGCATAAAATTAAGAATAAAATAGACTAAGATAGACTATATACAGAATGTACAGTTGGCAGATAGTGCAATGTGCAAATGAGTAGTGCAAATAGATTGTTCTTAAATAGTATTATTGTTGAAGTGACAGGTGTTACAAAGTGTTCATGAGTCCAACGGCAGAGGGAAAGAAACTGTTCTTGTGGCGGGAGGTTCTGGTCCGGATGGACCGTAGCCTCCTGCCCGAGGGGAGTGGCTCAAATAGTCCGTGTCCAGGGTGAGAAGGGTCAGCTGTGATCCGACCTGCTCGTCCCCGAGTCCTGGAGACGTACAGGTCCTGGACGGATGGAAGGCTGCAGCGGATCACCTTCTCAGCAGAGCGCACAATTCGCTGTAGTCTCTGTTTGTCCCTGGCTGTGGCTCCAGCGTACCACACGGTGATGGAGGAGGTGAGGATGGACTCGATGATGGCCGTGTAGAACTGCACCATCATCTGCGCCGGCAGCTTGGCTTTCCTCAGCTGCCGCAGGAAGTACATCCTCTGCTGGGCCTTCTTGATGATGGAGCTGATGGTCGGCTCCCACTTGAGGTCCTGAGTGATGGTGGTGCCAAGGAAGAGGAAAGAGTCTACGGTGGTGATGGGAGAGTCTGTCAGGGCGAGGGGGGGCAGGGGGGCTGAGACTTTCCTGAAGTCCACGATCATCTCCACTGTCTTCTGGGCGTTGAGCTCCAGGTTGTTGGTGCTGCACCAGGACACCAGCCGGTCCACCTCCCTCCTGTAGACAGACTCATCGCCGTCCGAGATGAGTCCGATGAGGGTGGTGTCGTCTGCAAACTTGATCAGTTTTACAGAGTCGTGGCTGGAGTTGCAGCAGTTGGTGTACAGGGAGAAGAGCAGAGGAGAAAGTACACAGCCCTGTGGAGTTCCTGTGTTGATAGTCCGAGTCTCTGAGACATTCTTCCCCAGCCGCACGCACTGCCTCCGGTCCGTCAGGAAGTCAGTGATCCACCTGCAGATGGAGTCAGGCACGTGGAGCTGAGAGAGCTTGTCCTGGAGCAGAGCAGGGATGATGGTGTTGAATGCAGAGCTGAAGTCCACAAACAGGACCCTGGCGTAGGTTCCCGGGGAGTCCAGATGCTGCAGGATGAAGTGGAGGGCCAGGTTGATGGCGTCATCTACAGATCTGTTGGCTCTGTAGGCGAACTGCAGTGGGTCCAGGGCGGAGGAGGTGAAGGACTTGAGATGGGGCAGGACCAGGCGCTCAAAGGACTTCATGACGACAGGCGTCAGCGCCACAGGCCTGATCATTAAGTCCAGTGATCCGGGGCTTCTTGGGAACAGGGACGATGATGGACGACTTGAAGCAGGCTGGGACATGGCATGACTCCAGGGAGGTGTTAAAAATGTCTGTGAAGACAGGAGTCAGCTCGTCCGCACAGTGTCTCAGGGTGGCGGGGGAGACACCGTCTGGTCCAGCAGCTTTCCGGGGGTTGGACTTCCGAAACTGTTTCCTTACATTGTCCCTGTGTAGTGAAAGGCCAGTGGGGGAGGTGGGGGGCCCGGGGTGTGATTGGCAGAAATGTCTATTGTAGTGAGATAGGTGGGGGAGGGGGTTGAGATAGGTGGGGGAGGGGGTTGAGAGAGTGTAACTAACTGAAAGCTGTTGGCTAATGCTAACTATAGCTTGTGACTTTAATGTTATTTGAAATAAAAGGGTCAGTTTGACAGCAAAAATCAGCTCACCTTGAAGTTGAAGGTTCAACTAAGTCAGTTCTTTCTGGTCAGATTGTGTTAAAACAAAACTCAAATTAAAGTCGACTAAACTTGAGTCACAGAGCTTCAGACAGAGCAGTCCCTCCAGTTAGCTTCAGACCGCCAAGGACTGTTTATGACGTCACATGAAAGGTATCAATAACAACATACATTTACTTGATTAATTGTTGTAAAGTAAATTTATTGTGTAAAAATATGAGTTATCTCTGAAAATGGTAATGAAATATTTTATATAAGAAATATTTTTAACCCCTTAACTTGAGTGATACTATTTTCCAAGTTGATGTATTTTCAGCTTGAAAATACATGAACTTGGACTCCACTCCCGCCTGTTCTCACTGTCTGAAGAAGATCAGCCTGCACTCGTGTCCCAGTACCTGTGTGTCCTGCAGCTGACTCTCCAGCCCTGCCACGTCCTTGGCCATCTTAATCCCGTTCCTCTCTGCGTCCTCCAGCAGGGACGACACGTTGTCCAGCTCCGTCTGCCAGGAGAAGACTCATTTATTCTCATTCACTGTGTAAAAATGACTTTCTCAAGTGTAAAGTGTGTTACCTGTAGTTTGTGGGTCTTTTCTGCCAGCTCACTCTTGACCCGCTCTCCCTCTGCGGCGCGGGCCATGGCCTCCTGCAGCTGTCCCTCCAGCTTCTTCCTCTTGTGCTCCGACTCTCCTTTGGCCTGCTGCAGAGTCTTCACCTCCGCACACAGCTCCTTGTTGGCGCTCTCCTGGCTCTGCTTGGTCTTCTCCAGGTTGGCCTTGAACTGCAGACAGCCACATCCCAATATACATGAATGTCAGCATGTCACCAATAGTTTTAAGGCGAGATACTACAGGCAAAACCTTGGTTGGTCAGTTTGCTTTTTCAACAACAAACAACAAAAATGTTCAATCTCCACATGTTTAATTATTTAATTGAATCCACTCCGTACTTAGATTTGTATTAAATTCAAAGGCAGTTTTCTCCAAATGCCCTTTTCTCAAATCGAGACATAAATCTGCCCTTAAAGTAACACCTACACATACCAAACTTTACTGTCTTGAACTTAACAAGATTTTGATGACTCAAACAGACGAATTCCAAGGCTGGTTTATTCATTCCAAAAAATGTGGCAAATTTGTTGATCAATTTTCAGGAAAATCTCGTTCTAGAGAGTTCTTAGATCCATTACTCAAATACTAAACATGATATCCAAAATCCCATCAGTAAATGTTTTTATGTCAACAAAATGAAGCAATAAATGTAAACCTGATCCTATACATTTCTCAGATTAATGTCTCAAATCTTTTACACATCAATCCCCTATTACATGATGAAAAACTTGAAAGAACTAAATTTAAGGTTTTTTTTCAATTTACCCACAGTGTGTTGCCTTTAATTTTATGCTCAAAAACATATCCTTAAATCTGCACTTTGTGACTTTTTTGGTGGAGGGTATACCACCTTTTTTTTTGTTGTTACTGCTTTTTCTAGAATGTTCCACAGTATTGCATTAGACTTATCTTCCAGGTAAAGCAATAACATCTCCATGGAGACAAGCAGGTGGCGTTCCTTCCAACAGAAAAGTTACAAAGTGCATATTTACTATTACGTATTAGTGTGAAGCTGAAACAGGAAATAAAAGCATATACGCTTGTGCATTTCTCTCTCTATATTAGATTACACAGTGGCGTTACCCTCTTGGCCTGCTCCAGTTGCTCGGACAGTTCCTCCAGAGCAGCAGAGTGTCTCTGTCTCATGTCTTGGATCTGGGCCTCATGGTTTTTGGTCTCATCATCAATTGCCTTCTTCAGCTCAGTCACTTCCTGTTCACGTTTAGTCCTACAAGAGAAATGACACAAGATAATTAGTCTAACTTTATGTTCTCGTGTCTAACAAGGTAAGTATGCTTTATCGTCACTAAAAGGAAACTGAATCTCCCAATGCCTCTGGAGTATTCCAAGTATCATCTGTGAGTGCAGTACCTGAGCTCCTGCTGTGCTGCGGTCGTGTCCAGAGTATCCTCCAGCTCGGTCTTCAGTGCCTCCAGCTCCTCGCTCAGGTCTCTCTTCAGCTTCTCGGCCTTACCCCGGGCCTGTTTCTCCGTCTCCAGGTCCTCCTGAAGCTCTGACAGCTGGGCCTGGAGCTCTCTCACCTGCTTCAGAGCGTTGTTCTTGTGGCTCACCTCCTCCTCACCTCTGCAACACACACACATCACACACACATGGCAGTTCAGCACACCGGAAACACTATCTAGAATACACATTCAAATGTATTTATCCAGATATAAGAAGGTATTACTAAATATTTGTATTTATTGACCTTAAAAGACCCGCTTTTAGACTCAGAGAGACCTGTGCTTTCAGACTGTTGTCAACAAATTACAGAACATCCTGCCCCTGGCCCACTGTATGGCAGACTCTGTCAATTCTTCACACAAAAAACAGCTAAAGGCACTTTTATTTAGAGAAGTGTTTGGTTGAATGGATTTTTCATGCCCCTAATTTCTATGACAGAATGTCTTTTCTTTTCTTTTGATCTGTGAAAGGTGCTCTATAAAAAGTCTAACATAATTGTTTACTAAGTTATGAATATGTGATTATACATTTATTTAGTTTTATCTGTAAATGAGCTTATGTAGTAAGTATGTCAAACCCTGGTGTGGTCCAAAGCAATGTAATGCTTTTCAGCTCTTGTATTTCCACTAGAGGGCAGCACTAGTTCACAGCAATTGATCTTTTATTTACATTTGGGATATTGCTGGTAGTTGGAAAATAATATATTCAGTATAAGAGCAGAATTTGATGGACATGTTATCAAATCTAGTGGGCTACTTGGTTCATTCACAAATATTTACCGATGTATATTATTTATACTTTAAAAAGTGTCAGTGAGTGTTCTATTATTAGTTTAAGGGCTGATTTATTTCTTCAAAGGCTTCTGACAATCAATCAATCAATTCAATATCACTCATGCCCAGGGTCTATTATTGTGAAACAATAAACCACAGGATCACTTCCGCCCCTTTCTGCAGTCTGAGCATTCAAATTAACATGTATGTAACCATTCATCTTTCAGCCCTTCTCCAGTCCTCTGCTGCCTTCCTGTATGGTGGCCTCAGTGGGACATACCTGGCCTGGATCATCTGCTGCTCCTCCTCCTTCTTGCCCAGCTGTCCTTTGAGCTCGTCTATCTGGGTCTGGAGCTCTCCGATTTGGCCATTGAGCCATTGAACCACAGAGTATTACAGTGTTTATTATTATGTGCATATATCGTGCTGCTCCTGACCCGTTGCCCTGCTCCTGTTCTTGGCTCAGTCCGGTGAACACACCATCTGCCACAGTTGTGACTGTGACTCAGGGCTTCTGTTATGTGTCACTTACCTCACTCTGACTCACAGCACTCAGGCCACGCTGAGCCCAGGCACAGGCTGCTTTCAAGTGCAAGTGTGAACATTTGAAAACGTCACATTATTTTGGTCTGACAGTCGAAACTCAAATATGTTTAGGAATGTGATGCAATTTGCGGCAGGGTTGCCAGATTGTCATAGAGCAACAAGCAACCAAGCCTTTGAAAAAAGTGCAAACAAGCCAGTCCAGCCCCCCAAAAATAAAACGAGCAACTAGTAAAACATTTTGTATAGTCATGTAATGAATGTTAATAAGATGCAAATATGTTTAATAGCATAGTTACCAGCTTTAAAATGTTGATTAACTGTAACAACAATTTAACAGAGAGTATTTCAACACTTATTGGATCTATTAGAAGAGGGTAATATACATCGAAATGTAGATAATGTTGTGGATGTTGTTTTGAAGATATCCACAATTTTATTTATAGTAAAAATATTAATGAGCTGACATTTCACATTGTCTGATAATTAAACCTGAACTAATACATTTAAAGACATGCAATTCTGTTGGATTGACATAATATTGCCTGATGATCATCAGAACACTCAAATTGAAAAAAATAAATTAAAATAAATAATAATAATATTTTTGGTCAATATCACTCATGCCCAGGGTCTATTATTGTGAAACAATAAACCACAGGATCACTTCCGCCCCTTTCTGCAGTCTGAGCATTCAAATTAACATGTATGTAACCATTCATCTTTCAGCCCTTCTCCAGTCCTCTGCTGCCTTCCTGTATGGTGGCCTCAGTGGGACATACCTGGCCTGGATCATCTGCTGCTCCTCCTCCTTCTTGCCCAGCTGTCCTTTGAGCTCGTCTATCTGGGTCTGGAGCTCTCCGATTTGGTCCTGGAGGTCCGAGGTCTCTCCATCCAGTTTCCTTTTGGACTTCTCCAGCTCCTGTCGGGTTTTCTCCTCCTTTTTCAGACGCTCTGAGTGTAAAAATATAAAGCCAGATCAAGACTTGGTTTTGCATATTAAAAAAAAGAAAGCTGCCCACTACCCCACAGGACAGCATTATTCTGGATTTAAAGGCGTGCTAACTTTTCTGTTGGGGAGCCACCAGCTTGTCTGTTTGGGGATGCTACTGTGCTAACTTTTAAGTTAGAAAGCTTTTATTTATTCAATTACGGGTGTTTGAACGCTGATGACAATTGTTTTTGTGCGGTACATGGAAGTTAAACCTTACCTTCGAGTTCTGCAATCATCATCTCCTGCTTGTTGCGGGCCTTCCCAAGGTTCTTGGCCTTGTCTTCCTCTTCAGTCAACATGGATGTCACCTCATTGATGCGATCCTCCAGAAGCTTCTTCTCCTGAACACAAGTCAAATGAGATTTGAGCAAGCATATCATTAAGGCCATTTTCACACTGCTTTGCTGCGCAGCAATTTAGGCGCCTCAATTATTTTCTATGCTCACTTCCCTGGTGAGCACAGACAGATCTCTGCTCTGTGACAGACAGAAACTTCAAACAGAGGGAAGAGAGCTGCAGCAGCCGCAGAGAGAGCACCTGCTCGTCTCCTGCTTTTCTCCTGCACAGACGTCTCATGTATCACTAAACTCAAAAATCACCTGCTCATACCACTGCCTTTTCTCTCCTCATTCAGCCTTGCACGCTGTCTCTCATTTTGTCATCAGTAATCTGCACCTTAGACTCATATTCAATGTGCCCCATAGATGTTTTAAAGCCTTTTTAAGAGCCGAGGTTATAAAGTGATAAAAGTAAGTATATATGCTGGTTTATAAATGCTGTAATTAACATTTAAATAAATTGTTGTGCAGAAATTTGGTAACATTGAGTTTGGATACTGTATACAATGGAAATAAAATATTTTCAGTTATTGACACAAATGCCGTTCATTGATCAACAGGAAACAGCTGACACTGACGTGCGCTAGCTCTGTTTTGCTCATTCTGTTGGCTAAACAAACAAGTTACCACCACTGGACAAGTCAGATGACAAATGCCTCTTTTCTGTTTATATCTGCTTTTTGTGGTCTTGTTTTCACCTGAGCCCTTGTCCAATCATTTCGCTCAAACCTTTCTGGTGCCTCATCTCTCGTCTGTGTCCTATGGCCGTGAACAACTCCTTGCTCCTGGTGCAGACGGCTCCTCTGATGGTGCTTCTGATTTGTCTGTACTTTATTTTCTCATGCACTCATGTGCTTTAGCGCGTGTAGGTATGTGCGCGCGTGTGTGTGAGAGTAGTAAGGTGTTTGGTTGTGTGGGGCGGTGGTAGTGTGGGGTGGTTGTGTGGGATGTGGGCATGTGTGGGAATGTTACTAATTCCTGAAAAGCACTTTGTGTTACATTTTTTAAAAAGAAAAGTACTTCATAAAACAAGTTTTGATTGACTGACTGGAGCCGAAAGCAAAAAATGCCTAAACAGGCCGGTTCAGTTCACTTAAGACAGTAGTGGACAGTACCAACCGCTACAAGGGGAACCAGTCAAAATGTGGCTGAAGTCATGTTTGATCTAATTCCTTGTGTCTAACCTTTATGAACTTGGAGTTCTGGTCCTCCAGCAGCAGGATGTCCTCCTCGTACTTCTTCATTTTGGCCTCAGCAGTCACTTTCTCCAGCTGCAGCTTCTGCCTAGCTCCCTCCTCCTCGTCCAACTGCTCCTCCAAGTCCTAGACACACAACCACAACCACAAACACATACAAGAGAATTAAATTACACTCACATTTGACATAGCTGAAATCATGCTCATTACTAGTGTTGACCTTTAACTTTTAACCATTATAGCTGCATGAATGGTAAAAAAAAAATACATCAAAATAATCAGCACATATTATTTCATCTCTTCAAATAAGCCTTTGCAAAAGTTACAAACAAATTTATGTTTAAAGTAGCACTAACTTAACTAAACTAGTGGAAGGTCTCTATGGGCATATTGTTGCTTTGCCAGGAATGTTACACCCTCCCAGGAGGCCCCGCCCAGACCTGGATGTGTGACTGCATCTTCTTCTTCTCGTTCTGCAGGCCCTGGCTCCTCTCCTCTTCCTCCTCCAATCTGGACTCCAGGTCATGAAGGATCTCCTCCAGCTCCTGCTTCTTGTTGGCCAGCCTTGATCTCATCTCCTCAGCCTCCGCAAACAGCTCTGTCTCTGCCTGGAGCTGCTCGGCCAGGATGTTCTTCTCCTCCATCAGCTGCACACACACATATGTTTAGCGAGGGTTTGATACAGACAACAGAAAATAGACAGACCTGCTGGTGCTTCCGCTCCATCTCCACCAGCTCTCCTTCCACTTTGGTCTGCTTCTCCTTGACTTTGACCAGCTCCTCGTCTTTGGCCTGCATCTCCTCCTCCTGCCGGGTCACCTGCAGCAGAGGCTTCACCTGGAACACAGCAGTCATAGGGTTTGTCTCTGGCAACATGTTCATAAATATACTATTTCAATCTAAATTAAAGTGTCTTGCCCAAGGACACTACAACACCATCAAATGTTGGTAGGAGCACTGCACACTTTCAGTTTCACAACTGCCACCTCAATGAACTCAGGCACAAAAAGTAAATGGTCACATTTATATAGCGCTTTTCTACCTTTTTTAAGGCACTCAAAGCGCTTTACATCAAGGAACCAGTCACCCATCCACTCACACATTCATACACCAGTGTACGCAGACACTGGGGGCCAGGTGGGTTAAGTGTCCTGCCCAAGGACACAACGGCATTATTCATCTGAAGGAGCTGAAATTGCACCACCAACCTGCGGGTCAGAGGATCTGACCACTACTCCATGTCTGGAGTGGGATTCGAACTGCCGACCTTCGGATCAGAAGGCGCCCACTCTACCTACTGCGCTACTGCCGCAAGTGTCACTGTTTGGTTATAGCTTTTGAAGAACTGTGTAACATTGGCACAAGACCATAAGAATTGATTCATTCTGCATAACAGCTGAGTCTGAGGGCATGGAGCACACTTTGTTGTACCTTGGTGAAGAGTCTCCACCACTGCCAGTGGCGCAGTTTCAGGTAGGCCGCACAGTTCCGCTGGAGCACTTTGAGTGCACTCAGTTGTTGCTGCTTCTTGGCAAACGACCTGAAGGAACACACAAACCATGACTCCTCAGTACTGACCAACACTCCGTTTAAATGTGTCTGTGGGAGCCGTACTTGCGGGCCAGGTATCCCCGGCACACAGCCTGGAAGTAGATGATGATGTCTGTGATCTTGAGGTCCCTCTCCTCCTCCAGGTGAGCCAGGACTCCAGCTCTGAAGAAGATCTTACTCTGACCGATGCGGAACAAGTTACAGTCCAGCTCCAGGGCTCGGATCTACACAGCACAAGGGACATGGGCATTTCAAAGCTGCATAAGAGTATCAATGTGTTAATGACATGTTAAACAAAAATTGACAACGCCATATACTGTATGGAAGAGTATTTGTGTCATCATAGTGCTTTTATTTTAATTATATCTCATTGACATTGTTGTATTGTTTTTGACCTTATGGATTCGATTAATTGAACTTGTAAAAAATAGCGTACCATCCTCTCACAGGCCTGTTTTCCATCCATGAAGCCTTTGGGAATGGCGTTGGGAGTGAGGATCTCATACCTGCAGCACAGACAGAAAGAAAACATGTTTTAATAATTGACATATTACATAGAGTTATGGTAATGGTTAAAAAAAGATTACTTATTAAATCATTGTTGCGTAGGAGGTTCATAATTATTACATTGCACTTTTATAGCCGCTGCAGGAAGGGTTTCATATTTGTTTTATATTTTATAAAGGATAGGGATTACTCATGGTCTCATGATTTTACTGAACATGAGCACTTCACCTCTGTCTAAACTCCTGGAAGACGATGCGGTTGGGAAAGCCCTGTCTGCAGATGCGAATGCCCTCCAACACTCCATTACACCGGAGCTGGTCCAGGACCAGGTGAGGGTCCAGTTTCCCAGCCTGAAAACAAAAAATGTAAAGTCAGGTTTGGTTCCTCTTCCCACTGTCTCCCCAAAGTGAGATTTTGACAATATGAAAAAATCCTGCTCCTTCAGATATAATTTAGCTTTTCCTAATTTTTCAGTGTATCCTTTGAAAATACCAGCTTTTGTGCATTATTTAATGTTTGTCCTTGAAATTACATTAACCAGACAGTATCTCTCGAGCGGTAGTTACCACATATACTTTTTTTTTACTTTCACTTGACAGAATATCTTGGACCATTACTTTTTACTTCTACTTGAGTATTTTTAAGCAATAATATGGATATTTGAGTAAAGTTTTTGCTATTTAACCCACCTCTACACGTTTAAAGCTTGGGTACCTGACTTTTTTAAATAAATATGTGACAAAATCAGACCACTGCATCCTGTCTGCAGATAAAAATAAACTCAACCCAGAAGTAAGAAAGAAAAAGCAGCATTCTGATTGGCTGTGCTTGTGGATATTAACAATGTGTCAAAGGGTCTGAGAGAGTTAGGGACTATTTAGACACATTTAAATACCTACTTCTGGTTTTAGAGTGTGAAAATCAGGTATCCCAGCTTTAACTATGGCCTGTTTCTTTCTTTACCCTTTTCTCGTGGTTGGGGATGATGCAGCGCACAAAGTTGGGGTTGGTGTTCCTCAGGGTGGCCATGAGCTTGGACAGCTGCTCCTTGTACAGCTGCCCCACAGTGCGGAACATGCCCTTCTTGGTCTTGTACGCCGCTCCGAAGGCCGTCTCGTTCATGCCCGCCACCTGGTCCAGACCCACAATCCGGTCCACTAGAGGGAGAATACGCAGGTTCACTTTTAGTATGCTGTATTTTATTAATTAATCAACAAAACTAATTGCATGTACAATATTTCAAAATTATGGTAGCAATACATATGTCTGTCAGCAAAATTAAAAAGATGGTAAAGTAATTATTATGCTAAAGGAAATCAAATGATACTCACATTTTGCCCTTTCAACATAAATTATATTTCATACAACTTACGTTTTTATCTAATTTTAGCCATGTATGAAAGTATGGACACCAATTTGAAAATGTTGTTGTTGTTTTTAATATATATATATATATATTGGCTAACTGTACTATTTTTCACTTTAAATGACTCCAAAATTCAACTTAACAGTGAACAAAAATGTCTTTTAGCATAGTTTTAGAATGAAGTTGTGTTTCATTTCTTTCTATTTTAACCACTCAAACGCAGTTAATTGCATCAAAGGCTGTTAATAAAGATGTTTACATACAGATTTGTATGTAATCATCCATTACTAAAATTATATGTTTTTCACTACTTTAAATCTAAGTTTGTCCTGTGGTATCACATAACTAAAAAGACAGTAGCACAAAAAAAACACACAACAAAAAGCTCATCTGTCATTTATGTTTCAGGGCAAACTCTGGGCAGGTCAAAAGAAATAATTATTATATTCTTATTTTTGTAAAATTCCACTTTTCTGAAAAACCTCAAATGATGGCTAGTTTGATGTCCTGCGGTGTGACAACAATTCTAAAAGTAAAAAAAAAAAATCACTTAAGATGGTACAATCACATAATTATTGAACTAGTACTATAAATACACAGATAATATATGATATATCTTTTAACATGGTACTTTTCGAGAGAATGTGCTACAGGGTGACATCATATGCAGCACGTTAAAATATCTGAAATTTAATGAGTTACACACAAAAAGTGCTTTGGAAAAAAACTACTAACTCTTGTTGTAGAAGAGAAATGATCCTATCACACCACAAGACGAAAAAAAAAGGAAAGAAAAATACAGTAAACCCTCACGCATCAAGTACCCATTTATAGCTATGTTTTTATTTTTCCAAATATTGGGATTTGATTCATGAATTCGGTAAATGGTCTTTGTAAAATGAAGATTCAGATCATTGTGCAACTTTTAAACAAAATTTGAGAAAATACAAGAATCCCATGCATTCTAACATGCTTGAGGTCTGGTTCTACCCACTCAGACCCTGCTTGAACATATTAGTAATGAATAATGAAGAATTAACACAAGATGCATTGGAGAAACAAAGAAAGAAGAAACAACAAAGATAAGCAGCTTTGAGCACAGTTGACATACTTAAGTTCCTATGGTTCACCTGGAGCTTCCTGCAGCCCAGACACATTGTCATAGAAAGATGCTCTCTGAAACGTCTGAATGTCTACAGCCACACACACACACACACACACACACACACACACACACACACACACACACACACACACACACACAAACACACACAAACACACAAACACACACAAACACATATAGAGAGAGAGAGACAACACAAAACACATGCAGACAGCACAGGTTAGTACAGGGTTAATAGGTTAATACTCTACAGTTAAAAAGAAGTAAAAGACAAATACACAAAACCATTAAGGGACACATATTCTGCATTATTTAGATAAATAAATCAATAATAATACATATAAATATAAAAATGTGGGAAATGTCTTTTAGGATAAAAATAAAGCAGTGGATTGGAGTTAGTAAAACCCCAGGTGATCAAATGCAGCCTCAGTGCGGTTATTAACACTCCATAAAACATATAATGTAGCGGGCCAATGACTACAGCAGGAAGAATGTACTACAGTCTGTCCTCAGGATTTTATTTGGCACGGCCTGATTTCACTCTGTGCACCTCCGAGACATGACATCACACCTGCTGCACCTCCAGACGAGACGGTGTACAAATGCAAGTGTCCTATATTGCTTACAGCATATCTACAGGTATTTGTTTTTGTGTTATAGAATTTTAGGGTGTCCTATAGTTTCAAAACAAAGAAATCCCAAAGCTTACATATATTTGTTATGGATTGTCTTCACAAATTTGTCATGTCTTTGGAGTTGATTAATGTATTAGCCAAGACAATGTAAAAAAGGAAACAGAAGTGCAGTGGAACAACCTGATAAACTGTTGTGTCACTAATAGTAAATACATGTATCACACTATAGACCCTTCCACTGTTTGTAAACAAAACACTGCGTTCCATTAGCCTGGCACTATTCCACGAGTTAGCACCAATGCATTTTCAAAGGCAGAGTTAGCGTGAGCCTCCAAACATCACAAAGTATTAAAATCTAGGGCTGACTGACAACCACTTGATCACACGTACGTAACGCCAAAGCAGAGTTAGAAAACAGTTAGATTACAGTTGGATATTAGCACCAAAAGCATACGTGCTAACAATCTTGTGATAAACATTTCCTAAATCAAACATTATTAGGACAACGATGCACCGAAAACATAGCAGGCGACAACACTTGGAAAATGTTTTGTTTTGCAAATCCTGAAGTAAAAGTGAACTTTAGAAACTAGAAGCTAAAGCTAGATATTGATAGCTATTACTCATTGGAAAATGTGATGAACATAAATATAACAACTATGTGTCTGATGTCAATGAGCCTATATAGAGCCTCATACAGAGCCTTTCATGACACTCAAAGCGCTTTACAGTGCATTATTCATTCACTCCACACTCTCTGGTGATAAGTTACTATTGTAGCCTCCCGGGCAAAACAAAGGAACGCTAAGTTTACTATTTAACATTTTAAAATCTTTAAAACTTTATTAAAATGTTCATTTCCGTCTGTGGAGCTTTTGTTTTGTTCAAATTAACATATACAGTAAAATCAAAAGTAGTTTCTCTGACTGTGCAGGGCTTAGCTAGCTTGTTTTCTAAGGACAGGGGCTTATAAAGATAGAATGGTAAAGTAATCTGTGTGTGATCCCAAAGTTTCCTTTTTTATATGTCAGGTACAAACTAAATATTTAAAGTTGTAGACTTTCTTATTTGTTATTAGACTGTAGCAGCTCTTTCACATATTAGTTGTGTTTTGAGCTCCTACAGAAGAAAATGTCATTACTCATACCCACAATTGATTCTCAAACAATTTTGCCACTCACTGCTGACATTTCAAATGGTGTGATCTCTTTGGCATAACCTCTATACCTAACTATGTCCACTAAGACGCTAATTTGAATAAATGTGCTGTAAATACACATTCTCACCATCTTTCCAGAGCTCGGCCACAAACTTGTCCGTCGACTGGTGCAGAAGCGTGGCCACATTGTCGTTCAGGGGGTCCATGTTCTTCATCAGCCACTCGTCTGCTTTATAGTCCACCTACAGCACACCAGAGGAGACAAAACATTACAGATGTGAGACTATGTGGATTTCTGTTTTTCAATTTCATATGCTAATACATCTTGCTGTCAGTGCGCGTCTCCAGTTCCACAGAATGATCCTGGCGTCTCACTTTGACAAATGCATTCAAATGTCTCCAAATGGCCTGGTTCTTCTTGTAATGGTATTTCCAGAGAGCTTTTGGACAGAGAATGCGCTCCATGTTCCAAATGTGATGTGAGGTCAGTGTGTGGAGTGAAAGGCAATCCAAGGCTCAAAATCAACATGGGCTGAACAAATTTGGAAAAATATTGAATTCTGATTTTTTTTGGGAAGGCATTCAGGGATTAGATTTGCAAATTAAGTTTTAATAAGAGGATTTTGTTCAAAGTTCACATTTTCAACCATGTCCAGGAGCATTAACATTTGAGAGAAGACTGAAAAATTAACTGCTGAAGTAATCCAAGAATCCCTTGCATCTCTGGACATCTTTGTAGAGGTCTAAACAACAGGATTAGCAGCTTTTATACAGAATGAGATGTCATATTTTGTGGTCTGCAGAGGAAATGATCGTACAAATAATAATGGATCATTCGATTGTGATTAATCTTGCAGTCGGAAAAGTAGAGTGGGTTATTGTTAGCACATTCATGGTGACATTCTGCCAAAAAGTTTTGAGTTTAAGACCCAGCTTTGAGCAAAGCAAATACAGAATAAACACAGAATTCACAAGAAAAATTACGAAATTGATTGGTTTTGCTCTTGTTGAGTATATCTTTAAATGTAACACTTTAACAGTTCTTTAATCTGTTTGCAATACTTTTTATTCTTAAGTAAAAAGCACCTAATTAAAATGTACTATGTGGAATTTTTTTTGTATGTGCTCCTTTTTGGATGCACTGATCCAGCTTTTTCAGATCCGATACAGATTTCAATACATGGGCTTTAAGTATCTGCAGATAGCTGATATCAACCAATTTGCAGAGACTGAAAATATCATTTATTTTCTTTAAAACAAAAATTATATATGACAAAATTCATTCAAATGGGTTGAGCAACTATTCTTTACCCTACAACTAACAACAAAACAGCTTTAAGTAAAAAAAACCCTCAAACATCAAGAGATATTCTGGACCAACAAGGGACTATAAATACTCTAATCAATTTAAAGGTCCAACCAGGATATCAGTGCATCCCTACTACTTTTACTTACTTCAGTAATGAAATTGAGTACATCTATCTTAGTTTTTCATTTGTCAAAAAAACTAAAACCATGCATTCATAGATATTCAAACAGAGGGTTGCCTCTTCACAGACCTGACATGTAACTGGGCCTTGTGCCTACTCTGGGCAAAACACTGACTCTCTAAATCTTCACGGCAACAAGCAGAGAAGTTGCAAAGAGCTTTTACCAAAAACACATACAAATAATAATATGAGTACGGGATTATTTTGTCTGAATGTCTATCATGTAAAATACTGTGACGCTGTTTTGATAAAAGCCCTGTACTTACTGTAATTACATGTGTGCTAATGATGAGATAAATATTGTTCTCTATAAATCCAGCCCCTCCCACATCGCTCCCTCCTCCACAGCTGAAGAACACCTGATCCCTGTACTTGAGTGACAGCGTGGCCCAGTGGAGACCCCACACTGTGCTGCTGTGTAACACGACCAACAGGCAGTCTCAGAGAGCACTTTGGTCCAGACAGAACAGACTCTCATTTCAACAATGACTGACAAACTCTTGAGCCTGAGAGCAGAGTGCAGTACAGCCCGCATATGGAGCTCATCAAACTTTATCTGATTAAGTTCAAATGAATCTTAAAAAGGACATATTCTGCATTCTTGTGGCTTTAATTGACTTTTAAAAGTTTTTAGCAGTTACTATTTCACGTTTTCTACTTTTGGAAAACCCTCTGTTATTTAGGCATTGGAGCACCCACAGCCGACAGAAGAGGGGAAAGAATTAACATTAATAAATGAAGCCGGTAAGCAATGAGAAAGGTTTACTAACAGCCATGCTTTTGTTGTGAACACACCTCCGGTCATGTAGAATAAGCAATGAGTGTTTTCTGAGGCCCAGAAAACAGTACCTTGTAAAGATGATTATAGAAACATACATGATTGAAGCAAAAATATAACTTCATGTATGTTTTTGATGAGAGGACAACAATATAACATAATTAAAAGCTCAAAAAAGTAAAATTTACATAATGTATTCTAAAAAACATATACTCAATTTTACCCGGCCACTTTAACCTACTATTTCTACATCTTCTTTTGCATTGTTATTTAATGTGTTATATCTGAAAATATTGTGTGGAAAACAAACAAATTCAGCCTCGTATCCTAGTCAAGACTATGTACTTAGTTAGGTAAAAGTGTATGGATTTTAAAACACAGGAGGAGCACGTCTGTTTTTACAATTTGATTTTCAAATTTTCAAGTTGAAATTAATAATTTTTCAGGAAGTGCTTCACACTTCGGCCCGACAAGATTACTTGAGTATTTGTAAATAGTCACAATACATTTTCCTAAATGTAACACTACGGATTAGTATAAAATATTACAAATTTCTTTAATATTACCACCTATTGTTATGCTTGTATATAGATGATTGAGACCATTCTAAAACTATTCAGCAGTTCAATGTCAAGGTCCAAATCTGTCATGTTTAGGTGTTATTTTATCATTCCAGTAAAGACATGTTCAAATGAGAGTCTTTTGACATGTTTTAGGTTCATGTAATTTGTATTTTTTTTACAATCGTATGTGGAATTTAGTGTATTTGATATGTAAACTATAACAACAAATTCATGAAAGCTGAATTTGAGCAATATGTCTCCTTTAACTTTTGCTGACCCTACATTTTGTACCGCTTTGTCATTGCTTAAATCCTTGGGTTTTTAAAGAGAACATTAAAAGTTGTGATTGACAGGAGGGATATGTGGAATTTGGCTGATGTTCCGCGTACAGAAGGCAGAGCGGTATATCCAGAGGTGAAAGTTGAAGAGCGTTACAGTGCCTTATGTAACTGGCAGCTCTGAAGACTTTGGACTGGAGCGATGAGAAGCAGATGTGGGTCCGCTCACAACCGCACCATTGTTTCCAGCCACTGACCTGATTAACAAGGCTCATTCTGAAACTGGGACGTCTACGGACCAGTGGGGACGCTCCAATCTGTGCTAACAAATATCGGAACTTCACAATACATATTTATAGTTTTTAATTGTAATGTAAAATTTTATTCAACTTTAATTCAACATTTCTTGCTAGGACGACCAATATTTAGGTGTAAAAGGGTCTTGAAATATAGGATTATTCTGTATAAAACTTGCTAACCCTATGGATTCTTTTGTGAGTTTAACAGCTAATGTCACCGCTTTCAGGGCCTCAATGATCAATCCAGGTTTTAAACTGCAAGTATAAACTGAGAAAACAGCACGTGGTATTTGTGGGCGGGTTGCACCTGATTTACTATTGGAAAATGCGTGTATTATTTCTTCTGCAAAAGTGATACGTAAATGAGAGTTCAGTGAGTGCAAACGTGTGCGTGCCTATGCTGTTACATTGAATATCTGTGAGCGTAAAGCCACAAAAAATGTAATAATGACACACAGCATTTGGATCAAAAAATGTCTGATGCAGATTAACAAGTGCTGGTGAATCGGGGAGAAATCATTTTCACTTTGGAATCACGGCAATATACGCACATAAACGTGCACACCTGTTGCAATTGAGTGAACCCACAGTCTCCGCTTTTTAAGGATTTAAAGGATGTGACGGACACGTAAAAGCTCATGTAGTAACATTTAAATTAAATTTGTATTTCTTAATCTCCTCACACTCACTTCAATGGATCACTGCTTTGGAGCGCTTTGGTTCAGTGGAATATCAATAGGAGGCAGGACCAACACATTGCAGGTAAAGTGATTTTAGTTTTATCACAGCTGGTTTATAAACAACACATTATTATTTTCTTCTATTATTTTTTAAGGGGACCTTTTTTAAAGCATTATAAATCCCACTCAAATGCTGTAATGGTGCACAAATTGCAGCAGCTATCTTCTGAAAAAAGTTTGCATCTGTCTCTTCAATGAAGTATTTTGCCACAGCTTCAGCTCTCATAGTTGTGATAAATCAGCCAGTACCTGCACAACGACCGTGCTGTGTCCTTTTTAGTGTCTATGTGAGACCTGCATCTGGCTCTTGCTCCTTTTTTAGCGTGGTTAGATGTTTTGCTTGTACGCAAAGCCCTTTAGAATGAAGTTGCAGGACAAAATAAAGCTTTTGTTGTTAAAATCTGAATATAAATTCGACTGAGAATGAGTGTGGTGTGTGTGGAGACTTTAACAGTCTTATTTTGACCCCAAGTGCTACTTTTAGAATATATCTACACTAGGTTGGACTGCAACATTAATTGCAATCAAATTTAAATCATAATATGAATGGACGCAATTAGTCAATCACAAAGGCTGCAATTTTTGACATACCATAATTTCCTCTACAGATCGATATTCTGCTTAATTCTGCATAAAAATCTGCTAACGTTGTAGTTTAGATCTGTACAAACGCAGACATTTATTTACATTTTTACTACCATTATTATTGTTTCATCATCATGATTTTACTACTATTCTATCTGCTTTATAGTAGGGCTCTTATGTGTAATTTCTTTCCTGTGGCTACATAATTTCCCAGTATGATCAGGCCCACCTTGCCAGCGTAGTGGATGATGCAGAAGTCAGCCTTGTCCTTGAGCTGCCGGGGCTTCTGGAACTTGGAGTGCGTGCCCTGCTCCTGGAGAACTTTGTCCACAAACGTCTTGTCTGTGGCCTTAGGAAACCAGCACTCCTCGTCCAGCAGGGCCAGGATCCCCGGAGGGTTGTTCTGAGGACAGAGAGAGAGACAATCACTCACTCTATGGGCTCTCATATCTAACTGGATGTTTGTCTCGGACTTTACAGCAGGATATTGAATTGAACTGTAATGGAGTATTCATTTTAGCTTATTAATACATATTTGGTCATTAAACAACTTAAAAATACCAAATAAGTAACAAACAACAGGAATGGAAAAAGACACAATTTCCATGAGATGAGATACAGAAAAAATTGGGTCAATGAGAGCGAGATTTTCATTTCTAATAAACAGATTGAGTGATTTTATATTTTTGTTGTTGTAGGACTGCACTTTGGAACTATAGCTTCTAACTCAGCAAAGTTAACATTTTTTGTCCAAGGCAAAAGTAAACTGTAATATGTGCACAATCTTGTGGAAATTTTATCTTGCAAGAGCTTGTGGCACAAAATCTTGGCCCATACCCACATTTTCTGTGTTTGGCAGTGGATAGACCATTAACTAACCGACCTGAAGATCAGCAGTTCAATCCCAACGCAGGGATTGGTTGTGTCCTTGGGTGAGACACTTTGCCTTGTCTACATATGAATGTGGTATATAAGTGATTGATTGGTACTGATTTGATTAGCAGCCTAACTTTTCTCCGTTTCAGGAGTGTCGGACTGTGGGGGTAAAGGGTACAAGCTTCCCCGGGGCCAAAAGCAGGGAAGGGCCCTCAAAAGCATGTGCTATTTTTTTCTCAGTTGCATTTTTTTTCTTCTTTTTTACGTTTTAATCTGTTTAAGTTATGATAAAGTGCACTGTAGTTGAGTAAAGACCTTGAGAGACTAGTTGTTGTTAACAAATAAAACTAGTCAGCTGTAGTGTTCTTGTTGTATTGTAGTGTATTTTCTTATTGTAATACATTTTAATATCTTTGTGAAATTGTTCTTGTAGTTATTGCAAATATAAACAGCACTTTATCATAAAAATAGCTTCACTGGATGTCTATAAATTAGTGAGTTATTGTTAAATGTATGTAGAAACCATGAAAATATAACAATAATAACTGAATTTGCTGGGGTATTTAAACACATACAAAATTATGTACTGGGGCCCCCCAAGAAGGTTTGTACCTGGGGCCCAGAATTTGGTGGTACACCCCTGCGTCCGTTTAACGCAGGGGAGCTCAAACTGTTTTACTTGTACATGAATGTGGGCATCTGGGAAAGTACAATATCAGACTACTGCGTTATTAATAATGTTAGAAGGGGCAAAAGGGGACAATGTACAAGCTCACAATGGAACAGTTTGAATTTTATGTGTTCCTTTTCAATCATAAAGCTCTGTGTCATATACGCTGCAACAAAAGGAACAATAGGACTCAAACTCAAATTTAAAAAAGTCAAAAATCAAACCTATTCCAAATCCAAACAAAATTATTAATTGTGTAGTTCTCTGTGTGACGTTCTGTGATGCTGTGCCACAATCTTTTCGCAATGTGGCCCTCAAAGATGAAGGTTTGGACGCTCCTTCTCCATAATGTGTACAGTGTAGTGCGGATGAGCGAGATAAGGTGGGCACTGACGGGCCTCTCGATGAGCTCGATGCAGGGCTGCAGGTCCAGGCCAAAGTCGATGAAGCTCCACTCGATGCCCTCCCTCTGGTACTCCTCCTGCTCCAGCACAAACATGGTGTGGTTGAACAGCTGCTGCAGCTTCTCGTTGGTGTAGTTGATGCACAGCTGCTCGAACGAGTTCAGCTAAAACAGAACAAACAGTGATAATGTTAGATACTTAGTAAGTTATAAAGCCTCCAACATGTAAATATAGCTTTATTGAGTGACTGCCTATGCCTATAGGCAGTCACTATTTGTTCTTGTATTTTCCGGTTTTTCGGCACGTTTCACAGGCCACAGTTTTTAAATTCTTTTCATTTTTTTTGCATTTTTCAATAGTTCCTAGTCTTCTAATGTCTGCTATTATTTTTGGTACATGTACCTTTTGTAGTTTTTTCATAATTTGCCGAGCAATTTTCCCTATCTTTTACAGTGGGAGCCTTTCTGTTGGTCCTCTACAGGAGTACAGGAAACGTTGGTGTTTAAACTGCTTTTGACGGGTGCACGGTGGCAGAGCGGTTAGAGCTTCTGCCTCCCAAGAAGGAGATCGTGGGTTCGAATCCCGGTCCGTGTCAACATCACACGAATTCAATTGCGCAGTCACTCGCAATAGCTTCAGCTATTGCAACAGCATCTAGTTTTCTAACTGTTATCTGTTCTATCCAATTTGTTAAAGTTGAAAGTTAAGTTTTATTTTATTTTACTTGGGATGTATTGATATGTTCCTTAAGACCCAAAATCACTGGGATAGGATTCAGACACCCGCCTCCACTAATGGGAACAAGAAGAGGAATAATATATTGATATTTTGACACTTAAGCATACCCATAATGCACATAGACTAATCTGTAAATTTGTACCTTATAGGATTCCAAAGTTTTGTTGTTTTATTTGTTTAATTCCCTCTTTGTTATTTGTGAGCTACTGTGTCCAAGTAATTTCTCCTGTGGCTCAGTAGTTTCAGTTTTACACTATTTTATACATATAGCAATATTTTGGAGAGTCTCAGAGCAAATGCAACTTAAAATACCCGAGTATTACAATTATTATTGTCATATTTCAGAAAAGAAAGAAAAGATCAGTGACACTATAATAAAACCATGCATTTAGCCTCTAAGGTTGCAAAAGGTATCCATACTAAGAAAATAACATTAACGGGACAAAATGTGATCTCTCTGAACACTTTTATAATGATCTTGAGCTTTATAAGTATGAGACCACAATGTTAAATAGAGTACTATCATTTTGGGTTGAAAATGTCAGTCTAAAAAGAACATTTTTTTTCAAATCGCTATTGAGTATATAATTGAGTATATTTCCTTATTAGCCCCAGCAGCTTACCATGAAATAAAAAGCCACCAACAATATTGACTTTCACTATTGTGATCAAACAAAATTGTCAATATAGTCGTATTATCCTCTGCATATCATCCTCTACCTCTTTCAGTACATTCCCATGAGATGAAACTGCACGGTTTGTGATTAAAAAGTCAAATTAAAAAGAACATGATCAATCCTAGCAAAATATACAAGTAGAATTCTGCCCATAACAGTTCAGTTTAACACTCAACTGGGAAGAGTGAGTTTTGCCTTAAGTTTGCAACATACTTCAAAGATCTCGAAGCCGGCGATGTCCAGGATCCCGATGAAGGAGGCGCCCTGGCGTTTGGTGCGGTCCAGAGCCTTGTTGATGCGGTGGACCAGCCAGCGGAACAGGCGCTCATATGTGGCTTTAGCCAGAGCCTCCACTGCAAAGTCCGCCTGAGGGGAACACAGTTTATCAGCGAGAGTTGTGTGTGCTGTTATTATGTGCGCGAAAGACTGGTGATGCCCTCTTCTGGCTAAAGTCAGGAATGAGGCACGTTGCAATGAGAAATTAGCAGCAATGGTTAATAAACAAATCATAATAACAGTTATTTGGGCCAATATTATAAACAGGATTACTTTTTTGGTGCATTGTCATAATAAAAAATGTTGATGTGCAATACATTGTTCCAGATATATTGATATATTGTTCCAATAAAGACTATTTTATATGAACCATATTGTAAAAATAATGGGATGTAATATTTAAAAATCAGAATAAAACAATAAAACATTTAAATAGTTTCATGTATTAGTTGTATATGTCATCTATTCAACCCTCTTCAGCTCTATAGTTCACTAATAGGAACAAATAGTTTCCTTTTAGTGCAAAGAATAAATACATGATGAATATTGAGCCCCCAAACAATTAAATGCTTAATATTTCATTTCTTGAACGATAACTCAATATAGTAATTATTGTGACAGGCTCAGTCAAAACATAACCAGCAAAGGTAATAGAGAATATGTATCAAAAAATCTACTTAAATTAGCTTTTATTTGTGTTGCAGCAGTGTTTCCTCATCATTGATTTACTCACAATTGTATTTTGGTTGATTCCTGAGTTTGAATAATCCCGTATTGTCCTGCAACTGAGGCTTGAGTGCTTAGAGAATTCCTATTTCCACCTACCCCCTATCCCCACCCACACCCCTGTACTTAGTTACAATTATTTGAAAAATTAAGATTCCTAGTGATACATGTAGGGTCCTAAAATGTGAAATGTCACTATGAAGAGGTGGGCACAATATGTCTCCTTTAATAATGTTTTGTGATATACATTTTAAAAGCCTGTGTTTATGTTTAGGTAAATAGGAATCTTTCAAAACTGAATAGTTTTTTTGTTTGCACCATTTACTGATTGGCGCTGTATGTGAAATAAACAATCTACATTATGACTTGATTCAAAGATATAAAAAGTTGATTAGCAGCATATGTTTTGTTAGATATTATACTGTATATATAGGATACGTTTTAAAATGCTGTTCGTTACTCACCTGCTCTTTGGTCTGAGCTTTCTGAACATAGTCCCGGCCCACTTTGATCCTGGGAGTGAGGATTGCCCTGGTGAACTCCATCACATTCATTCCCAGTAAATGGCACAGCTTTTGAGCCACTGAAAAGATATGATAAAATGCATTCAAATAATTACATTTCAAAAGACTGATCGTGGGCACAGCTTTTGTAAATGGCCATTTCAACAGCAACAGTCTGAGCACTGGATGGATATTTTCTTTTCATCTCTGAAGGGGTGGTATGTGCGTTATGTAACTGTAATGTGGTCCAGAGCAGGAGACGTTGATAGAGCTGACGTTTTAATAAGATGCTGACTGATCAGAGGCAAACACTGGCATCTGAAAAAAGCCCAGTCCAAACAGGGTCACATTTCTAATAAAGACCAGTACCAGGCATGGGGCCGTCTGAGGCTGACACAGTCATATAACACTCAATACAAATATTCTACCTTTGCTGAGGGAACAGACTTTATCGTGCCCCACAGTAGCCCTCAGAATATGAATGAATATGTCAAACCCAAATACTATAAGCTATTTATTACAATTTCCATAAAATAAAAACACAGGGCCAACTATTTCTACTCCTGGGATGTATTTGAAAGAAAATGCATTTTATAAAGAATGTAGACCATGTAGAATGGTCTTCATTCCAACGCAAGTTTTTCGGTCAAGCATACATGAATGATAATGTCATAAACATAATGTATCAATACTTTGAGTTTAACAATACAAAGTTATGCTGACTTGACTGTATTTAACAGTAGAAAAAAAACTTGTTCTCAATGTTCTCAAATCTTAAAGTTTCTAAATTATGAAAATGATTATTAATCTCAACTCTGTTTGTGCACGCTCCTGCTCTGGAACATTTACCTGTGTTTTCGGGCATAGATGCCTGGTCTGTGTTCCTTTCTTTCTTAAACACGATGTTCCCAAACTGCAGCACGGCGGAGACCACCTTCAGCATGTCTACAGGATGAGATACACTTAATAAAACCAAGAGGAGGCTTAACATATGTACTAGGGTCTGCGTCACACTCACAGACAATCTCCTCGTGGGAGAAGCCCATGATGTGCATGGCCTCCATGGTCTCCTGGAAGTTCTCCTTGTCCTGCTGTCCCGGGATGGGCAGGTTCCCGTTGGACAGGAAGCGGTAGTTGTTAAAGCCTTCCAGGAGCAAATCAGCTGACAACAATAAAGACATTTATCATACGCTGTAGACGTGCACAGTGCAGAACTCTCACACATGCAGCAGGGACAGAACACAAATAGTAGGCACATGTTTCCAAGTCAAAATGTGTTCATCTGTTGGTGTGCCATGGAGCTTTACCTAACAATGTGTTAACAAACCCATTTGGGTGGAAATGAAAGAGAAGATTGCACAGCTAGGAGTTCAACCAATTCTGTTGTACCATTTGTCTTCGCAGAGACGTTTTGTGATAGAATTTTATGAAAACGTGACTAATTACCGTAAATTATCACAAGAAGAATGGACTAAACTACTTTAAAAGCTGTAAACAAAACCTTTTAGAAATATTGTTGTATACATGTATAAAAGTATGAAAAGTATTTAGTCTCATATGTGCTTATACTATGTCTATGAAACTTGTTCATAAAGTTGACTGACTTCGTAGATGTTCTCCAGCTCCAGCCAACAGTCTGTAGAAGATGTGGAAGGTCCTCTCATCTTTGGCCTGTCTGATGGCACGGGACTTCTCCAAAAGGTCTGAGCACACAGGTTAAGGACCAATGCAAGGCAGCAGTAACTGGACACACAAGACACTTCATCCACCTTATATCTTGTATAAATATAGTGTCAATGATGCATTCTCAAATTATATCGTAACTTAGTGTGTGTTGAAAATGCATAAAAATAATATGCAAGTTTAGGATACAAGTTTCAATGTTGGCCCCAACAATGTATCCAGCCACGTCGAAGTTAATCCTGATGAACTTCCCCTGAAAACAGAAAACAAGATTAGAACAACTCTAAATCAATGCATAGCTGCTCTTTGTTGGTTTTATAGTTTGACTTCCCTGCCATCTTGTAGTAATTACATTTTTATTAAAAATTGTGGATTTTCTTTTAAAAGGTTATGATAAATATATTTTAATAGTCAACGTGAAGATTAAAGTGCACAAAAAGTGAATGGAATTAAAATGAACCATAAAAGTGCAGAAATATCCCTTTATACCCTTGTTAGAAAGTTTGTTTTATTCTATCTACTTTTTTAAACTATTTTTGTAGCCTAAAATATTGATAATATTCTCATAATTATTGATCTATCTCCCACCTGTAGGTATAGAGGTCATGTACTGACATAATTTTAATTCAAAAAAATCCTCAAAATTGCAATTTGAAATGGAGCAATTAGCAAATCGCATTTTTGAAGTACCATAATTCCCTTTAAAATGACAAAATATCTCTTATTCATCATAAAAACTGCAAACTCTGTAGTTCAAATCTGTACAAACATGTTCTGAAATACGTGCGATTTTTTTATTACTTTGTCAGTTCACAAATGTCAAAATGTTTAAAATGTGAACTTAGTGGTAACACAATCAAAAATCTAACTGCAATCACAATACTTGTCAGAAAAATTGCAATTAGATATTTTCCCAAACTGTGCAGCCCTATTGTGATGTCGTCTACACATAGACTGTATATCAGTGGACCATGTTAGCATGCTAGCCACCACGTTCCAAATAGGAAGCAGCTATGGAGGTGGTCCTGGCTCCATGAAGCCGAGCTGCCATTCACTTTCTATTGTGACACTGTTGCCCTTTACTCTGTAACTGTTTCTGTCAAGCTCACCATCTGGAACTAAACTGTCTGTTCTGACACACTCCACATGATCCTGGTGTTTTTTTCTCGTTGGTTGTTCATAAATCAAGTTATTAGCAATAATAACTGACCAATCAGGTGCTTCCTTTTCCAGGGGCCGTTTTCGCTCGTGTTAGCAAAAGGTTTGATTGACAGCTAGCACCGCACGTTGCCGCCGAGTTCTCTCACCGAGGGGCGGATACCGTTAGCAACCACGCTCCTGATTAGTCCGTGTGGTTGCCACGATACGCACTCGGATCTCCAAATATGGAGTCTGGCTCCGCTTTAGCCGCTATAACTGCTAGCCGCGATGGGCTTCATTTGGCTGTAGCCAAACGCTATGGGTGACATCACAATCCCATAGTCCACTGATATACAGTCTATGGGTCTACATAACCTCTACGGCAGCCCCTCCCCTGCCGTTTCGAATCAACCGAAGCCTATTAAAATCTACAAGCCTATAATTGCTGTGATGTCATCTGAATCCTAGCCACACTTTAACCTTCCTTCCTTCCATAGTGTCATTTAAGCGATGAAAACTGCTGAAGAGGTCTGAAATGTCTATATTAGGATGTGGCAGGTTCCAGGAGGAATCTGTGGCATGCTGTGGCTTCCTGACCAGCTCTGCGGTCACACCCCGACACACTGAGGGTGATTTTAGAGCCGCAAAAATGTGGAGCTTTAAACTATCTTTTAATTAGAGCCAGGAAACTATCACCTCGCTGGAGCTACAGTAAATAAACACGACTGCCGCAGTGGTTTACACAGAAAAGGGAAAGTCCAAACAGTCACCTGAATATTTGGGGTTATTTCTCCTATAAGTTTATTATGCAAAGAAAGGTTGAGAATTTGAAAGGAAGTTAATAGAGGTTAGCTTATTTGCTTGACGAAAAAAAAAAGGAGAAAAATCTGTTTTTGTTTCTCAAACTGACTTGAAAATTGGGTTCTGATTTTTGGCTTAACTCCTTTCAAATGACATCACTTATTCTAGTTCTAGATCAGCAATATAGTCTGTATTTTGTTCAGACCAGACCAATAAAAAATGTCCTGGTTTGAATTTTATATTTAAAGAAAATGTATTAGGCTTAATTAAAACTATGTAGGTCATTATTTTACATTTTGTTCATTGTAAACTTTAATATTGAGCAAAAATGGCTTAGTAATAGAAACAGGTAAATTAACTTCCTGTGACTGAAATGCCCCGCCTCTTCATTTCCCAGTAACAAGCAGCAGATTGTCATTTATGTGTTTTTACTTATGTGACATTTTTTAACCCTACATCTTTGACCAGGAGTCTATATTTTTGAATAATCATATGTTCAGAGCAACCAAGCCTCAAATGTACAATGTAGGATTACAAAAAATGTATAAATCAAAATGATCCGAGAGCATCGTTATGCAAATTATGTCTCAATTAAGATAATGAAAATTTCTACAGAACAGTAGACATCAAACGTGGAAAATCCAACTGGTCAAATTTACATTCTAGTTGACATGTATACTGAAGAAAAATATAAAAATGGGGTTTAAGGTCAATATCAATCGCTGGGCCTTTTTGTGATGTAATTAATATCTTCTAGGGTTGAAATAATCAGTTAATAGAATAATACAGATCTGGACTATACACAGACGTCCAAACATATCATGTGCTGAGAGGAGAGGTTCTATGGAAAGTCACTGTTTTAACTGAAGCACAACTTTTTGTATAATTTAAACAATTTTTTAATTCACTTTCAAATTTTTTTTTAATGTCTCAATGTTTAGCTCCAAAGTCAGGTTCTCAAAATTTTCTAATTATGACTTAGTTTGGTGGGAGGGTACCTGTGGTAAATATTTATCTTAGTGAAGCTGCAGTTTGTGATAAAAATTTGAAAAATAAAAGTTGATTTCTAAAACAGAATCCCTCTGTGATGTCATCAAAAAGCGACAATTTACACACAACTGACGCACTTTTTTGACAGTTTAAATCTGTCATGTCCAAACTCTGGCCCGGGGGCCAAATGCGGCCCTCAGACCAATTTTTCTTGGCCCTTAGGCTTCCTGGTGAACTGGCCCACATTGTCCTGATAAGTACTATTTACAGCACATTTCAGATTTTCTACAATTCCAACTTAAATAACTAACATTTTGGTGCGACACAGACCTGATATTAAGACAATGAGACTGAATGTAGATGTGGTGGCGCTTAAAACATCAGATAAATGCAGCTTTTTTTAACGTTTCGCAATTGATTTGTGGCCCTCCGCTTGGTCTATAGTTCAACATGTGGCCCTCGATGGAAAAAGTTTGGACACCCCTGGTATAAATGGTCATTCAACAAAATAAAGGTGTTATCATATATTATTATTTGTCAAATCATTTAATCTATTTTGTAATTTATAGGGATTTAGGCCCTTGTCTACAGGTTGATAGGTAACAGTTGAGGAATTACCTCTATATCGTTTGTACTTATGTTCAACCAGGAAGCAACATTAAAAACATTACGAAAACTGTCAAACTGGGGACAAATAGGCAAAATGTTTAGTAAAATCTCAAATATAAACATGTTCACAACGTTTTAGTGAAATGTGTCATATAGACTTTAAGCACTATGATACATGCACCCGACTGCTGTGTTAGTCATTGTTTTTTTTGTTTTTTTTTTAGTTTTTTATACTTGTCCCTAATCAAACAGCGCAAAGAAACAAATAAAATCTGTAATATGAATTTTCACTTTTTTCACACAGACACTTATCCTGTCTAATTTCAACATACTCAAATGCATTTAACAGGTTGGACACATACTCCCAATTTTATCTTGGATCACATCTGGAGATAAACATTGCAGAAACAGTGAAAAGAGAATGTCGAAAACCCACAAAGCGAGACGAGTTGTCATTCTTGACTGTCTTGGCATTTCCAAACGACTCGAGGATGGGGTTCGCCTGCAGCAACTGGCGCTCCAACTCCCCCTGCGGAAAAAGTACACACCAGGAGCCAAGTTACTGCCAATACTGGAGCAAAATAAACAGTTTTGGGACATTTTAGCTGAAAAAGAATCCACCTTCAAACTTTATACGCTCGAAACTCGATTATTTCAGCTTTAGTTTTCAACTCAAGTGTAATTATGATGTGTTACAGAAGGCTGACAGGTTGACAAGCAAAAGAAGTGAAGTGAATTTAAAACTACGGAGGGTGGTTATTGTGGGTTAAAAGGAGAAGCCGGAGCCGTTTTGGAGCATGCACATTCCTCTGGTCGTAATGATATTCCTGCGTACTGTATAGAGGCATGGTAATGGGAATGGGAATGGTATTGCTAGTTTGTTGGGACATTCCCTGAGTCTGGAAAAGCTCCAGCCTGTGCAGCATGACACAATTAGACCAAAATAAGTCCAGCGCCATATGGTTGTATCTGGGCATCATCAGTGTGCAAGTTAAAAGTGACATGCTAAAAGAAAGCCCGTGTGAACACATAACTAAAGATTGCGAATTCCACAAATGATTAAAAGTAAAGCTGCACCATATGAAAGAATTGCATTTTGAAAGTGAATATTTCAATTACAATAATGATCTGACATTTGATATTGATCTTATAACAAAGCACAGTTAAATTAAGAGAACAATGTAAGTTTTACAAGACAAACTGCATCCAAATCATAGACGGCCCTAACTATGGAGCGCAACGATCTCCAGAGAGAGCAGGAAAGTCTTGTCCTTTGTGCCAAAATGGCTACAAGACACTGCTGAATCCTCCTTGTATCACTATCTAAGAAAAATAAAGTCTTGATTTCAGGAGAATAAAGTTTACCCAAACATGAATAAATCACAACTAAATCATTTCAAGAGGGGAAATGAGAAGGGAAAACAATTCCAACATGGTTTAAAAGCTTCCCTTAATAATGTTTTTCTTCCTCCAAATGGAGCTCATAATGTCTTTTAAAAATGAGTTTAAGTGTATATTTAAGTTATCTTCTGATATGTGACAGTTAATAAATGTCTTGGCACAATGTCAAGTAAAAAAACTAAGTAAAAAACATTATTTTTGATGGCTGTAGGACTGAATTATTTTTGTATTTAACATATCGCAGGGTAGAAATATGTGTTACACCCTGAAACGTCAAGCCCCATTAGCAGATCAGAATGTTACGATATCAAATGTTAGCCTTACAATTATTGTCAGAAGAAAGATCACAATTTAAAAATGACTTGGAATTGCATTAAAACCAAACAGCAAAATACTTAAGTCTAATAAATCACCATTTCCCACTAGCTCCATCAAATCAAACTCTGTCACATAAAAAGAAGAGATTTAAAAGTACTTCACATGACTGAAATGACTCATTGGCGCTGTCTACAATTCTCACAATTCTTATTATTTAGTTCTTACGATTATACTGTGACCTGAACAATCAAATAATCTTGACATCCCTGTTAACAGATCATATTAAACCAAACATTCTTTATACTGTACAGCCTATGGAAAAACATGCAACATATCTATCCCTGTCCAAACATATTGAGTCTACATCACAAAACAGTCCTATATAATGTAGCCTCCCCTGCTGAGCCTGGTACAGTCCATGTGCTGGAGCAGGGCTGTGCATTCCTCTGGCCCGCGCTCAGAGGACCAGGTAATGTGATGCAGGAGGAGCGCGGCGTTAGAGAGCTGTGTGCAGTGTGCTTTGGCAGCCACTGAAACACAGCATTAAAGGACACTAAGTAAGTCAGAGTAGTTCTATGAAACGTTTGGTTATTCATCTTAATCACTGGCCATTATGGGATTTTAGAACATCAAAGTGCACACTATTTACAGGGGAATACTAGTTGTTGTAGAACATTACATGGAGACAAGCACAAGGTAGATACCCACCAGAAAAGTTGCATGGTGTACCTTAAAGTTTCATATTAAAGTGCGTATGAAAGGTTTTATGATTTTTTTTATTGTTTCACTTTAGTTAGTGTATTAATGTCTGTTATAATGTAAGTATAAATAATTTCTAAATGAATCAAGTAGCTGTTTGTGGAGAAAAATCTGTTGAAAATTAAAGGAAGTAAAAACAAATGGATGACATCACACTGAGGAGACTTATTCCATCCAAAGGCTTTGCATAATTTACACCGAATAAACTACTTTTTTGACCCTTTAAACATGAATTCAACAACATAAAGGTGTTATTATAAGGTTATTTCCTAGTGTGATGTCATAATTTACATACAGGAAGTAAATGTACACATCCAACAAAACTGCTAAACCAGGAAAATCCTTAAAGAAATAAAAAGTCCAACCTGGCAACAGTTGGCACTTTAAATTTGCTTGTGCCTCATGTGACCTGTTTGTCAGCCAATCACAGCCTTCTGTAGTTTGCCACAATACTGATATGATTTTGATACGTTCTGGGCCTCAGATGAAAGAAAACAACTGTTTCCACAATTGGTTTTAAGCTAATTACCAATAAACATAACATTCTATGAACAGATGGAGCTGTTTCTTTAACTTTCCAGGGTGTTCAATAAACCATCCATCTCACCTCTCCCTTGTCTGTATCTAGACCTCTTTTGTGGTAATGGGACTATACTTTATTTATGAAAAGCTGAAGAACCAATAAAACTTTCATGATCCGAAACTGTTTATGAGAGAATTATAGGAATTTCATCATGCGAGAAGAGTAAGCCAGCGAAAACACATCAGCAGCATGCAATAGCCAAAAGTCCACATTCTTCTGAGCGAGCAGGAGACAGGAGCGCATGCAGAAACACAAACACACAGAGATGAGAGGAGCCGGAGATCCACTTGCCTGCAGTTTGAATGCTTTGGGAGATTCGGGCTGTTTGTTATGGATAAACAAATGCAAGTGTTAGAGATGGGCACAGCTCGTGTCAGCCACAAGCCACAGCAGATTATAGATTGCTCATAGACTTTAATGTAACAACAGGTCAGGCGCGGTTGTATCATAGCTGGATTAACAAAGCTAATGTGTAAATGATCTGAATATGTAGAGCACAGCTTTGGCAATGAAGATGTGGTCAGTCGAACTGGACTACAATAACGCGGTGGTAAACAGTGGTAGTTGTGAAAGGGTGAGTCTCACAGGAATGTTGTGGTCCTTGCGGCCCTTGTGCGAGGAGGCCACGTAGGCCAGGTACTGGATGACTTTCTTGGTGTTCTCAGTTTTGCCGGCGCCCGATTCCCCCCTGGAACAAAGCAGAGAGAGAGAGAGGAACACTTCAGACCTGGCATGGATCATAAGTATGTGAGGCTAATGATAACAACTTCTTAGATTTGTATTGCAGGCTTAACTAGGGCTGTACACATTTGGTGACTGACATTTTCATTAGACTAATTATTTATTGCTATTACAGCAGAAAGGAGAAGGTTATGATTTGGAGATGAATCTTGAGTTTAAAGCCACATTATGCTGTGATTACTGAACTGATAAGCCCCGCCTCTTCACAGTGACAAGCAGCATATTGTCATTTACATTTAGAATCGTACTTTGACCAGAGGCATTTGATAAAGGCACTGAAGGGAATGAGTCCTTAAGCAAGACATTTCACCCAGATTGCCTAGTATGAATCTGGAGTGTGAGTGATTGGCGCAGATTGGCAGCCTTGCTTCAAACAGTCTGCCCCAGGACAGCTGTGGCTACAATAGTAGCTTACCACCATCCAGTGTGGAGTGAATGAATGATGCAATGTGAAGCATCTTTGAATGTTGAAGAAAGCATGATACAAATATGAGGCATTATTATTAAATTATTACAACTAAGTGATAGGGATGTGGGTGGGGATAGGTGAACATTTTCAGAGCATTCGTGCCTCAGTTTCAGGACAATACTGGATTAACCCAAACCCACATGCAGGCTTTAGAGTACACTAAGGATGAGGAAATACATTTTAACAAGGTTAAAAGCTCATTATATTTGATTTAACATAATATGTTCCCTTTAATGTTGCTTTTCACATAAGTAAACACTTTTTTTAAGAACTTCTCTAGATGCATAGTTATCATTGCGTTTGCATTTTGAGTCAGATGCTTGGTCAAATCTGCGAGATTGATCTACTAATGTACAGGCTTCAGTCATTCAAGAATTTCTTTATCCGACTACAGCCCTCTAGTCATTATTCCTTCATCTGAGGCTGCCTGTAGCCACAGACGCCCTGGGGTAGACTGACAAAAGCTGGCTGCCAATCTACACCAACTGCCCAGGCCCCTGACCATCCCCACAACCAATCACTTGTCTTGCCCAAGGACACAAATACAGTATGTAAAACAATGTATTTTTTGCACGGTTTGCCTTCATTCATTGACAATTACGTTTAATGATTGTAAAACCACATCATTTAATTTGACTAATCTAATTTACAACTATTAGCCACAACTCCAATGCAGATGATTTGGTGGTACAAAAGCAGAGGTGAACGTGAGCAGAGAGGACACCACCTTGTCATTTTGTCGTTTAGATGTCCGTTGGGGCTTGTTGGGCAGGTCTCCCACATTTCCAGGCTGTGTTTTTAGGGCACTTATCTAATGATAGCTGTGTCCACTCCCATATGTGGAGAAAAGCAGGGCTGAAAAGAGGCCAGCGACAGTGCATCTAGTCCACATGCCAGTGGCTTTAGCCTAGCTGCTTATTACAACAACATCACTCCGAGCGCTTTTGGATGTAGCAGCAAAACGAAGAGGGCGAGGCAACCAGGCACAGTTATATCTGGACACTCACAAAGCATTCTACATCTATTTTTTTAGATATTATGATTCACTGTTTTTATAGGACATTGCAGGTGGTGTGTGAGAAATCCTGCAAGTTTTGAAAAGGCTGGTTGCTGTTGAGAGGAATGAATGACTTTTGTACATTTCTGCATCGGTGCATCATGTTATATGACAAAAAAATAATGTATGTAAGCAAAACGTGTCACTATTTCTGCATCTGGTTTTTACTTTCACAGAGTTGAACATTTGGATTAGGTGTCTGACTCACTCTGTTGTCCAACGAAGAGTGTGAAGCATTTTGAAATGGAAAGAAGCATGGATATTTATTGGTTGAGAATGCAATTTAAGAACTATTATCAGAACAATTTCACTGAAGATGACTTTCAAAACACTTCTGTGTTTCAATATTCGGCTTATGAGGGTATGCCCATTAACAGAAGAGTGGAACACCTCTGGTTATTTATTTTAATGTAGAAGAGCTGCTCCATCACCCATCTACAAGATCTGCAGGAGCCAATGACTACTTTAGGAGTAATATTGTACCAAATGTAGACACGGAGACGAAACACGGAGAAGAATGATGTGGTCCAAGGGAACACATTTGTATAAATATAGATAAATAAAATAAAGGGGTGTAACGAGACAAAATTTTCATGAGACAAGAGACAAGAACGAGACAATTTTGAAAATTTAAGTTGTTTAAGCAATTTAAGCAGAGTGAGCCTAATAAACTGCTGTCCTTTACATCCATATTACAAATGATATATGTCATTATAAGACAATAAAGAACAACACGGTTTTAAAACTGGATTATCTCTTAAATAATAATTCTTCCAGGAAGGTTATTGCTCTCTTCAGTAGTTGCACTGCAAAAACAATGTATTAAATAATTCTTGCGAGATTACTCTGTGTGTGCTCGCACAATCATGAGGCATTTCAATCTCGCGACATCTCGAGACATGAGATCTTGTCCCTCCCCTAGAATTTAATCATTTGACTAACTCACGCTACTTGAGGGCATGGCATTTGAGGGCACGGTGGGAAGAAAGGTGGGAAGGGGAATGAAAATCTTAATTATCATAATATCTTTTATTATGAAATGACTGTACAATGTATTCATATGTACTGCATTGTTTTATGCTTAGCGTTACGGTTAGTCCATTGTATGTATTGTGTCTCTGAAAGGTATAGTGTGGTTCAAAGCATCTCAATGTTTTCTTTGATTAATGCTCCCTGTAAAATAAACTAATACCAATAAACAAAACTAACTGCAACGGTAGCTGTGTGCTACATGCTACGGCAAAGTCAGCGTCGCCTGCTGTATTTTAACATCCGTAGAAGAATATGTTAACTTTTAGGTGATAACACCATGTCAACAGTAAGTTGTTCTTGAAATACACATAATCCACCAGAAAAGTTGTGTTGTATGTACATAGTAGGTCCTCAAACAGTCACTTGAACACGTGATTACCCCAGAGAGAGTCAAAACGTTGACCTTCACATAATCACTCTTTTCAGGAAGCAACGTGTTGAATGTGTAATAAAGGTTTGACGTGTGGAGGCTAATTACTTGAAACCATACAAGCTGCAGTCCTCAGACCACACTCATAACAAACTTTAAAAAGAGCTATTTGGAACCAGCGTTTTAACACAGCACAAGTCATGCTGAGTGACCCACAGTTCCTGTTCAGTGCGCAAAGGTCAACAAGAAGATATTAAGACTTGTCTTTGCTCCTAAATGCTAAACATTTTACCATTTAAGCCTGTGGTGCTGTTTTGACTTGGCAATGACTTTTGTGTCTGGGACCAAGTTAAAATGTAGTCCAAAGTACAAATAATAACAACAACAATATTGGTATCCGCTTGTTAAAATTTTAAAACGGTCAATATTTGGCAATAAACTTTCCTGAATGATACTTTAGGGTTATCATCGTGTTATCAAATGTCTAATCATTTAATCCAGCAATTACTCTTTTGATTAATCAAGTAGTTGCTTAGTAAGTTAAAAAGTCACGTGAATATAAGATTTTCACTAAATGTTTGAGGACATCATCATGTAAATACTGCTTAATCTGAGTCATAAAACCTCTTCTCACAGCAAATGGTATGTTTTGTAGCCTGTGTAGAGATCATTTATTTATTATTTGATTACTAAATTAGTTGGCGATTATTTCAATAATTGATTAGTTTGGGTTAATCCCATTTGTCCTGCTTTAGTGTTGGTTTAGTCCTATTCAACCATGGTAAATGTCTTCCTATTTCAATCCTTTTTTAGTCCTGGTTCAGTTCTGGTTAAATATGTTATAGCACAGACCTGTTCAACTTAAGGCCCGGGGGCCAAATCAGGCCCTCCAAGAGATATGATCTGGCCCTCAACCCATTTTCTAAAAACATAGACAATATTTTCTATGTCAGTCTCTCTTGCTATTGGTTTAAACCTGGGTAAGACCTGTTTTGAACCTGGTTTAGTCCTGGTATAGTTCTGGTATAGACCTGGTTTAGACCAGGTTTAGTCCTGGTTTAGTCCTGGTGTAAACCTAGTTTAGTCCTGTAGTAGACCTGGTGTAGTCCTGGTGTAAACCTGGTTTAGTTCTGGTGTAAACCTGGTTTAGTCCTGGTGTAAATCTGGTGTGGTCCTGGGGTAGACCTGGTTTAGCCCTGGTTTAGACCTGGTTTAGTCCTGTAGTAGACCTGGTGTAGTCCTGGTGTAAACCTAGTTTAGTCCTGTAGTAGACCTGGTGTAGTCCTGGTGTAGACCTGGTGTTGTCCTGGAGTAGACCTGGTTTAGCCCCGGTTTAGACCTGGTTTAGTCCTGGTGTAGACCTGGTGTAGTTCTCTTCAGACCTGGCTCAGACATGGTTTAATCTTGGGTCTGTTCTGCAGATGTTGTTAAACCCTTTCATATTTTTTCCGTGTTTCAAAAGCATTGGGCATGTTTCCGACCCTGAGGACAAAACCATCCATAAAGTTGAATAACCCTGTTATCGGAAGTGAATATCTCCGTTTTAGTTGTCTTGTTTAGCTGTACATTATTTTAGATATTGCTGAACGGCCCATGCTGAGGTTCCCAAAAGTAGTTTAGAAAGCCTGAATAATGCACAGGAAACTAAAGCCTATAAATCTGGACTTGATCGAGAGTGAAGTAAAAGGTGGAGGTGTGAGCATACTTACGTGCAGAGGATGGACTGGTCCTCGCGGTCTGTGGAGAGAGCACAAACATATGGTCAGCATGTTTCCTGGGTTTAGCACGAAAGAATCATAAACAAATCACAGCCGTTTGTTCTGAGCTCATGTGTCAGTTCCGTCCCCTTGAAAACAGAACAGAATAAATGGACACACACATATGTCCAATTAGGCAGAGACAATTGGAATTTCAGTAATGTTTAATGTAACGCTGGATTTGAGGGACCTCTGAAATGATAGGAATGAGACTGATGCAGGTGAACGGAAAACAAAGAGGAGAATCGGAAATTACCACCAGATGATGTCAAAAGGTGGTGCTTGGTCTTTAAGAGAGACCAAGCAAAACTGGATATGTTACATGAAAGAAAAGGTGAATCTCATTCCTGTTTTTTTGTTTTTTAATGAGAAAACAAAATGATAATGTGGTAAAAAGCTCAAAATTACAACTGGCAGAATAATCTAAAGAAAAAACAATTAATCGGCTCAATATTTGCATTTTGCTTCTTAAATATTACAGGGTTATGCAAATTTAACTTTTATGTGCTTTTAAAACAAAATGATAATGTGGTTTAAAGCTCAAAAAGTCAATATAGCAGAATGATCAAAATAAAAAGCAATTATTCAGAATATTTGCATTATATTTGTTCTATTACAGTGTTTTGCAAAATGTACTTGTTTGTGCTTTTAACCATATTATAACATGGTTATCAAGAACACACAGTTGTGTTTTGTTGTTTCATTAGTCTTGTTTACGAGCTTGTCTTCTATACTCCCTCTTTGAAATATCCCGGATTTCTGGGAAAGGTTCAAAGGTCTCCTGAGCTGTTTTTAAGTCCATAAATCATCACCAGAAAAAGGAAAAAAACAAAAAACTTAAATTTAGAAATATCCAATTGACACTTTTATATCATTGTATTACAGGTTTTTCATCATTAGATAAAAATGTGCAGATGGGATTTTGGATTTCTTATTTAGATTATTATATATATATATATATATATATATATATATATATATATTATTTAGAAACTAAATTTGACTGTCAATTCAAATTTTGACTTTTTTTTTAATCCTTCATCTCAAGATTGTACAGTTTGGTGTGTGTAGGAGCAACTTTAAGGCTGATCTTTATGTCTCTGTGGGAAAAAATTGTCTTTGGAGAAAACAGACTTTGAAGTTACAATGTTCCACAGAAATCTATAAATGAAGTGGATTCAATGAAACAATAAACCATCTTTAGGTACAGATTAGAGAGTTTGGTTGCTTCCTTGTGAATCTGACCAAAAAAATACATATATACAGTAGTGTCTCCTCTTAAGTTGTCTCTGACCGAGCACATTCTCAGACCATTCCTGAGGTGTGGGTATGCAGCCCATGTCCTCCTGATCCATGAGGTGTGTAATGGCTGCAGACGACAGCAGAGTGTAACATGAGCTGGTGCACCTCTCATCACCAGAGGATTAGCCTGGACCACTGAGGGGCCTGACCTCTACGCTCCAGAGGCCTCCTGTGGACTACAAACAACTCCAAAGGACTACAAGACCCACTGCCCACTGGGGGTTAGCTATAGGTAGGCTTTAATGGACCAGTTGAAGATACAGGTCTAAAACACAGATTCTGCTGACTTGCACCAAAGAGTTCTTATTAGAGGTGGAGAAGATATAAAAAGAAATGTAATATTGTGAATGTTGTTATGTAAAATTTGAATATTGAGTATATTGTTTAAAAAAGACAGATGCTACAAAAAGAGCAGAAGTGATATTGTCACTGAGGTTATTCAATTTAACTTTACAGAGGGACAGATTTTTTGGATGGTTTTGTCCTCAGGGCCAGAAACATGTCCAACGCTTTTGAAAAACGAAAAACATGTAACAAGAAAGGTTTTAACAACATCTGCAGAACTGAACCAGGACTAAACCAGGTCTGAACCAGGTCTAAACCAGGACTAAACCAGGTCTAAACCAGGACAAGAGATAAAATATTTTCTATATTTTTGAAGATGGGTTGAGGGCTGGATCATATCCTCTGGAGGGCCTGATTTGGCCCCCAGGTCTTAAGTTGAATAGCCCTGTTGTAAACTTTCAAACAAGGATAACAAAATTATGTTTCAGCACTTTTAAGATACATTTTACAGACCTTTCACATTTTTCTGATAATTCAACATCAACTAATGCCTTTAAAGACATGCTTTAACACGTTTCTGTTGGATTGTCAAACTATTGTTATCAAGATACTAAAAAAAAAAAGAAAGATATTAAAAGATATTATTGTTTGTCAATATCACCCACCCATTTGGCCTGGCTTGAATATTGAGGCTGACATCCGATAAATTGTCTAAAAATGTACAAATATCTGCCGATATATAAGTCAAACTAATACTTGATGATAAATAGATGATATTGCAATAATCGATACATTGCATCTTAACTGACAAATCGTAAAACAGGTTTTCTTGCTGTAAATAGTGACAAAACGGATGGTGCAGGAAAAATATGGAGCTTTACTAAATATTATTCTTAATCTTGTGACAGACATCTGTAAACCTTGTGTTCCTTTGGACAAATGCAAATATCATTCCAGCAGGATCAAACACAGCCCGTGTCGCCAGGAAACACAAACACATTCTTTTGGTGGTCATTGTAACTTTAACATGATAAATGAGAGCAGCAAAACATCGAAACACGACAACACCGACTAGTATGTGAGAACTACTGCCTAGGAGAAAAATAAGGATAATGTCAAGATGTTACCTAAAATGTATTAACTTGCTACAAATCTAAACTAACTAATAAATAATAAAGAGAGGAGTATTCATGAACAGCAGTACAACCAACAATAGGACATATACACATGAGGCTTAAAATTCAGCTCTAATTCATTTTTAAACATTTTGCAGCAGTCCACACTCCACATTCCTAGCATCCTAATTATTTACTGTGATGAGCTTCTAAGTGCTTTTTTCACAACTTTCAGATTCCAGAGTAGATTTTGGACATCACAGTAAAACTAACAACAACTAGCACGCTCACAGTGCACTTCTGGTTCTTGAAAAATACACTGCATAATAATTAGATGCAGACAGCGCACTGCAGTCTCATCTTCACCACCAAGTGCTGCTTTTACAATATATTTGCACTTGGGCAAGACATAACTACATGGACAAAAATCAGGGTCAGACACATTAAAGTCTGCCAGGCAGGAGCATATTGTTTCCTCCATTTTCCTATCACGTGTCACCTGTCACTAGTGTCAGCCAATCACAACCAGCCACCTTTGCCTCTCAACCAATCACTAATCAAATCATGTATATACTGTAAATGCACTCACATCTCTTCCTGCACACATACACCAACACCTACTGTTTATTCATAGCTTTGCTGCTGTCCATTTGACTTGTTGAACAGTATTGTTATACAGTATTACTGGCTCCAAAATATATCCTTTTTTTTTTTTTGTATTTCAAACCAGTATAATTCCATGAAATACACTGACACTTTTCAAAACTATTCAGACCAAGATTAGGGCATTTTTGATTAGTTAAATCTGGTCAAAAGGAGACTCCCGCACACTGGCTACTTGCAAAGAGGTGTAGTTTTATTTACAGGTGAGCAGCAACGTTTCGGCAACTAGGCCTTCGTCAGGCATTTTTGGCATCATTTTGCCTGATGAAGGCCTAGTTGCTGAAACGTTGCTGCTCACCTGTAAATAAAACTACACCTCTTTGCAAGTAGCCAGTGTGCGGGAGTCTCCTTTTGACCAGTTTTCTACGTGTGTCACGCATGTTTCTTCCTACGCACCTGCTTATCAGAATGATGTGCGAAGCACCGTCTTAACTTCAGTTTGATTAGTTAAATCTAAAAGTCCTATTCTCATTAGCAGCTCATTAGCAGTATTGGAATACAAATAGTGAGGGACCAAAAACATATGCCTGTGGGTTTTCTTTATTTCATTTCATTTGATTTTTATTTAAGTGCAGTCCTGTCCAGTACAGCAGCTCATGGAGGTCCGTGCTCTTCAGGGTTCCTTCTGCTGCTAATCATTTCTCCCCACGCGGATTAAACCAGGCTCATTCTTCACATTCCACAGCCTCCTCTCCTCCTCCACTGTGCTACTGTTCGCCACTTAATAATGACTTCATTTCACCTCCAAATGTACCTCAGCATCCCATTATGCCAATAAGAGTTGGAAAAGATCCAATGTACACCATGTAACTGTTCTGGTGAAAGATTTGCAACTTGTTTGATGTATTATGGCTTTGCCTGGGCATGTGACTAAAACATATTGAAAACCATGCATTCTGCCTTCATAATGTGAATGGGCTCACCTTTCCACAGATCTGACCCATCACATGCTTGTCTCAGTGGAGCTAGAGTTTACAATACATAGTCACACATTAGAGCTGCAAGATGAATCGCTATCGAATAGAAATCGCAATTTGAATGATCACAAATTTAAGTGATATAACTTCTTACAAATGATCCTGTCTTATTCTATTTGAAAGCTGCAAACCCTGTAATTTAGACTGCTACAAACATGTTCTGAAATGCATGGTGTTCTTTGATTAATTTCGCAGTTCATATTTCGGTCTTCTCTCAAATATTTATGCTCCTAGATGTGTTTAAAATGTGAACATTGAACAGAATTCTACGATGAAAGCGTTGATCACAAATCAAATCGCAATGGCATATTTGGCCAAAATGGTTAAGTTCTATCATACATGTACTCATAACAAAACTGACACATATTTTGTCCATATTTAAACTGCCAATAAAACTATTTACTTAGATTTGAAAGGGAGAAGTAAAACGAATTTGATCCTTTGATATGGGATCAAAAATCTTATGCCAAAATCAACTTTTGAGCCTAATGAGCTGTTGTTACAGCAATGTTTCCTCATCATTAGTTTACTCAAAGTTGTATTTTAATCTGCACTCACAACCCTGTACTTATTTGTGATTTTTAAAACAATAAAAACTCCAGGTGATACATGTAGGGTTCAGAAATGTCATGTAGCCACTTTTCAAAAATAAAAACATGTAAATGACAGTCTGCTACAAGATACAGTGAAATGCCACTATGAAGAGCGGAGCTTATCAGTTCGACAGTTTTAGATCGATATTGCTTTTTACAATGAACAAAATGTTACAGGATTATCTACTTGTGTCATAGTTCAATACTAAGTATCGCCCCCTGCAGGCAACAGTGGAGAGTGAAACATGTTGAAATGACAAATTAGCAGCATGACTACTCTAAACATGGTGCTCAACAAGTAAATGTTCTTTGTCTGCTTCCGTGAATGAATGAATATATTATCTTGGCAGTGAAGTCTCAAACCAAAACATCCACCAGTTTCCAAATGGTTCTTCTTAATTCTGATTGAGTATAAACATGCATTTTCAAATAAACCATGATTAAATGCACACGTAACACATCTGGCAAAGTAATCAAGTCATGAAAAAAAGACTCCGAACCCCATAGCGCTTCTACACAGACTATTTACATAACACCTTGACTCACTACTTTTCAGCATGGAACAAAAACGTGTTACAAATGAAAATTGGCCGGCCTTTCGGGGTCTCCGACAGGATGTAACACATGTTTTTCCACACTCCACTTCGCACAATTAGCTCCATAAAAACTCCTATAAAGCTCCAGAGTGAAACTTCCGAGTGCCGAGCAACCACTTGAGCTGCATGGGAAATCCAGACCCACGCACGGACTGAAAGCTCCCATTTAAAAGTTCTGAACAGAGGTGGGTAGTACTCAGTTACATTTACTCACGTACATTTCCTTAAGTGTTTATTTTGTTATAATATTGTAATTTTTAGACATATTTAATGTTTTGTCCTTTCAATTCTATTAACTCCTTACCATAAATCAGATGTTACGCCCAGACCTTTCAGCAGTAGTTTCCAGAAAACACCTTTTCTTTTCTTTGGGATTTTTTTTAACCATTGGTGTTACTAATAAGTAATTGAGTTATATTATGTGAAGTAACAATAGGCCTATACTTACGTAATTTTGACATCTAATAAAGAGCAGGGAGTAGTTATTTGCTCAAGTGTAAGTAAACAGCAGACCCCCAAAGTGCACTGAAAAAACCACAGGTGTTCATGTGATCCCGAATATTTATTTAGAACTACTACTACTGTAAAAACGCGCCTTAAAAAAACAATTCACAAATAAATCTCAAACTAACTCACTTCTCCTTCTCCTTTCTGCTGTGATCCATATTAACTATCTAAAATGTAGGTCAACTAAGACTCAAATTAAATGACTTAACAACTAAAAACCTTCAGCCCTATAATCCTAGTACCTGTAACTTTTTACTAGCCAGTCCTGGGAAGCAGCGGTTGAGGATCTTGAGAACAGGGCGGCTCATTGACATTCCCAGACAGCGGAGGGATGTGGAGGGGTGGGCTCGAGGGTAACCTGCTCTGTGTAACTGTCACCCCAACACTTCCGGGCTGTTACGATAAGAGACAGAGAAAAAGGGTGAAGGGGAGAGAGAGAAAGAGGGGACAAAGAGAGAGGGAGGGAGGGCTAAGAAACTATAAAGAAAAAGATGAGGTATGGAAGAAGAGACTGTTTTTGAAGCTTTTATGTTAAATCGACATCTGGTAACTTAGTTATGTCTGTAGTGAAGCTAAACATTCACCAAACTTTGAATCCCAAGCATATGTACTTTTATCCTTGGTAAGACATTGCATCCACATCGCCCACACAAGTCATGTCTGGTTGCTACAGGAAGGACCTCTAGCAATAAAAGGTCTCCAAAATTAATTTTTAGAAAAAAAAGTAGATTTAAAGGCCCAAAGTTATCGCTCAATCACGTAGTGCCTTCAGAGCGTCCAAATTAATCACTGTGGTGTGCTTATAATCTTTCAGAGGCCAGAGCAGAGGGTTCATTTATGCTCTATGTTGGGGATGCATACAGATAAGCATAGAGGCTTCTATCTGTCCTTGGTGTTGTTTTGTCTGTCATTTGGTGCGTGTGCGTATATCTGTATGTTCACAGCGCACGAGGTGTAGCAACAGAGCTGTACACGCGCTGACCACTGGGGACAGAAGTGAACCCAGCGCACCAGTGGAGGCTCAAAAGTGAGTAGAACAAGCTGCAAAACAAATCGATTCTTTTCTTGCTTTATTTTTTGGGTGATTTTCCAACAAATGCTAAATAAAAACAGCTGTGGGCGCTTTCATGTTTGTTTTTCTAGTTGCACTGACTTTGAGCACCCTCTTGTGGTTATTTACCAGAACACACTCTTGACGTTAGAAACGGTTGGAGGTATAAAAGAAGCTACAGTTACTGCGCATGAAGCTGTACGCAAGTGGCACATAAATGAGCCTTAAAGCTAACAAACATTACCATGCTAACAGCGCACTTCCTGTTTCACAGAGAATATAACTCCAGACTAATTCGATGCTAACAGTACACTGCCTTCTCATTTTGACCCAAAGAGCTGCTTTTACAATATGTTTTTACTGGGGATATTTTACTTTAATACATGAAAAATACAGCCCCTTTAATTGTGCACTTGACTGTGGCTCATTTTGAAGCACTGACCCACCTCAACTTTAGGGAGTAATAAACACTCAAAATTGTAAAGCGACTTTGAGTGTCTAGACAAGAAAGGTGTTATTTTGCACGCAGCTACTTCCTCTATCTACAGTATTCGTTTTGTTTATGCGTATCCATGCTTGTTGCTAACCGGGCTCCCTACACAACAGCTGCTGAAGAGGCCTCTGTGCTGAGCTGACGTGCCATTGGATAGTCTAGTCCAGAGAGGAATCCAGATGCCCCCTGGTTTACCCCCTCTGTTCCGGGACCAAGGGCTCAGGGGCGTGGAGTCAGACCGGCTGGCTGCGTATTACTGGCACAGGGAACATGCTGGGAAATACCTGAATACTTGACATACAAATCAAAAAGACTTGATTTGAGTCACCGGCTTGTCTCCATGCAGATTGCTAAATTTCAGGCTATTTCATGGAATATTCCAGGCAAAAACAACAAAGAAAATAAGGTTTTACACCCTTCATCTAAAAAACGTACATAGTTCTCCTTTAAAGTGGACATATTCTGCATTTATGTGAGTGACCTTAATTGGCTTTTAAACATGCTTTTGATCACACTGGGATTAGTTTTTCCACATTTTATAACTAAATATTGTGTCTACATTTGGAAAACCACACTTTAAAAACTACACTTCCATATCCATTGAGGTATTCAGGTGTTGGGAGCTCCCTCTGTTGTCAGCAGTGGGAATAAACAATGAATTAATGGATAAATGAAGCCCTTAGGCAACGTGATTGCTATACAAACACTGCCATGCGTTTGTTATGAGTATATTTTGACAACAGAACAAGTCCGGTGATGATTTGAAAACTGTTCAGGACAACTTTTGGATTTTATCTGTGACGCAACAATCTGGGGAAAATTCAATTGGGGTGACAGCTGAGGATCAGACATGTCAACCTCGTAAACAGGATTCATAAAACAAATGTGAATGAAGTTAACTACAACTCCAGATATGGTTTTGATGATGGGACAACAATATAACATGGTTGTTCAAGGTTGTTTAAGGCTGATTCGTTTTTGTAGCACCAATAAACCATGGTTAACTGTTCAATTAGCTTGGTATCCCTCTGTCACAGCTTTGTAGTTTGGTGTTCTGGTCTAGACCTAACATCTACAGTAAACACGCGTCATACAGTGCTATTGAGGGCCATTGCCTGGCTGCGGTGCGGTAGCAGAGCCTGGAGACTGAGCCTGAGCTGAGGGTGCGGTGGGAGAGCCCTGATAAAGACAGAGCAGATAAAGTTAGTACATGAGGGAGGCACATGAGGAAGCATTAAACACTGTGGGTGATGTCATGTCCCACCAGCTCAAAATAGATTGAGCCACTACAGATGTGGGCCGCTGACATGGTGACGGATGCGGAATGAGCTCACACTACAGTTAAGGTTTGTGTACGCCAGTGATTTATTTTGTGCGCTTTATATGTTCAAGGAAAAAACGTTCATATGTGTAATTTAGATTCATGTGTTTGCCCTGTCAAGAGTGCTTTGGAGTGCGTTGCCTGCTTTTTCCTTCAGGTTGGCAATATCCACTTTGCCCGGCCAGCCAAATTTCTTATTCTATTGAAAGACATGTACTCCATCCTCCAGTCTTATTGTTAAATATCTTCCAGTGGGTGTGATCGATGGGCGCATTAGTCAATCAGAGAAAAGCAAAGACTGTTTCTGTCAAAACAAACATGGTGGCTAACAACAACAACAAAAAGAAAGTGAAAAAATATTGCAGAGAACTGAAAAAAAGAACACACACTTCTCACAAGTGCCGCGGTACACACTGTTAAAGGTGCTGTACCTAATTTTTACTGTTTTGAAATGTGAAACATTTAAAAGTCATCAGGCATCAGTCACATGTATCGCTCAATTTCCTAATGGAGTCCCAGCATCCTAAATATTCACCACGATGAGTTCATAAGCACTTTTCAAGAGTCTTGGTTAAAGCTAACAAACATTAGAATGCTAACGGCACACATCATGCTTCTCGTAGAATAAAACGTCTATAAATAGATACAGAGAAAATGCTGTGGTTTAATTTTCACTCGAATAGATGCTTTTACAATATCTGTACTGGGGCAAAACAGATATTACTTTATTACATGCAAAAAAAATTAAGTACAGGAACTAGTGGTCAAAAATCAAGTACAGCCCCTTTAATCTGAGGTGAAAGAAGCTTGATTTTCAGACTTCTCACACAGATTCTCAGACTTTGGCCTGAGACAAATATCTACCAGTTAGGTAAACATTATCTTAGTCAGAGAGCGATACCCGACCACTGCAAGCGACAAAACCACATCATGAACTGGAATAAAGCCAGGGTCATTTGTCTTGAAAACAAAAAATACTATCGCTGGATCAGAAAGGCCATAAAATCCGCAAGCGAGATCCAAGGAGCATAAATCCTGTGGAGGGAGCCTACACATTATAGCACACCTGGGATATGGTCTTGGAGAAGACATCAAACATATGTAGTATAAGGTTTTTCTACTGTCCGACAAAACCATGTAAGCAGCCTACGAAACACGTCACAACACCATCATGTGAAATGTTAACTTGTACAAAAATGTGCCGTCATTTTCTTGGATGTCTCGATTATTGTTTTTGATTAATCTGTTAAAAGCATGTGATGAAGAGATGACTAAATTTGACCCAGATGAAGCTGATGTGAAGCTGTTTGAGGATATTGGTGGAGTACATTTAAGGATAAAAGAGAGAGAAATGGGACCAAAGAGCCAAAGACAAAATAAAATATGAACTAAAGCACAACATCCCACAAAACAAAGAGCAAAATAAAATAAAATATTACAGTACATTCACCCCTATATACGTACTAACATGTCCCACCTGTTCCAAAGTCTGTCAAATAAATCCATCTTCAAATCAAGTCCAAATGTAATGTTTTTGAAATGCTGGACAAAATACACTACATTTATACATTTTCTGCCTTGTCTTCATGCAATTGCTGCTCAATTTGAGTCATAAACCTTCTTTTCTCAGCTCATGGCATGTTTTGGACCAGTTAACAATTATTCAACTACTAAATTAGGTGACAGTTATTTCAATAGTAGGGTTTTCTTTTCACTTTTGTCACTTTTGTCAATTTGGTTTTGTGCTCTGTGTTTCAAATTCAAAAACTGAAAACACAAAAAAAAAAACTAGAATCACCTTCCACTTCTGACAAATTGTACTTTGTTTTTTTGGCACACAAAGATCCACTAAATTTCTAAATTTCTAAATTGTAAAAGACATGAAAAACAACCAAACAATCAACGACATGTTTTAAAGAAGACGGTGTGAAAATTAAACACTCACTCTTGGGTTTACAAAATGGCATAAAAACAACATAGATTTAACTGCAGTCTGCATCTTTAACAGCGTTTGGTCATGTGTAAATCCTTTTCCATAGTGTGTGCTCCTCATGTGGTTGGAGACGGGCCTGGGACGTCTTTTATAACGTCTGAGCTTCATCCACGCAGGCCTTTATAGTGTCTCCATCCGGGACTGAGGAACATTGTTCACATGCCTCCGATGCCCCGTGCCATAACACTGGTCCTGCGTGGAGGTATTAGAGGACAGGCATGTGGTCCTCGTGGAGAAGTGTGAGGCGGCTGGGCTGGTTCAATTAGAAGACTCTTTGAAATCGGATACAACACTTAAACTGTCTGTAGAAAGCAAGTCAGAGAGTGTTTATGAAAGTATGGAGATGCAAAGGTCAATTTACAACTTTCCGATCAATAGAGCTCCAGGACGACATGACAGTAGGAAGAAATATTCGTACATCTAGATCACTTTACAACTTCTGTGTCTCTGGAGATGTTTATGAGAAATACACTTGTACACATTATAAACAAATACATGACGTTTCCTGATACTGACAATTAAAATTATGCAATCTTGATAAAATTATGAAAAATATGAAGCTGTTTCACATGACAACTGGAATTCACTCAAGTCAATGTAATAAACACCCCAAAATCATTAGGGCTGTAGTCGACTAAAGAAATTCTTGGTCGACTAAAGACCTGCCCTGTCGATTGATTAATCGATTAAAAGTGGGTGTGGCAAAAATATATCAAAACTATTAAGTATTTCTATGTATCTAATACAAACCGCACTCAAAAGATCACAACTACAGAGGAATTCAGGCAAAAACAACTATTTTTACAGATAAATACTGTGTATTTATTTGTTGGACTATTCAGCTAACTCACTCCTTATGTTCTTGTTTTTGCTGATTTTGCCATTTAAAACCTTTAAATCTAAATAAGATAATTAGTTGACCAACATTTTTATTAGTCGACTAAGCCACCATCGACCGATTAATCGACATATAGCCCTAGAAATCATCAGTCAATTATAAAAACACAAGCATGTGCGATCGTTTCTCTTCTCAATACTCTTGCTCGCTTAAGTAATAGTTTAATAATTAATAGAATCGCCAATAAACAATCTTAATAAAGATTTTTAATTGTTAAGCAACAATTGTTAAATTATAACACACAATTATAACAAATTAAACCTCACATCAATGCGGTAGAACATTTGTACCTTAAATAATGTTAGGTTTAATTCATTGCAGTCCATTTAGTTGCAGAAATCCACTACTGTCTTTGATCTGGAGTTTGTAAATCCTGTAAAATGTCTTTCTTCTGGCCATGATAATATGTCTATCCCGGTGCAAAAATAATCCACAATCTCTGAAACTTCCATAAAGTTCAATAGTTGTGGCCAACGCTGTTAGTTTCAATGCAAAGTCCCCTCCACCATCACTGCCACTGTGGAGTTTGGTGGTGCATGCTGGGATAGCGTGACCACAAGTGCAAGAACATAATTGGTTCCAGGTAATTTAAGACATTTAGATGAAATTCATAGTTATTCTGATCCTACACAAAACTTGGCAATTGAATGGTTGCAATTTGTAAAGCGCAAAAGTAATTATTAAAATAACAATTTTTTTCTGCAAACAACACAAACATGTCTTCAAATGCATGGGATTTCTGTAGTTTAGCAGTTTGGTCTTCTCTCAGATGTTGATCCAGGACGTGAATTTCTTGTCAATCGCAATGCTTGACAAGAAATCGCATTTACTTTTTTGTTCAAACTTGATCAGCCATAATTAATACTCGAGAGAGAGAATACAGTACAAGTATGTATTATTCTGATTAATGAAGCAATTGTTTTTCATAAAAGGATTGTGTTCGGTTTTACGACATAGAAAGTATGTTTCTTTGCATGAGTGACATATCATTTCTTACTATCGTGTGCAATTTATCAGTTAAAACCCTCACAAAAACCACCACTAGCTTGCGTCTCCATTTTGGTAACTCCACACTCACCCCGTTCATACATAATCTTGGCATCCTGATCCCTCATTTGAATCACACGTCAAAAAAATAACCCGGACAGCCTTCTTTCATCTCAAAAATATCGCCCGAACTTTAATCCATCCATTCATAACTTAAAGAATCGACTACTGCAATAGCATTCAATAGCTCACCCTCTAAAACTCTGAATAAACTGCAAAATATTCAACTCGGTCGTACATCACCCCGGTCCTCCAAAAACTCCACTGGCTCCCCATCCATCAGCGCATAAAATTCAAAGTCCTCCTCATAACTTTCAAAGCCCTCCACAACCTGGCCCACTCTTACCTCACCGACCTGCTCCACCACTACACTCCATCTCGCTCCATCTCGGGGGAGACAGAGCCTTCTACTACCGTGACTCATGACCCACTTGTTTAGAACTGCTTTTAATCTTTAAATTCCCGCTTTTAAACCTTAAATTCATCCTTGCTATTTAATGATCTACTGTATTGAATTCCCTTTGCATTATTTGTTTTTAAAATGTTTGTTTATCATTGTATTGTAAAGTGTCTCTGAATCTCCCGAAAAGCGCTATATAAAGAATATGTATTATTATTATTATTCTTATATGTTGTAAGAATCATGATCTATTATTGTCAACATGATTCACTACTTAAAGTAAATGAGAACTTTTTCAAATTTTCACTAAAAATACACAAAAATCTGCTTTTACATTATCCAAATACACATGCAGGCAATATTTCTAATTCATATTTTGTCGGAACAGCAAAGACCGTGGTAAGTCTTTCAAGAGTTTCAAATGTGGCCAATCACTGAAGTACTTTGCCTCTCTATTGTTTTAATATGGGCTTTAATTTGTGTTTATAGGTGACATTTTAGGACCTTTGCCCAGCCTAGAGATTAAATATTTACCTTAGAATTGTTCACTGCTATGGAAACAGCTACGTACAGCTACGTACAGCAGCGGTACATAAAAATGGACTCCGAAAAACGTCGACCTGTAAAATCTCTGGCAGCAGAAACGGTCGAGTGAAGCCCGTTTTCGCCGCGCTCGTGGCCGCTGTAATTGGTCCATCCTGTCCATCATTTGTTCCATGAGCTCCATCAGCGCGCAGAGATATTCACAGCTGTTCCCGATGAAGTCCCACTTGTGTCATATTAAATGTTAGCTTTGATAGTGAGGCGGGATCCGGCCCGGGCGCAGCGACTCCTGGTGCGGATCCAGCGCTGCTCAGAGATAAACAGGTCCGAGGCAGAAAATTGGACGGGACGACTTTAGATTCTGTGTAATTATAAACTGTTTGGCAGCAAAACTAAAGGATGAATCGATGTATTATCTCTTCAGTAGAACTTCCATTTTATGCTACATTGACTTTTTGGAGCTTTTAACCATGATGCAATTCTGCTCCCAAATCAAAAACACACAGAGTTGTATTTTGTTTCATTCTGTATTTTTCATTCATTTCCTTCTCTGGAAAGCAGCTAAAAGGTACATTTGAAACGCTACAAGCTTCACCGCACAACTAAATCAAACTAGGGCTGCAAGAAGTAAATCGATTCACTGCAACTAATCGATTATAGAAATGGTTGTCACCTAATTAATTCATCGAGCAATTGTTAACTGGTCAATGCATAGACTCCAAAACATTGTATGTGCTGAAATAGGAAGTTGACACAAAAAACACACAGGAAACACACAATTTACAATGTAAATTGTGTGTTTTTGATTAAAATACTCCACCCAGATGTTTTCAAACGGCTTAATTTTAGCATCATCTGGGTAAAATTGAGTAAAATTTTCATATTCAAGGGTCTTTCGTGTTCTTAACAACTAATCGGTTAATCGCTAGACTAATCAATTACCAAAATAATCGTTAGTTGCACCCTAAATCAAACAAACTAAATATTGAGGCGATAGAAATAGAGATTGTTGCACTAGAAGGAGAAATAATGAGTTAAGTTATCCCAGAAAACATAAAGTTACGCATAAAGATAAAAAATTTCTGTTTCTGACAGCTTATCCGGCAGAAACATTACTTAAACAGTGCCAGACCAAGCCCACTTTTGTAAAATCAAATCTGGAATCATGAACATTTCTGCCATTGAAATGGAAAGTGGCACGATCACCTCAGATCCTGGAAAAATTAGCAGAGCATTTGTACATTTTATAGTAAATTGCACACATCCGAAGTAACATAAAACAACCAGGCTTGTCGGGACTTCATAAGCCGTCTTACCTTACTTAAATTACCACCAGAAGCTGCCAACACTTTAGAAAAACCACTAACCACTGGATGAATTAAGTAAAGCTAACCCCATAAGTAAGTGTAAATCGCCTGGGATGAATGTAATGCTGCTTTTTGGCCTCAGCTTGGTATTTTACTTTAAGACATAAACAATTACTCCATAATCAAAGGGTCTTTTAATGATGGCTGTATCATCTCTCTTTTATCAGAAAGGACAAGCCGCCGACAGACTGCTCCTCCTACTGGATGATCAAACAGGCTTCATCAAATCTAGACCAGCCTCTGAAACTGACTATTGAAAACATGAAAAATAAACGCTAATGTGTCCAAAATTACATAAATAATGCTCAATACGGGATCAGGAAATACTAATTTCTAAAAGGAAAAATATTGCACAAAATCTGCCTTTTTCGAGTTTTTAAAGTAGAAATATTATGCTTTTGTGTGCTTTGTGGTTCTAATCAAAGACAGCCGTAGATAATATTTTATATACTGAGCCAAAACAGCTGAATAAAAGAGGCTAGTGTTCTTATTTTCGGTTGAAAAGGGTGGTGCTGATTTGTATCTACCTGACGTCATCACAACAAAGTGCTGCGCTGCTCTTCAGTGCTAACGGCCCTGACATAGAGCAGTATTTGTTTTCTTCATTTGTGCCAAAATTGCCTCACAACGCTGCAGAAACGTATCCACTAGTTTAAAAAAATAAAATAAAAAAATCAGAGAACAAAGTAAGCAGAGAGTAAGGATGGTTTGTTTTTTGAATCCAATATCCCACATTTGTTTTCCTGGTTTACTACTGTGTAAACATACAAACTATATATTAAACTAAATATTTTTCATCTTATTATTATGATAATCACTCTCCTGGTTCCATTTTTACTGAGGAGTTTGTTCAAAAAGACAAATCTGACGCACTGAGGACAAACTGGAATGACACATGGACACTGACTGGCGCAGAGCAGCAAAGAGCATCACTGTTATCTGGTGTTATTTGTTGTCAAGTCATAACTATGGTGTAATTTATATTTATTTTGGCCCTTGTTTACAGTCTGGTTGCTAGGTAACAAATGTAGAATTACAACTATTTGATATTTCCTGTTCATGTTCAACCAGGAAGTTTATACTGTAAACTTTACAAAACTGTCAAACTGGGGACAAACAGGCAAAATGTTTATTAAAATCTCAAATATAATCATTATTTTTATTTGTTTGTTTGGTGCGGTAAAGCCTTTGAATAGATGCAATAGAATAGAATAGAAAAATGTTATATCTACCCTATATATTAGAATCTACAATAAACATAATCTTAGTACATGACATGCGCATAATCTCCGGAAGAACAACTCGTCCTGATGTGAAGACATTTAATCATATCAACTTGGCCTGAATAGATAATTGACCAGAAAACGCTCAATCATATCAAGTCACTCTAAATAGATAAACTCAGTCTGCTTTTATAATTTTCCGAGCCTTCTCCTGGTAACATTTCATTTTAAAGCAGGGCTATTTAACTTAAGGGCCGGGGGCCAAATCAGGCTCTCCATGGGATATGATCCGACCGTCAACCCATCTTCCAAAAACATAGAAAATATTTGATCTCTTGTTTGTGGTTTAGTCCTGGCTTAGACCTGGTTTGGTCTAGGCTTAGTCCTGGTTAAGTCCTGCTTTAGTTCTGGTTTGGTCCTAGTTAAGTCCTGGTTTAAACCTGATTAGGTTCTGGTTTAGACCTGGTTTAGTCCTGGTTTAGTCCTGGTTTAGACCTGGTTTAGACCTGGTTTAGTCCTGGTTTAGTCCTGGTTTAGTCCTGGTTTAGTCCTGGTTTAGACCTGGTTTAGACCTGGTTTAGACCTGGTTTAGACCTGGTTTAGACCTGGTTTAGACCTGGTTCAGACATGGTTTAGACCTGGTTTACACCTGGTTCAGACCTGGTTTAGACCTGGTTCAGACCTGGTTTAGTCCTGGTTTAGACCTGGTTTAGGCCTGGTTTAGGCCTGGTTTAGTCCTGGTTTAGTCCTGATTTAGTTCTGGTTTAGTCCTGATTGAGACCTGGTTTAATCCTGGTTGAGTCCTGGTTTAGACCTAGAGGTTTAGATCTGGTTTAATCCTGGTTTAGTTCTGGTTTAAACCTGATTCAGTCCTGGTTTAGTTCTGGTTTAGTCGTGATTTAGTTCTGGTTTAGTCCTGATTGAGACCTGGTTTAATTTTATTTATTTATTTATTTATTTATTTATTTTTTTTTTTTTGGTCGGGACAGTGCATGTTAATGAACATACATGATATACATGCTGTAAACACACCAGATTGTAGCCATGGGCTAATTTCCATCTGTTGTCCCGCATTCACTCTCATTCATTCACACACAGACAGACAAGGACAAACAACCATTCACTCTCACATTCATTCACTATGGGCAATTTTTTAGAGTTGTCAATTAACCTACACAGTAATCCTGGTTGAGTCCTGGTTTAGACCTAGAGGTTTAGATCTGATTCAGTCCTGATTTAGTCCTGGTTTAGTAAATTCCGCGTTGGGCATGTTTCCGGCCTTTAGGACAAAACCATCCGAAAAACCTGGCCCCGATAAAATCTGTTAGCATCATGTTGGCAATAGCCATGCTGCTAACATTTCTTCTCACAATACTTGTGCCTTCGCTGTTGCCTAAAAAGTTCAAAAGGAGTGAAAACGCTGCAGTTTCAACTTTCCCATCCATTATCTCGTTACCCAACATAAAGCACTAACTCAAAGGTGTCCATATTTTTCCTCAAAGCCACAATAAAGCACAACCTGTCCCCTGGAAAGCCACTTTGTTTTCACTTACGCCGCCACAGACCTAAACAACGGTGGCCTCCATTGAGAATAAAGCCGGTGCTGGTGCGGTCGTTGGGTGTAGCCAGTGGACCAATGAGAGGGCAGAGAACGCAGTGGGAGATAGGGCCCAAGTATGCAGCGGCGGCGGGCTAATGGCTAACAGATGTTGGCTCCACACAGGCTCTTTGTGATGTGTTTGGGACGTGCGTGTTTACCGTGGCACCTTCGATGTGAGCGCGCTAAGCTGTGCGAGCGCCAGAGGAATCCAGACTCCCCGGAGGAAAGGCTTATCGGAGGAGATTTGAGGTCAGAATCTGAATTGGTCTGCTGATAAAGCTGCAGAATGTGCTGTTTATCCCTGTCAAATGAGATGAAATTAAGCAGGTCATAGTCAGCATAAACTTTGGATACTGTCAGGGAGGTCAAAAGGTCAATGTATTAAATAATCGATAAAAGGGGGAATGTTGTTTGAAGATATGCAAGATATGAATGTCAGGCATATCGGTAATCATGAAAATGATCTCAAAATGTTAGAGATCAATACTGTGATAGTTCACAATGTAAACCAAAAAAATCATGTATCATATATTTTAACTATATTCTAAAAAAAGCTTCTTTAAAGGTGCATTGCATAACCTTTCCAATGAAGGGTATGCCACCTGTTTGTCCCCATGGAGATGTTATTTCTTTGAGTTTAAACTTTTCTATCTCCATGGAGACAAGCAGATCAGTCTTACTGGTCATATCTGTGAATGTATGGACGTGAGGGTAAGACGAGAGCGGATGCTTCAGAATGCGGCTGCTGTGTGTTCTAGATTCTATAGTTCTATATACTTTTTTGGATCCTGTTCACATGCTCCATTCATCATTCTCTTCAAACGTTGCACCATGAGCTGCGTGAGAAGCATCAGCTGAACTTATTTCTATGACTGGGCTGTGTGGACAGGCATATACTCGGTGTCGGTGCTCTCTGGTGCTTTCACCTGTGGCTAACATGAGGGTGATGTGCACTGGTGGCAGCAGAGAAAAAGCTTCCTGAGCTGCTCAGACAGACTGAGGCAGTGTCTTGCTGATATAAACTTAATTTAATTTGCCTAGTAAGACACAGACTGCAAACAGCAGTTCAGCTGCTCCTATTCATTCAAACAGTCTATGATCCAAGTACTTTTCATCCAATTTCAAGCATTTTTACCTTTATCACAGACTGCGTAGGCCGGCCCAAGGTCGGCCACATTCACACCACTCAAGCCCCGCTCCAGCGTGCGGCAGGAGCCGCTCTGGGACCCCTGTTTTGACTGCTGAGAGCAGATGCTTCAGAATGAGGCTGTTGTGTTCATATAACAGATCAGATTGAAAGCTCTTGAATGCATGTTTATCAAGGGTTTTTTGAGCAATACAAACACAGCAAAACAGTAATGGGCAGATGAGCAGATCAGAAAAGTTACATGGTACACCTTTAAGCTGTTTTATTTCATTTTTGATCAAAGCTTGTTTTACAGCAGTTTTTGTTGTTTTATTTAATGTTTTTAAATCATAGACTAGACTTGATACATCCAATATTTTACATATCTCTGAAACAATCAAAGTGATGTTAATCGTTTTGGCTATTGCCCCCCACATAACTGTGCCATGGTGTGTGCATGAGCAGACCAGCCCTCAGTGCTGACCCATGACTCCATAACACAGATATGCTGATATGCTGAGCTCCACAGCTGTCTGCCCTTCCCCGCACACCTGCCCCAGCCTGGTGCCCCTGTCCTGGGCCATGCGCGTGCCGACAGACCCGCTCACCCACGCACTCACCCCTACACCTGTCACGTCACTCAGACGCGCCGCTCTGCCCCAAACGGAGGCCTCATTTCCCCACAGCACCCCTTGCACAGCCCCCTGGTCCCAGCCCCCTCGCACGGCAGCACAAAGCTCCTATTGTAAGGCACAATACTGGCCAGGCCCACCCCCTTCAGCCTCTGACGGGACCCTCCGCTCTGTTTCCCCCCACAACAAACCCCTGTGTTTGGGCATGACTTCCTCTGGCTCAGGGCTCACAATCACCCACATTTATTTAGACTACATTTTTATAGGGCACATATTTTATCACTGAGGTCAATATGTTTCACTGAAGTATTTAAAGGTTTTCACACTTTCTTTCTATTATTATGGTTTGTATTAACTCAGATTTGTAACACTTCTATGCATTAACTCTCACAATTAAAATTGTATTCAAATCAAAGCAGAAAAATATCTTAAAGAGACATAATTTTATAGCTTTTTTGCTTTAGTGTTTTCCTTTCTCATTTCCCCTCTCAGAAATGTATTTAGTGATTCATGCATGTTTGGGTAATCTTCATTCTCCTGCATTCAAAACTAACCTGGCTCACGCCTGACTAATATGTGTATCACACAGAATTTAGTTTAAAACATTATCAATCTGGACAGGCTCTCGCCGAAAGCCGCCGGGAAAATGCGTAACGTCATGACGAACATTGAACTGATTGGTCGCAGCGTTGCAAATGCGGAACAAGCCGAGAAATCAAGAAATCCAGTTGAGAGAAAAGGAAAGACTTCTTCCCCCTTCTTGCACAAACACTTCTGTGTGCAAGTTTTTAAAAGCAAAATGGTCGGTAAATGTGTTGAAATAGGCTGAAGTACGTCCCTCGACGCCGCCATGTTTGTTTAAGTTTGTCCTTTTGACTTCCGCCCAAACCACAATGCAGCGCTGTGATTGGTCCAGCACATAACGCCCGGTGCAGCCCCAACAGTGGGAGACCATCCAGATGGATTCTCAAGAGTCTGTGAACTCACAAATATTGCAAGAATTCATATGGCAGGGCCAGGTTATTCAAAATGACATTGCGACGAAAATCTTTGTTCTCCTGTTCTTCCCATAATAAATTTTGGCACAAATGAAAAACAAATGTCTATCACGATCTTTGCTCTCCATAGTCGGCTGTAAATATTGTGATTTAAAATGTCCAAAATATAATATAATGATCCGCATGTGTCACAGAGTATAGAGCAGTAGAAGACATATCATGTCTTCTTTAAGTTTCGTCCCTATTCTTATTGTTGTTTGAAAGTAAACATGGCTTTGAACTGTCTGCATTGTATATTACATACAGGAATAATAGAAAAATGGAACATATTTGATAACTCTATCTAATTTTATTAATATTTATAATAATTTAATATTATTGCGACTTTATGTAACCTGTGTGCCTTGCATTGTATACTGTATGTTCAGTTGCAAAAGTTCATTTTATTGCATTGATATTGCATTACTATTGCGTCAGTATATTGTGCTGCTCTATACTGAAGCCCTGAACAAACGTGTGCTGGATTTGTTGATGCATCTGGGCTTAAAGCAGAACTAAGTAACTTCAGCATCATTTTTTTCCCTTTTCCCATTTTTTTTCCTTTTTATTGAAATAAGGAAGGACAATCACATACAAAAACATTTCATGTTGCCAAATATAAAAAAGAGAGCAATGGTTTGTCATGAGAGTTGGAAATGTTGCAGCTGGTTTTCCACTCAGAGACAGCCCCGAAAATACATTTGCAACCACCACACACTTACGAAGACAATTAATAAGGTAAAAATGTTATTTAATTCTGTTTTAATAATCTGTTTTAATTGAAAATTGTAAAATTGTGATGATGAAGGACACAGTTGGGGTTTGTTAGATTTCTTGGAGTCCATTATGTCTGACCTATAGGCTAATCACCAATTTTAATTTTATACAAAACTCACTGCAACAAAGCCAAATTCTCCCTTTAAAATGCAGCTGTACTTATGGACATACTTAAGGACATAATTTCTTGTTGTATAAATGTCAGCACCACTAACAGGAAAGATCAGATTTCCTTTGGAGTTACAAAATTACAAATTTTAAACTAGAATCAAGATGGCTGCCGGTGGCGTACAGGTTAGGCGTTGCGCATGAACCGATTGTACAGGGCTGTGGCTATTGGTTTCAATTCAACTTATTCCCTCTGGCATTCTTTGAGAACAGGACATATTGGGTACAAAGAAGTTAAGTAGTTGAAAATATTGAGAACTAGTATTGTGATGAAGACGCTTGGCATGATTCTCGTCTTCTCTTGTCTTCTCTTTGCCTCATGTTGAATATCCTACATTCCACTCCTGACACAGTTGTCCCGCTGTGGTCTGGAGCAGAGGAGCAGGAGGAGAAAGGATGCACCCGCAGAGCTGTGGCTGCACTTTTCATGTTCAGCCGAAGTCTCCGAGGAAGTGGAACATTCAGCGCTTTCAATGGACTCCAAATTTGGTTCAAGACAAACAACAAAAGAAAGGGGTGAACATAGTGAGTGAAATGAGAGGCTCGCTGCTTTTCAGATTTACACCAACTACATGGGAACTACTATATTTATTTTGGCTTTCTATAGTGCTTTTAATTCTTGTTTCAGGACCTTCCATTTGCATTGTGATTAGGAATTGGATGCCGGTAGTAGGGAAGTGAATGAAACATACTGAAGAATACAAAAGCAGCGCTGCTATTCTGCTACACGACGCTAACAGATAGAAGTAGGAATTATGTATAAATAAGGCTTTTATATATTGCTTTTATACATTCCTGAACTATAGCTTTTTGTATGATATTTTTGCACGCCACTGGCTCCAATTGACTCATATGGGAATCTCCTTCCACCCTAATTATATCTCTGTGGAGTTTTCTCGGCGGCAAAAAAAAAAATCAATCAATATTTAAATCTGATAGGGTGCTTTGTGGGTAAGGGAGTTGCACATGCAGTGTCAGGGTTTCCATTCCATATCTCGACCATGTGCTGAATGTTGATACCCTCCTCTCTTTCCATTTTACACTACAACTGTCACGTCTGATAAAGCCTTTGGGCTAGATCATTCTTAAAAAAATGAATATTGAACAAAAATAAATAAATGACGTAAATAAATAAAGTGAAATCTGTTTTGCCCCAGTACAGATATACTGTAAAAGCAGCTATTTGGGTTCTCTAATTACAGAGTAGGACTGCAACGGTTATTTTGGTAATCGATTAGTCAAGCAATTACTCCTTCGATTAATCAATTAGTTGTTTAGAGTGTAAATTTTACTCAATTTTACCCAGACAAAGTTGAAGTGAAGGTGCTTGATGACATTCTGGGGGAGAATATTTATAGATGAACAAGGATTTTAATCTAAAACACACAATTTACATGTTTCCTGTTTTTGTGTCATCCCTGCTCTGTCTAAGTAATAAAACCTCTTCTTTCAGAACATAAAATGTTTTGGAGTCTTTGTATAGACCAGAGTATTTTATTCTCCGTGAAGCAGGAAGTGTGCTATTATCGTGACAGTAAACTCTCCACTGAAAGTTGTGAACGCATTTTAAAACTCATTGCGGTGAATAATTTGGATGCTAGGAATGCATTAGATAAGTGAACAATACATGTGGACTATTGCAAAAAGAAAAAAAATGAAGTAGTTTTATTTTTCAGGCTTTTAAGACAGTGGTTCCCAAAGTAGAGGTCGGGACCCCCCGGGGGGTCGCGAGGGGTGAGCTGGGGGTTGCGAGATGATTTCAAGATCTAATTTAAATTAATATGACACTGTTTTTACTAAAAATTGTATATTTTAGTGAAATAGGCAATACTAATAAGGCAATAAACTATTCAAATAACAAATATTAGACCTGATTTAACACCCTTTGACAATTAAAATTATTGCTACGGTTATTTTCATCTCACTTTGGGGATCCTGAGCCGGTTGTATGGATATTTTGGGGGTCCCAGCCAGAAAAGTTTGGGAACCCCTGTTTTAAGAAAGAAGAAACTGGGTACGTACGATGTGATTAAATTACAATTAACGCGCTACTTAAATTGAAAAATTCTGCTTAATTTTGGTTAGCATTAGCACTGAGGCACAAACAGCGACTTTTACAAACCCAGACGTTTCCCCGGTTCAAACGCATGACTTGACTCTTGTGTTTGAGGTGGTGGGCAGTTATGTGAGGTCTCCATGGAGAAGGGGAGTGCGCAGGGGGGATTGTCCCACCACTGTGATGACGCGTGACACTGACTCAGACGCAGAATTTAGCCTGGTATGGCATGGCCTGGGACAACGGTGACCTCATTCCGCAGCATTTTTCAGCGCCCGGCTTTTGTGAGGGAGGAATCAGCCGTGTTTAAGCAGACAGGAGCTGGTCAAACCTTTCTTTCAATGTGGGAATCTCACCACGAGACAAAGGTGGGTAGTGTGGCCAAAACATTTAACAACGGAAAGAATACAGAGAGAGTAGAGTAGCAGTCCAAGTGTTTCAGGAAACTCTTACTCAAGCAAGATTAATTGTAGTGAGTAAATAAATAAATGGACGCAAAATCAGATTTATAATTTGAAGTTACTGTGAATGGAAAGACAAAACAGAAACTACTCTCAGTGCACTCAATCTTAGTAGTTATTATTGCTCTCTTAAGTCAGTCCTGTATCAAATGAATGCCTCTTTACTCTTATGACGGCAGTGAGATGTTTGTAAGTTCAACTGAAGTTATAAAAGTACATGTTTATTATAATGTATGGCATTTTTATATTTCAGTAGCTATTGACGAAAACATGTTGAATATTGTTTATCCTGCTCAAAATGGAAATTGACAGCACCTCAAGTTGCACATGAAGAGGGCTTATAGCGGCCGTGCATTAGGAAAGCCCAACAGTGCACTGCAGAACAATGTAAGAATGCCAAAACCATCATGCAGCTTTGTTTTCTCAAGAACACCAAGAGTTATTACTGAAATGTATATACCGGTAAACACTTTAAGAAGGCTGTAAGAAACTTGACTCCCCTCCTTGAACGTCTACAAAGTTAATTCTATAAAAGTAAGCTCAGTAGGAAGGATGGATAAAATGTCAAATAAAATGTTACTCGAATAGAAGTGTAAGTGTATGAAAACTTAGAGAAGAGGAATTTGTTTTTTAAAAGTTACTCAAGTAAATGTAGCAGAAGATAAATCAAATGCTACACATAAATTTGAGCAATAGAATACATTTGATACTTTTGAAAGATACTACTATCTTTCCTCCTGTGTGTGGAGCAGCACAAGATGAAAGACCAGGGAGACAAAGTCTGAACAGAACAGTAGAACAAGGAGGAAACAGAGGGACCTGAGTGATGTTCCAATTTGTCATCGTAACAGCCCACACGGGAGATAAGGACTAAAGCTGTCCAAACACAGATACAGCGTGATAAAGGACTTTAAATTAGAAACATATTACAAGCTTTTGTGGTTCTGAGGTGGAAGTTGTATCGTCTACATCAGTGATTCCCAGCGTGGGGTCCGGGGCCCCCTGGGGGGCCTCAGAGGCTCTGTAGGGGGCCCCCACACAACAAGCATAAAAGAAAATTGATCTTGAAAACCAAACTATATAATATATTTTCTTAAGTATACTACTTTAAATCAAGAGTCATTACTATTTTTATTTTGGTTTGTAAATTTAAGAAGAAAAATATTACTTATTCTAAAGCAAATTAGTATGGGGGGGCGTCGTCGGGCTGAAAAGGGGGCTGCGACGCTGCACAGTTTGGGAATGGCTGGTCTACAAGATAACAAGGCAATTATAACATGTGAAATGTCATTTCACTGTGATTATCATACTATATTTCAATCAAAGTGCATTCTTTAGCAGCAGTTATGTGGATGACATCACATCAACATTCTGAATTATAGCAGTGTGTGGTAAGAAGTGAAATGTTCTCCGATAAAAGCTCAAAACACAAGAGCTGCTACAGTCTAATAACAAATACAAAAGTATATAACCCTGCTAATGATTTAGTTTGTGCCTAAACTAACTAACGGAAATCAAGAAAACAGTTGTAGAAACCCAGATAAAGAACATCACACTGCAGTTATGCTCACATTCATCACTGATATAAAGTTTACGATCACACAGAAGTGAGCTGGTTACCGTTTTCTCCTGTGAGATGAGGAAAGTAATTGTTGTGGGGTAAGGTGAAGTGTCCTAACTCTCCAACTGCTGTTAGATAACAAGCTTGCTAAACTAAATTCGCAGCAATCAGAAAAAGGAAAGACAGTACTTTCAGTTTTACATATACATTTTACTGTATAAAGTTAAGTTGAGCAAAACAAAAGCTCCACAGACAAATGAACACATTTTATTAGACGTGCTGCTCATAATTCTGTCACTCAGTTGTGATGTTGAGGAGTATTCTTCATTTAAAAGAATGTTAGCGCATAATGTTTATAGGTACTTCTGTATGTCATGGAGAGAGTGCAGGGGAGAGTAAAGGGGTGCACCAGGGTCACGCCTAACATCTCAGAGCTAATGAAGAAAAGAAGCTAGTTCTTCACACTTGCAACAGTTTTAACGCTGATATTTTCAGCACATGTCCACAATCTAACACGCACCTTAACTAAATAAATCCATCTGCACCGGAGGCGACTGCACGTGGACCTGCCTCTGGACAAACAGCCGACCCACAGCCCTCTGCACTGGGGCCCTGGAAGAATCACACCAGAGTGGGACAGGGTGTGACTGGGCACAAATAAGCCAGTGCTCCATGTCCTAGTTTGTAAAGAGCTTCTGTAACTTTTCAAAACTGTAGCAGTGCTTTCTGGGGCTCAGTATTTATCATAAGTACTTGTCCTTTGTACTATTTGTACTTATTTCTTTTTTATTGTTTAAGATTTGAGCAGTAGAATAATTAACATTTATGAGTCACGTTTATATGATATTGCGCATAAAACAAAAATAAATGTTTAAATGCAATGATTGTGCTTTAGGGGGGATTGTGTTAACGGCATAATTATCACAGTTAATTTAATATATTACACCTCAAAATGTGCTAATTTGATGGATTCAAAGACTTTTTTTTTTTAACTTTTTTGGTTTTTCAAGTGTCAACAAAAAAGCTGTCAATTAATCAATGCAGTGTTTAATACCATACTACAATATTTTTCAACCTTTTTTGAGTTGTGGCACCCTTTTTAGGTTTAAAAGATCCCACGGCACACCACCTACTCCTAAAACATTACAGAATCAGACTGTTTAGTTAAAAAGTATGGTATATAATGTTGCAAATAATGTCCATGCAACTGTCTAGTTCTTTAACTTAACTTAGAAATAGTGATGGATTTGCGTTCTTTTTTTATGCAGATTTTGCTCAGGACACTCATTTGTGAATCTGTTAACTAAAATTGGACATTTTTTCAAGGCACACCTGGCAAAACCTCAAGGCACACTAGTGTTCCCCGGCGCACTGGTTGAAAATCAAGGTCATACTATTTACAACAATCGGGGCAATACAGTAACATCTCACTAGAGAACAGAAAAGTTAAAGAGCATCTTTAAAAATAGTAATATATCACAGGTTAGTATGTGTTTAATCTTGTCAAATGTTCAAGTAGCCTGATTACCGGCCCCTGTGCACGGCTCTTGCTGACAGGGCAGGACCATAGCTCCTCCTCTGCTGACACCATCTCAACCTCACCTCATTCAAACTGCCTCCTAAAAACAAACACACACACAAGCGCGCACACACACTTCAAAGTCAGCTTTCAGAAAATCACAGAGACTTCCACGTTACCAAATGAACCTCAACACATTCTCAGTCCTTTCTTCACGGCGCTGATCTATTTGGTATCATAAAAATCTTTAAAAAATATCCCAAGCAGTAACCAGTTTGAAAATCTTGATCTACTTTTGGCTCGTCAAAAGTATGGATACCAAAACTAGTATCCAAACTCATTTAAACTAGTACTGATAATGCAAAAATATCACATGAATCAGGACAAAAGGGAACTTTTCGTTAGAACTCTTAGACGAGAACACAGTAACATTAAAGAAACTAATATTATTGTTTGGTAAATATTTCCTTTTGTTGTCTAAAAAGAGTGTTTCATTTTTTTTTATTAGTATGCTATTGAAATTGGTATCAAACCCTTTCCTTAGTTCTTAAATCTGCTGTAATGGTAAAGACCTAACCCTGAGCATCGAGTAATTCACTAAAGGGAAAGTGGCTAAGCACTCTAAACTGTCAACGGATCTACAGATCTTCTCTCAAAATAAAAAATAAAATAAAAAAAATACTGAAAATCAACTGTGCCAACATCAGTCCAGTTCAATTGTTTTCCTACAATTGTTAACATTGTTCTTCACTTTATTCTGCCCCGCCCACTTTTGCCTCTTTTTATGTCTATGATCCGCACTCTTGTAGGGACTTCCAGTTTGACCCTAACGGTGTTCGCGCAAATGGCAATCGAGGTCAAAGTCTCTCGCTAAACATAATATAAAGTAGATTGATTTGTCTAAAATGTTTAATGTACACGAGCAAAACAAGTCAGCAATGCACCGATTTCCTGGGCAAGCTGAAAATAGTTAATGTAGAACTTTCTGTCGAGCTTGCCTGCCCCATGTAAACTACAACAGAAAAAGATGGCGCTGCCCACGGGAACTTCTGGAATAAGGTGAATATTGTAGAGCATTTGTAAATATATTAATGTCTGCTTCACTATAAGCTGATGTGTTCGAGACCTTTTTAGAATTTTGTACTAGAATATTTGTAATGTATTTAACTTGTGTGTTCATCTGCCCTGGGACTGCGGATGGAAACTAGCCTTTTGCTAAATCTGGTGCAAAGCATCTTCTCTTTTATAAAATGAATGTGTTTGTACATGGACCCTAACAAATAAATAATAAGCTAAACTAAACTAAAATAAAAACTAAATAAAAAACTAATACAGGGAAGTATGAGCATCTTCATCTTCAGATTCAACTGTCCAATCACTCTTAAAACTCTAGACACTATAACTCACACCATGTATTCTTCTCTCTGGTGGTGCCGATACTGTAAATCCTTAACAAAATGATTAGCTGACTCCATCAACCGAGCCTTAGAAATGTTAGAACTGTGACAACACTGATCTCACATCAAAGTTTCCAGATTTACTCTTTTTAGTCTTGCGACTTATGCTATTCTTGGATCCAAAGAGAGCTGCCACACTTTACACCCTCAACCACAGCTTCAGCTTAAAGTGCCTCTGACAGGTTGGACCACTCATTTAACTAAAATGCAGGTAAGATTAATATATTTAAAGTGTTGCTAAACATAAACACATTTTATCCCAGTTTAGCAATTTTTTTAGGCTTGTAATTTTACTTCCTGGTTATAAATGATGACATCACAATAGGAAATTACCTAGCAACCATCCTGTACACTGGGCCAAAACAAACTTTATGTGCACATTTCCTTGAATTAATTTGAATTTAAAAGTTGTTTCTTTTGTTTAAATTATGCATGGCCTTTGGATGGAATGAGTTTTGAGTTTCCCTAGTGTGATGTCATCAATTTGTTAGAATTTCTAGTAGTTTTCAACAGATTTTTCAAGTTTTCTCCACAAACGGCTACTTGATTGGTTTAAAACTATAATTTATATTTAGAACAGATATTACTAAACCAAATAAAGTCAAAATTATAAAATGGAAAAGACCTGTCATACGCACTTTAAGTTCACCATCTTCATATAAAAATAACAATAATATAATATCAATGTAACTTTAATAATTCAACAACTACATCACCCACAACTCCGGCTCATGGTCTGAACATTCCCACAGTAACATATGATTTGTAAAGTCCATTCGCGGTGGCGTTACCTTGCAGCATGCAGCGGTAGGCGGACTCGGAGATGGCGTAGATGTGCGGCGGTATCTCGTGGCGTTTCTTGCCTCTGTACATCTCGATGATGTTCTCCGAGTAGATGGGCAGGTTCTTGTACGGGTTGATGACCACGCAGAACAGGCCCGAGTACGTCTGTCAGGAAAAACAACAGGCAAACACAGCAGTTAGGTTTTTGCCAAGGGGGAAAGGAAGAACGTAGATTTGGATTTGACAGCAGCAGGGCATCTTTCATTCACTCCTCACAGTCAGTCTGGTGCAAACCGCTGCCTTGTCTCACAGAGTCTAAAGGGATACAGAGGGAGAAGAACAGCTAAACTTCAGGTTATTTGAAGAGTGTCTCTACCAACTAGGCTACTGCTGTTTCATTGAATAGTTTTGATTCGAAGAAAGAAGAGTAAAGAGAGCGACTGAGGCCCCTCTCCTTCTGAAGAGTCTATAGGGGATTCAGATTAGCCTCATAGACATAACACAAAGAGCAGAGCAAGATCACCTTTCTCTGCAGTGTCATTTTAAACACCAGTTTCTGATTGTGACTTTTTTTTTCTCTCGATTCATTGACTTGTTGTTCACAGTAAAAAGGTTCTAGGCTCAATTTCCAGAACATAGGGTCTTCTCTCTGAACAGGGTTTATGCAGGTTTCAGCTAATCAAATTGAAGGCTTTTTAATGTCACAATTCAAGATTTTGAAGACAAAGACATTTCAGTTTTATTACTTTTTTTTACCTTTTATCATGTCAAAACTACTGGCTTGTAACCATTCCATTGGGCTGCAGAATGATGAGAATATAATACATTTCTTTTCAATTCAATAAATGCAGTACATCTGGGATTCAAAATAAATCTGCATGTCATGCACAGGACATGCACTGTTGACATGGACTATGATAATTATTTGGTCTTATTTTATTATGTTCTTATTTAACTTTTTTCAAAATGGTTTTTAGATTTAATGCCCGTGGGGATTGAATTTAACACTTTTTTTTTTACGCATTATTATTATACGCGTATTATTTTTACGCTTATTTTTGCCAAACTTCATTTGATGACTTTGAATGCTTTTTAATGTCCCACAGAAAGCCTGCTGGAGTTTGCATGATGTTTTCCTTGTGTCGGCCTCTTTCCTCAACCAACCTAAAACATGCAACAGGCAAATCCTTCAGCTAGTCTGACCATGAAGCTCCACATCTGGAATTGGGTCGTGGTGTCTGGTTGGTTGGTATTAATCTGGGACTGCTTCAGATAAATACTACCAGTTGATTGGGATGCTTCACCAAACCCATCTCAGCAATTTATGTAAAATTGCTCCAATCTGCATTAATAGTCTGTGCTTAAATTTGTCTGTTTGACTCAGGCAGGTTTGTTTTGGTTGATTTGAGCACTTTGTCTTTTGCCAAACAACAATGCTGTCCTGTGATTGGTCAACTGCTCATACAACTCAGTAGTTTGAGACCAAAAGTGACCATGGGAGCTGTATACAGGGTTCATACACCTTTTTAAGAGTGAAAATCAAGCACTTTTTAAGCAGCTTCAAGATAGACCTACACGGTTTTTCGGTACCGCTTTATAATAATTAACTAACTAACTTTAATTTGCCTCAACAAAGCATGAACAAAGACTTAATTCATAATGAACAAATGGTTACTCAAAGTTAGGGTTTGGTTAGGAATAAGGGTCAGAGTGTTACTAAGCCTGAATCATTCTTAATAAACTATTTGTTCACGTGGATTAAGTCTTTGTTCATGCTGTATTAAGGCAGGAATAAGTGTGGTTATTATAAAGTGATACAGTTTTTCCTGCACATGTATACTTAACTTGGCCCCAACGCACTGCAGCTTTTTAAAAATGTTTGTTGTTTTTCATGTTTGCATAAAAAACATTTTGAAATGAACTCTCTGTGAATAAACACTTTGAGACAAGAAATGGGCTTAGTGAACTGTGCTTGGTTTTTTGGGTAAATCAGAAGTTATTTTCTGTATTTTAGCACTGCCCAATTCAAGTCATTAATTAGAGGAAAACTCCTGCCACGGAGCTCAGGCGCAGAAATGATTTTGAAGGCGGCATATCGTATTAAAAACACCAGCTGTAGTTTTAGAGTATTTCAAAACAACAAATTGAAGACCTATTCACTGCTTTTTATGGTCAAAATAGGATACAGATTTGCAAGTTTAAATTTCAAACATTTTCAAGCAGTTATTCACTTTTAAGTACCTTGAAAACAATGTATTAAGATTCAACCCTTTTCAAGGATTTCAAGCACCAGTACTAACCCTGTACTATTTCTCACAAGTTTATCACGAGAATCCCTCTTGCTGTACAATGTAATATTACACTGCTGTAACACATAACGTGCTTCCAGCTGCTGTTTGCTGTATTCCTCCATAAATTCCACAGACGTTTTCATGGAGCAGCAGTGGGATCAAACACAGTGGCTCTGGTTTCCCGCTCACACTCACACACACATGTCTCTGTCCCGTCTGCTGATGGTTTATGGCACAGACATGGCCCCCGACGTGACCCCTATCGCAGCATCCAACTACACGTCCAGCTCATCGTGAAAAAGTAGTCCCTGCTGCCGACATACAGTACGATAGCCATTATGTAAGCGCCCTGTTTGAAGCTTAAAGGAGCAGGTAGCAGACCGAGTCCCCAGGTGACGTGTTCCCATGCACACACGAGGCACCTGAAGGGCCGGAGTGAAATTGCAACTGCACTCTTGTTTTCAGCGCTGATGAAAAATAGATGTGGTGCTATCTGTGCGATCAGAGCAGCGGAGGATATAAACACAGGCTGTTCAGAGGCAGGTGGTGAGTGAGAGCACGCAGACACCTGGACCACTGCTGCTGAGACCAACATGAAGACGCACAAGCTCCTGCATTTTCACCAGCTTCTGTGTCTTCATGTTGTGCTCGTTTAGGCTTGGTACGGTTAAAATAGCAAGTGCGGGTTTTTCGACTTTGGGGCTTTGTTGCCACAGTACATAAATAGTTTGTAGTAGGACTGAAGTGTCTTGCTTAGGGACACAAACACAATATGTGCTTTGAGCAACATATAACCGCTTACTGAGGGTTCAACTGTAATCCATCACACAACAAGATCCATGAAGAGCTAAGAGCTAGGATTCAATTACAAATCAACCTTTCGGAATGATAAATTAAAGTTAATGACATACACAACCAAATTAAAAAGAACTTTACATTAAGGTTTACATTTCTTGCAGAATAGATTCAATGAAATTATTATTTTTATAATGACTAGGGATGTCTAGACTAGAGTATTCAGTTAATTAACAAAAATATTTTAACATCACAGTATAATCATACAAACTACAAATAATAGCTTTAGAGGCTAAATGAAACCTATCTATACTGCAAAAAAGGAACTAGAATGTTTGTATTATGTTGCTGCAAAATAAAACATAAAACATGAAAAAGTTAGATTTCATAAAGCTCCTCGCATATTAAAAGAATGTTGATCTAGACCAGTGTCTCCCAACCAGGGGTACGGGGACTCCAAGGGGTACTTGAGGAATTACCAAGGGGTACATGGAATGGCTTTAGGTTTAAAATGAAGATGAATTGTACTTTTATCTGTAAAAATGTGTGATTAGTTGTAAATTTAGCATCTCTTTGGAGTATCTTGGATCATAAATATAATTAAAACAATACATATAATAGTAATAACTGACCATATTCAACCAATAAACCCATTTATTTGCCTGAAACTCAAATTAAGGGGTACTCGAAGTGTGAAACAAAACTTAGGAAGTACTCGAGACAAAAATGTTGGGAACCACTGATCTAGTCGATGTACAAGGAAGTAAATGAAGGATTTCACTGTTGTTTGGTTTCTTCTCGTAAAAGTCTAAACGACAGGACATTTAGTCCTTAATATCAACCAAATAATCTTGACATCTTCTCTACAAAGAATACACAGGACCTAAAACAAAGCAACACTAGCTCTCTGATTGAATTTTGTGCTATAATGCATATAAATAAGAAGTCTCCAATCATCTCAAACTATATTATTGATCTTAACAACAATTCAACAGAAAAAAATGGGGAAAAGAGGGTTAATTGTGTTATAGTTGACGAAGAACGGGATATATATGCACATCCCAGTGGAGAAGCACATGTTTGGAAAAAATTCTGCAGTCAAAGTGCACATCATTCACAGGGAAGTACTACTTGTTGGAGAAAATGTCCAGTGGCTTGTCACTATCACGTGTTTTAGGACTGCCCTCTTGTTCATAAATACTGGACTGATATGAGGCACTGCAGACTGTACTTAAACAACGTATCTTGAATGTAAAACTCCAACAATGGAGATAACCAATGGATACTTGTCAAATGTACTTCTTTCGAGGACATATGCCTGACTGACTTTTATATTTTCTGGTTTATTCTTTGAGCTCCTCTAAAGCTGTCAGTGCTAAACGGAGGTGAGAATCGTGGAGAACAAAAACGCCGTGTCCTGTCCAACAATAGCCCGCGGGACAAAGTACAACAGGCAGCAGCAGCAGCCAAAGCCACAGCGCAGGGTCCGTCCAGGAACCGGAGGGTGATATTTCCACTGTGTAACGCGATCCAGTCGGGTGCTAGAGAGAGAGCGGGGAGCGCAGGGAGAGGAGGAGGTGTGGGCGGCCTAGTAACAGCTGAACAACACCGGACGGGGCAGACACAACAGAGTGCCATTCTACATCAGACCAACCGACAAGCAAAATCAAGATGTTAAGAAGAAGAAGAAGAAGAAGGGCTGTGCAAGGAATAAGAGTTTAATTGAGATTAGGGCTGAAACTAACGATTGTTTTAGTAGTCGATTAGTAGGCCTGTCACAATAACACATTTTGAAATATAACGATAATATAGAAACTAATTTACGCCACTGCCACAAACCAAGTTAACCTCCACAAAATTCCAAATGTACATAATTGTAAGAATAAACATTAGCAGCAATAAATAAAAAGCACAATGAAACACTTAAGTACTTTGTTTGTACCTATAATGAATCAAACAAGTTATTTCTTTAACTGTCTACAGCTCAAATCTTATCGTAGGACAGAAAAATAACAAAAAGTACCTTACTAATGCAAAGAAAAAGTACAGACGATAAGCACTGACCCCCAGTTATTGTTACATCTGTTATTTGAAAGATATGTCGTGATTAGCCAGTGATTATCTTTCACATTAGTCGACTAGTTAAATTATTATTTCTATTGTACATTGAGACTTTTTGAATACAAAAGTTCAAAAAGTTCAAAAAAGTTCGAAGTTCAAACATTTTTAACCAAATAAAGGTTAAATATGGTGACTGAATCCGTCTAGATAGAGAATATTTACAAATGAACTGCATTATTGATGAAAAATTCCAAATAGTTTATTCTTTTTTGACATTTTAATTTAATAATGCTACTGTCTTTATTATTATCGGCTGTTATTTATGTGTTTTAGAGTCTGTATAATCCAAAGAACAATTACGATTATCAAAATACGACTAATCATTTTTTTTTTAGAGTCAACTAGTCACTATTAGTCGATATTATAATAGAGATACAGTCATTTCTAAACGTCAATGATCAGCTCGTGTCTTTAAAGCACGTGGTTTGGAGGTGCTTGACTCTTTTTTTGTGTTAAGGCAATAAGGCAATCATTCAAAGTCTGTGTTATTTATGTTCAAGATGTGTATTGAAAACTGTTTTCGTTTTTTTTTAAATGTCAAGGGCTGGATTCGAACCCACCGCACAAGTGTAACGCCCCTAATGCCTGTGCCACTGGAAAAGCACTTGTTTTTTAATAAAACATACTTAAAACATACATAAAATAGAGAACTGTGATTGATCAATACGGAAAATATGAGTTTCAAGTTCCTGTTTTTCCCAATGAGCTATAATAAAGTATGTATAAATGGCATTAAATATTTGTGCTGTATGTACAATAGGGTAAATTCTATAAGTAGTATGAGTGGACTTGGAGTGGGGGGTGCCAAAAATGTAATATCACAATTATCTTAAAATCAAGATGTCTAGGTTAATCGATAAATTGTGATAATTTTGTTCACAATATAATCATACATATACAAAAATAATAACTGTGACTGTTTACATCACATAAACTTAACTTTATCACTCTATCAAAGTTTGATTTGATAAAGCTGGTCACATACTGGAGCAATGTTGATCTGTCAGACAACAGTAAAGAAAGACAATTGACACATTGTGAATCCTTGCATGATAAAGCCTTTCATAATAATCTTAACTGAGAATGGTTTAAAAAGTTCCAATATCTCTTTTTCTGAGTTTTACAAAAGCCTATTGTTCAAAATCCCATTATTTCACCACAAACCACAATAGATTCTTTGTTGATTCTAGGCTTTTACCATGTTAATTTCGAGTGAATTTTCCATCTCTACATGTACGGACTGATTGGTTTGGGCTACGACTGCAGGCCTTGACCACTGCCCTCACACTTGTACTGAACATACAAGCAGTCCCCTTCATAACCTCCCACTCGGGCTCGTGAAATTCAATAGCTCCACAGAGACACCAGGCTTACAAATCCCATTGACAGCAGCACTCTCAATGGCAGCACTACTCATATTTATATCTGTATTCATTTAAGTCTGCCTCAATCAATTTCAAAGAAGAAATGTGGTGCATAGATCATGTTTACGTGTACATGATTATTGCGGTTATGATCAGATTTTTTAAGTATTCTGGTTTTGTCTTTGTCCATGTAAACACAGTGTCCTGATTTCAGTATTGTGAGTAGAATAACCATACACCTGTAGTAACTTCCGGTTTCCGCTAGGGGGCGCTAGGGGCGCTAGTGAGCATTTTCGGGTAATAACCATACACCTGTAGTAACTTCCGGTTTCCGCTAGGGGGCGCTAGGGGCGCTAGTGAGCATTTTCGGGTAATAACCATACACCTGTAGTACCTTCCGGTTTCCGCTAGGGGGCGCATCGCATTTTCAGTCCACCCAGGTCCCACTTCCGGTCTCCACTAGGGGCGTTTTTTATGGAGGGTAATTAACATACAATGGTTGTTTACACAGCTGGTTCAAAGAAACAACTGTGTAATTAACATACAACGGTTGTTTACACAGTTGGTTCAAAGAAACAAAGGTAATTAGGATAACACGGGTGTTTACACAAGGGAATAGCCACGCCCCAATGGTTTTGAATCCACACCCTTCAATAGAATAGGGGTGTGTTTAAAACCTGGGGTAGGTATATAAGAGGTTTAGATTCTCCCCACCGTAGACTTTCTTTTTTCAGCGTTTTTGACAGCGTTTTTGACAGCGAGGCAGCACAAATAGCGACAATGGCAGACAAGAGCAGTGATGTTCCTTTGGCTGATGGGATAGGTATGTGCGCTGATTCTTTGATGTGTGCACCCGACGGACCCAGACGAAAACATAGGCGCGTCGTGAATACGATCCCATCTGGTTATGGTGTAACGTTTACAGGGGAAAGTGGGTATGTCTATAGCACATATCATTATGATGGGAAGGTTACGTTAAAAAGTGGTGTATCTGTATATAGCTATTGGGGAGTCGGTGAATCGAACCCACTGTCTGTATCAGACTGGAAACAATTCCGGAATATCTGTAACGAACTTGAAAGAGCCATTTTCCAAAAGACTCTTTTTGTCAAACAATGGTTCAGTGTTACAGGACCCAGTGTGTATCGTATAGAATCAGGGTGTGACGGCGGTGAGAAAGAGGGTTTTGTGTTTGTATCTGTTTGCACTGATAGAGAGGCACTACTCGCAGAAAAAGGGCTAGTGCATCAGAAGTCGCATTCTAATAGTTTTTCACACGACGGATATTTTTTTGAAAACCTCTTTTTTATACAGTGGCAAGACTGGGGTCGTTTGTGCAATGTGTTTAGAGACATTGATGCTGCCGTCCGCAAAGACAGACTCAGGCGTGGTATGGAGAGGGTTAGGAAATGTCTTGTTTTTGACGATTTATCAGTTCGTGAATAAGCTGTTCTCATGCATGACAAACAAAACCAGAAATGAAAAACCGTGGTAGGTATAATTATTTGTATTTTATTGTTAGAATGTTTTTACCTCATTGAACTAATATGTATGTTTGTTTTTCACTGTAGAAAAAACAGCTACACCCCAAGGATCAGCATTTGCATACCCCTATCTCTCCATGGATGCCAATGTAGTAAATAAAATAGATGGACTTGACAACCTCTACTTACCACTTAAATCAACTCAAGGAATTCAACCACCACCGCCATCACCCACCCAGCCATCTTACAACGACGAGGATTCGATGAGTGGCCCTGCTGGACCATCCAGTCAATCCGATTCCTATTCACTATCAGAGAAGTTTGTTGAGAATCTCAAAATAATTGTCATTCACCTACTCAACCATCAGATTCAGCAATCTTGGAAAGAAGAGTGTTATGGATGTCAAGTCGATCATCCTAGCCAGAAACACCATAGCTGTCTCTATGACTTTCCGGAGTATTATTTCCAAATTAATTTTGACAAGATGATGAAAAAACTATGGAACGATTATTTCACAGCAGCTGTGTCACGCTATCTATCGGCACATGGGATTTACGCTACTGTGGAAAGGATCCAAGGAGCCGCTGAGATGGTTTTATTCGAATTGAAACAAGAAGAAAACATCCACACCAAAATTGATTCAATGTATAACAATGTGAATGGGGATTGGTTCAAATCAGCCACGCTGGATGTTGGGTTAAACACCTGGAAAAATTGTAAATATTTGTGATTATTTTAAAATACGTGTTTTTCACAAATAAAATCTTTTGTCTTTCCATACAACATGTCAATGTGTGTCTTGTTTTCAACATGGAGGGTACACTTCGTAAAATATACAACGACCCTGCCCACCCTGATGGTTTAGGAAGTGTGAGTAAATTGGTGAAAGCTGCAAATGCAGGTGAGGGTAAGGCGGTTACGTATCCTACTGTAAAAAAGTTTTTACTAGGGGAAGATGCATACACACTTCATGCAAGGGCCTTAAGGAGGTTTCCTAGAAATAGGGTACTGGTCACTGGTATCAATAAGCAGTTCCAGGCTGACTTAGTGGACATGAGCGAGTATTCAGTAGACAATGACGGTGTTCGATACCTGTTAACGTGCATAGATGTATTCGCAAAATATGCATGGGTCAGATGCCTCAAGTCCAAGTCAGGACCATCGGTTTCAAATGCTTTTAAGGATATCCTGGCTGAGGGGCGTAAACCCAGCAAGCTCCAGACAGATGAAGGGACAGAATTTTACAACAAAAACTTTCAGCAGTTGTTGAGACAACATAAGATTATTCACTTCTCAACAGGGAATGAAACCAAAGCTAGTGTGGTATGAGCGATTCAACAGAACTCTAAAGACTAGAATGTGGCGTTATTTAACATCTGTGAATTCACGACGGTATATAGATGTTATACAGGACTTAACTAATGCTTATAATAACTCATACCACCGGTCGATAAAGACAACCCCGGCTTCTGTGAATAAAGACAATGAGAAGGATGTATTCAGTACATTATACAAGACAAAGCCAAAGCAACCACTTGTTTTTAAACTAAATGAAGGTGATCAGGTCCGGATCTCAAAGAAGAAGGGTGTATTTAGGAAAGGATATGAGCAGAGTTACACAGACGAGTTTTTTAACGTGACACAACGCATAGCCAGAGACCCACCAGTTTACAAGCTAACAGACTTAGCTGGTGAAGTAGTGAAGGGTACTTTTTACGAACCTGAGCTACAACGAGTGATTGTGGATAAGAATAAGACTTTTAAGATTGAAAAGATTCTGGATCGAAAAGGATCGGGAGAGAGAACCCTCATCTTTGTCAAGTGGTTAGGGTGGCCTGATAAATTCAATTCCTGGATAAAAGCAAAGGACGTCGTCGATATACACTAGTGGGTAAAATGAATAAGAAAAACGGTTTTTATTTAACGCTACTTAAACAGCGATCGATGCACGTATATCCGAACAACAAAATATGGCATTTTAGGACTAAATTAGCGCAGCCTATTTTACTGAGCGAACCTTACGAAGTTGGTCTTATTGAAATACAATACCCGGGGGTTTGGTTGAGTTTCCCAGAGACTGACGCTAAAGTAACAATAATAGGTCCTAATGAGAAAAAGTATGTTTTAGCCATAGAGGTGGGTTATTATGAGTCTATTTACAGACTACTTAAAGAAATTAACTACTGTCTGGCTGATAATGATGCATTGCCACATATAAACATTCAATACAGCAATGTTACACACAAAGTAAGTGTTTATGGAGCAAAAGGATACACCTTCATTTTTAAAGGGCGCCTAGCCGAAATATTGGGTTTTTCCCCAGGTGTAGGTTTTACCTGCGGGGATAGTTCTAGTAAACAAACCCCTGCCCCATACCCAGCAGATATATACGGAGGTAGTTATAACATATTTATATATAGTGATATTGTGGATTACCAACTGGTTGGTGACAGCCATGCACCACTACTGCGTTGTATAAATATCACTAATCAAACACAGAGCATACCCACTCTTACTTTTGACAAGCCACACTACACATCGCTCTCCAAGACAAATATAGACGATATTGAAATATCACTGAAGAACGATCAGAACAAGCATATACCGTTTTTATACGGAAAAGTACTACTGAAACTTCACTTTAAACCTATAAAGATTTATTTCTAAGTGGAACCAATGGCCTATACACCATTTACCCGGGATGATAGTAAATATATGAATTATTATATGAACCAGGCTGGTGGTGAGCTACCCGGATTTAGTGGCGCCCGCGTTCAATATGGACAAGGACTGGGTGGGGTGTTTAGAGGTCTCTTAAGATGGGGTCTCCCGCTTTTACAGAGAGGAATAAGCATAGCCAAGCCGCACTTGAAAACAGCGGCAGGGAACATTGCAAGTGAGATAGTATCAAAAGTTACCCGTGCAGCGTTTGGGAAATCAGCGCCGGATAAGAATCAGGATGGAAATGGATTTGTGGTTTTCAGAAAAAGAGGTGCAAAAAGACCCCCCTCAGTTCGCGCCACCACGCATGTGCGCCCATCTAAGAAGTGTAAAGGTAGTACTAAAGGAGGAGCTACATCTAGGAAGAGCTCATTCCCCAAGAGACGAAAGACAAAGCGGACACACTCGTTCCCCCAAGATATTTTCTAAACATGGCTCTGTTGCATAATCAGTCGAGAGAATGTGTAAAGACAGAACTGGATCTCTTTACTGTACCGTACACGCAGACATCCATTGAGAAGTCTACATTTGTTGAGATCCCACCAATTTCGGCAATAACAGACAGTGGGCCTATTGAATTCTACATCACAGGGAGCGGTGAGGATTATTTGGATCTAAATGACTCATACATTTTTCTACGTGTGCAGATTACAAATGCGGATGGCACCAATTTAGCACCGGGTACAGACGTGGGGTTTGTGAATTACCCCACCTGTTCCCTTTTTTCTCAAGTCGATATTATGCTTGGGGATCGATTAATCACCCAGTCATCTAACACATACCCTTATCGAGGTATTATAGAATGTTTACTAAACTATGGTCAGGATACATTGAATACACAATTTAGCACATCATTATTCTGTAAGGATACGAGCGGCCACATGAACGATGCCTCCACAGGGGGAGCCAACCAGGGTCTAGTGACAAGAGGGGGCTACAGCGAGAATGGGCGCATAGTTGAGTTGATTGGACCGATCCACACTGATTTATTTTTTCAAGAAAAACTCTTGCTTAATGGACTTGATTTGTCACTGAAATTCATACGCTCGAAAAATGAATTTGCACTCATGTCACCGACTAATAATGCCGATTTCCATGTAAAGATTGTGTCAGCTAGTATTTTTGTTAAAAAAGTCACAGTCGCACCAGGTGTTAGACTCGCCCACAGCAGAGCATTACAAAACACTAACGCTAAGTATTCGATTGACAGAGTGACATTAAAAACATTTTCAATACCCGCTGGGACAAGAGTCTGCAATCAGGACAACCTCTTTATAGGACAAATCCCTAAATTTGTTATAATAGGTTTTGTTGACAATGGTGGATACACCGGGAGTTACACACAAAATCCTTTTAATTTTCAACATTTTGATACAGAATTCATTTCTCTGTATGTCGATGGACAGTCATTCCCCGCAAAACCATTCCAGCCATTTTTTAACAGAAGACAGTACGTCCGTGAATACTATCAGCTGGTACAGACAACGGGACGTCATTTGAAGGACAGATCACTAGCTATAACTCGAGAGGACTTTGGAGCTGGATATACACTATTTTGTTTCAATCTAGAACCGGATGAGGGTCATGGTGGTAATATCTCTCTGATTAAGACAGGAAATCTGAGGCTGGAGGCTCGTTTTCGTGTACCTCTACCACATACAGTTAATCTGGTCTGTTATTCAGTGTTTGACTCCATAATCGAAATCTCAAATAGAAGACAAGTACTGCTTGACTACTTTTAAGGAACATGAATACAATTGAGCTAACCAGCATTTTGAAAAAGTGTATCAAGAAGAAGATACATTTTTTGGGTGTTTTTGCATCTGATCAGTTGCCTAGGAGTGTTACCAGAGTACCTGCAGCGTTGGTTATCAACACCCACCCATCAACCAAGCCTGGAGAGCATTGGCTAGCTGTGTACATTTCCCCTTATCGACGCGGATATTTTTTCGACAGTTTTGGAAACCCACCTGATTATAAACGTTTTCCGACTGGGGTTATGCGTTTTCTCAAGAAAAACTGTACATCTATACACCATTCCACCAGACAGGTGCAGAACAATCTCTCTGTCACATGTGGACAGCATTGTGTATTTTTTCTCTACCATATGCAAAGAGGCATGAGTTATAATAAGTTTATTTGTATGTATAATCCTAATTTAGTTTGTAATGATGCAATGGTCTGTCGTTTTGTTAATCAGATACAACCAGTGACTGTCTGTCGTGAAACTCATTTTACATGTGTACAGTGTGTGAAACATAATAAAACTCATTGAGAACATTTGATTCAATATTGTTTTTTATTCCAACCAGTAGCATACAACATTTGACATCATATACATAGAAAAACAACAGCTTTGAAACATATGCTGTAAAACATTTTGACATCATATACGTAGAAAGCTTTGAAACATATGTAATAAAACATAATGATACTTTTCAAATATACAATATGAAATATAAAAAAGAAAACAAATATTCATTTAAAAGGAAACAATGAAAATACCACAAGTCTATTAAAAACTAAGCCAATTAGCCGCATGCTTAGGACCCCGATTGGGTGTGCTGAATTTAGGCGATAGAATGATTCTTCTTTTACGATTCACAGAGTTATTACCAGTCGTGACCTGATACGGTGTGTTAAAGCTAGGTGATAAATTAGGTAAAACTGTTTGCCCATGACTAGTACTGAGTGGTTCAGAACTATTTTTAAAAGCTGATATTACACTGCGGACCTGAGTATTGGGAACTGTTGACAGTGGTATGTTCAAACGAGCTAAAGTCTCTAAAAACACTCGCCATCCTACTGGTCTCAAAGCATCTGATACATTATGACTCGCAGTCACGCTTCTAATTAAATCATAAACATGTGAACCTTTAATGGTTTGGTTATTGATAATAACTTCACCCTGAGCAGTCCATGTGATTGTGTCTGACGCACGCCTCAATGTCTCTAGAATTTGTTCAGCTTTTTTCAAAGATCGTTTTGGTACATGTTTCAAAATATCTGCCACAACTTCTGCTGCTACATCACGCTCGTCAGAGGAGGGTTTTTCCACACTAACATCGCTGCTCTGAGAAGCAGGAATAGACAACGTCAAAACAGATTTTGCCTGCTCATCCTGTCGCACCAAGGAGAGATAACGCTGTAGGATACTTGCATACTGTTTAGCTTTTTCACTAATGTCCATATCTGCAATATCTAACACTTCAGCCATTGCCTTATCCAACTCATTCTGAGCTGCTCGATTAATAGAAGTCTCCCCACTCTGCTGCTGCTTAAGTCTATCCAGCTGTTGCTGCGGGACCAGGTACATTTTCTGCGTATGCTCCATTTTTAACCGCGGGTTATTAGGCTAGTGATGAAAGGGATAGCAGCACCTAACAATGGAAGCAAAAATCCACCGTGTTGGGTTAATGTCTTTCTCTTTTTCACGGCTTTCACCTTTTTGTCAGCCACAAGTCTCACAATAGTCTTTTTCTTCTGTAGTTGTTTGTATTGATTGGCCGTCAAAGGAATATTGCCTTTCAATACATTGAGGGCTATTTCACAGAGGGCATTGATAAAGTCAGGACCGGTCTTGGCGATAATAAGTCGTCGCATATTGGGTGGCGCTTTATATAACAACTCCAGCAAGGCTAGATTTCTCTGCATGCGTGACGACATTTTCACTTCCCTCCTTTTTTTGGTATATACACTATAACCTGTTCCGAGAGCAAATTGGTTCTGAGTCTTAGGTGATCAGGGGTCTTCGATTTATAGTCAATAAGCAGATAGCCGTATGCAGAACTCGTTGCATCATTAAACGCCTCCATGAAATATTTACTATTTCCAGGAAACATTTGTCTACCCAACAATGAAATCTGATATTTGTCTCTAGGGTTGTTAAAAAGTACCAAGTAATTTGTGTTTAAACTAATTGTTCGACTAGACTTCCCCTGAATGAATAGATTCTGCACCAGGTAAATACAACTCAAATTCCGATGATGTACATATTTCGTAAAAACATTTTGCACTTCTACATTATTTGAAACATCGTTCATTAAATCATCAATAATGAGTAAGTTGTTTTTAGATGGTGGTAAGAGCTCATCGTCACACAGCGAAGCAGGTAGTCCCTCAATGAAGTTAATGTTACATATTTTGAGAAGCTGGTCGTATAGCGGCTGCCAACACGCATAGATGTATACAATATTTTCTATATTGTGTGAGATAATCCGTGATGCATTTTCAATAACATCTTTTACAAAATAGGTCTTGCCACAGTTAGAGGGGCCCGAAATAGTCAAACTAAATGGGTGAAAAAGTTTAACATCAGCATTTTCAGTTTTAAAATCCATACGGGTATGTGGTGTAGTCGCTTAATACCCTCCTCTTATCGTACACCACTTGGACTTTTTTCACAACTGTGCGGTTTTTCAAGTGGAAGCGTTTCTTATCTCTAGTAATTACTTCAGTTTCAGCCAATAGGTGGGTGTCTGTGTTTCGATTGGTCATGAAGGCATCTACCAATATCCTGAGAGACTCCTTATTGACATTCTGGGCATTTTTGTGGTTAAGTGTTATTCCTTTACATTTGATCTGTCTTTTGCCCTGAATTGTATCATAAGCATAGCATTTTGGCCCTCCTGAAACAAACTCTGTAATATAGTCACCAGGGGCAAGCTCATTTGTCAAATCACCAAGATACGGACCTGTAGGCGGCATCCAGTCACCTGGTTTTGCTGTGAAAATTACAGAATCTGTGTCTAAGTATAGTACACGCTCCTGTAATTTGTCTAAAACATCGTACAAAGCCAGTCTACCATAAGCTGTTGTCATGGCCCCAATAAAGACATTTACATCCTGCACTCTACTCAGCTCACTGTTAGTATGACGCCATTGGACGAGTGCCACATGTTCTGAGATGAAACTGAACTGACGAACGTCAATATTATCAGAAAACATTAGTTGCATAAATCTCTCTGGCTCAGTTATTAATTCAGTTGTGGGCATATTACTTTTGAGTGCAAAACGTCCCCAGAGCGAGGTTAGGGACCTCTTGTTACAATTTCTCATTGCTTTATTCAACTCGATCTTATTAGCATCTAATAAAATACCTTCGGTCTTGTAATAATCGTCAATGTATTTTTGTCGGTCTTCTGGTGTGATGACGTCTGGGGGGTAGCCGCTGGCTTCCTGCTTATATTTTAGGAACTTTTGAACATATCCACTGAATAGGGTTTTGGTTTTTTTTGGAAAATGCCAAATTTTGTCAATTGAAATAATTCGATAGCCTTTCTCAATAGCTCTTTCAACCTCAACAGTAGGCCACGTTCCAGGTATCTGTCTGTCAGTGTCATCATGTGTACAAGCTGCTTGGTTAGACTCCATAGCACATGTTCTACACAAAGTGAACATTAGTTTACCATTACACCTATAGGGGAGAACAGGGTGAAAAAGCCCTCGAGGCGGGAGTACCACACACTGTATGAAGCCAAAATACTTCTGAATAGGTTCAAAATCACGTAATATAACCTCAGGATGTCCGACTGGGTACTCTCTCCGGGACTGCACATATGGATACAAACTTGTGAAATCATAATAAAAGACTTTTTCATCCTGAGACACCTTATGATATAATTTAATTGCATTCGTCCGACCACCAAAAAGAGCATTTCTAGGGTTCAATCGATCAGGCCTTTTGTAACCACTAAGGAAAGTCTTTACTGCAGCGTCTGTTCTGGTCAATAACTTCCAGTCACATTCCCACATCACAACCATATTCATGCCATGTCGCTCAGTCAAATCATGTATCCTAGCCATCGTACTCTGATATAATTCACCATAGGGTTTTTTTGTTAGAGGGTTTATCTCGCCTTCAGGATGACATCTCGGATCACCATGATGTAGACAGCCTAAAAATTCATAACAAGTATTTGTAGATGAATCATAACCATCTACAAAATATTTACCAACTTGATACTCTCCTCCTCTGAGAGCATGCTGGATTACACGTTGCTCAGACTGCGCAACATACTCCAGCCATCTGATCGATTCATCTGAAAAACATTTATTCTGCCTAACATAACAACCATCATAAGTTAGAGCAACTGTATCTTTAGGGAGAAATAATGTCTTAAAAGCGGCCATGCAGCTAGATGGTAATGTTGCAAAGGCAAAAGGATCTAAACCTGTAGATTCTATAAACGCTTGTCTGTACAGAGTGCAGGCCTTCCTCAACACTCGAACATCATTAGCACAATAGCGAGCCAGCTCGATCTTAAAATCAAACACTTGGTGTTTAACACTATTGTACCATAACATGAATGTCTCTTTGTCTGAGTCGCTCATGTTACTATACCCATAGTACGAGGGATCGGGGTAAGCGCCTACATAGTCTTCATTGGCTCTGGTGTTAAATTTATGTGGGAAATATCCTTTTTCCAAATCCTTAAAACCAAGGGCATCTGGGGTTTTTGACAGGCGCATTGGTAAGAAACTGAATGAATCAACCCATCTCTGCTGGTAGTTCTTGTCATACATATGAACAACACGCGTGCCTTTCACTGTGAGAAGTGGAGCCAACCCCTGTGTTGTCAGATATTCCAACAGTAAATAGTTGTCAAAGCCTGCTGCGTTATGTGCAATGAATGTATATTTTTTCCATTTGTTGCGCCTAAAACTTTTCACAAAGTCTTGAATACAGTCTAGAGTTTTAAAATGATACTCCCGTCCAACACTGTCAATCGCACACAAATAATTAGCCTCATGCTTCCCATCATGGTATCTCGTTTCACAGTCAAAATAAACATATTTGTTACTTATTGGTCGTTGTTTTAATGGCTGAATGAAACACTGATGTGCAGCGCCGCCATTTGGCATGTCATCTTTACAATGCGGACACTTTTTAGGTTTACAACTATGTCTTGTTTTTTTACTGACTCTATACTGTGTTTGACACTGCTCACAGTATTTAAATGATTGGCATGGAATTTTGCTGTGCATAGGGTCTTGCATTTTATGCTGTTTATAACAATGCACTGACTTACAAATACGCCTACAATCAAGACACTTTATGGTCTTCCCGTGTTGGGGATGGCAATGTGTAAAGCAGACATTACACAAGTATTTACAAGAGTGATCTAATGGGGCGCTATATGGAGTGGCGCAGTATCTACACAGATAGCTACAGCCTAGAAAACCAGTCCTGTTTTCTATAACATAGTAGTGCTCGTCATAAAGATAGAGGCAGACTAGGTTATCAATGTGTATACCGTCGGTTTCAAAACGCTGGAGTCGTTTGGCATTGTTATGGTGAAACACCACAATTTTAATATCCAAATGTTGTTCGAATTTTGATACATCTCCGAAAGTTACAGGAGTGTTATGATCAAGACCCATAGCTGTATGCAATTGTTTTGCTTCTTCAATTTTCTTAGCGTCTGTCTGTGTGGGATTTAATGCGTGTGCAATGCATAAGCTGAAGCATATGTTGTTATCAATGTTGGGTGGGTCATATAGGAATTGGCCTTTTTTTTGAAGAATCTCATTATAAGGAACTGAACCTAGTCTAAGACGAACTCCTCCACCCTGATTCTGTGCGACCGTCACTATAAACTCCAGTTCATCCTCAGCAATAGCTGTATCATTACTTTGTAGAACTTGACAGATCTCATCCAGGAACACATCGGTGTTATATTGGTTACTATCATTCAATAAGACCTGTACATCCTCAGCTAATGCCGGACCACGCAGGACTACATTTAAGACACTACTAGGTTGCGCCCTGGTTAAAGCCCTGTTTATCACCCCTGTCAATGCATCATTTACTCTGTTAGGCACCATTAGTAAATTTTCTGCGTCAATATTTCTAAAATCAACTCGCTCACGCAGTTCGAAAGCATTGAATGCGGGGATCTCTCTAATAGACAACTCATCCTCTCCCAGAACACCACCCATTTGGTTATTTACATTCAACTCATTGTGATTATTGACATTAACCATTTCACCACAACATTCACTCTCCACCACCGGACTATCAACATTCAACTCATTGTGATTATTGACATTAACCATTTCACCACAACATTCACTCTCCACCACCGGACTATCAACATTCAACTCATTGTGATTATTGACATTAACCATTTCAGCAGCATAGTCACTCTCCACCACCGGACTATCAACATTCAACTCATTGTGATTATTGACATTAACCATTTCAACAGCATAGTCACTCTCCACCACCGGACTATCAACATTCAACTCATTGTGATTATTGACATTAACCATTTCAACAGCATAGTCACTCCCGAGCAATGGACTAGCAGTAGCAGCAGAAGTTGTGGCATTAGTATCTATTTGATTAGACTGTTGAGTGGACACTCCTGGTACATCAGACACAACCGTACCACATGCTTTACGTTTTCTTTTTCTCTCACGTATTATGTTTATACTCTCAAGTATGGAATTTACAGCATTGTCTATTCTAATCCTACAAATGACCCTATTTAAATCAACCCAGACCTCATCTAGATCAGGCTCTGGCATTACATTATCATTTGTATCATCACGCTTCGGAAACTTGGGGGGTGTGGCCATTTTTAAAAACAATAGACACGAAAAAATGTTAAAAGAAAAAATCGGAATCGTTTACATCTTTTAGCTTAGTTTCCAAACCACTATTATTCTGTCTATAATAGTATAGGTGACTGTAGGCCGAGCAGTTTTATTAATTTAGAATATTAAATATGAAGTATTTCCGCCAACTGAGTTGCGATAACATCTATTTTACTAGCCGTGTCATCATGCAGTCTTGTAACGTCACGTGTATTCTTACTTACTAATTCAATAAGTTCACGCTTCTCTAACTCAGTGTTATTAACATGGTTATGGACCTTTAACTCAACGTTATTTAAACGACTACGTACCTCTAACTCCAACTTATTTAAACGGCCACGCACCTCTAGCTCAATGTTATTTAAACGATGTGTCTGGTTAATTATAATCTGTAGGAGGCTCACATCAGCAGGTCTTTGTACATGAGCTGGTGACCCTAACACCCCATCCACATGTGCTACTGGATAACTAGTTTGTGGTTCCGAGACTAAGCCAGGACCCAGAGTAGTGTCTATAGATGTATACATAGCATTTTGGGGAGCTATTTGTTCATCGTGTGTTGCTCCAGACAAATCATTAACTGACCATTCGGTGTTGATCTCTTCTTCTTCTTCTTCTTCTTGTTGATCAGCAGTTGGTGTAGTACGATGATCGATGCTTGATGTATCTGATGCGTTCGCTGGAGCTATAGTGGAGTGTTGATCATTCCAAAAAGACTCGCCGAGGTCGTCTAGCGGTAGTGGTGTTTGGGAGCCCTCATCCTCCAGACCATCGAACAAAGATAATAAGGAGGCTTCAGACTCTGTGAGGGCTCTGGTCTCTGGTGCAGGTCTGTGTAACATACAGGAGCTAGGTTAAAGGACTATGGTCAATATTTAAGTAGAATAATGTAATATAATAACCTCACCTCTGTATTTCAGCAGCTGGACTGTGTGGAGGATCTACTGCTGTGGGAATGGATACAGGTGCAGTCGAGGGTCTGGCCTCAGGGGCAGGTCTGTGTAGCATATAGGAACTAGGTTAAACAACTATAGACAAATATTTAAGCAGAAGAATATAATAATAATAATAATCGTGCCTCTGTATTATCACGATGGGGTAGAGTGTGGAAGCTATTGGTGTGGGAGGGGCTTCAGACTCTGTGAGGGCTCTGGTCTCTGGGGCAGGCCTGTGTAACATATAGGAAACTAGGTTAAAGGACTATGGTCAAATATTTAAGTAGAATAATATAATATAATATAATAATCTCACCTCTGTATTTCAGCAGCTGGACTGTGTGGAGGATCTACTGCTGTGGGAAGGGGTACAGGTACAGTGGAGGGTCTGGTCCCAGGGGCAGACCTGTGTAGCATATAGGAGCTAGGTTAAACGACTATAGCCACACACACACGCACACACACACGCACGCACGCACGCACGCACGCACGCACACACACACACACACACACACACACACACACACACACACACACACACACACACACACACACACACACACACACACACACACACACACACACACACACACACACACACACACACACACACACACACACACACACACACACACACACACACACACACACACGCACAGTATGATGATAATCTCACCTCCGTCTTTCCTCAGGTGTATAGCCAGGTACTAGCTCTCCAACAAAAATCACGCTATCATCCCCTATTTCCTGGGTATGACCTATTACACTTATGTCAGGGAGAGGTCTTGATTCACTGGTTGTTATTGGTGTTGATGTAAGAAATGGATCGGCGTGAGTAGCTGGTGTGGAGAAGATAGTCGGCCTGTAATGTAAGACGTGTTACTTAAGAACATCGTATTACTAAACCATCAATCATTTAAAATGTTTTACCTGACTATTAATGTTGGTTTCACAACATTGATTTTCTTGTTTTTACGTTTTTTATTCAAGGAAAGTCGCCCTCTTATGGCTGGTTGGTTTGTGCCTCTGAAAAACAAAAAACAAGGAAAAATAGTTAAACATACCCCTAGGTTCTGAATTTACTGTATTGTATCAGCAAAATGTAAGTCGGGGGTCACTTTATCAATACATTTAAAGAGGATTTACTCACCTATCATTAGTATTATGATTCTGTAGAGGTCTACGCACTGGCGTTTTTAGACGTTTAGATTCCGGTGTAGCGAAATCTATGGTAAAATAATAATAAATAAGGAATAGTTATCTTCTCCAATACATAGCATATTCTACATAATATTGACCATACATACCATCATCACTCGAGAGGTCGTTCTCCCGACTTCTTTTACTACCTAAAAATCAGGCTTTGTTTTTAAAAACACAGAAATAAGAAAAACACCATGATAGAATGATCGAATGTTATTAAAATACAACCCCCCATGCTTACCAGATGGATTCATAATGTCAGCCAGTTAGTCAGCGTCTAACAGTGGATCAGTGTCTTCTCCTCAGCAGCTTGTGTTCAGAGTAGGTCGTCGTCATGTTCGGATCTTTATAGCATCCAATACTAAGGGGGCCGCCCCTATGTGAGGGTGTGATAAGGTAAGGGGGGTCTTTACTTGACCCGTTCACATGAAGACCATCAAACTTCTCAGACTGTTAGAAGTTCCAGAGACTCTTTGGTCTACTGCTACAGCAGACGCGTAGTGGGTACTTCTGCAGTAGACGTGTAGTGGGGCCTTATCTACTAGCCCTACAGATCTTGGCTTTGAAGATGTCACCTGTAGTGTGTGTGTGTGTGTGTGTGTGTGTGTGTGAGGTGTGAGGAGGGGGAGGGGTGAGTCTGCTTTGATCTATCTCAGACTTTATTAAATTATAGAGACAAAAGACTGGAGCTCATACTATAAGAGAGGTATAATTGTTAAAAGTTTGTATTCGTCTTAAGCTATTAATATAGTACCCATGTGACTGTATAAGTAAAATAGGATGCCGTATGGGAATCAAGACGTTACAGCAGTACTTAGATTCATTGGAGGGACTAGCTATGAATCGAGTGTTCATTACAGCTAAATAAACATCGAGTGTAGAACATACGAATGTTGTATTACGCTCTCCAGCCTCTAATAAATGGTTAAAATATGTAACGTGGAAAAGACGGTTTAATGAACGTGCTTACACGGAGCGGAGAGGAGAGAGCGGTGGTGAGAGAGGGGCGAGCTGCGGAGGCGTATGCTACGACTCACGTTAGCGCAGGTAGAGCACTAAAACACATGAAATCCCCACCGTGTCAGACGCATAATCTATCGATAAAACTCCCTTTTCATCCTTTAATAAAATGGTTAAAATATGTGACGTGAGAAAAGACGGTTTATTGAAAATGCTTACATGGAGCGGGGAGAGGAGAGAGCGGGGGCTAGCTTGTAGCACCGGTGTATGCTACACCTCATGCTAGCGCAGGTAGAGCCCTAAAACACTTGAAACCCGCCGTGTCAGACGCATAATCTATCGATAAAACTCCCTTTTCGTCCTTTAATAAAGTGGTTAAAATATGTGACGTGAGAAAAGACGGTTTATTGAAAATGCTTACACGGAGCGGGGAGAGGAGAGAGCGGGGGCTAGCTTGTAGCATCGGTGTATGCTACACCTCATGCTAGCGCAGGTAGAGCCCTAAAACACTTGAAACCCGCCGTGTCAGACGCACAATCTATCGATAAAACTCCGTACGGAGTACAGTTTATGTAACACTGGGTTCTACACGTGTGTGGTCCCCCTCCGTGACTCATCCCGGTCGGGAGGTTCGGTCAGCATGCACGCTGGGTGAGATCGACTCGAATCAAATCACAAATGACTCACGCTCTGTGGGACAGTATGCATGATCTAAAATCTACTACTACTTGTCCTATAACCAATACAACAGCGTAAACAATCAGTATATATTAAATGAAAATAAAAAATAAATACGCCCCTAGTGGAGACCGGAAGTGGGACCTGGGTGGACTGAAAATGCGATGCGCCCCCTAGCGGAAACCGGAAGGTACTACAGGTGTATGGTTATTACCCGAAAATGCTCACTAGCGCCCCTAGCGCCCCCTAGCGGAAACCGGAAGTTACTACAGGTGTATGGTTATTCTACTATTGTGGTTATGTGAGTGTCTGGGTTATGAGAAACTGGGATACTCTCACTGGGATATTCTGATAGTATCCTGAACACTGAGGCACGTAAAGGCAGTATCCTGATTTCTCATAAGTGGAGCTGTACTGAGCATGTCTGAACTCAAGAAACACATTTGGCAGGAGCAACTAATTTACCAAAATGACTCCAAATTCATCCAGAGATTTTTGTTTGTTTGTTTGTATTATTTGTATTATTTTATCATCATTGTCTACTGTGAAATACAAGCAACTTTTAAAGTAAAAGTATTCTGCAGTTTTCATTTTGTCGTTTTTGACAACGTTTTTGGCATCTCATGTTTTAAAGCAAAAAAAAAGTTTCTTATTCATTCTATGACCTGTGTTATCATTCATTATGAAGTTACACTTACTGAGTGCATCCAGCCAGCGCTGTATATGGAATCAAGTGAAGTTAGCGCTGAAAAGACATTATGGTGCGGATTTTCTGCAGCAGTTATTCATGATTAGACGGCAGAAATGCTCAGAACGAGTCTGACGATTATTTAAGGACTTAAAATAAACAAAATTTTCTGATAAGTGATGTATGAAGTCTGAAAATACGTCAGAAAATCACAGAAGTTCAGTAGGAAGTGTGTTTGACAATCAGAGGGGGAGGATTTTCTGATAAACATTCCTTAAAACAGCGTGAATTCAACTGAATGCTACTTCACATATGTTTTTGATGACAGAACATTGTTAGAACATGGTTTAAAGCTCAAAAAGTTACTGTAACAGAATATGTGTCCTTTAACAGCTAACTCATTTGCTAAGACTGAACTGACTGAACTGAATTGTATTTTTCCACAGTTAAAAACACTTTTTATTGACGCTGTGACTCGCTCTACAGTCTGATGTTCCTTTTTGATTGTATCTTGTCTCTGCGTGCCAAAACGCATCCTAAAAAATCATAAGTTAGCAAAATTGGTGCTCATTATTTTAATGTAATATTGATTTAAAATGGCTTAGTAACAGAATAGAATTACAGGACAACTCAAACATGTAGGGATGAACTGAAATACAACTTTAAGAAAGTAAACTATGAGGAAACAATGTTGGAGAATGGTTAAAATATGTCCTTAGATGTTTTTAGTGGTTGATCATTTAAGCTTAGAACTGCAAATCTGTAACTTTCAGATCAGAGGACGAGTGGATTCTTGGAAGATGTACAATACTTCAAGTAATGACGTAATATGGAAACGGTACAGAAGACAGGGCCTTCTCTGTTTTTTACTTGTGGTATTGAAATGGGGCCTTTTTCTTTTTTTAAAGCCTTTTTTTGTTTGGCTTTGACTTTAAAATGTTGTTATAGTGACAAAACTTGTAATAACTTTGAAATATCCATCACCTCCTGTCAAGTAGACTGTTTTTTCATAAACAAATATAGTCTACCCATCTCAGTTCCTCATGTTGTAGATCAGGGACTTGGTTTTGTCCTGCTATGGTCTTGTCCTTGAGTCGGCTCCTGTCAGACTGGACCAGGTCACTCTGCGCTCTTCTCATGATACTGGACTTGGATAAGGTGATCCTGACCACAACATTTAAGATTTATATTATCTGCAGATTAATAGTCAAGTCAAAAGCAAACACTGGGATGATAAAGAGGGACCATCAGTGCTCCACATGGACTTGCACAGATCAGTAAAAGGGAAGCGATACTGTGTGGTAATCAGCTAGATCGACTGATACGTTTTTTTGTTTTGAATTTCTGAAGCTGTTATTATTAATAGTCCAGAGCAACTGATTGTTGATAAGCTATGTCGATAGTTTTGGGGGGGCAATGTCCACAAAATGCCATGAAAATGAAAATGCCATGAAAAGAAATGACTATAAACTTCAGTCTTCTCTTCATTAGTTATAAGTTATAAATGTAATTGAGCAGATTTTAAAGCGAAGTCAGACAGTAAAAGAGCAGAAAAGAATATTTAGGATGACTTTTTATGACATTATAAATATAGTATATGTAAACCTACTTTTAGTAAAAGCCCTACTAGGAACCGACATTGCAAATTAGACTTGGCTATAAATGTTACATGTCTAATGTGCGTACTTGTCCCTATCTAACAAAATAGAATATATATATATATATATATATATCCGCGGGTGGTCACATCCATCTCTGAGCTCGGGTCCTCTACCAGAGGCCAGGGAGCTTGAGGGTTCGGCGCAGTATCTTAGCTGTTCCTAGCACTGCGCTCTTCTGGACTGAGATGTCTGATGTTCCTCCAGGGATCTGTTGTAACCACTCCTCCAGTTTGGGGGTCACTGCCCCAAGTGCTCCGATCACCACGGGCACCACCTTGGCCTTCACCTTCCAGGCCTTCTCCAGCTCTTCTCTGAGCCCTTGGTATTTCTCCAGTTTCTCATGTTCCTTTCTCCTGATGTTGCCATCACTTGGTATCGCCACATCAACCACAACGGCCTTCCTCTGCTCTTTATCCACCACCACGATGTCTGGTTGGTTTGCCATTACCATTCTGTCAGTCTGTATCTGGAAGTCCCACAGGATCTTCGCTCGGTCATTCTCTACCACCTTTGGAGGTGTTTCCCACTTTGACCTTGGGGTTTCCAGTCCGTACTCCGCACAGATGTTTCTGTACACTATACCAGCCACTTGGTTGTGGCGTTCCATGTATGCTTTCCCTGCCAGCATCTTACACCCTGCAGTTATGTGTTGGACTGTCTCAGGAGCTTCTTTGCACAGCCTACACCGTGGGTCTTGTCTGGTGTGGTAGATCTGGGCCTCTATCGCTCTGGTGCTCAGGGCCTGTTCCTGTGCAGCCATGATGAGTGCCTCTGTGCTGTCCTTTAGTCCGGCCCGCTCTAGCCACTGGTAGGATTTCTTGATATCAGCCACTTCAGTTATGTTCCGGTGGTACATCCCATGTAGGGGCTTGTCCTCCCATGATGGTCCCTCCTCCGGCACCTCACCTTCTGTTCCCCATTGCCTGAGACATTCACTGAGCACATCATCATCTGGGGCCTTATCCTTGATGTACTTGTGGATCTTGGATGTTTCATCCTGGATAGTGGCTCTCACGCTCACTAGTCCACGGCCTCCTTCCCTACGGCTAGTGTACAGTCTCAGGGTGCTGGATTTGGGATGGAACCCTCCATGCATGGTCAGGAGCTTTCGACGTCGACGTCGGGGTTGCCTTGACTTCATTCTCGCCACAATCCTATCTTTCAGGTCAGTCGCTGCCTCGCTCAGCGTTATCACGGTTGTTGGGGCTTCGTACCCAATATCTGGTAGGGGAGTTGATGTTATCTCCCCTCTGACTTGGCGTCCTGGCTCCCCCTTGTCATAGCATTTGTGTTGTACCTCGTCAATTTCAAGTTGTGATAGCAGTTGCCGTTTGTGGATGTTGGAACACTGGGCTACTAGTTGTTTCGCCGTGAGCTTTGATCGTGGGTTTCGAAGTAACCATTTTTCCCACATCCTTTGCATGTAACCCCTCTGACTAGGGTTACTTGAGTAGTAGCATTCCAACAGAGCCTTGTTCTCGCATCTCGCCCATCTGTGCCTTGTTCCAGTAGCCCATTTGTCATCAAGGTGCACTGGTTCCCCTGCACCTGACGCAGACCTTGTTTGGCCGGGCGACGTCTGAGCCGGCATCTCATGCGTTTCATTGTCACTCATCATTGTATGAGGTAGGCAGTAGCGTTAAGGGTCTTGCCTAAGGACCCACACTGGATGATGGTAATTGCCCATTGTACCGTTCGTTCCCTGGGGGATTCGAACCCCGGTCCCCCGTGTGCAAGTCAGTTGACTTACCATCTGAGCTAAAGCTGGGGAACAATTGTCCGTATAAGATGGGGAAGATTTGAGGGGGAGGGGGAGGAGGGGGGAGAAAAAAACAGAGAGATCTGTGTTCGATTCCCGCCCAAGACAAGGTCATTTTTAGCAGTCAGTTATTTTTTCTTTTAGTTTTGGTGTAACAACCAAGGCCTACGACTTTATTGAATGTATTTTGAATTAATTATAATAATTAAAATGATTATTATGACCACTTTATATTCAATTAATGCATTGATAACAATATTTACATACAGCTCCTTTGACCGTCATGCATAGATGCAAAGTCACCACTGTATAAAGTTGTTTACACAAGTCAATTAAGCAAATGGTAGAGGGAACAGTAAATTTGGGGTCAAGCTTGGGTCAAGTTGTCACTCAAAGTTGTTTGAACACTTTGTCACAGCAGGTGCTTGCACCTATGAACTCTGTCTTTGGATTTACAACTTGTCCACTCTTCATCAAAGGCTGTTGACCCCCAATCTAACTCACTACTGATATATTACAGCATACAATACCTATAACTTAATTTGTTCGTTTGACTTCATTTTGATATTAATCAGCCATCAACCAATAAAAAGGAAAAACAAAATCAACATGGGATTGAAAAATATGATTTTGATAAACAGCTTTATAAAATGATGTACACATTATGAACATTTTATATTATTTACATCTTACTTAATGTACATGCACATGAAATAACATTGCAAATCACTCACAAACGTACACTATTTACAGCAAATTACACATTTATGTACAAAAGAATAACGTGCATATATACAATCATACAACTATTAGCCTACTAATCACGACCAGTCAACTACAAAAAATAATGAAATCCGAATTATGATAATTGTAATCATTAAGTGAACTAAACAGACACATACAAAGACTTTTTATAGCAAAGCTAGCAATATTATTAAATCTAAATGTCAAAATAGTAGTAAACAGCTTCTCATTTTTCACAAAAATACAATTTATTTATAAATATGCTCTATTTAGAAGCCTTTAGTCGGCATATTTTAACCATTTTTTGGTTGACCAATTGGAAAAAAAAAGTCGACTACTCAAAAATCAATTAGTGTCAGCCCTAATAACATTGGAATAATGTTGGTATTATTCAGGGCTATTTCCTCATCATTCTAAGCCACTGCTCCTTGGTGAGTGTCTCCCTGTTGGGGCAGTAAACTTTGCCTTTGAACTGGCTATGGCCAGTGTCTGTGGTGCAAGGTTCTCCGCACTTGGTGCATCTGTTGGAAGTGACTGTTCTTGTGTATTTGCGTTTTTGTGGAGTGTCTTGTGTTTGGATAGTGCCAGTAGGTGCACTCTCAGATTGTGGGGTGGTTAGTGGCCTGATGTTGCTCGGTACAGTGGTTGAGGGTGGCATTAGCAGGGGCATGTAATAAACCCCAGGTTGTGGTGCTTGTGGTGCCTGTGGTGCGGGTGGTTTTGGCTGAATGGGTCTCAGCTCTCCTCTGTCTTTAACACAGAGCTTGGTCTTGGCCTGCCCAGTTGTATCAGGTGGCATATGGTAAATGTGTTCATGTCTGTGTGGAGTGACTTGTGTGGGCTTTGTGTTGATTGGGAGCAGTGGTTCACTGGCCAGAGGTCGTTTGTCAGGCAATACCAACCCTTGCAGCAGAATGGCAACATCTTGTGCCTTAAATCTTTTATTATGCCACTGTATTAAGGTGGTTTGATTTACAGTAACAAGTTGAAGGGTTGTATCTTTCATGATAATACCATTGATTAAAATTAGCTGCCGAATTTTTTTGTAATCATTTAGAATTAGTGACCATCTTGATAATGTTTGGTGTCCAATCTTTTTGGGGCTGTTATGTATGTTACACAATCTGATGAATATTGTTTCAATCAGACGGTTGCAGTTTGGCTACTGAGCTGCAGAGCCAGTAGAACCAAGTACACACCTTTTTGTGCTGTGAACTCCAGCATAAACAGCCTTCTTTTTGGGGGACCTAAAGCGACCAGTAAGCAGTCTGTCCTGATGTCTCCCAGCATAAGAGATTCTGTCCTTATTGCATTGTTTCAGGTTTTGCCACAAACCCACAATGGTGCTGGCCTGCTGGTTGGTAAGAGTAAGGCCTTTCTCATTTCTAAGCTCCACCAGGTACTCTGCAAGCTCGTCAACACGATCCATTCCTGCCACACAGTGCTCATCCACAGCCTAGAAATCAATATTAACATTAGCCCTTAAGAAGAAATTACAATGGTTATCATTGTGCTTCATTGAGTATTTAACTTACAGCTTGCTGTGAAGTAGACTGGCTATGTAACCCAAGAGCCACAGCAGACAGGTGAGTGGACTGAAGAGTGTGCTGGACAGCAGACAGGTGAGTGGACTGAGGCACAGGCTGGACAGCAGACAGGTGAGTGGACTGAGGCGCAGGCTGGACAGCGGACAGGTGAGTGGACTGAAGAGCGTGCTGGACAGCAGACAGGTGAGTGGACTGAGGCGCAGGCTGGACAGCAGACAGGTGAGTGGACTGAGGCACAGGCTGGACAGCAGACAGGTGAGTGGACTGAGGCACAGGCTGGACAGCAGACAGGTGAGTGGACTGAAGAGCGTGCTGGACAGCAGACGGGTGAGTGGACTGAGGCGCAGGCTGGACAGCAGACAGGTGAGTGGACTGAGGCACAGGCTGGACAGCAGACAGGTGAGTGGACTGAAGAGCGTGCTGGACAGCAGACGGGTGAGTGGACTGAGGCGCAGGCTGGACAGCAGACAGGTGAGTGGACTGAGGCACAGGCTGAACAGCAGACAGGTGAGTGGACTGGATAGGAGCTGGAAAGTACTTGCTGACAGGCTCAGCAGGAGGAGGAGTGTTCTGGGCAAGAAGCACTGATGCATCAGCTGTGTCTATGAGGAATTATGAAAGAGTGGCATCACTGCTCTCAATTTCCTCAAAGCCCTCATCTGTCTCCAATGGCACTTGTCCATCCAACTCCGCCAGCAACTGTCTTTCCTCCTCAGAGTCCGGTGCCATATTCTGGAGTGGCTCGTTATTCTGCCTCAGCAGGTACTGCAATCCAATGAGTTCACCTGTTAAAATAAATACTAAATATTTTTTACAAAAATTGTAAAACCTAACAAGAAAATTAGCATTAACAAGACAGCAATTATTCATTACCTGTGTATTTTGCAGGGGGAGTAAATGAGGGAATCAGTTTTTTTTTCCCCAAAAACCTCCTCATAATCAATGTTCAGAACATTGATTATGCTGCACAATGATCAAATAGGGCAATATGTAAAAGAAAGCTATGAGAAACATTAACATTAACTACCCACAGACATGCCCAAAATCACAGTAATGCGCAGTCCGAGTCTACCACTATAGCCAACAAAAAAGGCGGACTAATATAGGCGGAATATTGTTGGCGCAATTTACGTGCGCGCCTTATGCGTATACTGTACTAAAACTAACGTTACATATGATAAATGATATTCTTGTCACTCTTGGATGAATACAATAGCCCGTTAGCAGCGGGTGGCCGTGTGTGTCATTTGATGCGACGCATTACATTAATGCTGCTTTGCTTGTCCATACTACGCGCCAGTGTAATACATTCGTAATGAGCTATGATCACTACACACACAGAATATTTAATTCAAGAGCCAAAGTCACTTTTTTGTGTATCAAAATTGTCCCGTTATAGCTAAAAATAGACAGATATTTGGCTGCTGTCGCTAAAGTTGATGCTATCTATCTAGATTCTAAACAACATCAGGGAAACGAAGAAGACAACTTTTCGCAAGTGTTTGAAAGCGTTAACTATATAATACTTAATACATATAAAAAGTCCTTACCTCAATATGAAACGACTTCGGCGCACTGTACGGCAGAAGATGCGCTCTCGTACAGTGTCGTCAACCTAGCAACAGGATTTAAATGACCGCGCCGCGGAGGCGGGACATAGACGGCAGCTCGTCCTACAATTGGTCAGCCAAAAGATTGAGCTGAGGATTTAATAGGCCCGAGAAAAGATGGACTCGACTCGGTGAGTGGCTATCAAATGTTTGACCCGCTCGCCTGATTGGCAAGCGAAAGTTTGACCGGGCCCCTCGATTGGCCGAGGGAATGTTGGACTCGCGAAGCTCATTGGTCACCGTGTACAGTCGAGCGGTCCACAGATACCGCCATCCAGTCGCTATATATATATATATATATATATAAATTAACTTACTAAATGAAATAAAAATCAATAAATAGGAAACAATCTACGACCTACAGACCTCAGTTGTGTACCCACATTCAAAACAGAGTCCCCTTCTGAGGGACTGAAGCTCATGCTGCAACATGAGGCTCTTTTATGTTATATATTTGTGCATAAAATACATTTTTACTTTCAATCATTTCTAATATTAAATCTGTGTTCTGTGTAATAACCATCAGAGGATTGAGACCAATAGAATTGACCAAATGAAAGAAAAAGAGCAACAGTAGAAACCTAAATGGAGGCACGCTAGGCATTTTAGATCATATTTAAAGTAAAAGACAAGAAAATTAGGTGAACGTTATATTTATTTGTTTTGGAGCTTGTTCCTGTAATGTTTTAAAATGTTGAGATTCACTTCTGCATCCAGTGGTCAGCACATGTATATATCTGTTGCGATCACTCCAAAAGCTCTGAGAAGGAGGCGGACCAACTGAACGCAGAGGATGGACAGTACCCTCCATGTGTATTTATATGTGTCTCAAACAGAAAGCATAAATGGCCTTAGGGTGTTCACACAAAGCTTTGAGTATAGCTTTTAGTTTGAAGAAAACGTCTGCCTATTTTAGAGTTTTAAGGCCTGTAGGAATATTCTAAAAATACATAAAACAGTATCAGCTCGATATAACTGCTATCTCTTGTTGGGGTACATCTTCTTCCAGACCACTGCTTTCAACGACTACTTACTGACTTTGTGGCGCCGGACACTAAATGCAAAGATTGTACACAGGAATCTACAATATTGTGAAAGGCGATACAGAGAAAAGTAGTCCAGAGTGGAAAAGAGTTTGGAAATATCCACTTCTCGTCTTGTTTCATCAAGCTGTTGACCCTGAAGCTCTCGGACTTTTGGCACCGCGATCCAGAAGTGGGTTTCATGTGGCGGCGCAGTGCTGGATGACATGTCAAACTGATACAGGGGTTTGATTCCCTGCCATTCCGACACAAACCATAATATTCCGCAACGTTTACTGGAAGCATTTTTCCAAAGCAACATTTTCTGTAGTCGTTCCTCATTAGAAAAGAACTGGCCTGTAACAAGAGGAAAGTTGGACGGGTCTAGATGTTCCACAACAAAGCGGCAGAGGTTTGAGTTGATCACTAAAGTCTGAATGAAATAAGTGACATTGTTGTATGACTCATGGCTCGGTGAAGGGCAGTGTGGGAAAGGCTGGATATGGAGTGGGCGCTGGCAGACAGACAGACGGACAGATATGGAGGCAGAACGCTGAGGCTTTGTGACAGCTGGAGCAGGTCTGACAGCACAAAGGCCCGATTGTGGAGCTGCAGAGATGTGTGCTGAGGAGCCGGACGGTTCTGAGATACAACAGCGCAGCAAATAGTACACGCAACTGATAAGAGCTGACAAAAAATGTATAAATGTATTTGAGTCATACTGATTGATCACGGTTTACTTTTTTCATAAAATGCAAAACAGAATAGGGCACAAAGAAGACAACAAAAAAGAATAGTTAGTCTGACATTTGTCTCCTGATGTATCTGTTCAAATGTCCAGCAAAACTGTCCATTTCAAATTCACAATAAAAGTCTTTTATTAATAGTATTTCAGTCCAATCCTTGACAGTTGGTTTTGTCTAGGGATGGTCCAATATGGCTGTTAATATATGAAGAAAAATCAGAATCAAAAAGGTTTTCATTGCCATTATCAGTGAACAAAATTCACAAACTAGGAATATGACAGAAAGGTGCAACATACAACAATGAATAATAATGATAGAAAGGTAAAAAGTATGGACTATGCTAAAATAAGATAAAATAAAGGCATGCAAAATAAAATATGTGTAGAGTAAAAATTAAATACAATATATACACAAGGACACAAGATCAGTGCAAACTTACAGTGCAAACTAGGGGTGTGCAAAAATATCAAACATTGTGATACTAAACTTGATACAGTATCAATATAGTGAGCTGCTGTATCGATATATTGCCATGAGTCATTTTTGGAATAATTTATCGATTTTCTTTACTGACAGCACTACAATTTTGTTGCTTGGGTTGACATATTCACTGTTTTTGCTATTAAAATTTCAGGTCGTGGTTTAACAAAGAAAAAACTCGATTAAAATGTATTGGGTTGTGAATAGTGATATATCATAGAATAGAATATCATGAGCAATATATTGATTATTGCATGTATCGCAATATCGTGATATTATTGTATCGTGAGCAGTGAATCGTGTGGAAGGAGGGGGCCTGTGATTCCCCGCTCTAGTGCAAACAGTGGAGTAGTCTTATTTACATTATTAAAGTGACAGGTGTTAATAAGGTGGCAGGTGTTATGATGACAGACATTTCTGTTAAGTTACAGTAAAGTTCACAAATGTACTTTTCACTTTTGTAAAAATAATAACTAAATGTATCTATCTTTGCTATAAATCCATCCGTTGCATGATTGTGTAAATATACGGTCATGTTTTTTATGTAACTGTTCCTCTTGTACTCATTAGATTATTTAATAAAAGGACAAATGTGATGCACGGAGGACGAACTGGGAACTAAAAATTCCCAGTATCTCAATATGATACCGATATCTAGAAAAACCCTCTATATCACCAATATAACTATGTTTTTCTCCCACTGCAGTCAAAAGTACATTTCTCAGACTCAGGTATCTATTACTTCATTTCGTTTCCATTGTTGTAGTTTTATGTCCTCGATACATCGTTTTAGATTGATCGCAATTTTCAAATGAGATTTCATGTTGTCTTATTTAAAACCAAAACGATGAAAATCTCTTTTAATTTTCAATTCCTGAACATAAACATTCCTGACTTTATTCTTTGCCATTTTGACCCAATACAGTCAGTCAAATTTCTCTGAACTGTGCTCCAAACCACATGCTTTTACTGACAGAGGATTGGCTGTGGACCTCTGCATGAAAACGACTCCGCCTGATCACTGACGATTAGGAATGACTCAATCTTGATCTCGATTAAAATTTGATGAATTGCACAGCTCTGTTCCTGACATGGACTGGGCGATCTAGAGACTACAGCTTTTCCAACTGTTATAAATCGATCTTATAAAAACTTTTGTTTTCACGTTTACTCTAAAAAAAAATTGTAAAGAATCAACGAGCTTTCTAAAGATTACTTTGTTTGGTGAAATAGAACCTGTGTCCATTATTTATCATAGTTTAACATCAGTCAAGTGGCAGTTTGTGAAGAAAAAAGTAAAAATAAAAGAATCACTAATATGGAAAACAAATAAAGCTAATTAATATAAAACATCACAATTAGCAAGAGAGGGCGAATGGTCTGGTCTTAAGCAGTTTTAATAAGACTAAAAAAACTTGATATGATCCGAAAGATTGTGATGAAGGTGAATGGACTTTGGAAACATGAAAAGAGACACCACCTCCAGACATCATAGGTGGAGTATTTTGATTTATGGAGAACTCTGAGACTAATTTAGCAGGATGGGGGAAACATGTGTAAATGAAATATGTTTCTTATGAAGGAACATACTAATATGAACGCCAAATGGACCCTGCTTTCAATTTTGGCTTATGTGTAGGGCTGCACAATTAATCGAAATCAAATCGAAATTGCAATTTTGATTAACGCAATTAGCAAATCATAAAAAGTGCAATCATCTCCTCCAAAATATCAAAATATCCTGTTTTATTCTCCATAAAAACTGGCTGTAGTTTAGATTTGGTAAACATGTTCTGAAAGAAGCAACAAATGTGACTAAGAATGTAAAAAGTGCGGCTAAAAGAACAAAAACATGACTAAAAGTAACAAAAACAATACTTAATGGGACAAAAACGCAAGCAAATGCGAAACATACGCAACAAAAATGCAAATAAAACTGATAAAAATGTGAATGAAAGCGACAAAAACGTGTCCAAAAGGCAACAAAGACACAATTAAAAATGTCACAAGCGTGGCTAAAAGCAACAAAAACGTGACTAAAAGCAACAAAAACAATACTTAAAGTGGCAAAAAAAGTGGCAAAAAAAGTGACACAAAAGTGACTAAAACTGGAAAAAACACGACTAAAACGTTCTGAAACATGATTCTTTTCTGAGTTTATCAGTAGATATTGTAGTGTTTTTGTCAGTTCTACCGATTGTGTTTAAAATTTGAACAGAATCCCATAACTAAAACATAAATCGCAATTCTAAATGCAAACGCATTACTGGTCAGCAAAATCGCAATTAGATATTTTTCCCAAACAGTGCCGCTCTACTTATGCATCTGGAGCAGGACCAGGATCTATCGTATGCTAAATATAGCTCTAGAATTCAAAATATAAATAAACTAAATGCATGTCAAATAATGTAATAACCACAGTTTATACTTCAGTTGCAAAAGACAATAATACAGAGCTACAGGGGGAAAAATAATACTCTCTCATCATATGCTGCAGACATTGTCAAACCTGGAGTGTAATCCTTCCCTGGAGTAGCGCGATCTGCAGCAGACATCGCACATGCAGGGGGTAAGGCAAATACACTGCGTGTTCAGACACTGGGGAACAGCGCAATGGGAAAATGAGCTTTCTGATCAGAACAACACAACTGCATGTGTTTCCAATCTGTCCCAGCTCTGAGAAAAATGAGCAAACTGTCACATTTTTGGCAGAGGAACGAGCAGCGCATAATTCCAACGGTGGGATTTTGGATAATGTCTGAATGGACTTTGTTTATCTGAACACTTTCACAGTCTCTAGAGCAAATGTGTGAGGCAGGTCTACCGTTTTCTCTCCTCTGTGCTGCTCAGTGTGAAGGAAAAACATCTCGGAAGCACAGGAAATGGAAATGCCTGAAGCTGAGACATAAATGTGAGGCGAGAACTACATCCCAGCAGGATGGCGGTTCAATCCTAGCTCAGACATTCTGAAGAGTCAAGTGATTTTGCTTTGAATGAATACGCAGTTTATTTGAGTGACCCGCTGAGTCCGAAGCTATCACAATAACAATGTCGTATCCTTGTATAGAAATCCACAAAGTCTTCTCCTCATCCAGTTTGAAATTCTCCTTCAGCTTGACGGCTCTCTTTTGGTTTTGTTTCTTTTCCTTTTCTGAGTACGTCTGGTCTTCTTTCAGTAAGCTGTGGACTTTCTTCGCACTTTTCCTCAGATGCGTCCTCAAGAATCTCTGGAGCCTCGTGGTGGCTTTTCTTCATTGTTGGTTTGTCCAGGGCTGTAGTCGACTAAAGAAATTCTCGGTCGACTAAAGACGTTCCCTATCAACCGATTAGTTGACTAAAAGGGGTGTGGCAAAAATATATCAACTATGAAATATCTCTAAGTACCTGACCCAAAACTGCACTCTAAAGACACCGCACAGGAGTTTATTACTATTTATAGAGAAAAGAACTAGTAAACAGTGTATTTATCAGGGCTGTAGTCGACTAAAGAAACTCTTGGTCAACTAAAGACCTACCCAACCGACCGGTTAGGCGACTAAACTATGAAATATCTCTAAGTAACCCTCACCCCAAACTGCACTCAAAAGACACCAACTGCACAGGAAGGAGTTCATGCAAACACAACTATTTATACAGAAAACAATTAGTAATCATTGCATTTATATGTTAAGTGTCATGTTCCACTCAAAAATCCCTCCATATCTTCTTGTTTTTGCCTTATAAATCCCTTTAATCTGAATAAAATAACTGGTCGACTAATAAAAATGTTGGTCAACCAAGACAACATCGAGCGTTTAATCGACTTAACGACTAAAGGGCCACAGCGCTAGTATCTACATGTCAGTTATAAGTTAAATTAAACTCATGATTCACTCCAAAATCTTCAGCTAACTCACTCTATATCTTGTTTTTGCAGTCCATTCTAAATTTCTAACTAAAATAATAAGTCAACAAATAAAAATGTTGACTGACTAAGACACCACCGACTAATTGGCTAAACGACTAAAGTATTACAGGTTTGTCTATGGATGGTTTATTCATTGTTGGTTTGACTTAGGACTTGGTGCATTAGAGAGTCTTTTCCAAACCTCAGATAGATGGAGATTTTGCATTTGCTTTGACAGGGCCATCGTGAAGCTATAGCGAAGTTTCAGCCTGGAAGACTGTCTGCTGCCTCACCTGCACAACCTCCTTCACCACCTGCTCAGCTCTGATAGGCCGAGCTGAGCCTATCACTGCTCAGTCTATTGCTTTAAACCCAGACCTCTTTCTCTCCATTCAGCAGCCCTCCTCCACCCCAGCACCACCTCTGAACCTCAGCACTATATTTACAGAATCAAATTTTCTTTCGGGTTTTTGTTTTCACCACCACCAGTGTCTAGGCTCTGGAGGAAGATTCCTCTCATACCCTGCTCCCTTGATTTTCAACCAGCGTGCCGGGGAACGCTATGTGCCTTGAGGTATTGCCAGGTGTGCCTCGGAAAAAGTGTCAGATTCTTGGAAGTCACCATTTTCGAGTGTCCTGAGCGACTTCTTCACCAAAAAATGAAAGCAAAACTATCAACATTGCCACATCTAGACACAGTGGCACTGGCATGGACAGTATTTGCTACATTAAATATCCCTTTTTTCCGTTAAGCTGGTAATATTTGTGGTGTGCCTCAGAACATTGCGCCATGACTCAAAAAAGGTTGAAAAACACATTCCTGCTCTCCACTTCCAGCTCATCACTCATCATTCCCTGCCAATAGATATCGTTATATCATTAGTTTTATTTCATTCATTATGTTCCAACCAAATATCGTCTTCCTTTGAGTCTCTCCAGGTTTAAATGCTTTTATTAAGGCTTGGAACATATACATTTTAGGTCTGTATCATAATGCAATGGTACTTTATTCAGATCAGTGGTACCAATACTTCGATTTGCAGAAGAAAATACTGTCTATGATCATTTGGGACAATTATTAAGTTGGTTGGGAGTGGGACGCCCAGGTATAGTGAAATAAGGAATATTGAACCTTCTTTTTAGTTAATCTTTGGAGATAAGTAAGTAAAACAATAAAAACAACACAAGTCTGACCAGTTCTGATCTGAGTACTCTGAAGATTATGTTTGTTAAGTTATGCCGCTGTCAACTTAAATCAGTTTGACCATTTTGACAAAGAGGTGTCTTGCCAAATCAAAGCGTGTCAATGAACGTGTCAATCAAGCAGACATATCGTCGCCCCGGTCATGTTCCGGAGGCGAAGGCAGTGAATGACAAAATAATGGAGATAAGCCAGTCCCAGTTGTGTCTCTGGAGCTGTCTCGGAGGTGATTGCCAGCCCATATTCTATTCCTGGAAAACGTGTCACTAAATGGGTCAAGATCACAACAAGTGGAGCATCAGAGAGTGAATCCTCCTTTAGTCCAATTAGATCAGGAGGACAGGGCTAAAAATAAGATGAAGCAACTTACTTTCTCATTACTTTTGTATATTTTAAATGGATTGATGGTTCGGTATCATCTAAAGCAGTGACACGATTATCACTTTGTTAAGATCTGGATCAGTCTTGATTGTAGGGCGAAAACAAGTTAATTGATTCATCGCAATCGATTATTGAAATAACTAAATGTGAACTGGTCTACCACAGGCTCCTGATGCAAAGAGAAGAGGTTTTATAACTCACAAAGCAGTAATTTCGTCAAAATGTCACAACAAAAGTGTGAAATATTGTGTTTTGTTGAAAAAACAGTTGTAAAGTATACTCAATCAAAATGGCCCCAAGCGGAATAACTGTAGCTCTATTTGGGTCAAATTTAGAAAAAATCTAATTCACAGGCTTTTTGTGATGTGAACATTTGGTAGATTAATTGAAAGAATAGTGACTAGATTAATCAATTGTCAAAATAATTGTTACTTGATTATGACTTTGAATAATCCAATTTAAATCCTGATTTAGACCTGATATGGTCTATTTCTGTTCCATTTTAGACTTGGTTCATACTTGATGTACAGTAGAACAATTGATGACATGTTTTATTGTGAGTTCACACTTTCACACATTCCATTAAAACTGGAACTTAACTGGGACTAATCCTGGACTACAGACAAGTGTGAACCTTCTTGTTTGAAAATTCATTCGTAGTTTAACTGTGTTTTGTCCAGTTTTGGGTCCAGGTTTTGATTTAGGCCTGCTTACTCCTCCTGTCTTTGTTTGGGTTTAGACATGTTTTTGTCCTATTTTGGTTCCATTTAAGTCTTGTTTAACCCAAGCTTTGGATCTGTTTTTCCCTGTTCTTTGGTCTTGTTTTAGTTTAGGTTTTGATTTGGCTTATTCTTGCTTTAGTCCTCCCTTTGCTTGGGTTTGGGACATATTCTTGTCATGTTTTTATCCCTTTTTAAATCAAGTCTTGATTTAATTTATGCGTTCTTTATTCCTCCTGCCTTTGCTTGTGTTTAGCTCTGGTTTTGTCTTGTTTTTGGTCCTATTTAGTCCAGGTTTTGGTTTGGTTTGTGGCTGCTTTAGTCTTGCCTTTCCTCTGGTTTAGACCTGGTTTAGTTCTGTTTTTGGTCCCATTTTAGTCCATGTTTTGATTTGGTTCAGGCCTGCTTTAGTCTTCTTGTCTTTGCATGGGTTTAGACTTTGTTTAGTCCTGTTCTTTGGTCTTGTTTTAGTCCATGTTTTGATTTGGTTTGTGGCTACTTTAGTCCTCCTGCGTTTGCTTGAGCTTAGACCTCACTTAGTTCTGAGTCACTGAGAACCCTGAGGAGGAACTTGGTCTAAATTGTAAGACAATCCCTCACATAAATCCGTAAATGAAATGTCTGTGTTCCCCCGGCGTGAGCAGAGGTGAAAGGGGACAAAGCAGAGGTGAAAGGACTTTGGGGGATTTTGGAGGGAGGAGAAAGTCTGGTTCTGGTTATGGATCTGTAGAGAGCTCTGTCACTCATTTACCCGGCGCACACGTCTCTCTGTGTGTGGTCACCAGCAGCAGAACAACACAGCATAAAGGCCAAAGTGTTCTCTATAGGTCCACACGAGGAATAATAATCAACGGTAAGGCTAAGGTACACTTTGTTGGGTTAGGGACTTAGCCATTGCACCTTTTGCCCTGATAAATCAAGTTTGTTTTTGTTTTTTTTGTATAAATATTCACTGATCCCAGCAGCAGAGGTGGTCAATGTACTGTTGTTCAAAGGACAGATACACAAATATTACTCCGATACAAGTAAAAGTATCTGAGTCCAATTATAACTTAAGCTAACGTACTGAAGTATTTGTTGTCTATGTATCTATTGTATATTTAATATTTCCAAACCCAAAGCAAGACGACGCCAACTAAATGCTTAGAACTGCACATTAAGACTGCACGATATTGGAAATTATTGCAATGTGCGATATGGCTATAAAGATCTGCAATATCGATATTATTGCGATATTTAAATAAACTTTTTGACTCAGTCTGAAACAAACAATTATTTTAGTAGTCAACTAGTCAGCGATTATTTCTATCATAAATTGAGACTTAAAATTTTTTTTAAAATTACCAAATAAATGTTGAAATATTGTGAATGAAGGCTTCTAGATAGAGAATATTTATTAATAAAGTGTATAATTGAGGAAAATCAGAAATGATCTATTCTTTTTTTTGCCATTTTTCTGCTAATTTAGTTTTAAAAAGCTTTTCCCTTTTCAAAGTTTTTATTTTAGAAACAGAACATTTCTATCAGATGGAAGACATATATTGTGCAGCCCTACTGCAAATATTGTAAATTAAACCTAAAATTGATTTAAGTCAAGTCACAACAAACTGTCTAATCAGTGATATTGCACCCACAACCTGTGCAGTGAGCATCATGGGGCTTTAATTGGGACAAAAGATGCTGAAAACTACTACTCAGAAGTCCTTAGTAGTGTAGTGGAGTCGAAAGTATGGTATTTCAACTAACGTACAGATCCTCAAAACCTGTACTTAGGTATAGCATCATCTCTGGCCAGGAATAATCCAAGTATTCTCAGAGCACAACCAAATATTCCTTTGTTTGTTCAACCTGAAATATTAATGAAAAGATATTCAGAAGTCCCTACTGTTTTTGCTCTCTGTGGATTGTTGTGTTTGTTTTCATTTTTCAAGGGGCACAACTTTTTCAGCAGCTGGACATTTGGACAGCACTAAACATGGTGTGACTCCTGAATAGTGACATTCAGGCTCAGCTCAAGAATACAAATGCCACCATCACAATATAAGTGACAGTGGCGAGAACTCTGTGCATAGTTCTGTGCCTCTGTGCCTGTCCATCACCAGGAGACGTCGATATGTGCACTTACTGGAAATGCATGTTTGACAAAAGAATATCCAAACAGCATAAGACAGAAAGGATTCTTCTTCATGCAGTGTGGGGATTTTGGGCAAATGTATCTGCACATAACTGCAAATAACACTTACACCTTTGCCTGATGTACGAAGCACATATATCATAATGGACAAATAGTCTATTAAGAATGATTCAGGCTCTATGTTTCACCTCCAGTCACCTCCAGTCACCTCCAGTCTCTCGCTCTAAAACCTACAAATCAAGTTTCAAATCTGGGGGTAATAATGGACTCAGACTTGAACTTTAACGGCTTTATCAAATCAATAACGTCAGCAGCTTTTTACCATCTAAAAACACTGTCAGATATATGTCAGGTATAGTGTCCAAGCCAGATTGAAGATGTCCTGGATGTATGTACACATTTCCCATGTCTTTTTGTGTGTGATTCCTGCTTTCTCTGAGTCATAAAACCTTTTCTCTGTGTATGGTTCAGATGGCAATTATTCAATTACTGAATTAGTTGGCAATGTCTATAATCGGTTAGTTGAGATGAATCTGTTAACTTGTTGCAGCCCTAGTGTAATTATTATAGTGTTACCCACATACCCTTTTAGTTTAGACCTACAATTCTATCTAAACTAGTCCAGACTGTTCAAATCAAGACTCATATTTGATATTTAAATCTTTCCAGGAATCTTCTTTGAGTTGACTTTTCAGAGTACAGCATTTGCCTTGACTGACACTTTGTTTTCCTTTGTCTCTCCGCACTATGCACTTCCACATTCCCACGACCTCACTGTCATCACATTACTCACATAGATGAGTCCGGAGTAGTAGCGGTCCTTCAGGTTGTACAGCACCGACGCCTCGTTCAGACAGGTCAGCTCGGCCATGTCCTCCACTTTGCTAAACTTGGGCGGGTTCATCTTCTGGATATCGTCCTTGCTGATGAGCACCTTCTTGCCGTTCTCGGACAGCTCCACCATCACCTCCTCGCCCCTCTCCTCGCGGATGCTGGCGGCCTCGAACCCATGGCGCTCGGAGGGCACCCACACCAGCTTCTTGGCGGTCCAGTCAGCCTGCGTGGCGGGGTTGTAGACCACGGCCCGGTCCACGAACAGGTACCGCTCGGGGTCTTCCTGCCCGTTGCGCTGAGACATGTTTGACCCGGTGGGGGTGAACTACAGGGCAACGAGGACACCTGCAAGAGATGGGGAAAACAAACACCGCTTATTTCAAAGATTTAACATTTGTTCTCTGTCAATTTTTGTGCCTGAGACTGAAGGCAGACAGCCGATATGTTAAAAAGCATAAATAACGGCCTGTCGTATCGGCCAACTGATATATAGTCTATCTCTACCTCAAACGAAATTAAAACCAGGTCATCCCAAGATTTTGCAATAATTAATAAGTTTAACAAAATGCACAAATAAAGCAGTCTACAATTGTGCAGTTAAGAACCATTAGAAATAGGGCTGCAAGCATTAATCGGAATAATGCTGACCATTCAACAGTTAAAATAATTGTTATTAATTACACACTTACTGCCTCACTACTACTACTACTACCTACTACCTAGCACTTGGGGCAGTGACCCCCAAACTGGAGGAGTGGCTACAGCAGATCCCTGGAGGAACATCAGACATCTCAGTCCAGAAAAGTGCAGTGCGAGGAACAGCTAAGATACTGCGCCGAACCCTCAAGCTCCCTGGCCTCTGGTAGAGGACCCGAGCTCAGAGATGGATGAGACCACCCGCGGAGGGTGAGAAGGGAATTAAAAAAAAAATATATATATATATATAATAATCAGCAATGGTTCACTTTAATTGTAAATATTCTCTATCTAGAAGCCTTCAGTCATCATAATTCAATATTTATTTAGTTAAAAATGTTTCTTAAAACATCTCAATGTAATAGAAATAATGATCTGACTATCCAGCTACAATCATTAGTTTTGGTCCTAATTAGAAATTCTGTAAATGTAGAAGGTCAGAACAGCTTTGGTAAAATCTCTAGGCATCCAATGTGACCTAGACTCTAAAAATAGATGGCATCCTTGTTATGCCATTTCATTGTAAAGACTCCATAGTTTAAAATTGAGATGGAAGAGGCCAGATCTAAAATCTATGATCAAATTAGTCCTTTATGTGCCAAAATCTAAACAAATTATCCTATTTTATGATTATTATCTCTGTATCTAAAACAAAAACTGATGCAAAGTTGAACAGCACAAATCATTAGTCACGTTGAGTTCTAGTTATCATCAATGAAAAAGGATTTAGTCACAAGATTAATCTTTTTTTTTTTTGCGGTTTCTCTACTTTCCAAATATTTTTATTGGTTCCATTCAGCTTCCGTCTGAAATAACTGGCAGTCAGACAGATATGACAACAAACAACAAAAGGTCAATTATGGGTCACAGTATGAGATAACTGGATGACACCAAAGCTATTAACAGATACCAGTCATACCTCTGTATCCTCACATAATGATCTGAGTGTGTCAATGATGAGAACCCTCCGGAGACATTTGCTCCCTTTAATGTCACATTTTTATATTTAGCTTAAGGGCCATTGGTCGAGTCATGGAAGGGCACTGACATCGGGTTTTCCCTCGATCCGTCACCTGTCTCCATTTGCCACCAAACTATGGGTAATAGAGCTACAGAGGAAAGTGATGGTCATAAGCATATACCCATGACAGTTAGAGATACATGACATCAATCACCAACAAGTTAGACAGTGACCCTAAAGTGGAACGGAATGATAAGGACTAAAGTCAGTGAGAGCTGACAAAGTTCCAAAGACAATCAAGCTTCAAAACACAGGAGGAATGTTGTTTTGTATTATTGTGTAGTTCCATTTACTTAATGGGACCTTGCTGTTGGGAGGGGGCATTAATTAATTAATTGTATAAGGGGTTATGTTATCAAAAAATGTACTTGTTCAAAGAAAATCTGCAAAATTATGATGTTTTTAAAATAATTTTGACCATTATTTTTTCCGTCCCAAAAATTCCCTTCAATATTTAAACATTTTCCAGGAACGTTGCCCCCTTTGCAACCCTACTCCGTAGTATATTTTACAGCGTATCAGTCTCTAGCTTGAGTAAAAGTGTTGATTCCCCTTCCCACTGTCAGTAAATACAAGTGACGAAAGTTTTATGTCGACAATATGAAATGATCTGAATATTTGTTCCTTGCACCGCTCCTTCAAATATGATTTAGTTTTGCTTATTTTTGTGTCTGTCCATTGAAAACATCAGATTTTGTGACTTATTTAATGTCAGTTTGTCCTTCCAGTTATACTACCCTCAAAGTCCAGACCGATATTCTTACAATTACTCTTCATATAGGCCAGCACTACACTTACTTGAGTAATTTCTTTCCCTACTACTTTGTACTTTTACTTGATTCATATTATTTTGAATGTAACTGCACGCCTACTCTTGAGTGTAATTTTAGCTACCACTCAGTGCCCACCTCTTCAGGGGTGCTGGTGAAGAGGAGAACTTATTACTACAATAATTCACAATAGTAAAGCAATAACATCTCTATGGAGACGAGTATGCTTGCCAGAAAAGTTACATAGTGCACCTTTAACTATGGGAATAATAACAGGCACTTTTGTTTAAGTGAGCTAGACTAGACGGACTACATAAACTCGGGCAGTATTTAGGAGCACAATCGCAGTTTGACCACCACTGGCCAGCCAGGTCCCTCTCTGTGCCACAGCAATGCGCATAGTGCGTAGGCTCCACCGCGTCCACTCTGGGAGAGGACGACGGGGACAAGAATGTACCCCCACAACGTCCCCTAGGAGTCCCAAACGCTGCATCAAAACCGATAAAACGCTTCTCAGGTAGCTCAGAGGAAATACGCAACGATTTTATAGCAGTAACCCACGCAAAAAATGGAGATTGGCCAAATGCTCGGTCATGGTTCTAGTCCCCAAAACAGAAAGGCACGAAACAGCGTCAAAACTTGGTGCTGAAGTCCAAAAACTGTGCTATTACACAGCAGGAATAAAACTGTGCAACTTGCAGGTGCTTTCCCTATAATGAAATGAAGACAATATACGCGAGATTACAATTATTTAAGCATAAATGACCCATTATGCCAAATAAATAAATATAAATATATATAAACTATAGACACGTGCACTGTACAGCTAACTTGGGTGCAATACAAGCTACCACAATGCTAGCCAAAAACGCAAAGTTTACCTTATTGGTGTATTAATGAGAACTTATTAAGTGTTTGTAAGCCGTTTAAAAGAACAAGTCTAAGGTGTAACGGTCGATATGAAAGGAGGTTACGCAAATTAGACAAGCCGGTTCATGAAAGTGCACAAAAACTACAATAAAACGTATTTTTGTAGTTCTATTCTACCGCAAACTGTTCTCGAGACCGCTCCGCTGGCTCGCGCAGTGAAATGATTGGCCATGTCCGCACGCACGCGGCTCCATCCAGGTCCTCGCGACGGGCGGTTTACCTGGTGTCGCGCGGGGGAAGCAGTGGTCAGTGCCTGGTTGCTGGTTCCCGGCCTCTAGTCCCGGTCCTAGTCCTCTGTGTAACGTCCGGAGTCCCGCTGGAGAGAGCCGGTGGTCGTGTGCTGCTCGACTGCTCCACCGCACAATTGAAATGCAGGCATGTATTCGGCTCTGGTATGCAGTGCACCACAGGCAGAGCGCCACTGCTGCTGCCGCTGCCTCTGCTCTGCTCTGGGGCCCCTCCTAAAGCTAAACCCGAGCGGGCTAACTTGACCGCTGCTCCCCGCCTACGAGGTGCCCACATACAAGAGGACCGGCCAGATCAATGCGCCAAAAATGCAAGGCTGGTGAAATTCCAAGTTGGAATTGTGGTGAAATTACTGCACTGCTATAGTATACCAGGCCCGGAACCTGTCATTATGTAGTTAAGCACTTTTTTTTTTGTTTTTTTCTGCATCTATGCCAAACATGTATTGGATGCATTACACATACCAAGACCGGAAAACAGTAGTAGAAACAAGATGTAGGCCATTCAAATAAAAGTTATTAATACATACTTTCTATAATGAAGTAGCCCACGTGAACTTGTGAAACTACTCAAAGAACAATTTCAAGTTTTTATGTTACAAAGTAGATGTTCTTCGCTTCTGCAATTAAGTAGATAGGAGGAAACGATCTCTACTCACGGTCCATCAAAAAGAAAAAAAAATGACTTTAACAATTTATTATATGGAATACAGTTATTAACAATTCTAGAAAACAAAATAGCTTTACAACGCTAATGTAATACAGAAGATGAATGGTCAAGTCACTTTGGGTACTCCTAGAGCCACAACTGCCATGGGACTAACTGGAATGGTGTGGCTGCCAATCAGCCCCACTCCGACCTTGATTAATGACAATTCCGGATTGTTCGTTCAGGCAATTGTGAAAATGTCTTACCTATGGACACAGCAGTTGAGTGGGTCTCAAACTGCCAAGCTTCTAGCTGAAATGCAATGTCAGGTTCATGTTTTTCTAATTATGACTTTGTTTGGTGGGATAGTTCCTGTGGAAAATAATTATCATAGATTTTCATCAGACAAGTGGGAGTTATGAAGAAAACTTGGAGAAAAAAAAAGGTTGAAAATTACAGGAAGTAGAGCAGAGTTCTTTAACCCCCTATAATCCCTCTGTGATGTCATCAATGAGCGACATTCCATCAAAAATGCAGGGACAATTTATGCACAACTGACACTTTTTTCTGACACTTTAAACAATCATTTGACAAAATAAAGGTGTTATCAGGTATTATTATTTGTCAAATCGTAACTATTATGTAATTTGGCCTCGTTTACAATATGGTTGCTAGGTAACAGTGGTGGAATTACTTATTACCTATGTCACTATCTGTTGCTCATTTCTCACCAGGAAGTACAATTGTAAACTTCACCGAAATTGTCAAACTGGGAAAAAAAAGGCAACATTTTTAGTAAAAATATATAATAAAGTCATATTCACTACGATTTAGTGAAAAGTATTGTCAAACCTGTCAAACGCACATTCTACTACCTGAGCCATTGTTTCCCTGACATGAACTGAATATCCTGCCGTTAGCTCATTTCAGCTAGTGTACATTATAGACCATTGCTGTGGAAGTCCTTAGTCGTGGTTAACAGTCTGTTTTGCGGCTGTGGCGTTAGCGGCCTCCTCTCCAGGCCGCGCCGCCCCTCTTCTTGCCCCCTCCTCCTGGACCACCTTTGACCTTCTTCCTCACGCCACTGGCCTGCTCCGTGTCGTCGTCATCTCCGTCGCCCCCTCTGGGTCGCTTGCGCTTCTCGCCTTGCTCCTTCATTTCCTGAAAAGGTGAAAAATGTGTCCGCATCAAAAATGGCACACGCGTTTATTACAAGTATACAGCGCCCTGACCCTGGCGCAAGGAATACCCTGTCAACTGCACCTGACCTATCTGATATTTGTCACTGCTGTAGCTGATAAAAGATATTTGAGACCACCAATGTATCTTAAAAATCCACAGGAAGGTTATAGTAATGTTCACAAATCGTAAAAATAACTAAAAGTATTTAAGTGTCATTATACAGCCATATTTTTCAGCCTAATTGCTATTCTACTTAAATTTTCACTTATGAGTTTGAATTATACAAGAGCAGAGACACAGGGGCAGTAGAGAAAAAATATAGACCCCATTTGATATCACTGATACTGGAACCGATATATCTCCTATACTCAATTACAATCACGCAATCATACAATTATTTCCATTCCAAAAGTCTAAGCAAACCGGGAGAAATGTCAGGCAGAGTTTAAAATCTTGATATTAAAGTGAAACTAACTGAGCAGACTCAAACAGTTTGACAGTTGGAGGCAAAGAGGAGATGGAGTGGTTCAATTAACTTCTTGTTTTGTACTTCAGACATCATACAGTGGTTCCCAAACGAGAAGAGTCTTGGGTAAAAAAAAAGAAAATTGCCATGTTGTTGTTTTTTAATCTAGATCTCCCAGAATGTGATGCACCTGATTTACTCAAATTAATACACTTTTCAAAGATTTTCTTCAAGTGCATCAGAGTAGGGGGTACTCTCAGGGGGCATGTGATTCAAAAACGTTTGGAAACTACTGCAGTAACAGATCGGTCTGCAGGTTGTAGTAATTAGCTGTTGGGGCCACATCTCCCTCTAATCACTCACAGTTTAATATGAACAGAGCGGGAGCACCCACTAGAGGCCACTTTGCAAAATGCTTACATAAACTACTAATCTAACACTGCAAGAACAACTCCACATTGTTATATTATTTTCAGGTAGCCCATTTGATAATCAGAATTTAATAAATAACAAAGAATAATACCGCATTTCAGTTTGTGACTTGTTTGAGTGATGAGAAATCTCCACTTCAATTTAAAAAATGTTTAGGATGTTTGAGTTTAGGATTGTGTCATCACAAAATGATCAGAGTTTTAGGATGTTAAACACAAAACTTAGCGCTCATTCAAAAGGATTTTAAATTGACTTGACTTTAAATGGACTTAAATTGACTAAAATAATGTGATAAATGTAGGTAGCAGTAGTGAGCAAGCAGTTTACCGGGTTGTTCGTTTACATTTTGGCTCAAGCATTTCAATGGACGCTTTACACCAGACATGTCCAAACTAAGGCCCGGGGGCCAAATGCGGCCCGCAGACCAATTTTTCTTGGCCCTCAAGCTTCCTGGTGAATTGGCCCACATTGTCCTAAGACATACTTTTTACAGAAAATTTCAGATTTTCTACTATTATAACTTAAATAACTAACATTTTGGAGTGAGACAGACCTGATATTAAGGCATTGAGACGGAATGTAGATGTGGTGGCGCTTTAAAAATCAGATTAATGCAACTTTTTTGAACGTTTCACGATTTAATTGTGGCCCTCCGCTTGGTCTAAATTTCAGTATGTGGCCCTCGATGGAAAAAGTTTGGACACCCCTGCTTTACACTGTTGCCAAAAACACTGCAAATTTGTTCACTGACAGTCAGTTTTGGTGTTGGATCCCGAGTTCTGTTCATTTAAAGCAAGGTATTTTAAAAAGACTTGGCTCATATGTATATTCCAATCCATTATCTCCATCAGCAAAATGGAGGTTTTAGTGCTCTAGTTTTCTTGTATGACAAACAATGTGAGGCTAAGATGAACACTGGTTTATCTATTGTGCGTATTTGAATATCTTCTCTACAAAACGCGTGGATATCTTACCAGTCTGGCAAACCTCTGCGCCTCACTGACCCGCTCCACCAGCATCATCACCTCCTCCTCCTGCGTGGGGAAGGCGGGCAGCTTCTTTCCGATCAGGCTCTCTATCCTCTGGAACAGCTCCACGTCATATCTGCCAAACAGGATTAACACGTTACGTCCAAACTGAAGCTGTTGAGTGGAACGATGATAAAAACAGAGAAGCCGTGGCGTACTGTGTAACAAAAGTGATGGATTTTCCAGCACGGCCCGCTCTGGCTGTTCTGCCCACTCTGTGAATGTAGTCCTGCAAGACAAGTTGCACATAAAAGTCACTGCAAATGTCTTTAATAGGCAGTGTTCATGTGATGTCATAACATTTTAAAGAGGCTGCGGCTGACGTTAGTTAAAGTGCGGGCGGATACACGAGCAGTTGTGCCACTTGTAAAGTCTATGGTTAAAAAAAGCAGTGTAAGGCTGCCGAAATAAAAGTGGATTTACTTGGTTCATTTATGATACTTCCCCTTTATGTAATAGAGGTTCCACACCAAAAAAAAGTTTTTACTCGAAATTGCTCCTCAACATGGCCAAGCGCAACTGCTAAAGTGTTTTTCTTTGCTTTTTGGCCTTTTTTCGTCCGTGGAGCTGGTTTTTTTTGCTCAGATTAACTTTAAAACGGCACATTGGAAACTGAAATAGTGTAGTTTTTTGTTGCTTAAACTGTGCAGAGGCATTTGCTAAGGGCAGTTGGAGTTTTAGGACACTTCACCTCGCCTCACAACAAATAATTTCCTCAACAAACATCTTATTTAAGGAAAGGAAGGTGATAAATGTGAGCTTAGCAGCAGCAGTTTCATCTTTAAGAGGTAGGATACAAACTAAATACTCAGTTGAAGACTTTTATATTTGTTATTAGACTGTAGCAGCTCGTCCACATTTTAGTTGTGTTTGGAGCTATTACAGAAGAAAATGTCATCGCTCACTATTGACTGCGTTTTTGCCACTCAGCGCTAAAATTCAAAATGTTGTGATATCACCTGTGGAACCTTTATTACTTATTGGTGTATTCACATGGAACAAGAAGTGCAAAAAGTTCAATCATTTCTCTCTTTCTTTCCATTTTCTTCACAAATGAAGAAAATATCCTTGACAGCTAAATACCTTGGAGTGTGTGGGGATGTCGTAGTTGATGACACAGTCCACATGAGGGATGTCCAGGCCTCGAGATGCCACGTCTGTCGCCAGCAGCACCGAGCGAGACTTCGACTTGAACTTATTCAAAGCCCCCAAACGTTTATTCTGAGAAAACAACAACAAAACCATTTACAACTCGACAGTCTCCCTCAAGCCAGTTATACCACCAGGCACACCAAGGTGGAGACCATGATCTACCTGGCTCATCTGTCCGTGCAGTGGGATAGCAGTGATGCCCAGATTCCTCAACAGCAGCGCCACCCGCTGGGCAGTGTTACATGTGCTGCAGAAGATCATGAAGGAGTTGCCGGCCAAGTCATTCAGGATGGAGACCAAGTAACAGTCCTGCAAGACAGAATTAAAGATGGGATTTTAACATTCAAGGACAAAATAAAAAATATATATAAAAATAAAATATATTAAAAGTCGTAGGCAGCCAGATTTGAAGTGATTGTGCTAATATAGCCCTGCAGTGCCACTTCATTTGACCAGCTTGTCTGTTTAACCCCTTCTACCTCAGTTCTAGCCTTATGTTTTTTTGTTTTTAATAATGGGCGTTTGTGTCTCAATGCTAATAAAGGAAGTAGCGCCACGTTGAGACTGTTGCTTTTATTTCGAAACGTACCCCGCCTAAGGCCGAAAGTCACTGGGATAGGCTCCAGTCACCGACGACCCCGGGTAGAAAATGAATGGATGAGTAAATAACAGCAATGAGATTAAAAACTCCAAAGACAAAAAACTGAAAGTTGTATCATTGAAATGAAAGTAGCATCACAAATACTTCTCTTCATATTCAATAATGGCATTCAAGAAATACATAAAAAGGTATCACAGTAAGTATGGAAAAGAAAATTAAGTTGTTGCAGAGGACGGATATCTGTTGTCAATGTATTTTTGTAAGTTATTAAAAGCAAATGTATATTGTAATGTGAGTAATATAATGTAGAGCAAAAATTGAAAAAGGGGGCTGCACCTTTTCATTCATTTTGTACTATATTTAACTCTATCACCGATATGTCTTTGTATATGTTATGTGTTATATGTAAGAAATAAATAAGTAAATAAATACTCAGAATGAAAAAAATGGTCAAGGTTTAGACAATGCAAACATTTTCAAAACAAAATAATAGTACTTCCTTTTGATTAAATGCTGTGGTCCAACACTAGTTTTTTTGCATCGGTGTATCTTGTTTGTTGTATTTTTTTCAGTCTTTTACAAAACAAAATAAATGGCTTTTGGCAATAATTTTATGAACATAAACTACACAGGCTTTAAATCAGTGCATTTTAACCCAAATAATCAAATTTCTGCCTCCAAAGCAAATGTTTTTTCAGACAGAGGCTGGTCTGTGGCTGTGTTACCTTGTACTTGGCTGGAATAAAGACGTAATACTGCTGTAGTTTGTCTACTGTGGAATATTTGGTGGACACGGCACACTTCACTGGATCTTTTAGTGCTGCTCTCTCCAGTTTCTGAACCTGTGAAACAATCCAATTCAATCAATTTGCTTCATTGTAATAACAACTTATGATAGGGTTGAAAGAAATGTTTACCTTTTTTGTCATTGTTGCAGAAAATAAAAAGGTGCGCCTGTCTCTGGGAATAACTTTTAAGATTTTGTCCACCTGTCAAACAAAGACAAGAAAATATTTAAATTCATGTTGCATTAAAGGGCATGAAAGGATGTTTTTTTAAGCACCTCAGTCTCAAAGTCCATGTTGAGGATCCTGTCCGCTTCATCCATGACCAAAAACTTGAGCGCTCGTAAGGAAAAGCCTTTTGTGTTTTCTAAATGATCTATCAATCGTCCAGGAGTGGCTGCAAAAATCAGACAGATTTGAATTATTACACAATCCTTTAAAGCGTTGGTGGCTTTTTAAAAAGTATGTTAATATTCAGATTAATATTATACCATACCTATAACAATGTGAGGTTTTTTGGCCAACACTAAAGATTGGGACATCATGTCAATTCCTCCAACGATGACAGCTGCAAAAACAGAACAGAAGAACCGTTTTTTACTCTATTGGAGAACAGTGCAAGATAATATAAACAAGATCAAATAAAAATTCATAGAAAAACAAATAAAAATGAGTTGAGCCAAGCAGAGACTAAACATAACATCCACAGACTGTCAGGCACTTGTTGGGCAAAAGAGTAATGTTTCTCGTGAGCGACGCAGCAGACAGCAGTGAGCAGATACCACTGTGTCCTCCTCAAACATGCTACGCACTACAGGATTTTATCTTTAGTCATTATCAAATGTGAGACAAAAAGTGCAGACCAGGGACATGAGGAGAATCTTATAATCTACTTATGATCCCCCTTGAGCAAAGACTAAACTAAAAGAATACCAAAGAAAGGAGACCGCACACTTTACATACACGATACACACACGGTACAAAACAAAAGTCAAGCTAACAAAGCTAACGTAAGCGTAACTAGCATCAGCTGTTTCCTGTTTAGAGTAAAGTGACTCGCGTTGAGACGACAAAGTGTTCAAAAATTATCAGAACATAGCACTTCTAGTTTTGATGTAAGTCCAAACTGTGTTATTAAAATTTGCTTTTAATGCACAGACATCTGGCAACAACACTCCACAGGAAGTGGTGTTTAGTTAACTCTACACTGCAGCAGCTTCACCGACTCGTCCAGCATGGATTAATAAACTCAGAGTGGAAAAACCAACACCCATCCAGGTGCACAATCAACTTTCACAGTCACAAAATGTTACCACTTTAATGTCACTGCACATTTCTGTAATAGTACTTTTTTGTCAAAAAACTGAGCATTTTAACACGGGGAATTAGTGGAATAGAATACTTCTATACTTCTTCTATAGTTCTATGAGTAGTTTTAGCACACAAGAAGAGGAGAAGAGAGTTTTAATGATTTGAACACTACTTGAACATAGCCTTTAACTTCTTGTTGAATATTTAAACAAATCACTACTTTTATTTTAGTAGGATAAAATACTACACCACTGCAAGTGTTACACACAATGGTGATTTTCACCTAAATGAAACTATTTTTCAGGTATCTAGAGGTATCTTTAGATTCACATTCACTTAATGTTTTAGTTTAGTAAAGAAAGCTTCAAACTGGATTAATAGCAGTGTTCTGTGGGTTGAGTGTAATTGAATTGCAGAGGGAAATACGAATGGATAAGGACACGGATGAGAACGAGAGGTGAGTAATAAAGAAATGATTTGTCCTTTTTGCTATTGCTGTGTTTGTATACTTCCTCTGTGTCTGCAATCCATCTGCTCCAGACGCACTGCTTTAACGGTTGTAGTGGTGATGTTTATGGTTACAATATCACAGAGCAGCTCAGCGTCGCACTCAGGCAGACGGGGCACAACAAACGGACCATGTCTCTGTCTCCCCAAGTTCAATGAGATGCAAATTGGGGCCTTATTCGGGAAAACCTTCATGTAGTGTGTAGTAGTTGTCTCTTGTGTCGTGGTGACTGTCGAGCAGACATCCTTTTGAGCTGCAAATCATTTGCACTGTTTCCATGCCACTTCCTCCTATGGGTCCTCAGTGGTGCTTTGGGCACTTGTGATGGAAATGCTCTCAGGGCTGAGTGCATGTGTGCAAAGACCAATTAGAGTAGAGGAAAGTAGGGACTAATGGAAAAGGGGCATAGGACACTTACCGCACTTCACCCCAATGCTGGAGCCCAGGGCCTCAAACTGCTCAGAAATCTGGAAGGCGAGCTCTCTGGTGGGAGTGAGCACCAGCGTGTGCAGCCTCTGGGGAGTGTCCAGCAGGCTCTGGAGGATGGGCAGTGCAAAAGCTCCAGTCTTTCCTGAGCCAGTCTCTGCCAGACCAATCACATCTTTGCCTGAAGAAGAAATAAGATATTTTGAGGGAGAGATTGGCAAAAAATGACAACAAAATGTGAAGAATTTAAAATATATATATTTAATTGGTGTTCTCAGATATAATGTATATTGCTTTTGCTGATAATGATTGTAATGTTGATTTATTCATAATCACAAAAATGTTCTTCACAATGTAAACATTACGTTTCACATTAGCTCATTTTCCAATCAGAAGATACGAATAAACTGACAGAGACACCAGGAGAACATGAAAATTCCACACAGAAAGGCCTCGCCCTGTTCGGGAATCAAACCAGGGACCTTCTTGTTATGAGGCTGAAGCCACAGTGCTGCCCATATCGAGGTACAATGACGACATGGCAGTCGCTACCCACATACTCTGGACATAATCCATATTAGTGCGTGTCAGAGCAGTAAAGTGCACTTATCCAGGGCAGAGCTCACCTTGCAGAGCCACTGGGACGGCTTCTATCTGGATCTTTGTCGGGGCCTTCCATCCCAGCTGATCACACGCCTCACACAGCACCTCCGTGACCCCCTGTCCAGGACACAGCACACAACACTGTCACTTGTACTAGAACATTCTTATGAAGTAACAAAAGTACTTTTTCCCAATATAAGTACATGAGGGACCAAGGATGTTTATATTATGTGAAATGAAACAAAGTGATTTCAATGATGAAACTGGAATTAACCTCAGAATAATAAATGTGAATTAACATGATGCTTTTACTTTTTAATAGAGAAGCAAACTAAATTACATGTCCACCCAACAAATTCAAATCTGTTGCTTATTTTCAGTTACAAAGACTGCAATTCATTTGCATTTAGTCCTTTATTCAGTTAATGATTGGAAATTGATCATACTTCAGTTTGGCTCCATTCTGGTAGTTCAAACATTCTGGGTGCATAGCATTTTAAAGGGAAGCATGTCTTTCTAAGAACCTCAATTTATGTCATTACATAAACACAATTTTGATGGTTTAATCTTTGTAAATGTGAGTGGCTACACTACCATAAGTACTTATATAATAATTCCAGCGCTACATTGGCCGGGTCAGACGCTGTTGTCGGCGTTGGAACAGACACAGTCGGATTGTGAACAAACCCTACCAGATCTTTGAAGGTCGTCCCGGGCTGCTCGGTGCCGTCGCCGGTCACGTTACTGTTCTCATCGTCGCTGCTCGAACCCTGGTCTGGATCAGCTGTGTTTGGACTCGCACTTCTCTCCCTGTCGTCCGCCATGCTTTTCGGACCAAACGTGTACTTAAGACTAATCCGCGCATGTGCGGAAACGGATGGAAATTAAACCGCAAAGAACCATGGGATTTGTGGTTTCGGTTACTGCAATAGACTTTTGTTTTTACTGTTAAGCGTAAATTCACGATTAAAGACCGTTACGTGTCTAGCCAGCCATGGGGTTCAGATCATGCATATTAAATACACATATTACAAAAAAATCTTGAACGTGATTTTATAGTATTCAACGTGCCCACCAGATGGCAGTGCGACGCTGCAGACGATGGAATCAAGTTGGAACAAGAAAATAATAGGATGTTTTTGTTAGCTTTGTAGGCCCAATAATTGAATAGATCCGGTCTATGAGATCCACGATGTAGGTCTAAATATTTTGTTGAGGCACATTCATGGTTTTCAGTCATTACATGCATAGAATATAAAGCTTTCATTAAAAGACTATTTAATGAATAACCTAAATAAACACATGCTTTATTATAAGATTTTTTTAATCAGACATTTTAATACGTTTATTTGCAAATAAACTAATTATTTCCATGGACTAATCAGAAAAGATAATAGTTTGTAAAGTAAAAAGGTTTCCCTTAAAGGATTTGTAGACTAATTGTTTTCTTTAAATTACGAAATAGTCGCTATAACCTCAGAGGTTTACTTCGGTTTGAATTGAATGAAGTAAGAACTAATGTTAGGCAAAGATGTGTAACTGTTTTAGGAGTCAAACTTTGGAATGAGCTCAGTGATGAATTTAAGTTAATAAACACTCTGTCAAAATTAAAAAAAAAAACTCTAAAAAATGAAATGATTAATACATATAAATTATTGTTATAAATTAAAAGATTTATAAGAGAGAGTAAGAGAGTAGAATTCTAAGTTTAAGATAAAACGTAGTGGATTTTTCTTTTTTTTTATGTCTGTATTGTTGACTTTGTATAATATTCAGGATGGGCTTGTATAAGCAATTTGCTTCAGCCCAATCCTTTTGGTTGCAAACAGATGGAAATGTATTTTTTTCTCTATTGTATATAATTTTGTTTGGTATATGGACAGCCAAATAAACTTATTCATTCATTAATTCATTTTACTAAATCTACTTTTACAAACTCTTTACTAAAAGTATTAGTTAAATTGTTTGTAAAATGTTCTTTATTCTATTAAAATATTTACCAATACATAAATTGTCTTTTAAAAAACAAATGCTTTTATGAAAGCAAGTTATGAATGTCAAGTTATGTATTCAATTATTTTTTAGACTCCTTTAATTAAATAAAGTTTTACTCCGTTTAACTCATAGCCTTTTCTACTCAATTGTCAGCAGTTATTGTCCTTAACATTTTTAGACTGCTTCACTCCTCAGTGAACCAGCAGGTAGAGTTGCTGTACTATCTGAGGACAATTTTCTTTAATATAAAACTGGGACTGGATGATTTTTCAGTCAGTTATCATACACATACACTAAGTTTTACCCAAAATAAGGTGTCCAAAAGTAGTTCTACATGCTAGGTTATAGCTATAAAACAACTATTGTCCCTCAGTCTTCAAACATCAGCACACAAGCACGGCAGTGACGTGAATAATCAATAGAATGGAGACATGAAAATCTAAAAACAAAATGAGCATTTATTGAGCAGCAGAGCTAACATCTCCAGAAATGTACGTTTACTTTGCTGAGGCTCGATGAGCACCCACACCTCTGTTTACAGGTTTGAAAATATCACTCAATAAAATAAACTACGGCCAAAAAACACACAAATTATACAAAAAGTCACATGAAATGACAGCCATCATTAAGAAAATAATGTGTCCTGGAGTTAATGCAGGATTCGGTTTTCTTATTGGTGTGTGTGGCCATTAAAGGAGTAGTGTCCAAAATACTGTGCCCTGTAAAGGAACAATTACACAATTGAGAGTAAGATTTTAGACTTAAAGAGCTTTGGACAGTCACAATTTATATACAATGTGTTCTTGCACGAGTTTTCTAGTGAGATGTTATTGCTTTGCCAGGAAAGTATGGTATTAAACTTTTCTATCAACATGGAAACAAGTAGGTGATGCTGCCAAGACCAAGTTATAGGTCAGATCTGTGGAGGGGACCCCTCGCACTGTAAGAATGCAGAAATTTCCAATATGTTTTTGAGCATTAAAAATATAATTTATCTACTTTGATTTATTCAGAGGACACATATCTTGCCTTGTTTGTACTATTATTGGCCTTTGAACATGCTCTTGGACATTTACTTAATTTACGTTAATGTTTTGTCTACAATTTCATGTGACAGGATTGCTCCATGCACAGGCTGCAGAAGGAATTAAAAAAGGGAGAAGAAATGTTCAGAATGAGTCTGGTGATGATCCACAGCAGAGAGTATCTCTACCTTTGATGTCACAAAACTGTGAGCCTCAGAAAACACTGAGGGAGAGACTTACTGGAAAAGCGTGAATAAAGCTAAATACAACTTCAGGTATGTTTTTGATGGGGGATCAATGTTATAATTATAGTTAAAATAAAAAATAAAGCCAATTTAGCATATTATGTGTATATTAAGGCCATACTGTGGGACATTCCAGGCAACTCCATCTCCATGGAGACAAGCAGGTGGCGAACCTCCACTGGTAAATAAAAATAGTGCACCTTTAAGAAACCAAGTGAATAAATGTAACAACAGTAGAAGTAAAGTGTGAAATTCCAAATTAAACTAATACCACTAAACTTCCACACTACACCTTTAATGGTCACACAGTTTATCTGAACTTAAATCACCATTCATGTGTTTCGTGTGTTTCACAGCAGTCCTTCCATCTCCCTCATAAAGGCTTCGTACACCTGGTCCTTGGTCTTCATGTTGGGTTGAGGCACAGCACCCATCTGCGATGGATGCACCATGGAGGCAGCAGGGGCGTGATGTTTGTGCCCATGCCCATGCCCATGCCCGTGGCCATGCCCATGCCCGTGCCCATGCCCTCCTCCCATGAGCTCATCCCTCCTTCCTCCCATCCCTCCCAGCCCCTTATCCACCGGCCCCGCACCAGCCCCCGGCCCTATCTTGTCCCTGCGCACCCTGAGCGCCGTGGGCACAAAGCGGGTGACCTCCGCTTTGGGGTTGATGATCTGGGGCTTGGCGGAGATGGTCGCCGCGGCCCCCCCGGCAGCTGTGATAATGTTGGCTCGTTTTTCGATGGTGGCCCCGGCGGTGCCAGGTGGGGGGGGCATCGGCATGCCGCCCGGCCTCATGGGCATGGAAGGGGGAGGGGGCATGGAGCTCTGCGACGTGTCCTGGCCCACGGAGCCCGGGGCCTTCTGCCGCTGGTTGATGCTGGGAGGGGCACTGAGGACGTTGGTGTTGAGCGGAGGAGGGAACAGGGACATGGGAGGGGCCATGGGGCGCTGGGGGCCACCTGCACGTGGGGGAGGAGGGGGCATGCCTGCGATAAGACAAGGGAGGAGGGGTCAGAAAATACACTTTAAACATTTACAAGATGGTGATGCAAGTTCACTACAATTAATAAAATGTGTTCATAATCACTTTCTGGCTCATTTTCCAACCAATGCAGAATAAAATCTGAGCATCTCAGACAATGGCAGACCACTTACAGCTGATGAAGTTGGCATCAATAATTATCATGAACTCAATGGAAGTTTAATTTGTAGCAAATAAGGCTGTAGGTCCTTAGTCATTCAGTTGATTAAACAGTCAATGGAGTCTTAAGGCTAATTAGTACTCTACTTTTGAGACGTATACGGATAAGCATGGAGACTTCTGGAGCTGTACATGACCTGACCAATGGGAAAGTAGTAAACACAGCTCAACAGTGGAGGCTCAACTTTTAAAAAAGTGACCAGAACAAACTGCAATACAAATAAACGCTTCCCTCACCTACTTTTCCTGGCTCTTTTCCAACATATGATGCTCAAAACTCTAGTAGTTATTTACCAGAACACAGCCTTAACATTAGAAATGGTTGGATGTGTACATGAAGTTACAGTAACTAGGCTTGAAACATACATAAAGTAGTTTACGTACAAAAACAGAGCATGAAAGAGCCTTTAGTCTAACTAAATTAGTTGACTAGTTGATTTAAAGTCTTAAGTTCCAAATTTGTTCCGTTTATGTAAATGTATTAACAAGAATATGCCTTCAATTAGTATTTGGGTATACATTCAGCTATCTAGAAACGCTGTGCTGTTTCTCTGGTGTGTCGTAAGTGTGTGCTTACCTGGTGGCGCTGGAGGTGGAAGTCTGGGTGGGGGTCCTCGTGGTGGAGGGCCTGGAGGAAGACCTGGAGGAGGGCCAGGAGGGGGGCCTGGGGGTCGGCCCGGCGGAGGTCCTGGGGGCAGCATACGTGGTACTGGACCTCTCATACCAGCGGGCATACCAGGAGGCCTCATGAAGGGAGGAGCACCTGAGCAACAGTCACAATATTATCTAAATCATCCTTTATAGCAACAGTGTGAATTTTATCGTTTTTATTGATCTCACATTTCTGCTGACTAAAATCATTATGGATTGAGTCGCCAAAATTCAAAATAAGCATTTTTGTCCATTGAAACTAATGTTGACTAAAATATTTTTTTTTAAAGACTAGCACTAAAATTAAATTACAATGTCTTGTCAAGATGAATACTGCACAACAACAAAAACAATAATCTCTCTACAGAAATGTAGTAAAGCCATTGAGCTCAAACCTGGAGGCGGTCCTGGCGGTGGCCCAGATGGAGGTCCGGGGGGTCTCATTGGGGGGGCTGGGGGTGGTCCTAGAGGTGGAGGTCCAGTCATGGGTGGGCCCTGCATGTGCGGTGGTTGTCCCGTTGGAGGTGGGAGCCGCTGCATAAGTTGAGCCTGGACGTCCCCTGGAGGTCCAGTGTCCTCTGTGTCGGAGCCTTCAGAGTCATCTGTGTACTCCTCCTCCACCTCCTCTTCCTCATCCTCCTCCTCGGGGATCGACTGGCCTGAAAACCAAACACAGTAGTAGGTTATGTGGTTCATTCATGTTGTCAAATTTGAAAGTTGGATCTATACAGTTAGTGTCTGTAATTACGGTTTCAAACCACATGAAACAAACAATAAACCAGGTCAAAACTTCTTAAAGAGGAATACTGTACGCCGTTTGTATTTGTTATTGTCCTTTAAACTTGCTCTTGTACATTTACAATGGCATCTCATGTTTTAGAACATTAAATAATGTGTCTCTTAATAGCACACACGGCTTTTTAACAACTGTTTCCCACATCAGGAACGGAGCTAGTGCTGCATCTACTGGTTGTACAGCGAATTACATAGGACAGATAAACATACCCTAACAATCTAGTGTAAGCACGCAGTTGTAATGAATGCAATTTGATGACAGAAATTCCTAAAGAGTCTGGGGGTGATTTATGGGTTTAAAAACAGTGCAGAAGATCCTGGAGCTCGATCTGTCACGTCACAAGAGTGGGAAATTCGGAATATTGTAAAATTGTAAAGCTCAGAGGAAAGAGGACTTACTTAATAAGATTAATAAAACAAGAGTGAATTAAGATAAAAGCTTAAGCTTGATGAGTGAACAATGTTGTTCAAAGATCAAAATGGTAATAAATTCTGCATATTTGTCCTTTAAATATGAATCTTTTAAGAGCCAATTCAAATTAAGTTCATCCTTAGCCTCCATTTCAGTTTGACCCACAGGCCCTCCTTTGAACAGAGGATTTAACGTGATCCTGAGAAAAGCATGGATATGCTGTACCTGCCATCCTTAACATCATGGCCTGCAGAGGGGTGATGGCCTTGGTCTTCTTCACCAACCGCTTCTTCTTCTGCTTTCCTTCTTGTGAAGCATCTGGCGGCATGTCGGCAAAACGTATTCTGCGACCTACAGACACAGATAAAGACATTTCAATTTGGTGTTATCTGGCAGCTCTGAGAGCACTTTAATCAGCAAAACGTCAAGATAAAAAAATAGTTAAAATATAGATAAATCTACATTCAAGAGTAGTGTTGTCGCAATAATACAATTTTACATTTTATTTCAGGACCAATTTTGATACCAAGATGAAGAAGAATTGTTTAAAAACAATTCTTCGACTTTGGATGATAGAATGTAATTAAAAAAATTGTTTTATCATCTTAGTACCATGTGGTTGAACAAAACTATTCAGGAAAGGTCCAATTTTGTCCTAGTTATGGATTTTTTTCCCCAAATCGATTCTTGTTCCAATTAGTAGTAAAGGTATTGATTAGAATCTAGATATTGAAACTTCAATCAAGAGTTTATGGGATTGCAATATTATACTGCTTTATTAGAGTGATATCTGTGATGACATAAATTTACTTTTGGCACTGAAATGTCTTGTAAAGCATCGTTTTACTACTTCTATAAACAGTAAGCAAAAAAACATCACTAGCAAATTAGCAAAAGTATAACAAAATGTAACATACATTTATTGTAGATTTTTGGACTGGATGTTTCTCAGTTTAAATCAAAATACAATATGGTTGATACACGAACAGGTCCAAGCAAGAAACACACACTGCACAATCTGTAAAAAGAGCCAGTGTGATAAAATGTGGAGCCAAACTCACCAGCGTGCCTGTCCCCTCCAGCCTCGTCCTCTGCCCTCCGCTCGTCTCCAGCCTTATCCTGCTCGTCCTCACTGTCTTCCCCAGAGTCGCTGCCACTGCCTCGGTCACTGTCGCTGCCGCTGTCCATCACAGCATCTCTATCCAAGCCGGGAATAGGCAAGTCTGCAAGAAACAACAGAACAGAAAATTCATCATAATTAGAACGTGAAACAAGACATTTAAGGCGTCATAGTGGCTTTTTGTGTACATTTAGACACCATTGTGTTGTAGAATAAATCCTAAGCCTAAGAATTTTGCATGGTCACACCTTTTCAAATGGAAATACTGTATCTGGGTGTTTTGATGGATAAAAATATGTCTTATAAACTTACATATCTATTCCAGAGTGAGTGCAGCTGCTCGGAACGCTATAACTAGGACAACACACAAATAACTACAATGCATGGGTGGTTTGACATTGTATAGGATATTTTTTTAATGGGGAGACTCACTTATACCAGCACGCTACAATGAGACAAATTTGAAAGATTTTTTTTAGTTTATAACAACTGTGCAATCTGATTTTGTATGACCACATTATTTTATTTCATAATATCTTGTCTGTAAAGATAACTATTCATATAATTTATATTTGAGGCACATTCCACTAGTACTTGTTGTGTAACTATCTTTTCGTTTTTATGAGTTCCAACTTGATGAAGTAAAAATAAGGCATTGTTAAATCAAAAAAACCCAACATCAGGTAAGAGCTTTTGGAGTATGGGTGCGTTACCTCCATCAGAGCCATAAATGCGGCGTGCTGGGATGCCGTACAAAGCGAGGACCTGTGGCGGTGGGGGTCCTGGAGGAGGTCCTGGAGGCTTCTTTCCTGGAGGCAGACGTGGGACACTGGGCAGAGGAGGCAGCATGGGACCCGATGAGAGCGGGGGCTTCCTGTGAGGAGCAGCATTAACAAAACACATTAACATCACATCTATTTCAGGCAAACACTTCAATAATCAAATATCAGTGTTATTTTCGTGGATTAGACCTGTCATAATAATGACTATATCAAGTACAGTATTGATGTTCAATATATAATAGACAGAGCAATATTTTTGCGATTCAATATTTATCTTTATTTATTTATTTGCACCATCATCTTCATTATCATTTTCTTCCCCTTATCCACTGGGTCGCAGGGGCAATAGTCTGAGAAGGGAAGTCCAGACTTCCCCATCCACGCACACTTCCTCCTCTCTTCTGGAGGATCCTGCGTCGTTCACAGGTCGCGGAAATACATAGCCCCTCCAGTGTGTCTTGGGTCTTCCTCAGGGCCTCCTCCCGGTGGGACATACAGAAACACCTCCTGAGGAAGGCGTCCAGGAGGCATCTAGAATAGGTGGCTCCTCTCAACGTGGAGGAGCAGCAGCTCTACTCCGAGCTCCTTTATTAGACTTGGATAGACTTAGACTTAGATATGAAGATTTAAACTGTAGATGGTTGAAAAAGTAACTTCTAGGACTACAAGTGTTTCATTGTCCTTATTGCGTCTCATGTTTTTAACAATATTATAAATTTAGAAAAGGGTTTGCTGATATTATTCTGTTTAAGAGTAACTGTGTCAGTGGCATAAAGTAGTTTCAATGTGATCATTTATCTGGATATTTTCTGAGACAATATTGTGCTTCAAAATGCATTACAGTGACAGGCTTATTATGGATCCAGTTTAACGAGTTGAAGAAACGTTTTTCAATGTTCTGAAGTTTTTATATCAAAGTGCACAAACCCAAAAGCCGAGGTCTTCTTCAGGATGGATGGTGGCTGCGCCCCTGGCAGTGGAATGTCCTGCACATGGATGTTTGATGGAGCATGTGGCATGTCCGGTAAAGGAATACTGTCCACCTCCACAGATTCTGCATTCTGAAATGGCCGAAAAAAACACAGTACAATTATAGTTAAATTATTCTAAGAAATATAGACTTTGGTGTGATTTCATTTTTAAAATCAAGATCTAATTCCTAGTACTCACTTTCTTTTAAAAGATGGTAGAATATTAAATGTATTATTATTTTCAACAAACTCCATTATAATATTGTGATGCACATAATTGTATTTTGCTCTGTACAATATAATTTGTGATCATAAAATGTTATATGTGATGCAAACACACATATTAATATAAATGTTCTTCAGGGCTGTCAATAACAATTATTTTAGACGTCGGCTAGGACGATTATTACAATTATATCTATAGTACACTGAGACCTTTTAAATACATTACCAAATATAGATTGAAGAATGGGGGCTGAAGGGTTCTAGATCGAGGATATTTATAAATAGGTGGCACAGTAGCACAGCGGTTACCGCTCTCGCTTCACAGCAAGAAGGTCCTGAGTTCAACTCCCGGGCGACCCAAAGGCCTTTCTGTGCGGAGTTTGCATGTTCTCCCCATGTCTGTGTAGGTTTCCTCCGGGTGCTTCGGTTTCCCCTACCACTAAAAACATGTACAATAGTTCTCTGGTGTATGAATGAGAGCGTGTTTGGGGGAGGACAATGGATGAAAACTAGCCCATGGCTAAGGAGTTGCATGTTTATTAACATGTACTGTCCTGATCAAATAATCCAATAAATAAAAAAAAATGAGTTGTTTTCAACTTGTGTTGAGTTTGTAGTTCAAATATCATTTAAATTTCAAAATTGTATTACTATTATTTTTTTTATAGCCAACTAGTCATGATTAATTGTTGTAGCCCTAATGTTCTCAAATTTTTTTATCTGCTTTTATATTGATTAATTCTAGAGTTTGTTTTAAAGATATGGGAGGACACAAAACTAGTATTAAAAAAAACAGATCACATAATACAACATTAATGCAATTTGCTAATTTCAGCCATTCAAAAAGTAATTAGTATTAATTTTCAATATCCTTCAGTTTTCTTGTAAATCAAACAAACCTTCACAGAGTCGAAGTACAGGGCCAGTTGTCCACGCTTGCTCTCATAGTCCAGCTCCAGTTTCCGCAGCTCCTTATACATGTCAGGGTTCTCCCGCTCATAAAGACGCACGATTCGCTCAAAGGTCTCACGCAGCTTCTTCCTCTTGTCCCTTAAAACCTTCTCGTTTAGAAGAGGCTGCTGGACTGGGTTAAATTCTGTTGGCACGATTAAAGGAAAAATATTATGCATTTTTTTGTAATGTTATTAGCCTTCAAACATGCACAGAATATGTATAATTTAAAAGCAACTGTTATTAAAAAAAAACAGTTAACTTCATCCCATGATTCCCAGTTAGAAAACTGTAACTTTCTTCTCTTTGGTCTACCCCAACAAAGCCAACATAAACTAGAGTTGATCCAGAATTTCAGCTCACCCATCTCGTCCAGTTTTTCCATGTCTCGGATGATTTGCCTGGGATCTTTCATCTTCAGCACCGCTGCCCTCACCATCATCCTCTGTTTCTTGTTCTGTCACCAGGAAACATACAAATAAATAACTGTGTTGAGGCTGAATGGTTGACATTTGTTTGTGTGGTAAGATGGTATACCTTTTTCAACTCCCTTTTCCTGGCCTCTTTTCCTGAAAAATAAAAGCAGTATATGTTATAGCTGTGTTATTATGATCAAAAGGGGTTGTTACAGGAGAGAGAGAAGGGGGCACTTACTGGCCTGGTCCGTGGGATTCATAAACTTCCCACTCTTGGTGGAAGAGGTTGAACGTCGTCCCATTGTGTCGGTTTATTTACGCCCTGAAAATGAGAAATACATTTCACCATATAGCTAAAAGGAATAGATCAGAGAGCTAACTAGCTTACAAATGTTTTCCAAAGGCTGTACATTGTTGTTGCTTCAAGGTTAGCAGCACTCAACACAGCGCAATTACATTTGAAAACTACTTGAAAGCAATGCATATAATTCAGAGAATAAACGAATTGGCGAGTCGTACTAAAAAGACAAGCAACAGCATGCTAGCTAACATCCATCGAGCTAATTCAACAACACATCAAAGAAATAACTTTACCTCTTAGCAAACGAAACGTTATTGCACAGAGCTCTGTGCAAAACCACAGAGTGTCCTCTGTGGAAAAACTACTTTTTATAACCCCCAAAAAGCTGTAATTCAAACATTTAGGGCCAAGTGATTCAAACGACTTTTAGCCATTCGCCATGTTTACACCGCGAGCCAGAACGGAAACCAGCTTTTTACATTTTACAGTTTTTGTGGCTAAATGTATTCTTTTATAATTGTGATATTAATAACAATATGGCGTTATGGCGTTATGTTTGTCTTTTTGTTAGTGTTCAGAAATATAACTGACGTTTAACTCATTTAATCAACAGTAATTTACCCTAATTTACTTTGAAAGGGTGGCCACGTGACTCTGGTTTAGTTTCTCATTTCCGGTGCAGACGGCGGCGTGCGCGTGCGGCCCGCAGGCGCAGAACAGAGCTGAGCGGCAGACTGCAGACAAAGGGCGGAGTGAGTATTCATTCACTAATGTACGGTCTTTACTCATATTCTCCAATGTTATGGCGAGTTTACCTGCTCCACGAGACTAAATAGTCTCTGACTGTATCTTATTAGTGCGTAGTTGATTATTATATTTTCTGTACACCTCGTGTACAGCTCCTTAGAGCTTTGTCTGTGTGGCTAACTACGAGCTAACGCCAGTCTTATCGTCCCGATCTTCAGACGAGTTTTATTCTTGGTCTACTGCTGAGCAGAAGTTCATAAGAGCTTCACTTACACTTGTTTACTGCTGGTACTGGCTTCATACACATCACCGATGGTTAAAAAAACACTCTTAAAATGATTAAAATAAAATGAGCCCAAAAGCTGTTTGCTTTGTTTGTGTTAGCCGCTTTGGGCCAGACATGCTAATGTAGCACAATCTTAAATTGGTGAAAAAACAACTTTAGCTTCACCTGTACGTGTAGCTTCAACACCGTAATTGTTTATGTTTCTCTTGCAGGTTTTTCAGGATGCTCTGAGGCTGCAGAGCTACTCATATTCCAGACAAAATGTCAAGTAAGCAAACCTCTAAAATGAATGAATTTTAAATGAATTCACACTGGCAGTGCTACAGTTTTTCTTAACACAAGAGATGGTTTAAGTCCTCTGACTATGTTTATCCTCTACATATTTAAATACGTATAACATAACGTTATTATGTAATTTTGACTCATAAACGCTATAATAATGCCCACCACAGCCGTACAAGTGCTGGCTCATAACTGACAAGGAGTCATACTAGACTGATTGTTTTATTTTCTAATGTACGGATAAAATTGTGGTGTTGGAACATGTCAGTTTGACAGTGCAATTAATAAGCATCACAAATAGAAAAAACTAACTAAATTAGTAAATGCTCAATTTGATTTGAACATGTTACCATGTATCTGTGGACACCAAAAGCTCATTTGGGCTCATTAACCAGCTGACCATTCATAGAACAATTGTATTCTGATATTAACACCATTGTGAGTATGAAATTCCAGTATATTTTTGTTATTCTACATCATTTTAGTAAACCTTTTGACACCGTACTTTATGGGATATCCATATGGTATCAAGCTCTGAGTACCTATATGAATGGTGTTATAATGTTTACAAAGTATAAAATACAAATTCTACATAATACTCCTGTTAGCCTTTTTCTATATGAACAGTTAAGTTTGTGAATTAAATGACTATTATTTGATCATATCTACATGTTTCTGTTGAACTGTTAAACAACTTAATTGTGCTGCTTGTGGCTCCTCTTTTGAACACTACCAGTAACTAGTAAAATCTCTCTTGGTTGAATTGTTTTGCAGAGCGGCCCTCGTACGCTCCCCCTCCTCCCCCCGCCCCAACAACGGTAAGAGCTCACTTGTCTGACTACTTCTTCCTCTCCTCTGTCATTCACTCTCTCTCTCCGTCCTAAAAGCTCCAACGCTCCTTTCATCTCCCACCTTTTCTCGTCTCATATCCACACAGGTTCACTCTCTCCTATGTTGTTTGAGTAAGTTTGAGTTAAAAGATGTGTTCTAGTTGCATCAGTTATCTGGCATGTGTTCACTTAAATACACACAGGTGAAAACACTCACTGTGAGTGGTTGGTTACATTTTACATTCAGGAGGCAGAGCACAGCTAAGTGGCTCTGAACCGCCAAAAGTCTATTGTTATTTTGTCAATGAATTAAATATCTCAAACGAAACAAATGTGTGAGTGAGGACATGTTTGTTCCTTCATCAAAAACATAGTTGGAGTTGTAGTTAGCTTCATTCACCCATACTTCCTTAATTCTTTTGAGCTCCTTTGAGCCTTAGAAAAAGTTGCTTTAAAATTTCCAAGATTTGGGACATCAAAGGGACGTCTCCACCACCATTTTTTAAATCCATAATTTGCCACCAGACTGAGCATTTTTCTATTAAAAAATCATTAGAAACATACTGTACTGGCTCTGTTTAGAACAATTGCCCAAGCCTAACACATGATCAGGTGTGATATAAATCGATGTGATTTTTAG